>CAMZMU010000069.1:34622765-35222765 GCA_947311845.1 Poa pratensis
AAAAAAATGGAGTGGAGAATGTTTCCCTACACTATACCAACGGATCGGTATGAGGTGGTGGATGAAGTGGACCATGACGGGCTATGGTCGGGAAAAAAGGAGAGAAGTTTTGGAAAAACAGATGAAAAGGTGACTTCTTTAAAATAGTTATAAAACTCTTCTTACCTTTTTCATAAGATATAGAGATGTTTTAAATAAGAAAAGTTGTCAACTAAATAAAAACTGGTGGCATACTCATGTTGGGGTAGTTTGCGAGTACATTCAAATGTACTCATATTGGTTTCGTCCCTGGCTATTGTCCTAGCCAGACTACGAGGAGGAACACTACGCAGAGCAGGAATATGGCGACTTCTACGCCAACTAAGGATCTCCACAAGTCAGCTGCTGTCGGGTTGTCATCGTTAGAATATGATGTCTTACGCCGTAGCTTCCGCTGATATATTTGGTTTGGCCATGAAGGCACCTATGTAAGAACTTGGTCTAAATGACCATTTATGTAAGACTTTCTATTCGGTACTGTAATGGATGTAAACTTTGGTATCCAATTCGGATTATGTGCAACGACAGACTGATCACGGGATCGTTGTGTTAAGCATAATCGGGTATTTCGGACAGCTAGTCCGGGGTCCCCACAGACTTGGTATCAGAGCCATCCTGACTTTAGGAAACCTTAGTTAGCATGGTCGTTTGTCAAATGTTACAAAAAGATGAATTTCTAAAAAGAAAGGAATGAAGTATTTTCGAAAATTGCTTATCTCCAATCCTCTTACTTATGCAAAAATTTACTCTCATTAATATTACATTTTCCTTTAGTATCCCTAAAATTTTGTACACCTCTCATTAAGTTTAAAATTTGATCACTTGTTGCCCTACTATATTAAATTTTGATATACTTGTCACTAACTAACTTAAAATTTTGCTTAAAACTGTAGATGGCACTCCATTGGACCGAGTTCGTTCAGCTGAGAAGGACAGCAAGCTGACGTTTGAGAGGGACTTGTTCGAGTTGACCAAGCTGTTAGGTCGCCCCGCTCCAGAGTTTGAGGGAGCTCAGATTGATGTTCACGGTGTTGGAAGGCTGAGCTGGCTCATCAGATCGTCAGTTCGCAGGAACATCAAGTCTCCCAATTCCCGGACACTCATCTTCACCACCAAGGAGGCCACCTGGGTTGACGGTCTCTGTACTGCTACACAGAGGATGCTATCCCGACTTTGTGAGGAGCACAAGGCGGAGTTAGTAGACTCCCGGTTCCGGTTCTACGGGAGGCGCAACTGTGATGGACACCCTACTCCTTCACCTTACCACCCGATGTTTGGGAGCTACATCATGGACATGGAGATCTTACTTCAGTGCACTCAGGATGATTGTTGCGCACTAGGATTCAGCTCCACTTCGACCGCGAGTCGCTCGTTGAGCTTCGCGAGAACGAGATGAAGCTGATGGTGGAGAAGGTTGCTCTTCTCAGGAAGAGGGCCCAGCTGAGGAAGACTATCGTGAAGCTCCGCACGAAGGTGGCAGAGCAGGATGGACTGATTGAGGATCTTGAGCACCATACTGACGAGATGGAGGAGGAGGGCGAGGATCTCCGCAAGGAGAACGACGCTTTCCTCAGTGACGATGATGACTTCGTGGAGGAGATGGACTGTGAGGAGGAGGATGATGAGGAGGAGTTAGTTGACGAGGAGGAGGAGCCACTCGAGCCAGTTCTCGAGGACGAGGAGGAGGATCCGAGGAGCCAGCCTACCAGTCAGATGCTGACGTGTTAGAGCTGGAGGTTCCACCTCAGTAGGCGAGTGACTTGATCACTACCGCAGGATTAGGTTGACCCCTATAGCTAGTCGAGTAGTAGCAGTGGTTCTTTTGGAAACCAGATGTTTGTAAGCTTGATGTAAGCTTGATGTTGTGTGAACTCTTGATGTATTGTTTGTGAAATATAAGTATGTTTGTCTTGTTTAAAATTGTGTGAATTTTTCATATAACTCTTAATTAATCAACCTTGAGAGATCATCTTTTCCCTTAGTCGAACTTTTCTTGCCTTGTCTCTTATACCCGGTGTGCTTCAGGATGCCACCCCGTCGCAGCAATGCGGAAGGATCAGGATCAGCACCACCACCACCGGACCCACCCCCACCCAACTTCTCGCACTTATCATGGAGGAGCGTGAAAATGCCGGCAAGAGCGCCAAGCTCATCTCGCTGCCTTACAACAACTCGCAGCCGCTTACAACAACAACAACAACAAAACAACAACAATGGTGGTAACGGCAATGGCGATGGAAACCAGCGATCTACCTTGGGTGATTTTCAGAAGACCAACCCACCCACCTACTCCAAGGGACTTCACCCACTAGAAGCCGATGATTGGCTTCGCACCATCGGCAATAATCTTGAAGTTGCTGCTGTGGGAGAAAATGAGAAGTGCTGTATGCAACCCACTATCTCGCTGGACCTGCAAGAGCTTGGTGGGAAACTACCAAGGCTCTCCAGCAGCTGGTCATGTCATCAACTGGGCTGAGTTCCAGGGAGAAAGTTAAAGAGTATAAAAGAAATAAAGTTCCGCAAGAAGCATATTCCCAGTGGGCTCATTGAAGGAAGAAGGATGAGTTCCGTAAGCTAAGGCAGGGAAGTAGAGATGTGGTCGGTTATCTTGAGGAGTTTACCGACTTATCTCGGTATGCTCCTGATGACACCGACAAGGAAGAGAAGAAGATGGAGCGTTTCATGAGTGGACTCATGATGAACTTCAGTGTGCTTTGGTTATCCATGACTTCCGTGATCTGGAGTCACTTGTGGACAAAGCATCCAGCTGGAGACCAAGCGCAAGTCTATGTATGAAGGTCGCAAGAGGAGGATGAATGCTCAGGAAGGCTCGAGCAGCCAGAAACCTCGTATCTTTCAGCAGAACACCAGGCCTGCCTATCGTCCACCCCAAGCTCCACGCCCCAATTACCCTAACCGCCCAAACAACTTCAACCGCCCCAATGACAATAACCGTCCCGGAGGAAACTTCAACAACTTCACCCGCAACCCAATGTGATCTGCTTTGAATGCGGCAACAAGGGTCACTACTCCAAAGAATGTCCCAATCCCAAGAGGAATGTCCAGCGCCCCAATGCGCCGGCACAGAACAATGGTCAAGGCCGCAATGGAAATGGAAATGGCAAGAATGCCGCACCTCGCGGAAATGCTGCTGTTGCCAAGGGTCGTCTGCACCACATCAATGCTGAAGAAGCTCAGGATGCTCCGGATGTTGTGCTGGGTACGTTCCTTGTCAACTCAGTACCTGCAACTGTTCTGTTTGATTCTGGTGCTACCCATTCATTTGTTACCCAAGAATTTGTTGCTAAGGGAGGTTTAGTTAAGAGCCTCTTACCCAAACCCATGGTCATCCAAATCCCAGAATCCACCGTAGAGACCAAGATGTTTTGCTCCGATGTACCCCTTGAGATCAAAGGAGAAAAGTTTCCAGTTAACTTAATTGTTCTGGGAACCCAAGGCATCGATGTTATACTCGGTATGAATTGGTTAGCCAAGTACCATGGTCGAATTGACTGTGCCAGAAGAGCTGTATCCATCACCACCGACAAAGAAGTAGAAGTGGAGTATGTGTCTGAAACTAGTCAACCTCACCCAGGCTGCCATGAGAGCATAGCTCGACCGCCCTAGATGAGATCCGTGTTGTTCATCTGTTCAAGGATGTTTTCCCAGAAGAATTGCCTGGTATGCCGCCAGATAGGGATATTGAGTTCATAATGAGCTTATCCCAGGAACATCCCCATATCCCAAAAGCCTTATCGGATGAATCCGGAAGAACTGGTTGAGTTGAAGAAGCAGTTGGCTGATATGCTAAGCAAAGGTCTTGTCCGCCCAAGCGCTTCACCATGGGGATCACCCATTATATTGTGGACAAGAGAGACGGTACCACACGCCTGTGTGTGGATTATCGCAAGCTGAATGACGTAACCATTAAAAATAAGTACCCTCTTCCCAAGATCGAGGATCTGTTCGATCAAATGAACGGAGCCCGAGTCTTTTCAAAGATCGATCTTCGGACAGGTTACCATCAGTTGAAGATCAGAGAGACAGATATTCCCAAGACCGCCTTCACCACTCGTTACGGTTGTTTGAATACACCGTGATGTCTTTTGGTCTGACCAATGCCCCAGCCTATTTCATGAATCTCATGAACAAGATTTTCATGGAGTACCTCGACAAGTTCGTGGTAGTTTTCCTTGATGACATCCTTATTTATTCCAAGACCGAAGAAGAGCATGCTGAACACCTGCGTCTAGTTTTGGAGACCCTCCAAGAGCACCACTGTATGCCAACTTAGCAAGTGTGAGTTTTGGCTCAGTGAAGTGGCATTTCTTGGACATATTGTATCCGCTGGAGGAATTTCTGTTGACCCTGAGAAGATACAAGCCATTCTTGACTGGTTATCCCCAACCAATGTTTTGAAATCCGAAGCTTTCTCGGACTTGCCGGTTATTACCGCAAGTTCGTTGAAGGATTTTCCAGTATAGCCAAACCTCTTACCCAACTGTTGAAGAAGGACAAGAAATTTGAATGGACTCAGAAGTGTGAGGATAGTTTCCAAGAACTGAAGAAGAGACTAACCTCAGCCCCAATCCTGATCATGCCAGACGTCACCCAGAGTTTCGACGTGTATTGCGATGCATCACGCCTCGGACTTGGTTGCGTTCTGATGCAAGAAGGCAAAGTTGTGTCGTACCTGTCCCGGCAGTTGCGACCGCATGAAGAGAATTACCCAACCCATGACTTGGAGTTAGCTGCTGTAGTCTTTGCTCTTAAGAAGTGGCGTCCCTATCTTGCGGGACATCGCTGCGAGGTCTATACAGATCACAAAAGCTTGAAGTATATTTTCACTCAGAAAGATCTGAACCTGCGACAGAGGAGTGGATGGAATTAATCAAGGATTATGATATTGAAATCCATTATCACCCCGGAAAGGCTAATGTAGTTGCCGATGCCCTTAGTCGCAAACCTTGCACCCTGAATGCCCTGATCCAAGCCGAACAGCCAGCCTTGTTCAAAGACTTCCAAGATTTTGGACTAGAGCTTGTTAGCCATGGTTATCTCGCCAATCTAGAGTTAACCCCAACCCTGGTGGATCAAATCAAAGAAGCCCAGAAAGGTCATGAAAGTATAGAGGGAATTAGGAAGAAAATTTCCCTCGGCAAAGCACCCGGTTTTACCGAAGATGCTGAAGGAGTGCTGAAATTCAATGACCGTATCTGTGTGCCCAATGTCACGGAACTTAAGGAGTTAATCCTGAAGGAGGCCCATGAGACCCCTTATTCAATCCACCCCGGCGGAACCAAAATGTACCAAGACCTTCGAGAAAGATTTTGGTGGCATGGAATGAAGCGAGAGATTGGTTCATTCGTAGCCAAGTGTGATATCTGTCAGCGAGTCAAGGCTGAACATCAGCGACCCGCTGGATTGCTTCAACCTTTGAAAATTGCCGAGTGGAAGTGGGACGAGATTGGAATGGATTTTATTACCGGACTTCCAAGATCCAACCGAGGCCATGATTCCATCTGGGTCATCGTTGATCGACTGACCAAGGTTGCCCACTTTGTTCCTGTCAAGACCACTCATACCGGAGCTCAGTTAGCAGACCTGTATATTTCCAGAATAGTGAGCCTGCATGGTGTGCCTAAGAAGATTGTATCTGATAGAGGCACGCAATTCACCTCAAGATTCTGGAAATCCCTTCATGAGGCCCTCGGAACCAAGTTAGCCTTTAGCACAGCTTATCATCCCCAGACCGATGGCCAGACTGAGCGAGTGAACCAGATATTAGAGGACATGCTTCGCGCATGTGTTCTATCCTATGGTTCCAAGTGGGAAGATTGTCTTCCGTTTGCAGAGTTCTCGTACAACAACAGTTATCAGTCTAGTCTGCAAATGGCCCCTTTTGAAGCCCTTTACGGCAAGAAGTGTCGTACACCCCTGAATTGGTCCGATACCGGAGAGAGCAAATTGTTCGGACCAGATACCCTCCGAGAAGCTGAAGAGCAAGTTCAGCTTATTCGTGAACGCCTCAAAACTGCCCAATCCCGTCAGAAGAGTTATGCTGACACCAAGCGCCGTGATCTCACTTTCAGTATCGGAGATTATGTGTATCTCCGAGTGACACCCCTCAAGGGAATGCAGCGTTTCCATGTCAAAGGAAAGTTAGCACCAAGGTATATTGGACCCTTCAAGGTCATTTCTCGTCGAGGAGAAGTATCCTATCAGCTGGAGTTACCCCGAGAGTTAGGAGATTATCATGATGTTTTCCACATTTCCTTGCTCCGGAAGTGTCTTGAAGTTCCTGACCAGCCTGATGTTTTCAAAAACATCGACCACCTCTCCATCGACCTGAACCAAGACTTGACTTATCGTGAGAGACCCCTCAAAATTCTCGAAGAAGATGTTCGTGTTACCCGAAGACGTGCGATCAAGTTTTACAAAGTCCAGTGGACTAACCACTCTGAAGAGGAAGCAACTTGGGAACGCGAAGATTATCTTAGAAGCGAATTCCCAGACCTCCTTAAAACCGAAGCGTAGCAAATCTCGGGACGAGATTTATTTTAAGGGGGGAAGGATTGTAACATCCCAAAATTATTATCAGGTTTATATTCCAAAAAAATGAGAGCCAACAAAAACTTTTGTTGTTTATTGTGTGATAATTGCTTTTGTTACTTGAGTTGTTGTTCTTGCTGTTTGTGTGAGTGTTTGCACTAGTAAACACTAGTAAGAAAGAAAGAAAACAAGATATAAAATCAAAGCAAGAAAAATAAAAGTGACAAGTGGTCACCTGAAAATCTCCAAGTGACAAACTCAATTATTTTCAAACCAAAGTCAGTGGAGTTGTAATGTAAACACTCCCCATTTTGTTCCTACCACTTTCCCCTCTCAAATATTATTTTTGAACTAGTTTTGAAATTCTAAAATAAAAACAATTGAAATAAATTCAAATAACATAAACAAAGTACTATAAAAGAAAATGTTTCAAAACATTTTATTATTTTATGCCAATTTTTGTGGAGCTTCTGTACATTATGGGAAGGCCCCACAAATTTTGGCAAATTTTTATAAATTGATTAAGTGCCCCAAATTAAATCAGGAAATGCTGCTGCATTTAACAGAAGGGCTAAAACGTAATTAGAAGAAAGAAGAAGGAAAAGGAGCAGAGCAAAGGAGCCAGGGAGGTTTTTGCAAAAATGTCTTCGGCTACCTCTCCGTCGCCGTGTCGTCGCCGTACGCCGCGCGCGTCGCCGTTTCCCCGGGTCCCCCAGGCCCCCCCTTGCTCGCAGCCGTCCACGGTCGTCGCCTCTGCGCCCTCTGCACGAACTCGAGCACCCCGTTGCCGTAATCGCCGCCCTGTCCCCCTTTGCCGCCGCGGCAGCGCTTGGACGGCGCCGATGAAATTCGTCCCACCCTCTGCACCTCGACGCGTGCCGCTCCGCCCAGGCCTTCTAGAAGACACTAGAACCACGCTCGTCACCGCGTTACCCTGCCCGTCGCCGTGCCTCGTCAGCCTCGGGCGAAAAGATCCGCCGGTGCGCTGTGGACACTCCCGTGCACCTCGCCCATGAACGCCGGCATCCGCCGCTATATAACCACCCCCGACCCCCTCTGCTCACTCCACACCACCCCGTCCCCCTTTCCCTCGCTCCAATTTCACCGTGCTCTGCCCGGAGGGCAGACATTGCTGCGCCACGGCCGCCGTCAAGGTCGGACACGGCCGCCGCGCTGCTCTACCCTATTCTCCCCTCTTTGCCTCGTAGCATGAGGCCACAGCTTCACCACCCTCACCCGCCCCTTTTTCCCTCTGGATCGTGCACAGGAACGCCGTAGGGAGCTCGCCGGAGTAGCTGCCGTGGCCGTGGGAAGTCCGTCGACCCGCCGCCGGAGCTAGCCGCCGTCCCAGCAAGTAGGACTCAGCCAGGAGCTTCCACCTCACCACCGCCGTCGATTCGCGTCATCGCCGTGCCTTCCCGTGCCCCCTAGGTGAGAGAATCATCCACCACCTCGCCGCCGGCACGGCAGCGCCGCCAAATCTTGGTCGCCGTCGTCGCGTCGCACGTGGACCGTTGGATCTCGATCCAACGGTTGCGTACCGCTTCGTTTATTAGGCAGAAAGAGAGAGACTGACGTATGGACCCCACACGTCAGCGTTTTAATGTTTTCCCTCGTGCGCACTGTGACACTGCCACTGGGTCCCAACTGTCAGCCTTTTCAACATTATCCAGAGAGATTTAGTTTCGAATTTAAATTCCTCTCTGAGAAGTCAGTACTGGTCCTGACTTTGAAATTCAATATCTCGAGATTTAGGAATCCAAATAAATCAAACTCAAATGTTCTGGAAAGCTTATGAAATTGTTTAACCAACACAATTGGTCTCAGGTCATTTAATTAAATAATTAAAAAGTATTATTGAAAATGCCACAGAAGGTTTAAAATCTAAACTTGTTTGTTTCTGATACTCTGTTAGTCCAAATAATTCCAAACCAATTTTGCTAGCTTAGTACTGCCTTGTGTTAGCTCCCCTAATTTTGGTAGAATTAATTAAGTAGTATAAATTGTGGACTTTGAGATAAACCCTTCTGGACTAAAACAGACCATTATGTTTATTGGTTGATCCAAATGAGTTAGGACCAATTTTGTTAGCTCACATATATCCATGTTTAGTTACCCCTAAAAGGGTTTAATTTTTGGAACAATATAATTTAATTGGTAGCTAAAACTTGATTATTAAGCTACTGGATTCAATCCAATGTGTAGGGAGTTTGGTAACTCCAAATGATCCAATTCAAATTGGGTTGTATTCTACACATCAGTGGCTTTCCATAGAATTTTAGTTTGTATTTTTGTGACCAACAGAACTCAAGTTGTGGAATTAAACATGAATAACTAGTTTCTGCCATAATTTGGACTTAATTAAATAATGTTTAATTCAATTTATTTGAAAACCAAATTGTGTGGTTTGGTGTGTGCAGTAGCCAATTGTGATGTTAATGATGGTTATGTTGAGGTGATTGCTTGTATAGCTTAGTGATTGTTTGTTTGTTTGTTTGTTAATTAGACGAGAACGTTGTCGGATATATCGAGGAAGGAGAGTTTGCTGAATTTGAAGAACAAGAGCAAGATCACTTTGCCAAGCAAGGCAAGCTATTCTCTGAGCTTGCACTACCAACATATGCATCTACTTTCATAACATGTTTACTCTCAAAGCAAGATTTATAAAACCCATTTTAAAAGTATATGGATATTATTTTGCCACCCTATGTAGTAGTTTATATAAAACTTTAGGATGGGAAAACAATGTTGTTTATTCAAAACTCCTTTTGAGATTTCTTATGAGTTTATGAAATACCGAGATGTCGGTGTTGGATTGGAAAAGTGAAAAATGGTGATGTTTATGAAAAATGCACAGTGTCCTAGTACTATGGAAACCAATCCTACCCTGTGCGACCACATTTACCACATATGGGAAAAGGCGTAGTCATGTAGTTTGCTCTTATTAGTATGGGATACCTCATCGACGGAGATGACTCCGTTATGCATGAGGGGATGGTCCGAGGATCTACCCCCTGACCCGGGTCCTCACACAAGTTGGTGGGGAGGATAGAAGGTTCCACCATAAACCGCCGGACAAAACTATGAGTCCTCACACTTAGGGTTTCTGACGGGAAACCGGACTGGGTGTCGATGGAAAGTGTCATATGGGAAGGATCCTATACTAGCATGAGCAAATAAGAGGCTATGGCCGGCGGCTTACTTCGCATACACCTGGTATGGCGAGACGTGGCAGACACGATGAGTTACCGGATGGATGTGGGTTAAAAGCGTGCTACCTCTGCAGAGTGTTAAAAACTATTCGAATAGCCGAGTCCTCGGATATGGACAATTGGGAGACTGTCCTAAGACCTTGTGCAAGTTTTAAAAAGGCTTTGAGTTTTTAAAGAAAAATGGAGTGGAGAATGTTTCCTACACCTATACCAACGGATCGGTATGAGGTGGTGGATGAAAGTGGACCATGACGGGCTATGGTCGGAAAGAGGAGAAGTTTTGGAAAAACAGATGAAAACGGTGACTCTTTAAAAATAGTTATAAAACTCTTCTTACCTTTTTCAATAAAGATATAGAGATGTTTTAAATAAGAAAAGTTGTCAACTAAAATAAAACTGGTGCATACTCATGTTGGGGTAGTTTGCGAGTACATTCAAATGTACTCATATTGGTTTCGTCCCTGGCTATTGTCCTAGCCAGACTACGAGGAGGAACACTACGCAGAGCAGGAATATGGCGACTTCTACGCCAACTAAGGATCTCCACAAGTCAGCTGCCTGTCGGGTCGTCGTCGTTAGAATATGATGTCGATTACGCCGTAGCTTCCGCTGATATATTTGGTTTGGCCCATGAAGGCACCTATGTAAGAACTTGGTCTAAATGACCATTTATGTAAGACTTTTATTCGGTACTGTAATGGATGTAAACTTTGGTATCCAATTCGGATTATGTGCAACGACAGACTGATCACGGGATCGATGTGTTAAGCATAATCGGGTATTTCGGACAGCTAGTCTGGGGTCCCCACAATGGTCACATAGCTCTTGCAACAAGGACTTTTTGGAATGACCCGGTAAAGGCAAAGGCTCAACTTGATCGAACAAGCAATCCAAGTGGCAAGAAGGAGTTTGCTAATAGGATAAAGACTTGCTACAATTGTCATAACAAGCATCACTTCATCAAAGATTGTCCATATGAGAATAGAGAGCAAAACGGTGGAAGGCTTGTCCTCAAGGGCCAATCAAACATGATACAAAAGAAGCCTTTTGTCAAGAGAAGCCATTCTTCAAGAAAGCACCAAGAATTGTGTTGATGACTCAAGAAGAGTATCCTTCCGAGGATTCCGAAGAAGAAGAAGAACCCACTCGTGAGGTGGCCGCTTTGGCCATTGTATCAACTCCACCTCCTTCTCTCTTCGAATCCCCCAATGAGAACCTCTCCATCAACACCGCTCGTTGCCTCATGGCTCACGTCACCGAGGTATCATCTTCTACTCCCAAGACTATGCATGAAATAGATGATAAAACTAGTCTTGTGATTAAGAAAGAACTTGTTGCTTCCGATACTATTGTGGCTAACTTGCAAGGTGAAACTAAGGCATATGTTGAGTCTCTCTTGAGACAACTTGATGCGGCCGAAGAAATCCTTGATGACAAGGGAAAAATTGAGAGAGAGGATTCTCTCACCATAGCATCCTTGAATGCTTCCATAGAATCCTTGAATGCTTCTCTTGAAGAAGAGAGTGAATATAGAACCTCTCTTGAGGAAAGAATTGAGTCTCTTGATGATAAAAATGATGAAATAATTGCTAAAATCATTAAGGATAGAGATCATGTCTTTGCTAAATATAAAGTGATTAAAAAGGAGAAAGCCGAGTTTGTGGTTGCTAATGCTAGACTCCTTGAGGATGTGGAGAAACTTAACAAGGCTCACAAGGCCTTGGAAAGTACCACTCTCTTCTAGTCAAGTCTCATGAGCAACTTCAAACTCAACTTTCTAAATCTAACTCACCTAGCACCTCTACTCCCTCTTGTGATCATGCAAATGTTATTGAGGAAAATGCTAGGTTGAAGGTTGAGCTTGCCAAGGCCACTAGTGCCAAGACCTCTATTCCTAAAGGTAAAGAAAAGGTTGTTGCTCAAATTTTTGAGCAAAAGCCACACAAAGGGAAGGAGGGCCTTGGTTATGTGGCCAAGGCAAAGAAGAAGAAGAGCAACACCAATGCCAAGCCCGCACAAGCCAAGACTTCCATTGCGGTGGTAATGCCACTAGGGGCAAGACCACTCGTAGTGACTTTGCGGGGCATAACAATCCCAACTACATTCTTTATGTTGATTATTATGGGGATGTTTATGCAAAATATGTTGGTCCTTATGATGGTTACATTGCTTATTCTATTTGGGTTCCTAAGACCCTTGTTGCTAACAAAAGAGGACCCATTGAGAAATGGGTACCTAAAACCAAGCAATGATTTCTTGTAGGACTATGCTTCCGGTGGGTCTAAATGGGTGGTTGATAGTGGATGCACTAGTCATATGACCGGAAGCAAGGAGATCATGACGGAGTTGGGACCAAATATAAATCAAGCATCCGTCTCCTATGGTGATAAATCAAAAGCGGAGGTAACGGGTCTCGGCAAGGTGGTAGTTGCAAAGGATATCACCCTTGTAAATGTCATGCTTGTCGAGTCCCTCGGTTACAATCTTATGTCCGTTCGTGCACTTAATAAGATGAATTTTGATGTCCATTTTACTATTGATATGGTGGTACTCTTGAGGAGCAAGACTCTAAAGGTCATGTTCGTTGGGTATGTTGAAAATGAGTTGTTCGTGGTGGACTTTTCGGGGTCTACCAACACTCAAGCAATATGCCTATTCGGAAAGGCCGACGTGGGATGGTTGTGGCATCGCCGCTTGTCCCATGTCAACATGAGAACTTTGCAAAGTCTTCACAAGGGTGGCCACATTCTTGGACTAAAAGACAATGTTTCTTTTTCTAGAGATCGTCTTTGTAGGGCTTGTGTTGAAGGAAAGATGCATGATTCTCCCCATCCAAGCAAGACCATCATTTCATCAAAGAGGATATTGGAACTTCTTCATGTTGATCTCTTTGGTGCCGTGCCTCAACCAAGTCTTGGTGGGAAGAAATATTGTTTGGTGATTGTTGATGACTATTCAAGATTTACTTGGGTTTATTTCTTCAAGACGAAGGATGAGACCCAACAAGCCGTCATCGACTTTTCCAATGAAGTTCAACGCCAACACAATGTCCCATATTGGTCATTAGGAGTGATAATGGCTCCGAGTTCAAGAACTACACCTTAAATGAGTTTCTTAGTGAAGAGGGGATTCGTCATCAATATTCCGCTGCATATACCCCTCAACAAAATGGTGTAGCCGAAAGGAAGAACCGGACTCTCATGGATATGGCAAGGTCTATGTTGGCGGAGTTTAAGTCTCCACTTTCTATGGGCCGAGGCTATCTCCACGGCGTGTCATTCATCAAACCGGCTATTCTTTCGCGTTGGCAAGAAGTTTACATCTTATGAGATGCTCACCGGCAACAAGCCCAATGTCTCCTACTACCGAGTATTTGGTTGTAAGTGTTTCTATAAGAACAAAAGTGTTCGTTTGTCTAAATTTGAATCTAAAGCTTTAGAGGGTGTTTTTGTTGGGTACGGTGCCGAATCTCACACCTATAGAGTCTATGACAAAACCGTTGGGAAAGTCATAGAATCTTGTGATGTGAGGTTCGATGAGAATGACGGCTCCCAAGTGGCGCAATTTCATGTTTGTGATGTAGATAATGAAGAGCCTCAAGATGCTATAAGAAGAATGGGCATTGGTTTCCATCGTCCCGTTGAGATTCATTACGAGTCTCCTCAAGCAAGTCCAAGCTCCATTCAAGTGGAGGCCTCTTCATCACAAGTTGAAACGGCGCCTATCATGGAAGCAAATGATGCACCACCCCAAGAACAAGTTCAAGACCCTCCTCATGTTGACCAAGTTGCTATGCAAGAACCAAGTTCTCCTATTGTTGATGCTAGCCAAGGTCATGACCAAGATCAACCCTCTCCTTCCATTGTTGAAGATGTGCTTCAAGATGATCAAGGTCAACATTCCGGTCAAGACGGGGACTCAAATGATCAAGATGATCAAGAGATACCTCCAAGATGCAATAGAGATATCGAAGCCCGTCGTAAAGCAAGAGTTGAAAGAGACTTTGAATAAAGAGTCACCATCTAGAAACATCCTTGGTGACCACAAGAAGGGTGTTACCACAAGAAGGCAATTGGCAACTTTAGTGAACATCAAGCTCATATTTCCATGGTGGAACCAAAGAAAGTGTTTGAAGCTCTTGAAGATCCGGATTGGTTAGAAGCTATGCATGATGAACTCAATAACTTCAAGCGCAACAAAGTGTGGAATCTAGTTGAGAAGCCAAAAGATTGCCGCAATGTTATAGGCACAAAGTGGATATTCAAGAACAAGCAAGATGAGCATGGAATGGTTGTGAGGAACAAGGCAAGATTGGTTGCACAAGGGTACTCTCAAGTTGAAGGCATTGATTTTGGAGAGACTTATGCACCCGTGGCTCGCCTTGAGTCCATCCGTATCCTTCTTGCATATGCATCACATCATAACTTTAAATTGCAACAAATGGATGTGAAAAGTGCTTTCTTAATGGTCCTTTAAAGGAGTTGGTATATGTTAAGCAACCACCGGGTTTCGAGGACCCTAAATTCCCTAACCATGTCTACAAGCTTGATAAGGCGCTCTATGGTCTCAAACAAGCACCTCGTGCTTGGTATGAGCACCTAAGAGAGCTATTGCTAGACCGTGGATTTGAATTGGGGCAAATCGATCCCACCTCTTTACCAAGAGGGTTAAAGGGGAGCTTTTCATATGCCAACTTTATGTTGATGATATTATATTTGGCTCATCTAACAAAGCTTTCAATGATGAATTTTCAAAGCTTATGACCGATAGGTTCGAGATGTCTATGATGGGCGAATTGAAGTTCTTTCTCGGTTTTGAGATCAAGCAATTGAATGAAGGGACTTTCATCTCTCAAACCAAATATACCCAAGACATGCTCAAGAGGTTCAATATGCACAATGCTAAGGGAAGCGGTTTCCCATGGACACCAAATGCCATCTTGAACTTAACCCGACGGTATCGATGTTGATCAAAAACTTTATCGCTCTATGATTGGTTCTTTGCTTTATCTTTGTGCATCTAGACCCGATATTGTGTTGAGTGTAGGGGTGTGTGCAAGGTATCAAGCCGCTCCTAAAGAAAGCCACATGGTGGCGGTCAATAGAATCCTTCGATATTTGGTTGATACCCCAAGGTTTGGTTTGTGGTACCCAAAGGGCACTAATTTCTCTCTTGCCGGGTACACGGATTCGGATTGGGCCGGTTGCAAGGATGATAGGAAATCAACTTCCGGGGCATGCCAATTTCTTGGTAGGTCCTTGGTGAGTTGGTCTTCTAAGAAGCAAAATTGTATATCTCTATCCTCCGCCGAAGCCGAGTATGTGGCGGCCGCTAGTGCATGCACTCAATTGTTATGGATGAGGCAAACTTTAAAGGAATACGGTGTCAATTGTGACAAAGTGCCTCTTTTGTGTGACAATGAAAGTGCTATCAAGATTGGCCACAATCCGGTGCAACACTCAAGAACGAAGCATATTGAGATTCGTCATCATTTTATTCGGGATCATATTGCCGTGGTGATATTGAGCTTGGCTATATTCCAACCAAAGATCAACTTGCCGATATTTTCACGAAGCCACTTGATGAAGCAAGATTCACTTTTGAGGCATGAGCTAAATATCGTGGATTCTAGGAGCTTGACTTGACCATCTTGCATACACACCTATATTTTGACTATTTATTTGGTTTAGGTGTAGGCATGGATATAGGGGGAGTGCGGCCCTAATACATTGGACCATCCCTCCCCCCATTATGCCGACATTAAGAATTCATTTGCCTCTCTATATTCGTGCTATGAATTGTGAGCTTAAATGATGAGTAGTGGTTGTGAACCCAAGATACATCTTCGCGGTGTCACGCCACATACACTCTTACATGGTGGCCTAGGCCACCGCCCTCCTCCTTATGAGGAGTTGATCTTATTTGGATCTTATTTGGGTGTTTTAGACCTTTCGCTTTGGGAGAGTGCTCAAATTTGGCCTTTCGTGTCGATTCTTGCATTTTTGGGCAAACTCTCTCTCTCCAGTTTCGAGTTCTATCCTAAGCCACAACCTTATCCTAAGCCACACTCCTCTCAAATACCTTTTATTTCATGCTCTCGGCGAAGTTGACGGTCGGAACCGGTGACAAATTCTTTTTACGGCTTCGTTTGGAGTCATAACAAGTTTTGCCCCCTGGCACCGGTACTACCGGCCCCTGGAGCGGTACTACCGCTGGCTCGGGTGCCTCAGCCCCTTGCCAGCGCTGGGACCGCTGCCCGGGCCGCGAGGAATCGGGGGCGGTACTACCGCTGGATCGAGCGGTAGTACCGCTCGTGCGGTTTTTCTCAGGATAAGGGTCGGGCGGATGGGTGAAAGTCAATCCTTTCACTTTCCCCATCCGCCCCTCTCTCTCCTCCGTGAAACCGCGCCGCCGGCCACCTCACCGCCGGGACCGAGCTTCCCCGGCCGTGGTTCTTGCACCCCCGGCCCGGGACCTCTCGGGCATCTCTCCCTCCCTCGATCCTTTGCCATGAGCACCGGTAAGCTCTCTCCCTCTCTCTCATCTAGTTGATGGATGGAGATGACTAGATTGCTTCCCCTTGGTGTTCTTGACAAATTGGTGCGGTAGAGATGCAATCTAGGATGCCTAGAACCCTGTGTATGAATCTTGTGAAGAATCTTTGGCTAGTTTTGTAGTTCTCCATCTAGATTTGTTGGATATGATTATGGATGTTTTTCATGTTCATCTTTGAATGTATCACCATCTTGTGTCAAATCCAACCTTCCTAGATGTTGTACTCCCACCTAGCATTTGATTCCTCCAAGTTGTGTTCACTCGTGTTCTTGGTTTCCTATTCGTGAAATATTTGTGTGTTACTCATCTCCATGCTTTCCTACCCCATGCTATTCACAGGTGGTTCGAGTGGTTCTAAGTCTCGGGGAAAGAAACCTAGGGTTGACGAGTTGGACGAGGAGTATGATCCCACAATGGAAGAGGTGTATGGTCCCCCGGTCACCAAGAGCAAGAAGGCTGCTCCGAAGAAGAAAGTTGCAGGCAACAAGAGCAAGAACTTGACAGCTAGTGAAATGTCTGACAAAGATTACACTTCCTTGAGGAAAAGAGATCCATATGCAGTTGATCGAGAGAATTTGACACCTCAGTTTGGGGCAACAATCCTTTCTTCTATACCCGCTTTCAAGAGGAGTGCTACAATGAGATACTTCATCGCAAGCCCAATGACAATGTGCTAGAGCTGAGGTACATTGATATCCCTCACATGGAGAGAAAGCCAGAATACTTTGGAGAAGCCTTGTCTATGTGCCATGAGTTTGGGATTGTTCCTTTCATCACCCTCCAACAGAATTATGATGAAGCTCTAGTTTGCCAATTCCTTGCCACAGTCTATTTTGGCACCGAGGAGCCACGGTACATCACTTGGATGACTAAAGACAGGAAGCTCACCGCACTTTGGAGTGATATTGGCTCTATGCTTGGGTATGAAGATTTTGGTCCTCATTGGACCGATGCCCTCGACGACAAGTACTTTCGGGTTCATGTTAATCCAAGGCCCAAGCCCAAGGATGACCTTGCTCCCTCTACTCTTGGAAGAGGTACACCGTTGGCAACTCGGAGGGTCTTTACCCTCCATATGAGATCATGCATCGCATTTACCGGGAAACCATCAACCCCAAGGTTGGAAATTTGGATCAAATTCACAGCTACCTAGTTACCTTGATGGTCATGACTCATCAATGGAGATCCAAAGGGAAGAAATTGGATGTTATGGATTACCTTTGGAATGAGATATGGAACGTCACCATATTCAAGAAGAATGCTTGCTTCGGCCCTCTCATCATGAAGATTATCCTTTGGAAGTGGGGCAACGAGCTTCCCGCTGTGGGACTTAGTGACCCCAACACTTGGATCATCCACAAGCCCAAGCAACTCCGTGTCAAGAAGATCAAGGGTACCAAAACTGCTAGAGGCAAGGACAAGGGAGTTGTAGGTGATGAAGGCCCCTCTGGGCTGCCAAGGAGAGTGGTTTCACTTGGATGGCTCGTCAAATGAAGAAAGTGTTTGGTATGACCAAGGCTCTTGAGAAGCGCTCGTGGGAACGTGAAGAGAAAGAGAAGCTTGCTCGTCAACTCGACATTCAACGTCGCCGTGAACTAGGTGAACAAGTTGCTTCCGCTCGGAGAAGAACATTCCAACTTATGAAGAGTGGCAAGTGAAGAACTCCCAAGGTGAAATCTTCACTTGGTCGGACTATGAAGATGTTGAAGAAGAAGTGTCCCTCGTCGTCGCCCTCTCCCCTCAAGCTCCGAGTGAACCCGGGACGTTAGCATCGGTTTCTCTCCTTTTTGGTGTCTTGATGCCAAAGGGGGAGAAACATCTATTAGGCCTCGAAGGGTTTTGCATGGGAAGTTACAAGCTTTGAGTTTCTTGGTTGTTTTTATGAGCTTGTGAACTTGGTTTGTCGTTTTTATGTTGTGGACCTCGTTTATGTTGTGAACCTCGTTTGTTATGCATGTTGTAAGACATGTTGAACTCTAAACTTTTATTCCCATGCTTATATTGTGTTTGCTCTATATTTTATCTTTGCACGGTTTGTAAAATCTAGGGGGAGTGTTGATCCTATTTGTTGTGCATTTGAGCATTCAAAAGCTATCCTTGAGTATGCACACATATAGGGGGAGCTCCGTTAAATTTTACAAATTGTTTGTGGCAAATCGTTGTATTGTCATCATCCACCAAAAAGGGGGAGATTGAAAGAGCATAATTTGCTCTTACTCATATTTTGGTGATGTTGACAATACAACATGTGCCCCTAACTCCTTGTCTAAGTGTGATCAGGTTTATGCAAACATCTCCGTTAAGCTCGCATCAAAAAAAGGAAGAGAAGGAGTTGTTTCTGTCTTCGGGCGGTAGTACCGCCCCTTCGGGCGGTAGTACCGCTGGGTACTACTTGCCAAAAGTCAGGCGGCAGTACCGCTCGTGATACCGCCCAAAGGAGGTTCTGGCGCCCATGTGCGGCACTACCAGCGGTACTACAGGCGGTAGTACCACTAGTAGGGAAGTGCCTTTCTGTGGCGCACCAAAAAGCCTTTCTGTGGCGCATGGTGGGTGCGCCACTAAATCCTCGCCACAAAAAGTTCAAATTTCTGTGGCGCACCCCACCATGCACCACAAAAAGTTCAAATTTCTGTGGCGCACCTCACACCGTGCGCCACAGAAATATTTCTGTGGCGCACCCCACACCGTGCGCCACAAAATTAATTTTTGAATTTCAAAAAAAAGGGCGGCCAGATCTAGATCTGGATCTAGATCTGGCCACCGGAATTTCGCCGGAATTTTGTTGGAGCTCGCCGGAGGCCGTGTTGCCCGTGGCCACGGCCGTAGTTGGCTTGGCCGTAGGTGGCTTGGCCGTAGGTGGGACACACGGGAGGTGGGTGGGTGGAGGATGGGGGTCGCCGAAGGTCGCCGGAGTGGAGGAGGAGGTCGCCAGAGTTGGAGAAGGTTGTCACCGGAGGAGGTCGCCGGGGTAGAGGAGGAGGTCGTCGAAGGTCACCGGGGGGGTCACCGGAGGTCGCCGGGGTGGTGGAGGAGGTCGCCGGAGATGGAGGTGGAGGTGAAGGTGAAGGAGGAGGAGAGAAGAAGTGGAGGAGAGTAGAGTAGAGGAGAGGAGAAGGAGGATGGAGGAGAAGTGGAGAGGAGAAGTGGAGGAGAAGGAGAAGGAGTGGAGAGGAGGATGGAGAGGAGAAGTGGAGGAGAAGGAGAAGGAGTGGAGAGGAGGATGGAGGAGAAGTGGAGAGGAGGATGAAGGAGAAGTGGAGAGGAAGTGGAGGAGTAGGAGAGAGGAGAGAAAGAGAGGCAGAGGAAGTGGAGGAGTAGGAGAGTGGAGAGGAGGATTAAGGCCGTTGGGCGGGATTCGAATTTTGAATCCCGCCCAACAATTCTGTGGCGCACCTGCTACCGTGCGCCACATAATTTTTTTCCAATTTTTATTTTTTTGATTTTGTAGATAAAAATTTTCTGTTTGAAATAACTTTTTACTCTTTTGGAATTTGCCAGTTATGAGAAAAGTTCACCGGGTAAACCCAGGTGAAATCGAGTTCCTTTTTTCTCACGATTGTTTTGGTATATTAAACGTATTTTTTCGACATCGTATGCAAAAGTTATGGCCAGTCAAACTTTTTATCTTCTGTTTTTTGCAGAAAAGGTCAAAATTCATATTTCAAAATTTCTATACCAAGTTGACACTCAAACCTAACTAGATTTTATTTTTTGAAATTTTTATCATTTTCTTTTCTTGTTTACAGGACTGAAAAGGCGATCCACGGGGGGGGGGGGGGGGGTAGGCATGCGTGAGAGGGAAAAAAACTGTGGCGCACCCACCTCCATGCGCCACAGAAATGTCACTTTCTGTGGCGCACTAAACTACATGTGCCACAGAAATGTCACTTTCTGTGACGCACCAGGCCATGTGCGCCACAGAAAGCCACATTTCTGTGGCACACACTCCCCATGCGCCACAGAAAGTCACATTCTGTTGCGCACATGGCAAGGTGCGCCACAGAAAGTGACATTTCTGTGGCGCATGTGGCCTGGTGCGCCACAATTTTTTTTGTGGCGCATGGATTCTTGGTGCGCCACAAAAAGTGATCCATAGAAAGGCACTTCCCTACTAGTGTACCGCTGGCTCTGGATGGTCAGCGCTGGTGGTTGACCAACTCAGTGGCAGTACCGCTGGATGGAGGTTCGGAAGGCCATGTGCGGTACTACCGGCACTTCGGGCGGTAGTACCGCTCATGAGGTTTCGAGGCGCAGTCAGTGCGCTGGTTTGACCGTGGCGCAGAAGGTGCCAGCGGTAGTACCGCCCGGCGCAGCGGTACTACCGTTGGCTCGGGAAAAAGGTCTCAATGGCCAGATTTTTGTGAGGGATATTTAATGCCCTCCACCTACCTCCAGCTTGGTAGCTTGACCAAACTTGAAGACTCCATTGTTGCAAGCTCAAGAATCACTAGATCTCCCAATCCCTCCACCCAAACTCGTTGATACTTGGAGGATTGAAGGAGAAGACCCGGATCTACATCTTTACCAAGCCATTTTTCATTTCCCCCTCATTTACTTGAGGGCCCCTTGGCTAGGATTTCCATGGGAAAACCTAGCTTCTTGTTGATCTCACTTGTTGTCTTTGTGACAAATTTGTAGCTGTTCAGGATCCCCCAATCCTCTTGTGGGTTGTGCCCCGGATCGTTGTTGTAAGGGCTCCGGATTCCGCCTTGAAGGATTTCGATAGTGGAAGGTGAACCAAACCTTTGTGGTGCGGTTCATCGGAGAATAAGGTGACGCCTTTGTGGCGGTTGAGTTTTGACCTTCGTGGTAGTTCACACCTCTCCAACGAGACGTACTCCCCTAAAAAGGAGGAACTCGGGATTACATCTGTGTCTCCGCGTGCTTTCACTTCGGTTACTTCTATCCTTGTTTATAGCCTTTACTTCGTGTCTCTTGTTTAGTTGCTAGCTTGGCATATAGGTAAATTCACCTTAGTTGCATATCTAAAGAATTTACCTTTTTGTGTCAAGCCTAATTTGAAAAAGTACTAAAATTGAAGTAGCACCTATTCACCCCCCTCTAGGTGTCATACGATCCTTTCAACTTCAAGTCGGAGGCCTTGCGGTTTCCTAGCTGTGACCTTACTAGCCTCGGTGAGAAGTTTTTGGAGGAGGAGGTTTTTTCGGCCATCAAGTCCATGCCAAGTGACAAAGCTCCAGGCCCAGATGGCTTCACCGGGGCATTTTTTAAAGCTTGTTGGCCTACTATTAAAAGTGATGTGATGCGTGTTATCCAACAATTCTCCAGCCTACGCACCGGAAGTTTCCATTGGCTCAACTCGGCAAACATCGTTCTCTTGCCAAAAAAGGAGGGAGTTGAAGCGGTCTTTGACTACCGCCCCATTAGTCTCATCTACGCCATAGCCAAAGTCATTGCCAAGATGATGTCCTCACGCCTAGCACCTCTCATGGACACCCTAATTTCCAAGTCTCAAAGTGCCTTCATCAAGGGAAGAAGTATTCATGACAACTTCATGTGTGTAAGAAACTACGTGCGAAGAATGCACCGCACAAACACGCCAACCATCCTCCTCAAGCTTGATATCAAGAAGGCTTTTGACTCCGTGCGGTGGTCTTTCTTGCTTGACCTTATGCAAAGGCGTGGTTTTCCAGCTAAGTTTCGGAATTGGGTGACGGCCTTCCTATGCACCGCACAAACACGCCAACCATCCTCCTCAAGCTTGATATCAAGAAGGCTTTTGACTCCGTGCGGTGGTCTTTCTTGCTTGACCTTATGCAAAGGCGTGGTTTTCCAGCTAAGTTTCGGAATTGGGTGGCGGCCTTCCTATGCACCGCACAAACACGCCAACCATCCTCCTCAAGCTTGATATCAAGAAGGCTTTTGACTCCGTGCGGTGGTCTTTCTTGCTTGACCTTATGCAAAGGCGTGGTTTTCCAGCTAAGTTTCGGAATTGGGTGGCGGCCTTCCTTGTCACCACCTCCCCCCGCGTCTTGCTTAATGGGGTCCCGAGCTCGCCTATTGCACATGGGAGAGGGCTGAGGTAGGGAGTTCCCCTCTCGCCGCTCCTTTTAGACCTTGTCATCGATCCTTTGCAACAACTTCTCGATTTGGCTACATCAAATGGAGACCTACACCGGCTGAGAGGTCGCGGACCCACTGTCCGCACCTCTCTCTACGCAGACGATGCTGCAATTTTCATGGCCCCGGTCAAGGAAGACTTCAAAAATTTGGCTACCATTCTGGAGGGTTTTGGAGAGGTTACGGGGCTAGTAACCAATGTGCTCAAAAGCCAAGCGGTGCCAATCCGATGCTCTCTTTTGGACCTTGACGACATCATGCATCCCTTCCCGGTTCAACGCTTCACCTTCCCCATAAAATATTTGGGCATCCCTCTCTCTCATAGGCGCCTCAAAGCCATCGATGTGCAGCCCCTTGTTGACAAAATGGCCTCCAAGCTTGTTCTGTGGCATGGAAAGAACATTGCAATGGCCGGAAGAGGCACCCTTGTCAAGTCGGTGATTTCCTCGCAAGCCGTCTACCTTGACCCCTCTTGTGATCCCGCTGGGCATCCTACTCTCAATGAACAAGTTGGAGCGGGCTTTTCTTTGTCAGCGGCCAAAAAAGTTTCTGGAGGACAATGCAAGCTCAATTGGAAAGTTGTTTGTAGACCAAAAGACAAAGGCGGGCTGGGAATTATGGACCTAGACAAGTTCGCTAGGGCGCTTCGTCTTTGTTAGCCGTGGCTTCACTGGAAGGACCCCACTAAGGCGTGGATTGGCAAAGAAAATCCTTGCAACAAGGAGGACATGGACTTCTTCTATGCAGCCACCGTCATCACCATTGGAGACGGCCGCATCACCAATTTTTGGCACTCCCCGTGGCTTCATGGACTCATGCCAAAATCGGTGGGCCCATCCATCTTTGCCCTCTCCACTAGGAAAAACTTCACCGTCAATAAGGGATTCACAGACGAGTTTTGGATCACCAACATCAACATGACAGAGGGCATCACCACTCAACATATCACTGAGTTTGTCAATCTTTGGACGAAGGTGAGCGAAATCCATCTCATGGAGGTCTCGGCCGATGACATCGCTTGGAAGTTCACTACCTCCGGCTTGTACACGGCTGCCTCCGCCTACAAAGCCCAGTTTGAAGGCATGACGAGATCCACGATGCCGAAGGTGGTTTGGAAGAACCGGGCACCTCCCAAGTGCAAGCTTTTCGCTTGGCTTGTTCTCCAAAACCGGGTGTGGACGGCCGACCGCCTTCGCCGTCGTGGTTGGCCAAACCTGCGGCCTTTGCCAACTTTGCAAGAGGGAGGATGAATCTGCCACACACTTTTTTTTTCAAATGTCACTTCACCATTCACGTTTGGAACATGGTGAACGCTTGGCTGGGGCTCTCCACGATCAACACTAGTCAATGACATTCTTTCACTTCAATGCAAGATTGGTGGAACTCCGTCATCTACATCAATGACACCCGGCGAAAATCTTTGGCTTCCCTCAAAATGCTCATATGTTGGGAGCAGGGGTGTAGATAGGCCCTAGGCCACCCTAGCCTTGGCCCCGGCCGTGAGCCTAAAACGTATGCTAATTTGATGCTACAGTGCAGTACTGTAGCATACTATATCTACAGTACAGTGCAGATGGCCTGGGCGTAGTCGTATCCTGGCTACGCTACTGGTTGGGAGGTTTGGAATGAAAGGAATGCTCGCGTCTTCCGCCACGTTTCTACCATGCCAACGGTGATTTTTGAGCGGATCAAGTCCGAGTCGGCCTTGTGGAGTGCCGCGGGGGCTAAACACCTGGGATCCATCATGCCGGGAGAGTAGCCTTTGTTTCGAGTGAGCGTGTCTTCTCGTTCGTGTTGGGTTGTAAAACTTCTGTCAAACTCCTTCTTATTTAATTAAAAAGGCAAATCTTTTTCCTTCGTTTCCAAAAAAAAAGTATATCAAGTGCTTCAAGTTGTTCTAAATAAACAGTCAGCAACTGTATTTGCTTCCCTATTGTAAAACTGATCCCTCCAACATCTCTAGCTAACAGATGTCACTCTTCATAAATTCCGCGATCAGTTCTGAAGTAATTTTTAATTATCCCGCATAGCCTTAATCACGGTATGATTCCAAAATTACTCTATGACATACCAAGTGATGCGCTAGGAAGAAGCCGTCTCGAGCCACGATCGCTTGTGGTGATTCCGCATATGAGGCATACGGTATCACCCACAAACCCACGATCATCTCTGGCCACTGCACCCGAGGCTCCTGGTAGATCATTCTCATAGAACAATGCATCCACATTGATCTTGACTGAACTTGAGTACGGTTTCTTCCACATAGAGTCATGTTTTCTTGTCTGCTTGCTTGGGGTTATTGATCACATGTAATTTAACACAATAGCCTTACTACTTATCGGTGTGTATCTTGCCGGTTTGGCCGGTTCATCCCGGACCAGTTGCCTTCGTTGCCACCATATGTACCTAACAACCAATGCAAATAGATCTCAAACCTTCAGCTCATTGTCAACACAGTCTCTTGAAGAGCTGAAGAGGACATGCTCCAGAGTTGCCAATCCAGACATGTCAAAGGCAATGTCTTTACAAACTTCATCCCATAATCCTAACTTTTTCAATATGCTCTTAACTGTAGTGCATGAGAAGAGGCAATGCTGAATATCTTCGGCTCCAATTGAGCATACGGGGCATTGCACTCTAGTTGTAATATGTATGTTTGCTAACACACCTAGACAAGGAAGGTTCCCTAGAATACCTTCCATGTAATTTTAAACTTTTCCTAGAACCTTTAGCTTCCAAATATCCTTCCGAACCGGGTTAGGCTGCATACTTCGTTGCCCATCCGCCAAGAAATTTTCATCGCCCAAATTGGTGTTCCCATTCATTATTATAAGCAGAATAGACCGAAAAGGTTACAAACCTTGTGAAGTGCCACCCCACAAATTCATCCTGTATTTCCACCCTCAGTGGTATCCGCAATATTTGATGGGCAGCAATTCGCAGGAAAACATCCCTAATCAACTCATCATCCCACTGTCAAGTGTGGGGTTAATTAGTTCTTCAACCAATATTTCCTCTTGGCGTGATCAACTTCCGTGAGATACTGGACGAGATCCATGGATCCTACCAGATATCAAAATGGGAGCCCGTGCCTATTCTCCAGATACATCCACTTTTTAAAAATTATACACATCTTTGCAAAAAATACTTTGCCACGTCACATCTGCCAGCACGCCAATCAATGCATTATCTTTTTTTATGTCACTCACACCACCAAAATCCAGATATTTCGCTGTGCTGATCATCATGACCTCCATGCCTCTCTCCTTCACCAACATGTTGTTGGGCTGTAAATTGACGTTAACCATTATATATCTTCATCACATACATGTTTGAGTAATTTATTGTCCATAGGGTTTGATTCTTTGATGTTGGTTTATGTATGTGTTTGGTTATTTCTAGATCAATCCTTTCAGCCGACGCACGAGTGCACACGTATGTACCAGGGTTTGTACCAATTATGCGCTATGGCTATCACATGGTACAACGGTGACGTAAGCGGAAATGGCTAGCTGTTGCGCGAACAACGGCTCGCGCGGTTCTGCAGCGCGTGAGCGAGCCCGTGCGTGGTGGAGACGGACGCGTTGACGCGGTAGGCAACGTGGGTGGGTCCCACCCACGTTTTCTCTCCCCACCTTCTTCTTCCTCCCCTTTCCCGATTCCTCTCTCCCGCGACGAGACGGCGACCGACGACGCCGCTGCGACCGGAGGGAGCTACGGCGGAGGAGGCGCCGTCGAGGATGGAGCGAGGCGGAGCCGCCGGAGACACGGCTGGCCGCAGCGGAGGCGGCGGAGGCGAGCAAGAAAACTTAACTTCAGGGGTGGGGGGTGCCGGCGCGGTGGAGAGCTCGCCGGAGGTGGGGGGCTTTAGAGGGAAGGTCGGGCGGCGGCGGACCGGCGGTGGGCGGCGGTTGGAGGAGGGCGGGGCGCCGAGGCGGCGCGGCAGCGGCGCCGGGCGCGGGTGGCGGTGGCAGGCGGCATGGCCGGCGGCACGTGGTGGCGGGGGATCAACGGCGAGCTGCGGCGAGGCGCGAGGGAGGGAGGAAGAAGAACGGCGGGGATCAACGGCGACCTTCTCTTCCTCCTCCGTGCGGTGGTCGTCTTCCTCCTCCCGCGTCGCGTCGCTGTCGGAAGGCCACTTGCGCGCGCACGTGCGCCTGTCCGAAACCGCGCGACGGCTCGCGCGCGCAAGCTAGCCCTGCCCTCGACGTAAGCTTTCCACGGTTGCTTGATCATATGGTTAGGGGATTCACAACGACTCGTTTACTTGCCAAAAACCTGGAAAACCTTTAATTATCGGCATACACCAGCAACAACTTATTAGGTGTGCTCGGTAGTGGTATGAGGGGTATGTGCACGCGTTAGTGTTTGTATGCCTAAATAAAGTGAATTAAAGACACGACACAAACACTTAACTAGACGACGAGTAAAACAAATCTAGGCTAGCCGTGTCTTTAACTAACTAGTAAACCGTTGCACGATTAGGTAGGGGCTAGCCTAGATATATTTTACTCGTCGTCTAGTTAAGTGTTTGTGTCGTGTCTTTAGTTCTTGTTATTTACTTTTGTGTCATAACTTAGTTCTTTCTACCGTTATTACCGTTGCCATGTGAGACCATAGTTATTAAACTATTTTTTAGTAACTAATTGGGTGCAAGCAGGGCTAGTTGTCGACAATCTAGCTGTGGAAAAGGCAGATCGCTTTCAAGCTTTGGTTCCCCTGGCTTGATATATGTAAAGATGTTATTGATTTCCAGTGCATTGTGGTTCAACTATACCTGGCGGCAAGACGACAACAATAGTGACGACTAGCCTACCCCACGGTTTCCCCGGATGGAGCAGACAGAGCTTCACAAGTTGATGGTGTATGGTGCCACGGTCTCGGGAAACCGAGGACTCGATTGTTTTTTCTTTTTCAGTTCAAAGCCTTATTAGTAAAAGTTGTGTGTGTTATCAGATTTTTCTATCTTGCTTTGGATAGCTACAAAGGCAAAATAATTGTCCTACCCATTTTTCTCTCTCTTATCTGCAAAACTGATTTGGGTACTAGGAAATGCGCCAGACTTTGTTGCCCATTCCATCCTTAATATCCGTATAATTTTTCCTAAATGGCTCTTTGCCAAACTTTAAGCCACTAATGATTTCTCAGATTTTTTGTAAACAGATATGGCCCCTCCCTAAAGATGTCATTCACCTGACTTATTTGAATAGGTAGGCATGCAATTCACGTTGGCTTATTTTGTGCAAAATAAAAACAGCTAAGTCATTTGAAAATAAGCTATCTTTAATCTCAGGGGGCCCGAAAGCATGTAAATCTAGAAGAT
Source organism: Poa pratensis (assembly GCA_947311845.1). Classification (NCBI taxonomy): domain Eukaryota; kingdom Viridiplantae; phylum Streptophyta; class Magnoliopsida; order Poales; family Poaceae; genus Poa; species Poa pratensis. The sequence goes on from CAMZMU010000069.1 coordinate 34,650,528, forward strand.
GTGGCTTATTTCAAAAAACTTAGCTTTTTTTCATTTCGCCGTTTTAAATAAGCCAAACCGAATGGCGTGTCTATATAGTCAAATAAATCACTGTGAATGGTATTTGTGGGAGGGATCAAATCTGTTTGAAATTTTTCTAAAGGTCCATTAGTGGTTAGGAGTTCTGCAAAGAACCATTTAGAACAAATTATACTCCCTCCGATCCGGAATTAGTGTCGCAACCTGTATAGACATTTTGTACTACTACTACTCTAGAACACTTCCCATGACAGTTTTACCGGACCGGAGGTAATAGTTCGAATCCAAGGGCCGTGATGCATACGTGTCAGCGTGCGTCAGGTCAACGAGTTTCGAGGTAGCGCGTGTCCGGGCGGCGCGCGTGGGATACGACAACAGTTGCCTTTCCGGCTGCGACGTGACCAATTAATTCGGTCAACTGAACATGTTACCAGCTACTTCTTTCTTTCCTCTCCTCCCCACCCCACCGCTTCGTTGAGAGTCGACCGCCGCGTCCACCGCCCCGCCCCGGCTCGCTTCCCTCTCCTCCCCGGTGGCTCTGCCGGTCGGCGTGGACGAGGATGCGCAGCGCGGGTTGTAAATATTAGCCGTAGGTTTTGCCTCTATTGCTGCTTGCCCCATGTGGCGTCTTGGAGTAGAGCGCTAGATCCCATCGGCCGGATCTGGTGCGTGCTCGCCCTGGTGTTCATCGCTGTGCATCTCCGGTGGCAGGAGTTGCTGCAAGCGATGGAGCTGAGGCGAGAGATCTCTGCAAATAAGGCCGTCTTCCCCATCTTTTCGAGCTTGCCCCATGTGGCGTCTTGGAGTAGAGCGCTAGATCCCATCGGCCGGATCTGGTGCGTGCTCGCCCTGGTGTTCATCGCTGTGCATCTCCGGTGGCAGGAGTTGCTGCAAGCAATGGAGCTGAGGCGAGAGATCTCCGCAAATAAGGCCGTCTTCCCCATCTTTTCGAGCTTGTCCGCTCTGGTGCTCCGGTGCTGCGCTGGACGGTGGCGACTTAGTACCTCTGCCGTGTTTCCGAGGAGGAAGAAGGTTAGGTGGTGCTTTGTTGCAGCTCGATTCAATAAGCACTTTGATCTGTGTCGTGGTGGAGCTCCTGGATTTGGTGTCTCTGCTGTTCTATGCCGCAAAGGTAGCGGAAAGGAGGGCGGATGGATTGGATCTGCTGCTCCACGGGGAGATCTTCAGGCTGCTAATTGCGGAGTCCATCAATGGCTGCGAGCTTGCGCCGCCGTTATTTCTGGCCGGAGTGGCCACTCCGCGCTGTGGTGCTTCATGCACCATGGTGTCATCAACCTCCAGGCCAAAGTGCCACGACGGAGGCCCTTCTTCAGCTCTGTGGTGGCGCCCAACGTCGCACCGTCACCAAGTGGTGCTGTCCCCGGCGATGGCGCTGACGGCCGTTGTGTCGAGCTGTTCTTCCTCGGTGGAGAAGCATCTGATTGCGTTCCTAAAAATTTGGTTCAAGTCCTTTTTTAATGTCCAGGGACTTGGTTGTAATTTTCTGTTACTTTGAGGTCCTTGATGTATTTTGTAATCCCACCGAATAAATGCAGTCTCGACCCTTCGGGGTCCTTCCCCTTGTTCAAACAAAAAAAAAAAAAACTGAACATGTTACCTTGGCGGCTCGGCTCTGACTTTCTGTACGTGCTCAAGATCAAGATAGCCTCTCCAAGATTAAATGAGCCCAGTGTCATGTGTGTGATGGTGAGAACAGTGACAACGATTTCGCTGCCGTGCAGCCGCGCTTTGCCAAGTTGAGCTCGATGCGTGCGGCTGTTCGAGCGCGCATGCGGCCTGGTTTCGCCAGCAAGTCGCCGTTGCATGCCGACTCCCGGCCTCCTAGGGCAACGCAGGAATAGCAATCTACTCCCTCCTTTTTTAATATAAGATTTTTAGCATTTGTTCACATTTACATATATCTAGATGTATGTAGACATATTTTAGTGTATACATGTACTTATATTAGTATGCATGTAGATAATATGTTGGATAGCTAAAACTTCTTATATTAATGCACGGAGGGAGTAGTACTGTAGGACTGATGGAAAACAGTGTATCGTTAAATTCTCCGAGCGTTATTTACTACTGTAGAACTGATCTGACCGCGACGTCAGATGCAGTTGTAATGGTTCTCCCTGCTGCGTTCCTTCTTCCTTGGAGGTAACCCGAACTTCTGCTGGATCGACGCAATCATGGAGAAACGATTGATCTTTGTAAGACTAGCATAGTGCTTAATTTCATGGAGAAACGATTGATCTTTGTAAGACTAGCATAGTGCTTAATTTCATGGAGAAACAAAGATTCAGTTATGTATTTGAGCAGATATGAACAAATGCTCCAGCCAAATTGTTGGCAGGTTCAACAAACTCGTACATTTGTTCTATACTTCTTTTTTGGGGGGAATCCGTTGTCTGCTCATCGATTCATTCTATCTTCTAATGCTTTTAAATATAAACCAAAAGAGAAAGCGTTAAAAGTAACTTCACATTGTTATGTTTTGTATATACAGTGTGTACGGACGTACGGTAAGTAACTAGCTCCACAGGTTCAATTCACCTCCGCCGCATTCGTCGTCGTCCTCCAAGCAGTCCACGGCGGTCGGCGGCGGTTCCAACAGCAACCCCTGAGCCAAGCTAGCGTAGTACAGATTGGCATCCATACCCCCGAACGTATCACCTTGGACCATGTCAGTGTCAGTGCCCAAGGCTGCCCCTACCGGTAGCAGTAGCGCATGAGTCTCCCCCGAGGAAGGCGGCATGGCATTCTCCGTCAAAGCAGGCGCCGATGAAGCCACTGAAGCGCATCCGGGGGAGGAAGCGCGCCCCGCGGCTGCCCGGCGCTGGAAGTCCGCCACGGCCTCGGTGGCCGCGCGCTGGACGTCGAGCAGGCCGGCTCCCGGCGGGACGTGGAGCAGCCACGCCGAGTCGGCGAAGTTGAGGCTGGCAGAGGGCCCGCGCAGCGCGAGCATGGCGGCGTCGTGCGCGCGCGCGGCAGCCTCGGCGGTGTCGAAGGTTCCGACCCAGAGGCGCTCCCCGCAGCTCCCCGGCACGCGCACCTCGCACACCCACCTCCCCGCCCGCCCGCGGCGGCGCACCCCGCGGAACACTGGGTGGCGCGTCTCGTGGAACTTGGTGCGCCCCGCGGGGCGCTTCGGCGGGGACGGTGAGGGGACCGACGCCGTCAAACGGGAGCTGCTGCTGCTCGATCGCTCGGTGCTCATCTGCATCGAAGCCGCCGCTGCTTTGCTGGCTAGCGGCGGCTAGCCATCGCTTCGGTTGTCTTAATTTGTGGTGAACTGCTAGCCGGCTAGTGCGTCGCCTGGAGTACGGAGCGACCGAGCGAGCGCGTATTTATAGGTTGCCGACATCAACTTGCCGCCAGGTCCTGGTTGCGGATGAAGGCTTGTCTAGTTGCCCGGCCGCTTGTGTAAGGATGACGTAGGCGGTGATTGTTTTGCTTCAGCCCCGGCCGCCCTACGAGTGCATGGAGTCACATAGCACTCACAGTCTCACAGACAAACTTCTCGAGCGAGGCAGCGAGTCGATTTGTTACTTTAACCTGGGGGCTTACTGGCTAGCACCACGGAGGCAGCCTGGGTTCGAATCTCAGCTTCTTCTTAATAAAAGTAGTGTCTAGTTCCTCCTAGGCACTCATTCATTTTTTTTTTACTTTAACCTGGGCAAGGAGATTTAGTAACGCGAATACGGTGAGAGTACTGAGTACGTAAATCCACGTACCAATGTACGATCGAGATGAAAAATGTTACTCCCTCCGATCAAAAAAAAAAAAGTCCCCTGCTGCGCTATTTAATTGTGCGAGTTCAGTTGTTTGGAGCTGACATTTTTTACGGATTGGAGGGAGTATACTATATCACCGGTGGCGGAGCTAGCAAATTATCGGAGGGTGTGCATGCTAAAAAAAGTGTTGGCATCACATGTAACACACAATTTTACGAAAATGTAAACAAGAAAATCAAGTCTTACAATATTATAGCTAATCAAATATGTTTGAAGTTAGCAAAATAATGATACAAATAGTTGGGAAGATTAAATATTTATAGTCTTGCATGAATAAAAGATAATATGAGTAGAAAATGTTGGCTCTACTCAAGGCCTTCGCACTGCCATGAAAGAAACGATTCTATCATCCTCGCTTACTTCCAAAAATAGAGATCGCTCAATAGTTGTCACCAAGCAATAGTTCAAAAGGTCGTCACCCATGCGATTTCTCAATTTATTCCTCACTAGGCTCATTGCGGAAAAGACTCTTTCAACACTCTCCGTAGAAACCGGTAAGATCAATACAAATTTGAGAATTAAGTACACCAAGTCATAAAACACATGATGATTTGTTTCAACAAGCTTAATAGAGAGCTCACCGAGAGTATATAGGCATTTAAACCTGTCATCTTTTCTCATAACATCAATAAAGGTGTCAAGTTGGAATTCAAGCCTTACCAAATCCGATGTTGATATGTCCTTGGGATGATATTCGGAAAAACTCATTACCTTATGTGCATCATAAGAAGCAAATGAATTGATGACATTCAAAGATGACACGCAAACAAGCAACTCCATATTAACCTCATCAAATCGATTGGTAAGCTCTTGGATAATTGGATCAATGACACCAAGTTAGACTTGTTTACTAAAATGATCATCATTTGTTTGTGTATCATAAAACCGTATTGATCTTCCATGAGGCACATAAGTGTCACCCACCATGAGGCAAATAGTGTCAGCTTGCTTTGCATGAAATTATTCCCATCCATGAGATGACACCTTGCATTTTATCTTTTGCAACCCCAACAAGTCTCATTGCATTAACAATATATTTATCTCTCTGTTGTAATGCTTGAGACAACTCATTTGTGTGGCCAAGAATAACAAAGAAACATCAAGTGAGCATGGAAACCAAACTCAAATGACACAAAAGCAATCACCATAGCCCGTACTTTGGTCCACTCAAGTATTTGTGGAGGATCTTTTCCAATTTTTACGAGTACCTAGAGAATTGTGGGATACATAGAAATAATATGCACTATAGTTCTAAAGTGAGTGGTAATTCTCATACCAGATCAGATGACGACAGATCGCACGTGCAGGCGAACCCGGGGGGACAAAACCCTACCCAGAAACCAGTGCCCTGAACCCCCCCCCCCTCCCACGGCCGCTACCATCGCTAGCCCCCCGATCGTCGAAGCGGCAGGGGAGGAGAGGGCACCCCGACTGCTGACGACACGCGTCGGAGGTCTTGAATCGGGCGGCGGTGTCTAGCGGCAGCGCTCGGCGGGAGGAGGCGTGATGCGACGGTGCTAGATTGTGGCATGGCGGAGGGCCTGGAGCTCGTAGCGAGGTGTGGCCATGGAGGTGACAACACATACCTAGTTACGTCGGTGCTGAGGCGCGGCGCGTGGTCTACGTCCGTGCGGTCTCCAGGGGCCACGAAGGCAGAACTGGCTACACCGCACGACCGTCAGGGGTGGCTTATGGAGACGGTAGGGAAGCCGTGGAGGAGCCGATGCTAGTACGGGCCAGATCTGGCCCAATCTGGGCCCGATCTGGGTTCATGGGGGGGGGAGGGTTGTGCCGCAACTTTTCGTTGTGTGACAGCAGCGGTGCCACGAGTCCTCTCACCAATGCAGGAGGTGGTAGAAGGTGGTATTGGTTTACGTAGAAGAATTTAACATTTTCTGACCTACGTAACATCCAGGAACAACTATGAAGATACAAGCAGGGTTAGTACTGTATCGTTGCCGACACGAAGATGCGGAACGAGTGTCGATGAAGATGTCGATGAAGCCTGATGAAGATTCTCACGTCCAAGCCTAGCGGTGAGAATGTTCCTGATCCTTCGTACAACCTTCTTGATCGAGCAGAGCGAGGGTCAAACGTCTACGACGCTTCACCCCTTTGAGAGCTCGCACACGTACGTCTGTCAGAGTCCAGCAGCGCTTCGCCGTGCCAGAGTTAAGAGCTACTAGTGAACGTGAGGTGGAGAGAACCCCAACACATGGGAGAGGGAGAGAGAGATTAGATCTAGATGAAGAGAGAACTTCTAGATAGAAGAGCCTCTAAATCCGTCTCTAAATTGTGTGTCCAAATAGAGAGGGGTTGGGGTGTTCATATAGGTGGCCCAAGGGGTGGAGGGACTTGGGGAAGGGGTAGAACCCCAACCCCAAGCCGCCAGCCATGGGGGGGGAGTTGGAGTCCAACTCCAACTCGCTCCCCCCTTTTCCTTGCGCCGCCCTGGTGGGGCCCGCCTGCCGCACCGACCTAGGTGGTGGGGCCCACCTAGGCCGGCCGGCCCTCGGCCTCCTCCGCCTTGGTCGCCCCCCATGGGCCGCTAGGGCCCACTAGGGTTCGTACAAGGGGGGAAGCCCTTCCTCCTTGCGGATTCGGCCCACCACCACCAAGTGGTGGTGCGGCTGCCATGTGAGCCCCTTGGGCCCATGTGGCAGCCTCCTTTTATTGGCCTTTGCACTGAAATAATTTACCCTTTTATTTATTAATTAAATAAATTAATATTTAATCAATTAATATTTTGTCTAATTAATTCTCAGAATTAATTACTTATCATATAAACATATTTATATGATCCGGGACACCCAGTGTCCGCCTGAAAAAATATACTGGATAATTATTTCCTTCTATATAAATCCAACACCATCTCAATATTCCTTTGATCAAATCTCTGAACATAATTCTATCATGTCAGAACATACTGATTGATACTCTTCCTCTACTCCGGATCTCCAACGTACACAACAGACTATGACCACTTATGTGTGTGACCCCTACAGGTTCGATGACGGGTAGCTATAATTGTTAGTGCCTATCCAATCACCGGTCAGGGTCAGATCCATGGACGAACTGAATGACTACTATCGTCAACGAAGAAACTCTGTTGAACCTGTTGACTATCAAGTATATTCCCATTACTTCACGATACTCATCAATCACCCGAGGTGAGATATATGACATCACCATGAATGAGACCTTTCATTCACTATGTCACTTTATCCTCGTTACCGGTGAGATGCCATTACTCTTTTCCCATGTTCCAGTATCCCCATGATATAATAATATCATGACCTTTGTCTGCACAGACTTATCTATGGATACCTTCCCACTAGAGTGGATCCAGGATGTATCTCTCTATTATGTAGAGGAGCAATTCCCATTCTTGAACTACTATGATAAATGCATATTTTCAAGATTACCCAGCGATAGCCGTTATGGCCACCCAATGACGGCCGTGACGTTTGACTGTGCCAAAGCAATCTCTCTAATATACATAACCGTAAATTCTCATGGTCTAAGGAATAAACAAGTAGAACAATCTAAGACTATACCATATACACCAAAACCTTGATCTTGTAGTATCTCTTATTTTGGGTCTTCCCAGTCATATTGTTGAGACAACAATATGCTCTCATTAATAATGACACATACCTGTGTCCTGTGTCCATGACCCAAAGTCATCCAGTATTAACGAGTTTGTCAGAGACATGACAAAGGGAAAAAGGGTTTGATTATGTTTCTACACGTGCGTATGTGCTTCCCTATAAATCATATATTTATAGTCCACAACAGTTATAGCATAAAAACATAATACATTAATCATGAAACAGATGTATATTTATTTTCTCTCGGGCATACATCCAACAGGTGGGGGCTGTAGGTGCTTGGCCATGTCAGAAATGGAAGAATGGTGAGCTATTGTCAGTGCGGATCGTGGGTGGACCATGGCGTTCTGGCTACGATGGCAAGGTGCAACAATGGCGGCAGTGTGAACAACATGGAAGGTTTATCCCATTCCAGTGAGCAAGGAGAGAGGTGCGCGGTGATACGGATGAAAGTCTCGCCTGTCTGCGGACGGTGCTGGCGACGATGGCGCCCGTGGGTGTTGTTTACCTCCTTGGTGGTGTCGTTGAGGTGCGTTGGCATTTCCCTAGCCCTCACTTCGGTTTGGTAGATGTCTCCGGGTGAAAGCCAAGGTTCGGAGTGAAGGGGATCGTATGCAGAAAACATTTTTTTTCCTAACAATGATAACCTTAAACTAGCCATAATCTATTACTATGTGGATATAAAGTAACGGAGGAAACGATGTACATACCCTTGTAGACCGTAAGCGTCGACGATCAAAAGATCTGTTTCGATGACGACGCGTGATGAAGGGCGGTGAAGACGATGGCGGCGCCAACCTCAAGCTCGTGTAGACGAACCTCTCCAAGTGCCACACGTGTAGCACTGATGATGTGGAACGCACGTTCGCTGGGAAACCCCAAGAGGAAGGTATGATGTAGTCAGCAGCAAAGTTTTCCCTTGATTACAAAACCAAGGTTGTCAGATCCAGTAGGAATTGGAAGAGCTTCAGAAAGGTGTCAGCGGCGCCGTTACCCGATCACTGATGTGGACCTGCACACACACAATCAAAGTACTTTGCCCCAATGAAACATGAAGGTTGTCAATCTCCCCGGCTTGCTAAATACAAAGGATTAAACGTATGGTGTAGAATATGATGATGAACACAAAAGTAGCAGCAGGAAGTAACGCAGAGCGTGGTGAAAACGGTGTTTGTATCAGTGTGGAATAAAGGACCGGGGTCCATAGTTCACTAGTGGTGTCTCTCCATAAGACAAATAAACATACATGTTGGGTGAACGAATTACAGCTGGGCAATTAACAAATTGCAAACGCATGACAATGCAATATATGACAAGCACATGTTCATTGTTATATCTATTGGGCATTACAACAATATACATAGACCGCTTACTAGCTGTATCTATGACTCATAATCCACTCACAAGATAGCTTCCGGGTCTCCCATGAGTATTAAGTTGCAAGCAACAGATTATAGCATTAAGCAAAGCGTGTAATGTAAACAAACGCATTAGACTTAACATCAGTACCCTTAAGCTAAGTATCGGTTATTTTATCCCTAGTGGCAACAACAGATCTACAACCTTAGTTGTTTCTGTCTATCAAGCCCAGGCTTCTAGAGGCATGAACCCACTATCTAGCATAAATACCCTCTCTTGAAGTCATTAGCATCTACTTGGCCAAAACATCTACTAACAACGGAGAGCATGCAGGAACATAGATAAAACATAATATAGATAGATGAACAAACTTGATCATAACTTCAGAATTCATCGGATCCCAGCAAACACAACATGTAGCATTATATAAAGATGATCTTGATCATGCTAGGCAGCTCACAAGATCTAAAAATGATAGCATAAGGTGGAGAGACTACCAACTAGCTACTGCTATGGACCCGTAGTCCCATGGAGAACTACTCACACATCACTCCGGAGGCAGGCATGGTGATGTACAGCCCTCCGGTGATGATTTCCCCTCCAGCAAGGTGCCGAGAAGAACTACAGAAACCCTCCCGAACTAGGGTTCAAGATGAAAGCGGCCTCGGAACTTTTCATAGATTTTTGCTCGGGTTTCTAGGGTTTCCCGATTAGATGCAATTTATAGGAGAAAGGGCGGTGTCGGTGGCCAGCCGAGGTGGGGCGGCGGCCTAGGTGCGCGGCCCCACCCTGGGCCACGCTGTGGGCCCGTCGGCTTGCCTGGTGTGGCCCTGGCTCCGTCCTCCTGGCTGCTGCTCCGTCTCGGTCCAGAAATAAATCAGTTAAATTGGCGTCTGATTCCGAGAATATTTCCAGAATAGATTTTCTGAAACAAAAAGATAGCAGAAAACAGGAACTGGCACTGTGGCATCTTGTTAATAGGTTAGTCCCAGAAAATGCATAAAAATGATATAAAGTGTAAGATAAACATGTGGTAATCAATATATAATAGGCATGGAACATCAAAAATTATAGATACGTTTTGGACGTATCAAGCACCTCGTAGCTCTACACACGTACGGTGTAGATGACGACCTCCGGGCTCCGATCCAGCAAAGCAGCGGAAGCAGAAGACTTAGACCTAGCAGCACGGCGGTGTGTGTATGGTGGAGAGAACTCTCTCAACCCGTGCGTAGCCCCATTTGCGGAGCCACAACTTAAACGGGTGAGAGAAAGAGAGAGATGGTCCAATTTTCCAAGGTATGGGGGCATCCCTATTTAAAAGGTGCAGGAGGGCTGCCACCTTCGGTGGCCAGGCGGTGTGGGACTAATGCCCACACCAGCCATGCCCCAAACAGGTACGCCGGCCCTAGATGGGCCCATTCGCCCCACCTAGGGCAGCCCCCTCTCAATTCGCACCAACGGGGAAAGTTCCCCCCTTTATGGGCCTTTTTCCCTTTGGTCAAGGCCCATTTAGGTGGGCTGCCTTTAAAAATCTGAAAATAAATAAAATAAAATATATTTAATCATTAATTACATTAATTAATATTAAATACATATTATCTAATTATTCTGGCTCCAAAAACCATTTCATCGCCTTCCGAACTCCATTGGATATATCCCGGAACCCTTCTGTATTTTCTCTTCGATATCCAATCTTATTTAAAACGTCGTCTACCCTTAAGTGTGCCACCCTATGGTTCGGGATCACTCCAAACATGATCGAGACCCGTTCTCCGATCAATGACTAACAGTGGGGTCTGGATACCCATGAAAGCCCCTGTGCGTCCATGAATATCTTCATCATTTGAACCTTTAGATGTCAAGTCTCAAACCTTTTGCCTGGCGATACTTAGTTTGTCCAAGACTCGATCTCCAGCATCATGATACCATGCTTGATCTCGTTACCTGACAATACTATCTTTACTCGTCTGTGATATTACATCCTCGTGACCTAGTCACATGCTTGCAAGCTCATTAATGCAATCTCACCGAGTGGGCCCAGAGTATCTATCCTACTATATGGATTGGCAAATCCCGCTCTTGATCATACGCCTCAACATATTTCTTTCGGATATCCGAGAGGGACACCTTTATTGTCACCCTATATAAGGAGCGACGTTTGATGCAATCAAAGTACCTTCCAGAAATAGCAATTAAATATGATATCACGGTCGAAGGCGTGAGTACTACGTCCTATATGTATTGGGTGTGCGCCCATCACATCATTCACCTAATGATATGACTCCATTATCAATTGACGTCCAAGTCCATGATCAGGAAACCTTGATCATCTGTTGATCTCAATGGATTAGTAAAGAGGCTACTAGGGACCTGGTTGTTTACATACCACACGTGTATTAATGTTTCCGCTTAATATAGTTATAGCATGGTATAAAACATATTATGAACAATCGAGATATGACAAATAAAATATCTTTATTAATTGCCTCTAGGGCATATCTCCTTCACGGAGTTGGACTGGCATGATGGTGGTGTCCTCGATCGACATCGTACATCCATTGGGAGCATCACGTTTGGAGACACGACTTGGAGTTTCATTGTTGCTTTTCTTTGGTGCACACCGTTGGATAACGTTGATCCTTAGGGGCGCAATGTACGCCGCCGGCAGGAAGTCCAAGATGATGTCTTTTTCGGCACCGACCAAGTCCCGCCATCCTCTTGCCATCCTCTTTCTAGCATCAAGAGTGGATGGTGCGTACAAGGGGAGTTCGGGTGAAGCTGTCGATCTTCGGAGGTGACTGATATCGGTCGAGACACGGCCTTGTTGCTTAGCTTAGGATAGACTCTTTTGCGCTGGAGTTTCAATGTCGGTGGTGGCTGTATTCGGACTAGCCCGTGTGGAGTTCGTACTGCTCTCTTTGTTCGCAGCGAGTTGTAGCTGTCTTGTACTCATTTTTCCGCCTTAAGCATGGTACGCTTACTCTCGAAAAAAAGAAGTTATTCTCATACCGGAAGTGGAGAATCTGATGGTGGTGTTGTTGCTTGAACATCGGTTTCAATCACAATGTTTGTGTCGACTATTGGTGGAGAATCTGAAAACTGCAACAAATTTGCACTTCCTCTAGCTTGGACATCTACCACACTGATGGCATTCGAAGAAGCGATTTTTTCTGCTTCATATTTTCTGAAAAGCCCCGCAATGTGACCACTGTTTCTCTCCATGTTTGACAGATCCACAACAAAAATAACAACAAACAAAAATAAAAAAACTAATGAAATGACAGATAAAACATACGAAAGTAGACGGTGGCTACCAGTGGGGGAGCTACACGTAGTCAGCCCGGTGCACAAGACACCAGATAGAAAACAATCCTTTGTAATATAGAAATTTTCACCATGTATACACCCCAAAAGGATGAATTTTTGCTTCTTGGTGCACTGGTAGGCACCTTGGTGGTTAGGGTGAAGACGGAGCGGATACGGACAGAACTGAGTGGTGCCACATTTGTTTTCATATTTTTTTCCGGAACCGGAAACGAATACAAAAAACACGGAAACAAATACTGTCAGAAACATATATGGACCGAATACGGTGCAGACACGGAACAAAAAGCGGATATTCGCCGGTACCAAGAGACCCCTTGTATAATGCAGGAAAACTCATTCAAACCAACAAACTTGTCAAATTTCTAAGATGAAATAAAAATAAAATATAACAGATATGATATGTGAGTACATATGGCCTAAACATAGTCGCTTGAGATGCTTTTATTTTTTATTCATATCTTGGATTGTGACTAAATATTTCTACTAGAATTACTGGGCCTACTGGATTTGGAAAGCACCGCATAGTAAAAACGGAAAGTTCCGTCTTACCGGAAACGGAATTTCCGTTTTCGCGGTCGTTCTGCCGGAAGATGTTGTTCCGTTTCCATTTTCGCATGAAAGTTTCTGTTTCCGTTCCGCAAAATTCTATTTCCATTTCTATATTTCCATTTTGTTTCCGTTTTACGTGGAAAAGTCGGAAAGATTCCGTTCCATTTTCATCCCTACTTGTGGTGATATATCTCTATCTCTGCCACTGGCGGCTACCCGACGACCCGACGTGCTGCTGCTGTTGCTGCTCGACGCTTTGCCAATCTTATGTTCACCGAATCACTGACCCTTCCTGGCGCCCGACGCCCCTTGCCCGTGCTCGACGCCACAAGCTGGTCAGAGTCTCAGCACCACCGAGCGGGCTCGCTCGGTCCCTGACGTCTAGTTTTACATGCGAAAGTAGACGGCAGATAAACAACCAGGGCTGGCCACGATCCTTAGTGTATACTTTGCATACAAAAAATGCAACTCCATGATTACGAGGATCTCCCCTGCTTATCTGGGACATTCAAATGCTTTACTATCCATGCACAAATTATAAATGAATCTTGAAATATCAATGCAATATCAATAATTTCTAGATTTATGTAATCTAATTTTTAGATTTATGTACTAACAAGAAATTTCTGTACATGCATTGACCAAAAAATTAAAACCACGCATTAACATATTTTTGTTTTATCAGTACATCAATTAGTAGAAATAATAGCGTTCGTTGGATGCAAAATCTAAGGTCATGATAAGCTGCGAATAAACTGCGTTGCTTTGCATAGTAATGCACGTGAGCTATATTTATTCATTGATGGGCCTCTCCGAGATTTTCTCCATACCGGTATCCAAATCTCCCACCACTTGTTCCGCCCCTGCGTTGAGCCCTCACTCTATTGAGAGTTGTATCGCTACCTTTTTATTTCCAGTTTGACATGTTCGTGTTGTTACTCCAGCATACTCGTAATTTTTCCCGCGCTTGAACTTTTTATATAGACATGGCTTTTTTTATTTATAAAACGAGATGAAAGCCGGTTTTAAGAGATTTGAAGTGTGTACGGGAGGTTCACGGCCACGAACTGTTTTTCACTAATACCACCTCCGTTCCAAAAATATAAAACATCAAGAGGGTGATATAATCATGTAATCTCTCGGGAAAAAATGAAAACGAGAAAAATAACCTTTCGAAGACCAGCGCAACGCGACCACGCGAGTGGCAAGCATCGCCCCACAACCGCCCAATTTTGCCGACATATCCTCCCGCGCCGCGCGTCCGCGCGGGCACCACCAACCAGAACAAATGGCGGCGGGTCCCACGCCATCTACCGCCGCGTCCTTCCGGCCGCCGCCGCCGCCGCCGTGCTTCGACTACAGGTCCGCCTCGCTCGCCGACACGCGCGCGGCCGCAGCCGCAGCCGCGGCAGACCCCGTGCTGGCCGGGCTGGTCGAGTCCGGCGCGCTGGTGCGCGTCCCGCGGCGGCGGTTTGGGCCGGTGCCCGCGTGGCGGCCACCGGACTTCGCCGAGCCCGAGGACGTGTGGATCCTGGGGACCTCTCACCTCTCCTCCGAGTCGTCCGACCACGTCGAGCGCGTGCTCCGCGCCGTCCGCCCGGACAACGTCGTCGTCGAACTCTGCCGGAGCAGGCATGCATGATCGAGCACTTCCTTCCACGGTTCCACCAACCCGGTCGACCGATCGCATCATGATTTCTCTCTTTCTTCAGAATCTAAGCGCTGCCTTTTCAGAGCGCTCACTGCAGAGCCGGGATCATGTACATGTCTGACGACGCCGCCTCCGGCGAGCCGCTTTTGAAGTCCAACATGTTCTCGCTCGGCGGCACAAAGTTCCTCGGAGCTGTCAACCGGAGCATTAACTTGGGTACGTAGCTGAGCTCCCCCATCCACGATGGCGTTCTTCTATGAGCTACCGATTCCATTGCAGTCTTTTTGTGACGGTGCAGGTGGGCAGAGTGCTCTTGCTCTGCGGTTGCTCCTGGCCGTCTTCTCGTCAAAGATTTCATCCGGCGCGAACAGGCCATTTGGAGAGGAGGTACTTGGTCTGACCCGCGCGAGTTTCTTGATTCTTCCCAGCTGTTTCTATGGAACAATCCAGCATCTTAATTTACTCGCTTTATCATCTTCCGACAGTTCCGAGCAGCTAGGAGGGTTTCTGAAGAAATTGGTGCTCAACTTGTTCTTGGGGATCGCCCAATTGAAATAACTGTATGTTGAAAGTGTTGGTTAATTAGGCAATTATTTCATGATTAATTCCATGACAACAACAGCTACTAACATGTTAAATACGAACATACTAGATGTACTAAGCAATATGAACATCAGCAACATATATGCCAACATATCCATAGTAAAACCATAGTTCGAAATACATCGCACGTATCGAACGTTTGTAGTTAAAGTAGCAGTCGGTGCAGACAGGTTTACCGCGGCGAGAGCAGCGGTGATGTTGTTGATGATGGAATGCACCCAATAGTCATTTAACTGATGCTGCATTGCTAGCTACGTATGGATTTGCACCCAATAGTGTGTCACTGATGGTATCTGATTGTTCGTGCAGCTTGAACGAGCATTGAAATCACTGAGTTGGGATGAGAAAACTAAACTCGTAATCGCGTTATTCCGGGGAATCACTTCTACGACCGACGCTCCTGTAAGTGCACTCCTATTTTCGATCTTCGTAGTTTGCATATCAATGTACAGCAAAATTCTTGACATGCATGTTTGACTGCTGAGTATATATCCAGCAGGATGAGAAAGCTGCGGTTAGCCCGCATGAACTGTACGAGAAGCTGAGCAGCTCATATCCTTCACTGCTGCAGCCTCTCATCCATGAGCGCGACATGGTACATTCTCCTAAAATTTCTCCCTCAAAATTACTTTAGTTCTGCAGCTTATATGCCACTGGAAAATTAATGTGACGGCAAAACAGAATCATCGTCTCTGAAGCAGTTTGATATATGTTTGCTTCTTCTCAGTTCCTGGCGTGGTCCCTGAAGAGGAGCAAGGCCGTGAACAAGAGCAAGACGGTGGTCGGGGTCATCGGGAAGGGGCACATGAACGGCGTGGTGTACGCGCTGATCTCGGACCAGGGTGATCTGAGGTTTCGCGACCTCGTGGGCAGGGAATCGTCGGAGTCCTGGGCTAGCGCCATCGTCAAGGGCCTCGTCAGGGACACGGTGATAGGGGTCGGGCTCTGGGCCCTGTACGAGCTGCTTCAGGCGGCGCTGTAGGTCACCGCTCCATGTGTATACCGAGACATATTCAAAAGAGTCATTGCAGAGCTGAATTTGTTTTCACTGGCAAAAACTGAAACTTATGACAGAGCCGGCTCTTTGCACCGTCGGTGTAGCTTGTGATTAACCAATGAAGAAGTGTTCTCTTTCAGCCATATTGCCACCCCTTTGTATGTACTGAATTAATAATATGAAGTCTTGATGGATCCAATTGCGGTTTCTTCCAGCGACTCAGGGGGTTCTTTGCATGTTGCAGGGTCCTTTTTGTAATTTCTTTTCTTTTCTGGACTTCTTTGTAATGTATACTGAGTTCCTGCTATATGAAATTGGATCTTTTCAAAAAAAAAATGAAGTCTTGAGCTCATATCATTCGCGCTTGATTTTGCTGTGCAGGGGCGCTATGAGCGTGATATTGTCCAGGTGAAACATTTTTGGTTTTAGGCTCCGCGGACTGTAACAAAGAGCATTTTAACTGTACCTGAAACTAATTGGCTAGTCTATCGTCTCTCTCTCCTCTCTCTCTATTGTCACAAGAGCTATGGAGAAGCGGTTTCACATCCAGCGCTCCTCGCCGACGATCCGCCGATCCCCTTCCCTTTCTTCACCGCCTTGGCAGCATGAGGGGGAGGGGAGCTCCGGCCTTTGTTCGTGTGTGTTTTTTAATCCTAAGTTTTCTAGATTTTCGAGTTTCCTCCGTCGGCGTCATGGTGGGGCTTATGCCGATGGTGCTAGTAGGGAAAATGGTTTTCCAGCCAATGATCCTACTCGCCGGAGGTGTTGCTGGCGCCGGCGAGAGGCTTGTGGAGTCCAATCTGTTGGAGCAGTTTCAATCTGAAGTTGCGTCTTGGCGTGGCGGCGAAGATGGTGCTCTTGGAGTGCGGCGGTGTTTACTGCTACTGATCTGTGGAAGACGGTGGGGTATATGGCCGCATGTTGAAAGGTGGGTGGTGTTGGCCTGGATCCGACATTGAAGAGACTTGGAGGGCTCCTCCGGACGATGTTTCTTATCGGGCTAGATCCAACCTAACGGGGCTGGTGGTTATCGCGGCTCGTTAACGCCTCATGGCAAGGAGTTTCTCGTCAAGATGTGGACCACTGCTGCTGTTCTTTTTCTCCGACGATGGCGAAGGATGTGGGTGCTTCGTAGTTGCGGCGATGGCGGTATGCAACAGTATAATCGGTTGCATTATCCTAGTCTTTTGTTATTTGTATTTGTCTCAACTCTGTATTTGTACTATTATCAATACAGGTAATGTATGTCTACGGGCGTACAATGTCAAAAAAAATTTGATGCGTAGTTAATACAAGAACCTGAATGTTAGGAGATGAGTTTCTCCAACCAAAGTTACCATAAAGTTAGGAATCGTTGTAGAACTTCATTTATGATTTTCAAATAGGTCGCAAAGGGTCACATCTTTCTGCCAAAACACACAAAATTAAGCTTCTATCGAGTGACCCTATACATAAATATTTTTGTCAATTTCCCGAAACTCAAACAAGTACCATCTCTGACCTAGTATTTACAAAGACGGGATTGTGGAAATGCTCTTCCGAAGATCTCAAGCAATTGTAGTAATTCCCTGCATTCCGAGTTGAGTCAAAGTCAAACTTTGTTAAGCTAAGCGAAGTTATTCGACACATAATTTAGAACGCATGGAGTAAGAAGAGGGATGCATTAATGATTCAAATATCCACTGTTCTAAATCTTAAAAATCCCAATGGACAAAACAAAAGCTGAAAACGACAAACAAAAATATGCTTTAGAAGTCAAGCATACTCCATGATCAACTTAGCACAGTCACCACGAGCAAGCCGTTGCCCGCCTTTAGTTCGGCTGCGCCTGCATGAGCGCTTTTGACGTCGCCACCGGCGTCGGCGCCGGTCAGCACGCGCGCGCGAATGGCCTGCTCTGCCCAGTCCGTACGCTGCACCGCCCGCAGCATCAGCGCCGCGCACACGAGCTGCGCCGCCAGCATGCCGGCCCACATGCCCCGGAAGTCGAGCCGCGCTGGCCAGAACGCTAGCGCTAGCGCGGCCGGCATGCCGACGCCGTAGAACGCTGAGACGTTGATTCTCGCGGCCTTCCCCGGCTGTGCGCTGCCGCGGAGCACGCCACAGCCCGCCGTCTGCGGACAGTTGCCCAGCTCAGCGGCGCCGAGAATGGGCAGCGCCGCGGACGCCAGCTGCAGGATGGCGGCGTCCCCGGTGAACATCCGCGCCCACGCGCCCCTCACGGACGTAGCGAACGCGCATGCTACGAGCCCCAGCGCGGCCCCGCAGATGAGGCCGACGTGTGCCGCGAGACGCGCACGCTCCGGTCTCTCCGCGCCGAGCTCGTGCCCGACGCGTGTGGACACGGCGCATCCGAGGGAGTGCGGGAAGATGTACACCAGGGATGTGGTCTGTATCAGTATCCCCATAGCCGCCACCGCCGCCTTCGGGTCAGCGAGCACGCCGCAGAGCAGCACCATGATCTCGTACCACCACCACTCCAAGCACACCGACATGCAGCTCTGCACGGAGAGCCTCAGCAAGCGCCCCCACTCCAGCACATGTTCGTCCTCGGTCGGTGACGATACGTCTTTGCAGTCGCCGCCGCCATTTCCATGCCTTATCCCGGAGAAGTGCATGTAGGCTACGAGGAACAGCAGGAAGTTTATGTTGGTGCACACAGCTCCGAGCGCGACGCCGCGGATACCGAGGCGGAGGCCGTGCACGAGGAGGAAGTTCACGGGACGTGGAGCAGGAGCGCGGCGGCGGCTGCGTACGTGATCGGGAGCGTGATTGACTGCGCTCGGAGGTACACGCGGATCGGATGGAGGAAGGACTGCACGAGGAGATCCGGGAGCGAGCACAGGAGGAACTCGTACGCGGCGGCGGCAATGTCGGGGTCCTGGCCGGTGGCGACGAGAAGGCGGTGCATGGCGACCCAGAGCAAGCTGACGGGGATGGACGCGGCCAGGAGCAGCAAGATGGTGCGGCGGAGTGCTGCGGCGAGGACGGACGTGCGGCCGGCGCCGAACGCCTGGCCGCACACCGGGTCCATGCCGGCAGCGAGCCCGGAGAGCACCGAGTAGCCGGTGATGTTGGCGAAGCCGAGCGCGAAGGAGCCGCCGGCGAGTGGCAGGCGGCCGAGCCGGCCAAGGAAGATCATGGACACGAGGGAGCGCGCGTACATGAGCAATCCCGCGCCGACCATCGGCACGGCGAGCCGCACGATGGAGGCCACCTCGGCGATCGCACTGCCCCCGGGGTCGTCACCGCTGGTATGCTTTGGCCGGTCATACAGCACGGGTGGCTGGAGCAGAGCATCGTGGACGTGGTGACGTTGTGCTTGCTGCTGCGAGCAATGGCACATTGTAAACTTGTAACGTGGTGCGTGCGTTCTTCCTGGGTGCCGGGTGCGTGCTTCTAAATGCTAATGTTTGTTTGATCAGGTCAGCGTTGCTTACTTGCTTACCTATCGATGGATTTGGATTGTATATATAAACGGTTTGTGCTGACATCCCTGACGAAACTTTCGGTGCATTTCCATTAAAAAATAATTGGTGTGTTCCCATCAAAAAATTGGCGTGGAGCCTACACTATAATTTCATTCTAGATAATGTTGGATCCGCTGAATCGCTGCAAAAATACACCTTTTAGTGAGTAAATACTCCCTCCGTTTTATGTTTTAGTTTTTTTTCCTAAAAGAGATGTAACTAGCCTCGTTTTAGCGTGTAGTTTCACTTATTTTGGTCTGTATACAAGGCAACCGATGTATCATTCGGGCTGCAATTGTTCGATGGTTGTGTTGCTGAGTATATATACAATTATAAACTTGAGATACAAGTCAATCTAAGTCGGTTTGAGTTCTATACAAGGCAACCGATGCGCTAGAAGCTTGTTCTCCTATTGGACTCGAACACGATCTCGTGGAGATGTCTAACACGCCCCCGCAGTCTGGTTACCTTACCTTATTTTGGTCTGTATATAGTACACATTGAAATATCTTATACTCCCTCCGTTCCTAAATATAAATATAAAATGTTTTAGCTTTTTATAGATTCGCATGTCATAGACATGTTTTAGTTTCTATATTCACTCATTTCAGTCCATATGTAGGATATGAAATATCTAAAACATCTTATAATTAGAAACGGAGGGAGTAATTATGAACTGAAGGAGTAAAAGGTAGGGTAACCTTTTTATACGGTTTGATTCCCTACGAATAATACACAATCTTGCCTTTCTTGGACCTAATTGCGCACGTATAATCTATTAAAAAGGCATGTACACTCGTGTTATCTTATCAATGTCATGTGATAATTGATGGGTTGGAGGAAAAAGAGAACAAGAAAAGATGTTTACTTTCTCTTAGGTAAAAATGATATCTTAGCAAGAAAGATAATACATTTTAATTTTTCTCATCACGGCGATATCTTCTATTGATCACATGTTTTCTTGTTTGATGATGATCACTCCATAATATATAAGGCATGTAACACTAAATACAAGAGATACTCTATTATATAGCATGTTTTTTATCCCTTTATAGATGACATGAAATGTCTGTATTATTATTTGGCTAGAAATTGAACACGCCAATGTTGTTTTGTATGTGTATGTTACAGGTTTTAATCCTAACCCTTTTTACCATTTTAATACCATTCCATAAACATGTGGATAAACTTCAAGATAAGCTTTGACCTTAAATATATAATGTTCTTTAAAATGCCCTAGCGGTGTTTGCTCTTCACATTAAGAAGTTCAATATGTATTCACCAAGGACATATATCAGATATTGTCCATATATTCTCAAATCTTGTCCATCCGAGGAAGGGCATGGACACATCAGGATGAAGACTTTACCATGCTACCAAAGGGCCGGTGTTCATCATTTGTCCACCCTGATTTGTCCATTCGCCGCCTTTTAATTATTTTGGTTCTTCTAAGATAGGGTTGTTGGCGATGGATGAAGCAAGAGGGTGATGAGGCCAGGATGCTTGGGAACATGGAATGTATTCAACAGAGAGGGAAGAACTTCCCTACAACGTGGCATGTGCAATACACTATAGATGCCCGTGATCCATCAATACTTGAAGCGATTGCCTTGGAGGACTTATGGTTTTGGACTTGCCACTTTGGGATGTCTAGCTCTCACGGTGACATCACTGTCCTGTAGATTTCCCAATTTTGGTAAACTTGTAAAAGGGGATGTTCATGCTAACTTCATCATAAAGTTGTGACTATGATATGGGATACTACATATCTTATGGCATATATCCTTCTTTGGTCAAAATTTTCTGAAGACAATTCATAACCCTCACGGTAATAAGAAACACGTTTTGCCATGACTCAAGAGCTTGCCGGAAGACACCGAACGAGCTTTTGGTATGTTGCAATCTTGGTTTGCTATTCTCCCAAACAGTGGCGGAGCTTGCCAAGGATGGCTGGGGGGGGGGGGGGGGGGGGGGGGGGCAAAAGCATGCATTTTCTTCCATCCAAGTCCCTCCCCAAAACAATTTCTTTGTTGATTTTCAAAGTCTGGGGGGGGGGGGGGGGCGGCCCCCCTGACTTACACATAGCTCCGCCGGTGCTCCCAAATCCTTCTTGTGTCTGGACAAGAAGAACTGGGTCACCCGCATGAAAAATTGTGTGATCCTCCACAACATGACCATAGAGAATGATGGGTCGAAACTTGGACTATAAGTATAACAATGTTGTCACACAATGTTATCACACATGTGAGACCTATGATAGTATTTTTTCATGCCAATGCATGTTCTATTTGGATCATTTGTTGTACTACGACCCTACTATATGTTTGAACTTAACTTTTAAAATTGAAATTACGGATTTGAGTTACTTTTGTATTATGTCATGTTCACTACACTGATATCAAATTAGAGTCAAACATGAAAATTTTGGACTATACTGATATCATATTAGAGTTGGACTGGAGTTTATATGAATGTTCATATGAGAATAGAGAAGAATTGATTTTACATATGCAGCCACTGAAAACTGGTTTTTCGGTACCTACTTTCTTATATCTTCTAGAGGTGTTCTAAAATGGATGCCACAATAACATGTTTGTTGTTAAGAATATTAAGTAACCGAGTGTAATAGCTAAAGTCGCGTCCCCTAAGAATTTGTCTTTCTAGAATTGAAAGTTCTGACTAAACCCCGTGACACTTACACCCACACTAATTTTGGAGTTTTTTCCTTTTTGTTTATCTCAAACTATAAAACATATAGATTTTAAACTTTGCAGATCACTGGAATATTAGAACTAGAACGTGGAAAAAACTCCGGATTTTTCGCTCAATTGAAAATTCAAAAACAATCCAGTAATATATATATATATTAAATGTCACAAAAATCCAGAATTATTTTTTCTCATATTCTATGTCAAATATATCTGGAAAAAAAGAGGTAGCACGGATCTGGTTGCACCTATGATCAACCTAGATAGAGTTGTGTAGCTGCTCAGCACCTTGTACTAACAAACAAACAAACAAACAAAAAGGAATATACAAAAGACTTCAAAACTCAATTGGAATTGTTGGCAATTTCAGAATTGATAGCAACACAGCATGGATATGCTGAAGTTGCCAACATGGGGGACATGATGATAATTGTAAGTCTCGATAAAACGAAAGATGCGGCAGAACAGAACACGAGCCGGGATTGCGCCATCATTAACTTCGATCGGTGTGACGGGAAACGACAGATTACTTTTTCCTGATTAGCAAATGTTTGCTCTCCTTTCGTCGCACGACGCTATCAGCTCCAGCTTTCGAGCAGAACATGTACAGCTCCTGATATTTTTCACTCGGTTTTTCATTGCACTGATCCATCCATGATAGCAATGCAGACCGAACATGCGGCACCTGACACGGCAGATCGATGTAGTATGTGACAGGGGGCGTGGATTAGCGCTTGTAATTAAACGCCGTTTAGAAGGTGGGTCAATTTGTTACTGTATCGGACAGTCTTGTCGCCGTCGTCTACAAGTGAAAAATCCTGCGTCTCAGATTTAAGAGACGTCAAAAGAAGGAACTACTTTCGAACACTTCTAATCGGTTTGCATGTTTTCTCCCATTACAATGCACGTTGCGTTTTCATCAGCCAAAATTAGGCCGGTATTGCCATGTGAAGCTGCCTCAGGTAAGATTGCCAGCCTAGAAATTTCACTCAAGCAGGAAATGGCAGTATATGTAATTTTGTTAACTCGGAAATATGGATCTTCGATTCTCGGCTGAAATTATAACAACTGAAAGTGAAAATGACATATATACAAGTGACAATTCGGTAAGGGCACTAAGCTCTTCGGAAAGATCACGTAGCAAACAAGTTAAGGCGGGAAATGCATGCTTGCACTAACAGATGGGTTGGAACGGTGGGTAGTGATATCTCGCTTCTGTGACCACTCCCGATGGAAAACTTTGCCCGACAGGGCTAGGGGCGCTGCTCTACATTGGTACCAAATGATTGATCGGTGCCACGGCAGTCAAACATGCATTTGTACGCATCCTAGCTGCTCCCAGGAAATGGAAAAAATAATGCGGCAATGGGCTGGCCCTGACCCGCACTGGGCTTTCCATGAACCGGAACAAGACTACTACAAACAACCACCGAGAGAACACAACGAATGACCAAGGATTCAAGCACTACCAAATATTCTTGCACCCTCACTTGGCCAAGTACATGATATTGATAAGAATATGCGAGAGAGACATGGGTGTGTTTCCATTAACAGCCAAAATTTTGGCGATAAACCAAACATTAAGTGCCATAGAACCATAGGGTACCATCTTTTTTCGTCGAACTGAGGGTTGTGATTTGACTCCTCACCCATCTCGAGCACAAGTCCAGGGTGCCATGACTCAAGTATTGTGATGTTAATGCTTTCAATGACTTAATTATATAGAGATTTGTGTATATCATTTAAAAATTCAAGTTAGACAAAGCAGTGAAGTCAATAGACTCTCAAGGCCTAGTCGACATCGGGATACAGTGGGAATCATGAATATACATTAGAGTACAGTTCAATTAGCGTCTTCATTGTTAGTTTTTTCCTTGGTGGCGATGGTGAGAACAGTGTCACATGGAATCAAAGTCTCGTGACTCTATCTACATCATTGTGTGTTTGTCGTGGCCAATATCTATTTTTCACACATGGGTGGAAGGGTCTAGGAGAGAATTTTCGCATATGGCAATGACGCGGGACAGAGGAGTCACCAGATGGCATCCTCGTGGTTACAATAGTAGAAGCTACTGCCACAAAACTCAGGCGAGAGAGAATTTGTATACAATACCATCCCGTTGTCAAGCCCATATCAGTGAAAAGTTTGGTCCTGTCAAAACGAATTGGTGAGGGATGGCTCGTATAATCACTGACGAGCCCCGCCAAAATAAGGTCAAGTTTTCAAAAGACTTCCAACTTAGCATCACATAACTCGGATATCCACATGACGTACAAAAGGTAAATAACAAAGAAAAGAAGAATTATACCTGGACCTATGATAAAAAAAAGGACCAACCCGTAGGCTCTAGTTGAATGCTTGGTCAATTAGCTTATCAACACTGAGCTATGTGCAAAGTTCATCAGTGACAATATAAACACAAATAATCTAAATTAAATAAAAATAACTAAAATGATTGTACATACTAAGCATGCAAAAATATGAATGCTTAGAAGTAGCCTCTCCATAAAGGAAATTCAATTCAGCACCCGAGCACATATGCTCCTGCCTGAGTACGAAATAAAAACATAGTGATACAATTCAAATAATTCTGAAAAAATTGGCAACAAAAATATCCAATTGTTCTACATTCGTGTAAAGTTTCCTAAACTTTTGGTGCTATGTGCGAAAAAATTCAGTTACCAACATGGAATTTAAAAAGTCCTTTGAGAGCACATTTTGTTTTTCTCGCACAGAGCACAACAAATGACATTTCTTCACGAAAAACTTTGCAAATATGTAGACTACTTGAATATGTTTTTTGCCATTTTTTTAGATTTCGTTAGTTGTTTACTTTTTTTCCAAATTTCATACTCATGCAAGAGCATATGAACTCAGGATTCAAAATTGCACTCCCCTCCCATAACCTCTTCCTATTGTATAATGTTTCATCAATAGGTACCTGTTTCTTAAACATGGTAGAATAGTCATAATTCCTTCAACAACAATTCATCTTTCATTTATGGTGTCACCGAAATAAACTCCTGCTTTGAAAAAGGATTGCAATTTAGAATTATGATCTACTTATGTGACAAACAAAGAAAAGAGGAACAATGTTATACCTATACCTAAGATAACATAATGCCGTCTATAGCTATAGTACATAAAATGTGTTGCTCACATTGGCTGCATGGATTAATGTTGTTTTGTTATTTCTCAAAACTTAAGAGGCATACATTTAATATGTATAGGTTACAAGTTTCATCATTGATTTCTAACAATAAATAAAATGTATTGCCATGCATTGTTTTCCTGTTTACGTATCAGAAACAAAGTTATTCATTTTGTTGAGAGAAGAAGTAAGGATGACGGAAAGATATATATTTATATATGATTATAGCTAATCCCAGAAAGCGAGGACATGCATTGTATATAGCACATTTAACAAGGTCTAGAATAGAAGTTTTTGTTGTTCATCGTGTTCAACGAACACATTATGATGTGACATCTAATTTTCACAACTCCTCATGCACAGTAGAGAGGGGGGGGGGGGTGCTCCTAAAACCATCGTCATTCACTTCTTATAGGACCGACTTACGGTACGAAGAAAAGAAGAAGTCAAGACGGGTCGAGTCAGAGGAACTGGGGGAGAGGGTGCAGTTGTGCCAGCGGCATACATCCGCACACGTACTTTTGGATTTATGGGCACTCGCATGTCGCTGGTCAACATGATTTTTTTCTTTTTTGGTAATTTGGATTTTTTAGGTCTTAGGGTTTGTAATTTGCGCAACTGCACTGTACTTTTAATAAACCGGACTATTTGGAAAAGGCACCCTTGTTGAACTGATACTATGTAATCTGGTTTGAAAATTATTGTGCTAAATTAGTCTCGAACTTGGCAGGGAGAACCCAACAAATATTTCTGCCTCTCCTGCGCCTCCTACGCACTCCTGCAATCCCGTGACGAACCACAAGGCCACGAGGTGCGTACGTGATTGTTTGTTGGTTACCCTGACCAACGTCAAGCTGCCCACTTGAAGCGAGACAGTACGCAGGATGTAGCCAGTTTCAGTTACACGCGCGCGCGCGTGCGTCCTCCAAGGAACCTTCTTGATCCCCTCTGCAGAAACAAACACAGGGGCACACACGCCATTCTCTTCCTAGTTCTTCTTCTTTTTTTAGATAAAGGGATTTTATTACTTAAAAGATTTAATCATTACACCCGGTTCTAGTTCTTCTTACACGCGCGTTAGTTAGCTGATGTAACCTGGAGCCCTGCATTCCTGCAATCGAACCTGGCCTGGATTAGTCTTAACGATGCCCCTTTAGAGCTACCAAAATCAGCATGTTAAGACAAGTTAACGCACACGCCATGTGATGTTAGTTAGCTCCTCATCATTGGTCTGAACACTTCTGCCCAACGCCTCTGGCCGCTTAACCATGGTGGCCATCTCTTACTGTTGGGATAAATCAAGTTCAATGCATGCGTAGAATTTGACATGCAAAAGGTCATATCCCTCCCGATGATCAATGACCATGAGCCAAGTGCCCCAATGGTCGCCCGTCTGCAACATTGTGTCTGCAGCAGAAGTCTCATCTGCCTGTGCCGTACCTACCTTGTAGGACTCCCTTATCTGAGAAGGCCGGAATCCTGGACTGGAAGCTGTAGCTAGCCCGTCCTGCAGCGGCTAGGTAGCTAGCGGTTAATCCAGTCCAAGACGCAAGAAACACGATTAATTGGTTGCAAGCATGCGGATTGACCTGATCGATCGGTCGATGAGGTGACGGATCAGCGATCTTACTGTGCGCAAAGGCAGGGAACAGTCTCGGATTCTTGGATCGTTCCGGATGTGTCGAGCTTAGGATGTTCGAGGATCGATGGGATAGGTATGCATGCTTACGCAGTTACGCAATCCAGTTCTTGCAAGCAAGCAATAGTAAGAGGGTTGGCGAAGGGGAGTTCTTTCACAACTCGGTTCGATCGTTGTGATTTCACTTCAGTAGTTTCACCTAACCTCCTTCTAGCTTAATCGTAAACATCCAAATCCTAGAGTAAGATCGAGTATGCATGAGACGACAGCAATCTATGTACCACTAGCTAGTTCTTATAGCAGATCGGTGCATGTATTAAAACCCCACATATTATGCACATTGAGCGCAGTATATACACAAAATACACTTGCTGCTCACTTGATCTGCAGGTGGATCCAGCAACAGAAATCAGCATGTTCATGGAGCAGCGACGGGCATGATCCTGCCTGTTAGGCAATGCGTGTTTGGATTTCCAGCAACAGAAATCGATCGACCAGATCTGAACGCGATGCTCCGTGCCGGCCGTCGATTGTTTTGCCGGACTCTGTTCCAGCATGATTGCTAATATGATCCTGCATATGTGTGGCTGACTGGCTGGTGTAAAAGGGACTAAGGGTGTGTATTCACGAAATGTGCAGAGAGATATGCGCCCAGGGGAAATCAGGCCTATTCATCTCTCGGTGGGCGCGGACGTTCTATCCTGGAGCTTAGAATCGCCTGGGCCGTTTTCAGTCAAGTCTCTTTACCGCAAGTTGTGCCAGGGTAGACCCCGCAAGCACTACAGCGATATTTGGGGGATCGCTATTCCCCTAAAGATCCGTGTCTTGCTTTGGCAGTTGGTGAGGAAACGTCTTCCCTCCAGCGATAACATCTGCCAGAGACATGGACCTGCGAGTGGTAGATGCGTCCTATGTGACGAGTATGAGGACACGAATCACATCTCTTTTGGGCGCACTCTCGCTAGGTTCCTCTGGAGCGCAGTTAGGGAACTGCTATCATGTTCTTGGAATTCTTCTTGTTTCGCGGGATTAGTTCTTGGGTTCAGGGGCCAACCACGTAGGGTTTTGTGGATTTGTTGCCTTTGCTGGACGCTTTGGAACATGCGGAACAAATTCACTATTGAGGGAATATTCCCTTCACAGCTGGCAAACAACTTATAAAAATTGTCTATGTACTAGCAAGTGTGGAATCAAGTGGCTAGACATCAGAACAGAGAAGAGTTGGAGGCGGTGATCGGCAGGATCCGCGCGCTCCACGACACCATCAAGGACATGGACTATTTCCCGGTCTCGCCTGCCACTAGTATTCGTCGCTCCCTGTTTGTGTCCCTCGCTCCCTGTTCTGAGCCGAGGTGTTGATGTAGCATGCGTGCTGCCTGGATCCTTATTTATCTTAGTGGTCCTTTGTGTTATCGGTGTTGTATGACCTAGCCGGATGGCTTTATTAATTTAAAGTCGCGCTCAGCTGGAGCATTCCGTCTATATGCGCTCAGAATACTCACGATGCGTAAGATTTCCCACATCTCACGTGTGTTTGTCTGCAAGACGGTAGGAGTTAGCATTTTTCTGCAAAAGATGTCTGGTAATTGAAGCATGCGAGTGAAACGTGTCCCACGAAATTTTGTATCCTCCCCATGCAGAACATCTGCGCTTGACAGAACCCACACAAATAGACAACTAAGTGGGCCAATAGTCGAGTCCAGAGAGATAGATTTTCCTCGTTCATTTTGGTATCATTATGTGGGCCAAATAAATATGCTCCCGTGGATCAGCCCCTAGTGGAGCACTTCCCGAAATTTCAAACGACTCGGTATCAGGAGCTCCTATTTATCGCTTTCAGCGCCGGTTTGCCAGCCTACGCGTACCCCTGCAATGGAAGCATAGCGAGCAGCGGGGGAGCTCTTTAGGACGCTCGTTAGCGCCGCATACTAGTTGCGACTCCTACGTGCTTCCCCTCGTGGGCTGGCCCATTGGCGCGTCGCTCGCTGGACATCGTACGTATGCAAGTTCGTTCCTTCACTGCTTCCTTTCACGCTGCTTCTCCTATGTATACGTCTTAGGTATGCACGTTCGTTCGTTCGTTCGTGGTTCCTTCGTTCGTTCACTTCTCGTATGTTCTGCTTGGTACATATGCACAATCAGAAATGAATTTTGAAAATGGTTGCCAATTTTGAAAATGGTTTCAAAATAATTTACACACAAAATATGTGTGCGTTCACGATTAGGTTCCATTCCCGTGATCGGTTTCGAGTTTCGTGGAATGTACCTTCTTAATTTTGGACCGAAGTTTTCAATATTTTTAGATGAATTTTGTTAAATTTGTCACACTCAGTCGACGGTTTCAAAATTCCTTTCACGGGTATATGAAACTCGCCGTTTTCCACAACTTTCGTGTTATAACTTTTTCGTTTCAACAAAGTTATGAATAGATCTTATACGTATGTATGCATTTAGCCTCTTCCTGTTGAGAACCATTTTCGTTTCAATTCCCGTTTTCCATTTTCAAAAATGAACCAAAAGTTTGGAACCATTTTTAAAATGGAACCATTTTTAAAAAATTGAACCATTTTCAAAAATGAATAATTTTCAAATTTGGAACCATTTTTAATTTGGAACCATTTTAAATTCGGAACCATTTTTAAATTTGGAACTATTTTGAAAATTGGAACCAATTTTAATTTGGAACCATTCTAAATTTGACACATTTTTAGATTTGAAACCATTTATTAGTTTGGAACTTTTTTAAAAAACGAACCATTTTAAAAATGGAAATTTTCAAATTTGGAAACATTTTAAATTTGGAAGCATTATAAATTTGGAACCAATTTAAAAATGGAACCATTTTTAAATTTGGAACCATTTTAAAAAATGACCAATTTCCCAATTTGGAACCGTTTTTTTTAATTTGGAATCATTTTTTAATTTGGAACCATTTTCAAAATAGAACCATTTTTAAATTTGGAACCATTTTTAAGTTTGGAACCATTTTCAAAAAGGAACCATTTAAAAATGGAACAATTTTCAAATTGGAACCATTTTAAATTTGGAACCATTATCAAAATGGAACCATTTTAAATTTGGAACCATTTTCAAAATGAACAATTTTCTAACATGGAACCGTTTTAAAATTTGGAAGCATTTTAAATTTGGAACCATTTTCAAAATGGAACTATTTTTAAATTTGGAACCATTTTAAAAAATGAACAATATTTAAATTTGGAACCATTTTTAATTTGGAACCATTTTAAATTCGAAACCATTTTTAATTTGGAACCATTTTTAAATTCCGAACCATTTTCAAAATGGAACGATTTTCAAATTTGGAACCATTTTAAATTTGGAACCATTTTTAAAATTGTATCATTTAAAAGATGGAACCATTTTCAAATTTGGAACCATTTTCAAAATCGGAACCATTTTCAAATTTGGAACCATTTTCAAAACCGGAACCATTTTAAAATTTAGAACCATTTAAAAAATGGAACCATTTTTTAATTTGGAACCATTTTAAATTCGGAACCATTTTTAAATTTGGAACCATTTTAAAATTTGGAACCATTTTAAAAAATTAACCATTTTAAATTTGAAAACCATTTTTTCTGTTTGGAACCATTTAAAAAATCGGAACCATTTTCAAAAAGGAACCATTTTTAAAAACTGGAACCATTTTTTCGGTTTCGGAACCATTTTCAAAAAGGAACCATTTTTAAAAATCGGAACCTTTTTTTCATTCGGGACCATTTTCAAAAAGGAACAATTTTTTCGGTTCGGGACCATTTTCAAAAAGTAACCATTTTTCGGTTCGGAACCATTTTCAAAAAGGAACCATTTTCGAAAAATCGGAACCATTTTCAAAAATCGGAACAGTTTTTTTTGGTTCAGAACCATTTTCAAAAAGAACCATTTTCGAAAAATCGGAACCATTTTCAAAAATCGGAACCATTTTTTCGGTTCGGAACCATTTTCAAAAAGGAACCATTTTTTTCATTCGGAACCATTTTCAAAAAGGTATAATTTTTTCGGTTCGGAACCATTTTTCGGTTTGGAACCATTTTCAAAAAGGAACCATTTTAAAAAATCGTAACCATTTTTTCGATTCGGAACCATTTTCAAAAAGTAACCATTTTTCAGTTCGGAACCATTTTCAAAAAGGAACCATTTTTCGGTTTGGAACCATTTTCAAAAAGGAACCATTTTAAAAAATCGGAACCATTTTTTCGATTCGGAACCATTTTCAAAAATAACCATTTTTCGGTTCGGAACCATTTTCAAAAAGGAACCATTTTCGAAAAATCTGAACCATTTTCAAAAATCGGAACAGTTTTTTTTGGTTCGGTACCATTTTCAAAAAGAACCATTTTCGAAAAATCGGAACCATTTTCAAAAAAGAACCATTTTCGAAAAATCGGAACCATTTTTTCGGTTCGGAACCATTTTCAAAAAGGAACCATTTTTTTCATTCGGAACCATTTTCAAAAAGGAATAATTTTTTCGGTTCGGAACCATTTTAAAAAAAGAAACCATTTTTCGGTTTGGAACCATTTTAAAAAAGGAACCATTTTAAAAAATCGGAACCATTTTTTCGATTCGGGACCATTTTCAAAAAAGGAACCATTTTTTTCGGTTCGGAACCATTTTCAAAAAATCGGAACCATTTTTTTTGGTTTGGAACCATTTTTAAAAACCGGAACCATTTTTTCGGTTCGGGACCATTTTCAAAAAGGAACCATTTTTTTCATTCGGAACCATTTTCAAAAAATCGGAACCATTTTTTTCGAGCAAAACTATCACTATTGTTCGACTCTCGAAACTGGAGTCTTGCAAAATTATTATAACACTATAAAAAAGTGCTGAAAAGTTTTGTATTTACTCCATGCATTTAACTGCTAACACAGCAATACAACAGGAGAGAGCATGTTACCAGGCAACAGAGTTCACTACAACTTCAACAAGCCACTGGTGGCGTTAATCTGCTGCTACAGATTTAACACAATCTGCTGCATTAGCAACACTTAACTTAGTGCGAAAGTTCCACGTGGCGAAGTGACACTCACGTTACATAACACAAACACAAACACCAGACCGACCCATTCATCAGTAGACAAGACATCAAGTAGTTCGACAACTAAACAAAACGGCGAATCATCATCTAATGGGTCACTTTGAGAACAGTAGCCGCCAAGGGAAAGGGAATCACCAGCCTGAAGGTCCATTTCAGGACTTTGCTCCCCACATTCAGCTTCCGAAAACGCTTGCTTAACAACAGAAAAGTAGGAAAAGGCATTAGTACTAGGATAGTTTCAGTCAAAACCATGCAACCATAAACCTCAAACCCTTACTTCATGGCACGCTCATATTCCTTCGCCTCCTTGAGTATCTTCAGGTTCTCACGGTACAACATCTTAATATCTTCCGCTCGGCGTCCCTGCTCATCCAAAAAAGTCAAGGAAAAAATTAAGCTGAGACGACATAACATAAACAAGACGGGAACTGCTAGTTACAGATATCTCGGATCCTATCATGCCAAATAGGACGTGACAGAGGCATAAAGAAAAATCAAGCACAGATCATGATTAGCAGTTGAAATCTTGCTAGCGAGCAGTTCAAGGATTATTTGCATTTTATCCTTCCACATATGTCTTATAGAATCTCGACTGAATTAGTTGCCTATGATCCTATAGCATCTCAAAAGTTACACCATACAAGGAAGAGTGCAAGCATTATGTCCCAACCGTACCATGTATTGTAAAAATGAGAGATTTATTATATTAGAATACAGATTACAGCTTAGCAATCGACGTAGGCATCAAACTGGTCCAGTAAGCTACCTCCATTTTATTATACTACTCCATCAAGGCGCTTAATTTAAAGACCCAGTATAAATGGGGCCTTTACTGTTAGTTAAAAGGATTATAAATCACGATTTCACTGAAACAGAAATCGACAAATATAAAGTTCTTTCAGGAGGTCTTGTAAATGAACCAAACACAAAAACAAGTCGCACGGTAGGTCTTGTAAAAAGTGTACCTGCAAAACCCCATATGCCTTCCTAGAAGTCCTGTTCCGATCAAGTTCTTTCAGGAGAGCAAAGTCACTCTTCCTGACATGGTGAATCCTAGGACAACCATAATCAATACCTTCATCTTGACCATTGAAATCGGCATGATCCATGTATACAATCTGTGAACGCGGCACAAGAAACATAAAGAGCCGGTTGTAGTGATAAGAAAAAACAAGTGCAATAAATTAGAATTTGTCATATACGGGACAAAAAAAGTCCCAAGTAGTACTATATACACGCGGACACCCATAGATCGGTCACTGAAAAAACAGTAATATCTGCATAGTATCTGACATATTTGATAGTATCTACGCACACAAATTGTGCTCTAAAACAACTCGACCGCGAATTGAAACATAAGGACATCAGGTATGGCAAAAAGTAGTTCTAACACGAAGCATATGAATCCCTGGATCCGAAGGGAAAGTGCTAGACCCTCTATCGATGTACTACAGGAAGCGCGGCAGTGACGCTCGTTCAGTACCAGCTCTGCTCCTCCACCTCCCCGCCATGGTCGCAGGCGCCACCGCACGGCTCAGGCTCTCGGGATGGAGTGGTACACAACCCCCTCCCTCATCGTCGTGGATCCCCATAGATCGAAGGAAACCAACATCCCTCATCGATGTAGAAACATTGATAAACTATAGAAGGGATTGGTACACGAACCTTCAGCCCCAGCGCCGGCGACGAGCCAAGGAGAAGACCAGCCGCTCGCCACCAAAGAATCCACACAGAAGAAGCTTTTGGAGGAAGCAGATCTCAGGGATGGGGAAGAACAGCGGAAGAAGAGAAGGAAAGGAGCAGGGCGAGGCGGCCACGAGGCGCCGGTGCTTGGGGGTGAGGCGGCCAGGGAGGCGCGGAGGAGGAGGAGAAGAGGGCCGGCGCGGGGAAGGCGGCAACGGCCGGAGGAGCGAGCGGCGCGGAGAGGCCGGAGGACGGCCGCTCTGACGGGGAAGCGAAGGAAGCAGTCGAAGAGGAAGCAGTCGAAGGAAGCCGATGAAACGGTGGGCCGGCCCAGAAAACGCTACGTGAACGAGCTCTTCAGGCGCCGCTTCGCTTTAGGGGCGCTAATGGGCGGCAAATAGGAATTGCGCGAGCAGCGCATACCCTATGCTCCGCCCATTAGCGCCGCCTGAAGAGGATCGTGCTCCTGGGCCGGCCGTCTGGCATTTTTTTCTGTTTCGATCAGCGCGACATGATTCCTGGGCCGGCCCGTCTGGATTTTTTATTTTTATTTTTCTTTTTTCTTTTTCTTTTCTATTTCTTTTTTCTTTTCTGTTTCTCTTTTTTGTTTTCGTTTTTCTTTTTCAGTTTTTGTTTTATCATTTTCGTTTCCTTTTCTCTTTTTTTCCTTTTTCTTTTTCGTTTGCTTTTCTGTTTTCCTTTTCCTCTTTTTTGTTTTTTCTGTTTTTCTTTTTTCATTTTCAGTTTCCGTTTTATTTTCTGAAAATGGTTCCATTTTAAAATTGTTACCAAATTTAAAAATGGTCCCATTTTGAAAATGGTTCCAAATTTAAAAATGGTTCCGAATTTAAAAATGGTTCCCAAATTTAAAATGGTTCCAAATAAAAATGGTTCCAAATTTGAAAAAAAATTGTTTTTGAAAATGGTTCCAAATTTAAAAATGGTTCCATTTTGAAAATGTTTCCGAATTTCAAAATGGTTCCAAATTTGACATTTTTTGTTTTTGAAAATGGTTCCAAATTTAAAAATGGTTCCATTTTGAAAATGGTTCCGAATTTAAAAATGGTTCCAAATTTAAAAATGGTTCCAAATTTAAAATGGTTCCAAATAAAAATGGTTCCAAATTTAAAAATGGTTCCATTTTGAAAATGGTTTCTAATTTAAAAAAGGTTCCATTTTGAAAATGGTTCCGAATTTGAAAATGGTTCCAAATTTGAATTTTTTTGTTTTTGAAAATGGTTCTATTTTTTAAAAATGGTTCCATTTTGAAAATGGTTCCGAATTTAAAAATGGTTCCAAATTTAAAATGTTCCAAATAAAAATGGTTCCAAATTTGAAAATTGTTCGTTTTTGAAAATGGTTCCAAATTAAAAAAATGGTTCCGATTTTAAAAATGGTTCCATTTTGAAAATGGTTCCAAATTTAAAAATGATTCCATTTTTAAAATGGTACCAATTTAAAAATGGTTCCAAATTTAAAATGGTTCCCAATTTTAAAATTGTTTATTTTATAAAACGGTTCTATTATAAAAAATGGTTCTATTTTTAAAATGGTTCCAAATTTGAAAATTATTTAATTTTTAAAAATGGTTCCAAATTAAAAAATTGTTCATTTTTAAAATGGTTCCAAATTTAAAAAAGGTTCCGCATTTAGTAACATTTCCAAATTTGTTTTTTTAATGGTGCCATTTTCAAATTTGGAACCATTTTGGTTTTGGTTTTTATTTTTTGAAAATGTTTCATATTTGAAAAATATTCAGAGTAAAAAAGTATTCGTGTTTAAAAAAATAGAGCCAAAAAAAGCAGAAAAAAATCAAAACAGGCCCGAAACATTAAAAGCAGTGGGGCGAACTTTTTTCTGCGCGCGTGAAATAGTTGGGCCGACCCACGTACGCGGCGCGCGGCGAGACCATGTAGGCGGTGTGGGGCGAGAGCGCCGCTAACGTGCGGTGTATATCACCTCCCGCGATCGGTAGCGGGGAATCGCTCTCATCGTTTGTGCTTCCAGGCCAACTTTGGTGGCCCAATAACAGGTACAATACTTTTTTGTTGTTTTCTTTACTTTTTCCATTTTTATTTATTTTTCTTTAATAGAATTTACATATTTTGTCATTCTGTTTTCACATAAATTGATAAATACTCCCTCTGTTTCAATATATAAGACGTTTTAGCTATCCAACATATTGTCTACATGCATACTATTATGAGTGTACATATACACTAAAATATGTCTACGTACATCTACATATATGTGAATGTGGACAAATGCTAAAATATCTTATATTTAGGAACGTAGGGAGTATATGAATAATTATTTGACACATGAAAAAATCCTTTTTTAGATGTGTGAACATTTTTAAATGCAATACTACCTTTTTTCAAATATGTTGATATTTTTTAAGCCTACACGATAATTCTTTTTTATAGGTGAACCAAAAAATTTAAACATGAAAAATATTTCATGCATATTAAGAAAATCTTCATGTTAAAACAATATTCGCAAGGTCCAGGAAAATGTTCACTTGCTTAAATCTAATTTATAGGGGTTTGAAAAAAATATTCATAAGGTTTGAAAAAGATTCCAGGGTAAAAAAATCTTCACGGTAAGAAAACGTTCACGGGTACAAAATATTTCATGTATATTTTTTAATATTTACATGTCTGAAAAAATGTGCACTTATGTTTGAGAACATTCAGAGGTTCAAATTAAAAAAATTATGTATTTTTGTAGTACAAAATTAAATTCACCATTAAAAAAGTGTTCACAATTCCAAAAAAAAAGGTTCACTTACCAAATAAGAAGTATTAATTTATATCCCCTAAAACATAAAAGGTAAAATAAATATGAAAAATAGAAAAAAGAAACCCAAAATATGGATATAGCACGCCGAAAAATAAAAAGGAAATAAACAGCTACCCCCCCCCCCCCCCCAAAAAAAAGAAAAAGAGACGAAGAAGGGAAACGAAATAAAGAACAATCCAAAATGGGCTGGCTCATATCAGAGGCTGGTGCGGGCCAATCTATATATCAACTCAAGGGAGATATGGTGCTTGCGATTGCTTGGTCGATTCCTACTGCGAAAACATTTAGCCCATATCCTCTTGTTTTGGTAGGAAGCTGGATTATAAAAGTTCTACCAAAATAGGTTATGCTTTTTTTTGTTTGCACCATACTTATTTTTCTATTATTCTTTTTTATTAGTTCTGCCAATCCAGGTTATGCTTCCTACTCTATTTTTTAATTTATTGTTCCTTACATTAGTTTTTAATATTTGGCTACATTCAAGTATGTTTATTCATGATTTATTATTTTCTTTCCCGTAGTCTGAAAATTGATTTTCCTTTTGCAGCAACAATGAGTTCCATGGGTGCTAGTTATGTTTTCAACAGATTGTCATTTCACGGGCGCTAGCTTTTTCTACCACGTAGTCTATAATTCACTTCCCCATTGGTCGTGTTTTGTTCGATGTGCACTAATTTTTTACTTAGATCTAGATTCTGGTTATATTGTAGTTATGATTTTCTTCCACATTCGGTAGGTTTATGTTCCATTTGATCTAAATTTGTGTCTACCTAAAGCATAATTCTTTCCATGGGTATTGAAATTTTATACCATAGGCCTCGTCCACTCCACTAGTACAGAACGACACATCGGACACCCCTCTATGGAAATGATACGAGTTAGGTGATGGAAAATCGCGATTTGACCGTTGCGGATGAGGCCTGACAGAACTGGGGCGCGGCTGGTCCGTCAACATTGGTTGCGGAGAAATTAGGAACTACGTCACCCAATATATTGGCAACGGTCAAACGTTTGCCTTCGTTTCCAATATTGGACTCTATGTCAACGGTTGGGAAAGGATATCTGTTTGCGATGTGCTTGGAAAATTGCAGTTGCAAGCAGGAAGCGTGCCTGTTCAATGCGGCTTAATTAACAAGGGATTGGAACCGCCTGTTCACGGCTAATAAAATGGGATAGGAACCGCGTGAAGTGAAAGTGCATGTGCCCTCATGTCTGGTTTGGTAATTAATGACAATCTCTTCTATAGACTAATGGTTGCATTGAGCTATCCTTGAAGGGCCTGTCCATTGACAATGCTTGAACACCATGTGTTGGTATCAAGATTAAGAGAAGAAGATAAAGTGCAAGTTCAATATGATCCATCTCAGAAGATATCATTTGATTGAAGCTTGCAATGGATACATGAAGACGGAGCTAAGCGAGTCTCTCCCATAATGGAGTATGGGAGAGTATTTGGATAAGTCTTCATCAAGCATGTGCTAGCAGGCACAATCAAGAAAGGTGTTCCAACTTGAGAAAGTCAAATCGACATCATCTAGCTCAAGTGGAATGCGGAAGGCAAAGGTATGATCTTGATAGGGTTTTATTTTACCGGTCTTATGGTGTTAGTGGGAGACCGGGTTATAGGATAGACGGCGTACTATCAAAAGGGGCTCTCAAGTGAGTAACTTGATCGCATCTTTGTGCAGAGCTCAAACCTTTACATACTTGACATATCATATTTCTTTGTTCTTATTTGGCTTTTATCCATGTGAGAATTTAGAGCATCTGTTCATCTCCATACCAAGCTCTAGTTCATCAAAAACGGATTTCATATGAATATCTTGTTGTGTTTTTGATGTTCGAGGTTTTTACCGGTTTGCCTTTTCTAAGAAAGGTCAAACTCTCTCCTTGTGGCTTCCTTCTCACATTATGGACTATGATGTTTCTCTGCATAATATTGAAGAGCTCTTCGTTGCGATTCCAACGAGCCCAAGATCATCGAAATCGGAGTCCGGACGAAAAAGTTATTGTCGTTTTTGTTTTACTATTTCTGCAGTTTTCTGGGGGCGGAAATTCCGGTCTTTAGTCCGGAAATTTCCGGCCCTCCGGACATTTCCGGGTATATTTCCAGCAAAATTTCCGGTCGGAGTTCAGTACTAAAATATTAAGTGACTTAGTTGTTTTTCTACAGTCTGGAAATTTCCGGTACTTGTACACCGGAAATTTCCGGTCCCTGTTTTTCCTGCAACGGGTCTTTCTCGTGGGGACGGCCCTCTTCTGCCCCAATGGTTTTCCAAGCTCTAGAGCACGAAAAAGCCCCCATTGTTGACCTTCTTGAGCTTGGATTTCTCTCTATTCCTCCATGATTCTTGCCTCCAATTAGAGGGAAAAGAGAGAGGAGATCTAGATCTACATTTCCACCAATCCATCTCTCCTCTAAGTGAGGGAAACCCTTTGGATCTAGATCTTGGAGTTCTATTTGTTGAGTTCTTCTTTGTTCTTCCTCTCTTCTCCCAAGTATCAGTTGCTTTTGATGGGATTTGGGAGTGAAGGACTTGAGCACTTCTTGTGTTCTTGCCATTGCTTTTGTGCATCGGTTTGTTCTCTCCACGAGGATTCGTGGAAGTGAAAATGTGTGAGCTTGTTACTCTTGGGTCTTTGGACCCTAGACGCCATTGTGGTGGTTGAAACCTCTTGTGGTCAATTGTAGCTATTCGGGAGCCCCAATTCAGTTGTGGGTGTGTGCCCCAGATCGTTGTTGTAAAGGCTCCGGATTCCACCTTGAAGGATTTCGATAGTTGAAGGTGAACCAATCCTTTGTGGTGCGGTTCATCAGAGAAGAAGGTAAGCCTGTTGTGGCGTTGAGACCAACCTGTTGTGGTGGTCTCACACCTCTCCAACGAGACGTACTCTTCTAAAAAGGAGGAACTCGGAAATACATCCTCGTCTCTGCGTGCCTCGGTTATTTCTATACCCGAGCTCTTTACTTATGCACTTTACATTGTGATAGCCTTCGTGCTTGAAGTATTCTATATTTCTATCACCTTGTTGCTTGACTTGCTTAGCATAAGTTGTTGGTGCACATAGGTGAGCCTAGTTTATTTAGATTGTTGGCTTGTTAATTTAAACACCTAGTTTAATTCCGCAATTATCAAGCTTGATGGCGTGTTAACAGTAGAGTGTTTTATCACTTCCCAGCAACAACACCAGAAGATCTGCTTGTTAACCGTGACAACACACGTTCGTTGGGAGACCCCAAGAGGAAGGTATGATGTAGTGCAGCAGCAGTTTTCCCTTGAAATATGACCAAGGTTTATCGAACCAGGAGGACACGGAGGTTCTTCAGAAGGTTGTCAGCGGCGCAACTGACGTGGAACCTGCACACAACACAAGCAAACTACTTTGCCCCAACGAAACAGAGAGGTTGTCAATCTCTCCGGCTTGCTGAAAACAAAGGATTAAACGTATTGTGTGGAAAACAGTAATGAGTGCAGAAAGTAACAGAGAACAAATGATTGCAGTTGGTGGTTTTATCAGTATGAGGAAATGGACCGGGGTCCACAGTTCACTAGTGGTGTCTCTCCATAAAAGATAACTAACATGTTGGGTAAACAAATTACAGCTGGGCAATTGACAAATAATGAGCGCATGACAATGCAATATATGACAAGATGATTATTATGAGATTTAATTGGGCATTACAACAAAGTACATAGACTTGCTATCCAACGCATCTATGCCTAAATAATCCACCTTCCGGTTAGCATCCGCACCCCTTCCGGTATTGAGTTGCAAACAACAGATTATTGCATGAAGTAAAGTGTGTAATGTAAACAATGCAAATGACACGTAGACAATGCATCATTGTTTTATCCCTAGTGGCAACAGCACATCCACAACCTTAGTCGTTTCTGTCATCTCGAGCCCAGATTACTGGAGGCATGAACCCACTATCTAGCATAAATACTCCCTCTTGGAGTTACAAGCATCTACTTGGCCAAAGCATCTACTAGCAACGGAGAGCATGCAAGATCATAAACAACATAAATAGATAGATTGATAAACAACTTGCTCATAGTATCAATATTCATCGGATCCCAGCAAACACAACATGTAGCATTACAATAAGATGATCTTGATCATGTTAGGCAGCTCACAAGATCTAAACATGGAGGTACAAGGTGGAGAGACAACCATCTAGCTACTGCTATGGACCCGTAGTCCAAGGATGAACTACTCACGCATCACTCCGGAGGCAGGCATGGCGGTGTAGAGGCCTCCGGTGAGGATCTCCCCTCCGGCAGGGTGCCGGGAAGAGCTTCAGAACCCTCCCGATCTAGGGTTGACGACGGGGCGGCGACGGAACTTTTCGTGGAATATGATCGGTGTTTTTAGGGTTTTCGGGACATCGGGAATATATAGGCGAAAGGGCGGCGTCGGAGGGCACCGAGGCGGCCACGCCAGGGCTGGGGCGGGCCCACCCCTGCCGCGCCCTAGGGTGGCGTGGCTGCCTCGTGGCCCCACTCCGTCTCCCCTTCTGGCTTCTGGAGTCTTCCGATGAGATATTTGCACACGTTGATTTTCGTCCAATTCCGAGAATATTTTGCGACTAGCTTTTCTGAAGAGAAAAACAGCAGAAAACAGGAACTGGCACTTCGGCATCTTGTTAATAGGTTAGTCCCAGAAAATGCATAAAAATGCTATGAAGTGTAAATAAAACATGTAGCAATTGGTATAATAACAGCATGGAACATCAAAAATTATAGATACGTTTGAGACGTATCAAGCATCCCCAAGCTTAGTTCCTGCTCGTCCTCGAGTAGGTAAACGATAAAAACAACATAATTTTTGAAGTGACATGCTACCAACATAATCTTGATCAAATAGTAATGCAAAGCACATGAACTGAATGAAGTGATCCAAGTCAATGGTCTATAGTTTGCTAACAAGTAAACAAGGAGTAAACAAAATGAATCATACAAGTGCAAACTTTCATGAATAATACTTTGGAGACAATGGAGCTATAAGAGTTTGCATAAAAGTTAGCTCACAAAGCAATAGATTCTAAATGAAAGTGTTTGACTAACACAAAGGAAGATTTAGTTTCAGCACTGGCTTCAACTTTAACATATTTATCTCATGGATATTGTCAAGGCAAAGTAATGCAATAAGTCAAACATATCATTATATAACAACTGTTGTACCAAAGTTGACACTAGTGTTTGCTTGTGGAGATAGAAAGAAGTAGGAAAACTGACTCAACAATAAAGTAAAAGAAAGGCCCTTCGCAGAGGGAAGCAGGGATTAAATCATGTGCTAGAGCTTTTTAAGTTTTTGAAAGCATATAGAGAGTATAAAAATATATTTTGAGAGGTGTGTGTTAGTGGTCAACGAATCAGTAAATAGACAATACTTTAAGTCACAAGTTAACCAGACCTTACAAGAGCGGCTCCCATGAAGGACGTTATTTCTACCAGCGGGTAGATCATCCCTCGTTCTCTTTTGTTTACACACTTATGAACATTGCTTGACTGATTTCTCAGGGGCAAAAAGATGTGAAGAGAATTAATGGTTAAAGTTGTAATTAATTGGGACTGGGCACCCCGTTG
Source organism: Poa pratensis (assembly GCA_947311845.1). NCBI lineage: Eukaryota > Viridiplantae > Streptophyta > Magnoliopsida > Poales > Poaceae > Poa > Poa pratensis. The sequence continues at coordinate 34,692,553 of CAMZMU010000069.1, forward strand.
CCAGCTCTTTTTGCAAAATTATTGGATAAGCGGATGTATATGCCACTAGTCCAGGTGTAAAGTCTGATCAACAAGTGAAATAAAGACCATCTACCACATCCTCATGAGCTTGTAAACAGTGACACAAAAAGGAGTTGTAACAGTTTTGAATATTTTAAAGGTAGCACATGAAAAATTTACTTGGAATGGCAGGAAAATACCACATAATAGGTAGTTATGGTGGACACAGATGGCATGGATTTTGGCTCAAGGGTTTTGGATGCACAAGCAGCATTCCCGCTTAGTACAGAGTTTAGGCTAGCAAGGTTATTTAAGCAAACACAGACTGTCAACCGGTACAGCAAGAACTCATATAAAAAACATGCTTGAAAAATTACAAGACTCCACATTGTCTTCCTTGTTAACCAAAACCTTTCACTAGAAAATATCTAGACTTTGGAACTACCAATGATACAAATCAAATATCAACAAGCTTTACAGTAGTTCTTCACTAATAGCCTTTACTTACATGATGCACAAGTCTAAACATTACTTACTTGGTAACTCAAAACAATTGACAAGTATCAAATTACTCAAGACAGTGATCTACAAGACTTATGTAAGCATTTTATACCACTACCACATGCATAGCATTTTCTGTTCCAACCAAACACCAATCAACTTATTTGAACAACTCTCCAAACAAATATAAGTGAAGCAAGAGAGTACTTTCTTCAAAAGAAACTAATAGCTCTGACAAGAGATATATGAAAACAGAGAGCTAGAAGCTTTAGCAGTAGCTAGACAAGAATACTCAACAAATATAAGTGAAGAACAAGAGTATTCCAATGAAAAAGCGGAGCGTGTCTCTCTCCCAAACAAGAGTGCTAGGATCCAACAAGTATAGAGCAAAACAAAACAAAAACAAACTGAAAACAAAAGCACACTGACGCTCCAAGAAAAGTACATATAATGTGAAGAAATAAAAATATAGTCTCACTAGAGATGACCTGATAGTTTGTTGATGAAGAAGGGGATGCCTTGGGCATCCCCAAGCTTAGACGCTTGAGTCTTCTTGAATATATTGGGGAGATCCATGGGAGCTTCCCCAAGCTTAAGCTTTTCACTCTTCTTGATCTTATAATATCATCCTCCTCTCTTAACACTTGAAAACTTCCTTCACACCAAAACTCAACATTTTTCTCATTAGCGGGTTAGTGCATCAAAACAAATAATCTCACTTATTCTGTAAGGACACAAATTCATAAGCAATCATTTTCAAACATTAGCTACTGTTACTAGGCTTAAGTGATGCTCTTTCACCTTAAAAGAAACCACTCAACACTTGTAAAAGAGAGAATGCAAAACAAAGACAGAATCTGTCAAAACCAGAACAGTCCGTAAAGATGATTTTTTTCGGGACACTTACGTCGCTCAAATCGAAAAACTTTAGTCGTACGAAAGTTGCGTACATATCTCAGGAACACGCACAAAAATTGGCAGATTTTTCAAATTTTCTGATTTTCTACGGCGAGAAACGGTGACGTTCCAGAAATCTGTTCCTGTGCAGTAATCCAAATATAGGTACCATCTTGTCATAAGAGACTTTTCTTGGCACAACAAAACAGCAAATAAAAGATACAAAGGAGTTTTACAGAAGTAAACATGCTCCTTGACACAAAAAAAAAATAACAGAAAGTAAAAACAATGGGTTGCCTCCCATAAGCGCTTCTCTTTAATGCCTTTTAGCTAGGCATGAAACATGAATCAAGTATTGTCAAGACCAAAAACATCAACATTATAACTTGCCCTAACAATAGTATCAAAAGGGTGTTTCATCCTTCTTCTAGGGAAGTGTTCCATACCTTTCCTGAGTGGGAATTGAAATTTTATATTCCCCTCTTTCATATCAATAACAGCACCAACAGTTCTAAGAAAAGGTCTTCCCAACACAATAGGACAAGAAGGATTGCATTCAATATCCAAAACCACAAAATCAACAGGGACAAGGTTATTGTTAACCATAATAAGAACATTATCAACTCTCCCCAAAGGTTTCTTCATAGAAGAATCAGCAAAGTGAACATCCAAATAACATTTTTCCAAAGGTGCAAGATCAAGGATATCATAAAGCTTTTTAGGCATAACAGAAATACTAGCACCAAGATCACACAAAGCATTGCAATCAAAATCATTCACTTTCATTTTAATGATGGGCTCCCAACCATCATCTAACTTCCTAGGGATAGAAGCTTCACGTTTTAATTTCTCTTCCCTAGCATGCATGAGAGCATTGATGATATGTTTAGTAAAAGCCATATTTATTTCACTAGCCTTAGGACTCTTAGCTAGCTTTTGCAAGAACATAATGACTTCAGTTATATTACAACCATCAAAATCAAAATTATTATCATCAAAGGTAATGGAACCATTATCTCCTACACTCCTAAAAATTTCAGCACTTTTATCAGGAGCAATTTTAGTGCTATCAGGCAGTTTAAAGCTTTTTGCAGCAGAAGTGGAGACATTTCCAACACCAATTATCTTTCCATTAACAGTAGGAGGTTTACTAGCACTTGAGGTATCAACATTTTCAGTAGTAAAAATAGTGCAAACTCTAGCCACACTATTCTGTTTAGCAATTTCAGCTTCTTTTTCCTCTCTTTCCCATCTATCATGCAACTCAGCTAGCATTCTTATATTGTTATCAATTTTAACTTGTATAGCATTGAGAGTTTTGCTCTCTTTAACATCATGAGGCAGCACCTTTATTTTTAAGAAATCAACATCATGAACAAGACTATCAACCTTAGCAGCAAGAATATCAATTTTTCCTAGCTTTTCCTCAACAGTTTTATTGAAAGTAGTTTGTGTGCTAATAAAATCCTTAAGCATAACTTCAAGATCAGAGGGCACACTCTTATTGTTGTTGTAGGAATTACCATAAGAATTACCATAAGCATTGCTACCATTAGAAGGATATGGCCTATAGTTGCTATTACCAAAATTATTCCTGTAGGCATTGTTGTTGAAGTTATTATTTTTAATGAAGTTCACATCAACATTCCCTTCTTGTGCAACCAATGAAGCTAAAGGAACATTATTTGGATCAATAGTAGCATGACCATTCGAAAGCATAGACATAATGGCATCAACCTTATCATTCAAAGAGGAGATCTCCTCAACAGAATTTACCTTCTTACCTGTTGGAGTTCTTTCGGTGTGCCATTCAGAATAGTTTACCATCATATCATCAAGAAGCTTTGTTGCAGCACCCAAAGTGATGGACATAAAGGTCCCTCCAGCAGCTGAATCCAATAAATTCCTTGAAGAAAAATTCAATCCTGCATAAAAGGTTTGAATAATCATCCAAGTAGTCAGTCCATGAGTGGGACAATTCTTAACCAATGATTTCATTCTTTCCCAAGCTTGGGCAACATGCTCATTATCAAATTGCTTAAAGTTCATAATGCCACTTCTCAAAGATATGATTTTAGCAGGAGGATAATATTTTCCAATGAAAGCATCTTTACACTTAGTCCAAGAATCAATACTATTTCTAGGCAAAGATAGCAACCATTCTTTAGCTCTTCCTCTCAAGGAGAAAGGAAATAATTTCAGTTTAATAATATCACCCTCTACCTCTTTATACTTTTGCATATCACATAGCTCAACAAAATTATTAAGGTGAGCAGCAGCATCATCAGTACTAACACCAGAAAATTGCTCTTTCATAACAAGATTTAACAGTGCAGGTTTAATTTCATAGAACTCTGCTGTGGTAGCAGGAGGAGCAATAGGTGTGCATATGAAATCATTGTTGTTTGTGCTAGTGAAGTCACACAACTTAGTGTTTTCAGGATTACTCATTTTAGCAAAATTAAAACAGAACAAGAAAATAACAAACCGAAATAAACTAAATGCAGGATTTTTTTTTTGTTTTTGGGTTTTAACAGCAAACAAGATAAAATAAAATAAACTAAGCAAGACAAAAACAAAGTAATGAGATTGGAAGTGTGAGACTCCCCTATCTGGAGATTCCAGTGTCCCCGGCAACGGCGCCAGAAAAATGTCTTGATGGCGTGTTAACGGTAGAGTGTTTTATTACTTCCCAGCAACAGCACCAGAAGATCTGCTTGTTGACCGTGACAACACACGTTCGTTGGGAGACCCCAAGAGGAAGGTATGATGTAGTGCAGCAGCAGTTTTCCCTTGAAATATGACCAAGGTTTATCGAACCAGGAGGACACGGAGGTTCTTCAGAAGGTTGTCAGCGGCGCAACTGACGTGGAACCTGCACACAACACAAGCAAACTACTTTGCCCCAACGAAACAGAGAGGTTGTCAATCTCTCCGGCTTGCTGAAAACAAAGGATTAAACGTATTGTGTGGAAAACAGTAATGAGTGCAGAAAGTAACAGAGAACAAATGATTGCAGTTGGTGGTTTTATCAGTATGAGGAAATGGACCGGGGTCCACAGTTCACTAGTGGTGTCTCTCCATAAAAGATAACTAACATGTTGGGTAAACAAATTACAGCTGGGCAATTGACAAATAATGAGCGCATGACAATGCAATATATGACAAGATGATTATTATGAGATTTAATTGGGCATTACAACAAAGTACATAGACTTGCTATCCAACGCATCTATGCCTAAATAATCCACCTTCCGGTTAGCATCCGCACCCCTTCCGGTATTGAGTTGCAAACAACAGATTATTGCATGAAGTAAAGTGTGTAATGTAAACAATGCAAATGACACGTAGACAATGCATCATTGTTTTATCCCTAGTGGCAACAGCACATCCACAACCTTAGTCGTTTCTGTCATCTCGAGCCCAGATTACTGGAGGCATGAACCCACTATCTAGCATAAATACTCCCTCTTGGAGTTACAAGCATCTACTTGGCCAAAGCATCTACTAGCAACGGAGAGCATGCAAGATCATAAACAACATAAATAGATAGATTGATAAACAACTTGCTCATAGTATCAATATTCATCGGATCCCAGCAAACACAACATGTAGCATTACAATAAGATGATCTTGATCATGTTAGGCAGCTCACAAGATCTAAACATGGAGGTACAAGGTGGAGAGACAACCATCTAGCTACTGCTATGGACCCGTAGTCCAAGGATGAACTACTCACGCATCACTCCGGAGGCAGGCATGGCGGTGTAGAGGCCTCCGGTGAGGATCTCCCTCCGGCAGGGTGCCGGGAAGAGCTTCAGAACCCTCCCGATCTAGGGTTGACGACGGCGGCGGCGACGAACTTTTCGGAATATGATCGGTGTTTTTAGGGTTTTCGGGACATCGGGAATATATAGGCGAAAGGGCGGCGTCGGAGGGCACCGAGGCGGCCACGCCAGGGCTGGGCGCGGGCCCACCCCCTGCCGCGCCCTAGGGTGGCGTGGCTGCCTCGTGGCCCCACTCCGTCTCCCCTTCTGGCTTCTGGAGTCTTCCGATGAGATATTTGCACACGTTGATTTTCGTCCAATTCCGAGAATATTTTGCGACTAGCTTTTCTGAAAGAGAAAAACAACAGAAAAAAGGAACTGGCACTTCGGCATCTTGTTAATAGGTTAGTCCCAGAAAATGCATAAAAATGCTATGAAGTGTAAATAAAACATGTAGCAATTGGTATAATAACAGCATGGAACATCAAAAATTATAGATACGTTTGAGACGTATCAAAGCCTAAACCGGAAAAGTTTTAATCGCCTATTCACCCCCCCCCCCCTCTAGGCAACATCCTTGTCCTTTCAATTGGTATCAGAGCCCCGGCTGTCTTTTTGGGGTTTACCCCCTAGAGAGTAAAGATGTGTTTTAGAGAATTAGTGCACGATCCCACTCTTATATTCGATGGCACAAATTATGATGTTTGGAAAATTCGCATGCTTAACCTTCTTAGGGACATAGACCCAAATTTTGCGAGAATTGTAGATATGGGTTTTTCTCCTCCAAATGATTCCCAAAAGTTATCTTTAGAGGATGAGGAAAACTCTTATCTCGATACTCTTGTATCTAATGGTCTTATCTATGTTGTAAGCGATGTAGTTCTTGATTCAATCATGCCTTATTGGAATGCTCATGAGCTTTGGACCAAGCTTCAAGATAAATATGAAGTGTCCAACATTATTGAGGATGATTGTTCTCCTTCCACCTCCGGCCGTGATGAGTTCACAACTTATTCCACTTCACCAACATGTGATTTGTTACAAGGAAATGATATGGTGAGTGGTGATAGAAATTACTTTGTTGATGGTGAATATTCTATTGACTATACTTCATGTCTATCTCATTGCAATGTTCTATCTTTGGACTTAAACACTTCTAGCACTCCAAATGTCTTTCATGCTAGTGTTGCTAGTCCTTGCATATCATGTAAAAGTTGCTTAACTAAATCTCATGATGATATGCTTCCTATGTCTTGTTGCCATGGAAACAATGCTTCCATATCCTCTAGTACTTGTGTGTCTAACAATGTAGAGGAATCCCAACATTTGTTGGAACAAGACATGGACCTCAATGGTGCTTCAAGTAATTCTTCATCATCTTCGTCCATTACTCACATGTGCCTTATGGCTAAGGATTCAAAGGTATCTCCTACTTTGAATCCCAATATATCTCAAGATGATGATGATGATGATGATGATGATGATGATGATGATGATGAGAATGATAATGATGCTTCCATTCATAAGATGGGTGAAATGGTTCTTTGTGCTCTTTCAGAGAATAAACTTGCTAGTGATAATTTCTTAAAAATCATGAGTACCTTTGTTCACCGCAAGCTTACAATTGAGGTTTTGGAAACTCAAATTGATGAGAGATTTAAAATTGCGAGAGAGGATGCTATTGAAAAAGCATTCTTGGAGAATGCCCTTGAGGAAGAGCAAGAGCTTCGAGTGTCTCTTGAGGAGAAACTTGAATCTCTGGATGAAACAAATGATCTTATTATTGCTAAAATCATTAAGGAAAGAGATCATGCTATTGCTAAATATAAAGTGCTTAAAAAGAAAAAGGATGAATTTGGTGTTGGCAATGCAAGACTAATTGAGGACATAGAGAGACTTGACAAAACTCGCAAGGCTTTAGAAAGTGAACACTCTCTCCTTATCAAGTCTCATGATCAACCCCACACTCAACTATCTAAGAATGATGAGCTTTCCAAGTTGCCTTCTTCCTTGTCTAATATTGATGATGCATGTGCTACTAACTCTATTTCTCGTGAAGCATCTATTTTGAAAGAGAACGTTGAGCTAAGGGCTCAACTTGAGTTGCTAACTAGCAAGTATGGGAAATTGGAAGAAAGCCATGAAAATCTCTCTAGCTATAACGAGGATCTTCTAGCATCCCATGATAGGCTAAAGTTAGCTCATGAGGCTATCACTACAAAGGTAACATCTTGTGAGACTCATGTGGACAATGGCACAACTTCTACTAGAAATGCTATATTGCCATGTGCTAGTCCTAGTGATTCATCCTCTCATACCATTGCTAAATCTTGTGATGAATTAATTTCATTGCCTTGTTGCTCTAACAATGAAGCATCTACTTCCTCTAGTGTTTGTGTTGATACTAACCATGTAGAGGAATTAAAAGAGCTCAAGGCCCAAGTCACTTCTTTGAAGAAAGACTTGAAAAAACGTCATGTTGGGAGGTCCACACTTGACAATATGTTGAGTGTTCAAAGACGCCCCAAATGACAAGAGTGGACTTGGATTCAACTCCAATAACAAGAACAAGTCTAAGTATATCAAGAAGAACAAGGGCCAAGAACAAGTTAAGGATTCGGCCAAAATCGTTTGCTTCAAGTGTAAAGTTGAAGGGCACCATGTTAGATCTTGCCCTTTGAAGAAGAAGCCTCTTAGTGTGAAGTGGCCTCAAGTTCAAACTCAAGTTCAAACTCAAGTTTCTCAAGTTGAAGAACGGCCACTTCTCAAGAAGAATGAAACTAAAGCTTCTCAAGTTGAGAAATCAACCAAGAAGAAACATGGAAGTAGATGTTGCCACATATGCCATGAAAAGGATCACCTTGCTTCTTCATGCACTAGTGATAACTTATCCAACCCCATTATAATTGATGATGTTTATTCTCTTTGGATGGATAAGGTTGGCAATGTGTTTGCCAAATATGTTGGTACTCAAAGTGGTGTCAAGAAAAGCACCATTTGGGTTGCCAAGCCTATTGTAACTAACCTCTTAGGACCCAACTTGGTTGGGGACCAACAAGGTAAAACTTGATCAATAGGTGTTCGTGGAGGGCATTGGAGACTTGGCTACATCATGAAGAAATAAGAGATCTCCATCAATTATATTCTCTCAAGCCAAGTCATTTGGGTTATATTGTTCTATCTCATATCCAATGTTCCTCCTTGCGGTAACTTGTGCTTATATCATATATACATTGAAAGTTACTTGCACCCTTGCATGTGTTAGGTTTTGTACCTTGCTAGTGTTTGTATGTGTTGTGCTCTCTACATACTTATATTGAGTAATCAAGTTTGTGTATGATGGTTTGCACACCATTTACTTGTATTGAGCCTTATTGCTTTTATTTGGTATCTTATCTTGTTGGCTCTGCTTTTGTGAGATTAATGGACTATCCCATTTTGGGGGAGTGATATGCTTCGTGCACTTCACAATCCTAAAAATGTGTATACATGAGGAATATCACTTAGTATTGATATATCATTTTTATCTACTCACTATGCGGTATGTCATTCTCATGAGAAATTCAAATTCTATAATTTCCATTAATTATCTCTAGTTGGTTTTTGTTTGCCTCTTGTTAAGAAAAAATGGATTATCACATTATGGGGGAGTAATAAGCGTTGTGCATATTACAAGCCTAGAAAATGTGAACATGTGAGGTATTGCCACCTACAATTGATATTGTCAATAATCTCATTCCTATTTGGCATGTTGCTCAAACAAGTTCCATATTTGCTTAAATGGTTTTTATTCACTCTTTTGGACCTTGTTTGTGATGGACATTCTTGGTACGGATTTCCCCAAATTTGTTTGCATATATCTTGTTGGGAAACCAATTGCTTCAAGCTACTCTTTGTAGTTGCTTTGCATGATCGCGTGAATATTTGAAGCTATCAAGTATATCTATTTATCTAAGCATGGTTTTTAAATCTTATCCTTTGCCATATGCTTATTTGTTGTGAAATTGGTCTTCAATATCATTGCTATATACCACCGAGAAATATCTCTATATACTCCTTGCCCATGACAAGTGATACTCATAATTGTGGTGGAATTTGTAGACCATCTTCATATTGGCTCTTGCTTTGAATTGCGTTATTTTATTGCCTAGAATTTGTGTTGATCTAACTCTCTTTTGTCCTCCTTGCATCTTTTGGATCCTTGTTGCTCTACTCAAAATTTGTTTATGCTTTCTTGAGTTAGGAAAAGTAATGATTCCATTCTAGTGCATTTACATTCAAAGTCATACATCTAGATAATGCACTATTCTTGGGGAAACTATCCTATATTGAGTAGAACATCTTTCTTTAAATTGGTTTTGTATCCTATATGCTTTTGAATATTAGTTGTCTTCAATTGGCATTTGATCCCGATGACGTGTCTCTTTGGAAGACAAACATTTCTCGTCTTGGTACTTTGTGCCATCATGAGAAGTGTAGAGGGTTCGGTTTATTCCTTGATGGTATTTTCATCTTTTGGTATCTTACTTTCGTTTGGTATCTTTTCAAAATGGCATCTTTAATCATGTGTTGAGTTGAGTTTTTGATATGATTTGGACAATTCTTTTTCTTGTCACACTTGTGTGTGCTTTCTTGGTTTAATTGGTGTTTTCTCCAAATTGTATCTTGTTTGGTTCTTGAAAGTCTTGTGCATGCATATTTACTATATTTTATATCTTATGGCATGCTTACTTTCGTTGATCCAATATATAGGATAAACTCCAAATTTTATATCTTGTTTGGTTCTTGAAAGTCTTGAGCATCCCATTTGTCACCTTATCCCATGTGGATATTTTTGATGCTATGATGAGTGTGTTGTGGAAGTTCATTTATATCCCTTTAAGATAAAATTGAGATTTGTGCTATGCTTTTATGCAAAGATCTTATTGGTGTATTTATGACTTCCTCTTGGATATCATGTTCTCTAACTTTGTACATATTTTGTGTGTGCATGTTTCTTTGTGGACTTATATCTTCATGATTGGTGTCTACTTAGAAACTTATACACATGAAAATAGTTACATCTTTAATTGGTATTCCAATTCTTTAGTGACCAACTTTTATTGCTTTTGATTCTTTGGTGGTTTATAAAAGGCACAAGCTTTGTTTTTCTTTTGATATCCCTTTTGAATCTTAATAAGCTTGTGGACCTATGTGCTACATCTTCTTTGGTTTGTGTGTATGTGAAAGACATGGTATGTACTATGTGCCACTTATATTGAACGACTATTTTGATGTTGCGCTCATCTTTGCATTAGTCTCCTCAAATGTCTCTCCTTATCATACCCATCTCTTTTCGGTTGAGCAAGTCTTTATTTGTCGCTCCTTGTTCGTGATCCTCAACATTGGTTTGTTGCAAGTTGTTTTGTTTCTTTCCTATCTATGCTCTCTTGCACTTGTTTGTGTTCAAAATTATCTAGGAGCGAGTGAGGATTCCATGTTGTGCACACCATATTGAAATACAATTCCTACATTATACACGTACCTTGGGGAGCTCTCTCTTGATGATTAGAATAATTGGTTGATCTTATAATAATATCTTCTTGTGTCCAATATTTCTTTCGGATCCTTTGATTGCTTGCCTCTTTTGTTGAGGTATCTTTCACATCGCTATTTTGTTGCAATCTTTGGATTCTCAATATAGTTTGATTTCCTCCTATTATTGATCAATGGAAATGTCCATTTGATTCTACTCATTTTATGAGAAAAGTTATACTCGTGGAGGAACTCTCACTATGTTTGGCCTTCTAAAGATTTTTTTCCCATTTCGGCAATTGTTGCCAATGGGGGAGAAGTTTTGGAGGGTTTATGGCATTTGGCTTACTTTGATTTGTTCTTAAGTATTTGCCTTCACATTCATTGCTTGGTTGGGTATATAGTGGAAACTCCACCACCGATAATGGTTCACAATATATGCAATGAATTCATGTTCATACACATGTGCATAGATTGTGGGGGAGTTTGCTCTATATATGTTGTTAGACTAACATCACATACTTTTGTAGTATTTGATGTTAGTACAATTGGTTCTTGGTCGTTAATTTCCATATTCTAAACCCTCACAAAAGAGATTGTCATCAATTACAAAAATGGGGGAGATTGAAAGTGCATGTGCCCTCATGTGTGGTTTTGGTAATTAATGGCAATCTCTACTATGGACTAATGACTGCATTGAGCTATCCTTGTTGGGCTTGTCCATTGGCAATGATTGAACACCATGTGTTGGTATCAAGATTAAGAGAAGAAGACAAAGTGCAAGTTCAATATGATTCATCTCGGAAGATATCATTTGATTGAACCTTGCAATGGATACATGAAGACGGGGCTAAGCGAGACTCTCCCATAATGGAGTATGGAGAGTATTTGGAGAAGTCTTCATCAAGCATGTGCTAGCAAGCGCAATCAAGAAAGGTGTTCCAACTTGAGAAAGTCAAGATCGACATCATCTAGCTCAAGTGGAATACGCAAGGCAAAGGTATGATCTTGATAGGGTTTCTATTTTACCGGTCCCATGGTGTTAGTGGGAGACCGGGTTATAGGATAAACGGCGTACTATCAAGAGGGGCTCTTAAGTGAGTAATTTGATCGCATCTTTGTGGAGAGTTCAAACCTTTACATACTTGGCATATCATATTTCTTGGTTCTTATTTGGCTTTTATCCATGTGAGAATTTAGAGCTTCTGTTCATCTCCATACCAAGCTCTAGTTCATCAAAAACGGATTTCATATGAATTTCTTGTTGTGTTTTTGATGTTCGAGATTTTTACCGGTTTGCTTTTGTAAGAGAGGTCAAACTCCCTCCTTGTGGCTTCCTTCTCACATGATGGACTATGATGTTTCTCTGCATAATCTTGAAGAGCTCTTCGTTGCGATTCCAACGAGCCCAAGATCATCAAAATTGGAGTTCGGATGAAAAAGTTATTGTCGTTTTTGTTTTGCTATTTCTGCAGTTTTCTGGGGGCGGAAATTCTGATCTTTAGTCCAGACATTTCCGGCCCTCCGGACATTTCTGGGTATATTTCCAGCCAAATTTCTGGTCGTAGTTCAGTACTAAAATATTAAGTGACTTAGTCGTTTTTCTGCAGTCCATGTGTTTTCGTGCAACGGCTCTTTTTCGTGGGGACCTATAAAAGGCCCCCTTCTGCCCCAATGGTTTTCCAAGCTCTAGAGCACGAAAAAGCCCCCATTGTTGACCTTCTTGAGCTTGGATTTCTCTCTATTCCTTCATGATTCTTGCCTCCAATTAGAGGGAAAAGAGAGAGGAGATCTAGATCTACATTTCCACCAATCCATCTCTCCACTAAGTTAGGGGAACCCTTTGGATCAAGATGTTGGAGTTCCATTTGTTGAGTTTTTATTTTCTATTCCTCTCTTCTCCCCCCACAAGCATTAGTTGCTTTTGGTGGGATTTGGGAGTGAAGGACTTGAGCACTTCTTGTGTTCTTGCCATTGCTTTTGTGCATCGGTTTGTGCTCTCCATGAGGATTCGTGGAAGTGAAAGTTTGTGAGCTTGTTACTCTTGGGTCTTTGGACCCTAGACGCCATTGTGGTGGTTGAAACCTCTTGTGGTCAATTGTAGCTGTTCGGGAGCCCCCAATTCAGTTGTGGGTGTGTGCCCCAGATCGTTGTTGTAAAGGCTCTGGATTCCGCCTTGAAGGATTCCGATAGTTGAAGGTGAACCAATCCTTTGTGGTGCAGTTCATCGGAGAAGAAGGTGAGCCTGTTGTGGCGTTAAGACCAACCTGTTGTGGTGGTCTCACACCTCTCCAACGAGACGTACTCTCCTAAAAAGGAGGAACTCAGGAATACAGCCTCGTTTCTGCGTGCCTCGGTTATTTCTATACCCGAGCTCTTTAATTATGCACTTTACATCGTAGCCTTCGTGCTTGAAGTATTCTATATTGCTATCACCTTGTTGCTTGTGTTGCTTAGCATAAGTTATTGGTGCACATAGGTGAGCCTAGTTTATTTAGGCTGTTGGCTTGATTATTTAAACACCTAGTTTTATTCTGCAATTATCAAGCCTAAACCAGAAAAGTTTTAATCGCCTATTCACCCCCCCCTCTAGGCGACATCCTGGTCCTTTCACGAAGCCAGGCAGTTCTCGCATTCTCCCCTTCGTTCTCTACCAGACTAGCACAACCACCATGGAGGACAACTGTTGGCAGAACGAGGAAGTCCCGAGCGACGACGCGAGTGGTGAAGACGCCGGCCACGTCCCATCGTGGGATCAAGACGGGCCATCGGACTCGGATCCCGACGACTCGGCCCCGCCGTCTTCGAGCGAAGGAGAAGACGACTCCGACGAGGTGATGGCACCGAAGGAGGAGGACCCGTCGGAGCCGTATTCTAGCCAATAAGACGACTCCGACGAGGAGGAGCACGCACCGGAGGAGGCGCCAGAGGAGGAGCAGCACACGCTGAAGAAGGACGCGCCGGAGGAGGAGGAGCACGCGCCGGAAGAGGAGGCAACCAGGAAGAAGCGAAGCCGCGCCGAGGACGACAATGGCACGGAGGAAGGGCAGAAGAAGAACAAGTAGAGTACATAGTTAGTTCAGTTCTTCTGTAAATTATTATATGAACATAATTTTATTGCTTGTTCTGCATCCTTCGTAAGTAGGTCTAGTGTGTTAGTGAACAAATTACAGGATACAGTTGTTTATCGCCTATGTTTCCGATGTTGCACTTGTGCTATAAATGCACCATTCCGACAACCCTAACGCTCTCACTCTCACAGTGTGGCGGCGGCTCCAAGTAGCACCAGATCTTACCCTTATCTCCCAGATCTGAGCGACGCAGCCGGCATTGCCACCGCGCATCTTCCTCGAGCGGGGGTAAGCTCAGCCACGTACTGGGCAAGTCGGATAACGCTCGATCTATCTTCTTAAAAATTACCACAGTTTGTAGCTCGATCTGATTACTCGAATTTCTAGTCATAGTTAATTATGCACTCAAGTCGGATAACGCTCTAATCATTCGGTTGGGACATTGTTGTGCATGCGCTCGATCTGTGTTGTTCAAATTGGGCATTGTAAGTAGATTGTGGTAGATCGATCTGTTCTCTCAAATATGTGACCATTAATTGGTTTGCACTCAATATTATACACCTACATGTTCGTTCAAACCTTAAAGCTTCTGATCATGCATCTATATCCTCATCAGATGGACAGAAGATGTGTCATTGCAGAATTCACGGGGATTGCTAGAGCTTGCCAAGAACTATGGTTGATGGGTGTCCTTACTCAAGATGTGTTTGCCAAGGCTGATGCTCTTTTGGTGAGTATCAATGATTATCCAGCTTTGGGCACTATGGCAGGAAGAAGAGTGACACATTTGTCAATAGCAAGGAGAGTTGAAGATGTTATCACAGTTTGCTACATTTGTCCTTGCTCGAGATGTGCTTGCCAAGGCTGATACTCTTCTGTGGAGTATCAATGATTATCCATCTTTGGGAACTATGGAAGGAAGAAGAGTGACATCAGGTTATAAAGCATGTTGTCACTTCCACCAAAAACATTTTCCAAATAGCTAGCGGCTTATAAAGATGTATCACAGTTTGCTACCTTATGATTCGTAGGCATTTGTCGTTGAACTATAATGCAGAGCTATCTTATGAATCTGAGATACTACCTTATGAATCTGAGCTATCATTTTCGTGCTTGTGTTGAGAGTTTTCAAATGGCCAGTGCATCTGTATTCGTGCTATAGGCTTATGAAGAAATCTCAATGCAAATGAGTAAATTCACATACTCCGTTACCGATGAGCTGGACACTGGGGAAACTTTGGTATGTGCACAACCGTTGCCAAAAAGAGGCCTCATCGGCGACAGTTTTTGACCTCCGTTCCCGATGAGGGTTTCCCATCAACAGCGGGGGAGGGGACACAGACCATTTGTCCGTTTCCGATGAGGGTTTTAACCCGTTTCCGATGTGTCGTTCTGTACTAGTGCTCATGCATATGATTGTGCTTCATTTTGTCTACATATTTGTTACGCATGCATAAGAGGTTTGTTCCACGGGTCCTAGGAATATATGTTTTTTCGTTCCACTTCGTGTACTTTTTTTAGTCGTGATTTTGTTCCATGGGTGCTAAATTTTTGTTGCACTTGATGTATTTTTTGTGTTCCATGTGTTCCAAAGTGCTAATTATGTTTCGGGTAGTGTAATTTCTATTAATTTGTTCCACGAGGGTTGAAATTATGTTTCGGGTAGTGTAATTTCTGTTAGTGGTAAATTACTATTCCAATTGATTTTATTGTGCAAAATGTTTGTTTTTGTTATGCAATGTATATTTTTTTGTTGTACATTAGCTTCGGTTTTTGTTGTGCGGTCCTTTTGGTTTTGTTTGTATAGCCTTCGGTTTTGCTGTGCACTGTCTTTGGATGGCCTGTCCGGAGTAGTGCGAGTTATGTCATACCTATGCGTCTTTTTTACGTTCTATGTTTTGTCTTGAACATCTGTTTTGCACTGCGTTTCGGTGCACAGATGTACACGTCTGTTTTTATGTCCAATGTCCACTTTTTCGTGCCTTATGTTTGGGCATCGGTTGGAGATGCTCTTATCACGCGTGCCACGTGATTCAAACAAGACACTGTTAAAGTTTTAATCGTCCCATCTTACGCTAGTTTTTTTTTGTTAATAGTCCATCTCTCCTAGAGCAAGAAGTGAGCTGTTAACGGGCAGGCACGCAGCACATGCGGGCTATAGATGCAACGCGCGCGTAAGAAATATGCCGGCGTCATCAGTGGCTATCTAGGTAGTAGGTGTAGATGGTTAAAATGTCATACAAATTAAACATTTGGATATACACAGGGACATTCAATGTTCGTACACAAAATTTCGTGAAAACAAATTGTGGACTACATGCAAAAGGCAAATTCTGATGCTCCAAAATGAATTGTCCCGAGACATTTTTTATGCTTTTAAACAAGCAATACACAATATCTTTTTTCTGCAAAACTTTGTGTGTGAATATAGAATGTCCGGATGTACACATGACATTTTTGTTTACAATTATTTGATATTTGGAAATGTATTTTAAATAAAAAAATCACGAGCAGGGTTTTTGCTGGTGAAGAATACTTCCTTTTGAGGTCCTTCACAGTTCACACGTCAGTGACAGAGGGTCGGCCAAGACGAAATGAACGACCAGCTTAATTAAACACCAAGTCACTGCATGCGAAGTTTCCTTCGTCGCCACAACGATTAAACTCCTACAACACGGCTAGCTCACACCTAACGAGCTGTCGAGACTCTACCGACACCTCAGTTCTAACCGCAAAATATCAATGTGCGTGTGTGTTCACCAAGAGACTAGCAATAGCTTGCACGAGTTCTCTCTCCATCTCGTCTGTCTCTGTACACAAGCTCCTACGAAATGTGCAAGCAAAAGAAAAGGAGATCGAGAGGCTTGTAGGTAGCGGCTAACTGGCGTCAAAGTAAGCTGCCTTGTCGCCGTCGACGGCGACCATGCACCGGCACCGAATTGATCGATGGGGGGCGAAAAACAGCTAGCATGAAACAAACAGTGGCGGACCCAAGGGGTATGCCAGGTATGCCGTGGCATACCCCAGGATCTCCAGTTTCGTTGCATTTGATCGGAAACAGCCAATCAGTTATGCTCACGCTTTGGCCTTTTCCATGCACGCAGCCTTGCTACAAAGGCAGGACATGCAGGTTAGAACATGAAGTCATCGATTAATTCCTCACGGTCACGGCCTACGTATAGCTAACATAATTACGGGCCAATACAAGTTTATGTACCCATAGGCAGCTTGGGTAGTAGGGTCTTATTAGTACATAGCTAACCAATTGACCGGCTATTAGCCAATAAGTTAGGATACTAACTGTGCATGTATACTCATATGTATGCGTTTGTTAATGTGGATATATATATACCTCACGGAATACATTTGTAAAAACATCGTCAAAAGGTAGAGTCACCACTACATTACCCAGACGCATGCTTCCAACTAAATTTAAACACTCGCTATGCTTTTGATCGGTCGAGAAATCCCAAATTTTCTTAGCCTAAAACAGAAGAAAATCGAGAGAGTTGAGCAAAAAATGCATAAAACAGAAATGCCTGAAGACCAACTAATTTAAATCATTTCCTGGTTAAAACTGTGGCGGAAGAGCACACTCAGAGCAAGCGAGAGTAACTGAATGAATTATAAAAAATTTGAAATAAATGGACGCCTAAATTTTGGTGCGGCATACCCTTCACTAAAATCCTAGGTCCGCCACTGATGCTAGACTCCTACTCCCAGGCTTCTAAATTTGTGTAGATGGAAGCTTCCAGCGCCCGTCTATCTTGCCACACATCATATCATTGCTCGCATTTGCCAGATCAACACAACACATCCATCACCCTGTATAGACTACACGGTATCACTCCGAACGGATTATCCAAATTTAAGACAGGTGTGTAGTGTACTTTCGGAAAAAAAAGAGTATCTGATGGTTGTGAGCTTAACATAGCAGTTACTAATGTACATATTTGATCCCCCGTTCTCTCTCTCTCTCTCTCTCTTGCTTTGAGTATATTTCCTACTTCCTAGTGCCCATAATAGCGGAAAGTGTATTTGTCCCGAGTTTCAGTGCTCCCTTCATTTTAAAATATTTTAAAAAATACTTATAAGTTTCAAAAAGTTCTGAAAAAAATTATGGACATGGCCAATGTTATATCCTACAATTATGGAAAATTGCAATGCAAAATTATTTGTATTATGGGTACACAAAATGACTAAATATGATAAAAATTAGAGATTTGAATATATGCATACTCATATCACACTTTTTGTCATTTTGTGTAGCTCAAAAACAAAGTATTTGAAATTGATTTTTTACACCTTTGTAGGATACACCATTGCATACATTTTGTTTTGATTTTTTTAAAATTTGTAAGTATGTTTTTTAATTTTTTAAAATAACAGTATCACTAGAGCTCGGGTGCCAAAAATCTCCATTCAAATAGGCCATAATAGGTCATGTTGTACTCTCTCCGTCTCAAAATAACTGTCTTAGATTTGTCAAAAAATAGATGTATTTAGACATGAAACAAGTATAGATACATTCACTTTTATACAACTTTGAGACACTTATTTTGGGACAGAGGGAGTAGTATTAGTTCCAGGCATGGAACAGACCTATAGTTATGCAATGATCAGGTCATTAATGCCAGAAGATCATTGTAGGGATCAGTCTGTAATAGCAGTTGGAATATTGTTTGTTTTTGCTGTACCATTCAATCACAGCTGATACACACCGACCTGGTAGCAACCACATGAATGAAAAGCATGAAGGCTTATACAAACCACATAAATAGTAGTATATATGATTAATATCCCCAGTGGCCAAAGTCCCCAACAGCTAACTAGCACTGTTACGCCGACAGAATAGATCAAAGCATATACTACCAGAGAACAACTCGTGGAAGTAAGATAGAAGAAACGAGGTGAAGAAAAGGTATCCTACATTAAGGTATGGACAGACAAAGCCACCACTTCAAATCATTTGCTAATGGAACCTTTTGAACAGACAAAGCTAACTACCTTGCCCTGGCAGATGCCTAAATAATTGCATCCCGGTTGGTCAATCAGTGCGATGCTGCATTTGCAGCTGCAATTAATCCCCACTGATCTCCATCACTCACTCTCTCTCTCATCAGTACACCAGCAAACAAAAATGCAGTACTGCTTTGCAGTATCAGCAGCAGCAGCAGCAGTAACATTACTAGCAACACATTTGTTGGTACGATGTGGGATAGATCATAGATCCATCACCAATAATACAGGCACATATAATGGTAATTCATGATTTTGATGTACGTACACTGTACAGTAATAATATACACAAATTTGCCATGGAAAATTCCTGCTTCATCATCATAAGGCCACCACTTATTTGCATGCATGGATCATGGATGTGTGTATCTTCTTCATGTGGATTTGGGAGTCTCTGAGCACAATCATATCACTGGAGATGTTGCCTTTCTTGAAGATATCAATATACACTCGAAAGAAACAAAGAAGGAATGAAGAAGAAGAAGAAGAAGAAGAAGAAGAAGAAGAAGAAGAAGAAGAAGGGAACAATGTGACAGTTGACGCGCGCCATGACCGAGAGATGAACAGGAAAGTCAGCGCGCGGCTGGTCGATCGAGCCGTGAACGTGTACACGCATGTGGAAGGGAAGGTGGGTGGGCCCGCGAACCATCTAGAAGAGCTCCCACTCGAACCTCGGGGACGGCGAGGTGGTGGTCGCCGGCGCCATCGTGCTCACGGGAGCCGAGGAGGACGAGGACGGCGCGGAGGACAGCAGGTCGAACGTGTCCCAGCTCGCCGTCGCGGTCTGCGGCGCGGGCGCGGTCGCCGTGGTGGGGGCTGCGGGCTGGAACTGCCGGCGCTGCTGGTGTGCCGGCGGCGGGCGCGGCGGCAGGTGATTCGGCCGGGCCTTATTATTGGGCGTACCGGACGCGTTGGTGCTGTTGTTGGCCGCCTTGGCGCGGATGGCGTCCAGCGCCTCGACGTTCTTCTGCACGCGCTTCTCCTGGATCCGGCGCTGCGCCTTGACGTCGCCCTCGGCGACCACGGCGTCCAGCTTGACCAGCTCGTTCATCAGCGCCTCGGTGAGCGTCACCACGTCGGCCTCCACCACTCTCCCGCCCTTGTTCACGATCGTCTCCAGCGCCGACACCTGCCACGACGCACGCCAGACAAGTCAGCTCAAACGCACCGTTCATGGATCATGGATGGCAAAGACTAAAGAAGAGCTCAACTACTAGTAATTACCTTGGACACGAGCTTGTCGACGTCGAGGCTGATGCGGGAGACGGCCTTGGCGGCGCGCTGGGCCTTTGCATTGCGGCGCTCCTCGATGAGGCGCCTGGCCTGGGCGCTGGGGTCCTCGAGCATGGTCATCTTGGAGCGGTCCTTGACGCCGACCATGTCGAGGAACTCCTTGGAGTCCCTCTCCCTGTCCTTGTAGACCACCTTCTGGTCGTCCGGGTGGAGCCCCGTCTTCTCCGACATGAGCTTCTTGAGCTCCCCGAAGGAGGCCTGCGAGTTGACGTACACCTCGTGGTAGACGCCGGCGAACTTGACCTTGACGCGGATGGTGGGCACGGGCGCGCCGCCGGGGGGCGGGTCCGAGTCCGGCGTCCGCTTCTGCACGAGCATGCCACTCGGCCGGACCTCCCACACCTCCTCCTGCACCGCCGCCGCCACCGACTCTTTCATCGGGGAGAATGCCGGGGCTCTGTGATCCTTCCCGCGCATCATCTCCTCCTAATCAACAAAAAATGTACTAATAAAATTCCGGTCACCACCTGGCCTAGTCAATCTGCTATGCTCTATATTAAGCTGTGGGAGAAGTGGCAAGTTGAGAGAAACTGGAGACAAGAAACCAAAATTGTGAGTTGGCCTAGCTAGCTGCTCCGATTGGAGGTAGAGATCAACAGCAGGAGGAAGAAGAAGAAACAAGTGGATGTCAGGTGGTGTGGAGGGAGAGACAGGGTACAACTAATAAGAGACAGGGCAGAGGGCGTGGCAGGGGCAGCAGAAATATTTATAGTGATAATAAATAAATAAAAACGAAGCAAGAAAGCAACTGAGGCCACCTTGCAATTAAACAACTGTTGGTGTGGGGGCTCGGCTCAGCTGGTACCGTGAGGTGAATCCACCATAAATCACTATCCAGTTTTAACCCTCAGGAACTCCGGAGTATCTCCACTCGCACCCTTAGAAAATTGTCTGACATCCCCCAATTGTGTGTGGTTTGAGAGGAGTCGGAAATATGTTCGGCACAATGGGGGCGATGACCGAGCGACACCCCACCAAACCAAAAGGAACAAAAATGATAGTAACAAAATTAAGCAAAATGTTTGAAATTGTATTCAAATTTTGTTATATTTTACAAGATTTTCAAGTGAAATTAAACCTAAACTCGCATTGCCGGCGCCACTAAACCCTAGTCATCATCGGTCTCGAGGTCGTCCCAGTCAACGTAGCGTCGTTGTTGTGCACGGTAGGGAGAAGGAGGCAACACGGGAGGGAGGATCATGTGTCCCGATGAGCGGCGCACGAGGTGGAAGCGCCGTCATCGCCGGAGGAAGAGGCATGCTGCGTTGTAGGCTAGATGGCCTTCATGAAGCGGGGCCGACTCCTCGATCTCGGTGGCCGACGCAACCATAGCCTAGCTAATGGCGGGGAATTGTGGCGGGACTACAGGTAGACCAACCTCGGCCGTGGCACATCCTTTCATTTGTGCTTCACTCGGTATTACATGTGCTGCATGCTCCAAAACTCCCTGGGAAGTCGTCGTCCCGCAGTGACTTAAGTCACACCTGGTAGCCCGCCGGCACGACCTCGTGCGTCGTCGATGAGCGACTCCTTCTTCACCTCCTAGTTCGTCCGACGGAGGTAGGGATTTGGTTACCGGTCGAATTACCGCGGTAACCGGCCGATAACCGGATTTCTCGGCCCCCTCCGGTAAATGAGTTTACCGGCCAAAAAATCCCGGGCCGTTTAAATTTGAGACAAATTCTTCTTCCCAAAATCTATTTTTAATTATTTTTATCGTTTTAAGTTTGAATTTCAAATTTCGAGAGAGAATCTGGTCCGGTAACCACCGGTAATTTTCCGGTTACCGTGGTTACCGAAAATCTCGGCCCCCTCCGAGATTTTTTTCAAAACGGTAACCAAAACCTTGGACGGAGGTAGAGGCGTTTGCACGGTGGGGGAACACAGCGCCGGAAACTCGCGGATGATCCGGTCCACCTCGTGGCGCAGCGATCTGGCTGCACCTCGCGCATGCCGACGGCCCACTCTGCCTCCACGACACTGTGGAAAACGAGGATCCTCCTTCACGCGGCAGCCGCTTGCATCGCTGCCACGCCGAACCGGTGTTGGCCCTAGTTGTGAAACTTGAGATTTGGGAGTGCAGGTGGAGACGCTGTGATTAAGCCATCAGCCAGCGTACGGCTGGGTGTGTGCAGGATGATGAGACAGGAGGACACGGTGAAAGTAACCGTGTGGGCTGTGGTAGCACTAGCGGTTGAGATGGCACGTTCGTACGCTAGCCTTGATGCCTTGATGGATGGACGCGGGTTGGTGGCTCGATCGGGTTGGTGGTTGGTTGCAACTGGCTTGCTCGGGACGGCAGGCTCGATCCATCGATGGATCCCCTGACCTATTAGCTGCTCCTCCTTGCCGGCCTTCGCCTCCAAGCAAAGCCATCCCGTTTGTTTGTTGGGGATATTTTCTTACTTTCAGCTAGGGTCCATTCTGAACCTTGGGGTGTATGTTTGTGCTTTCAGACATGTGGCGGCTAGCCCAATTAAGTGTCGTTTTCGGCGAGGATCGGAGCTATAGCCTGGCAGGCAGCAGGTGAGCAGTGGTCATTCCCCAATCATGGCTTGGAAGTTGGGGGCAACATGGTGAGTTCCATATCTGACTGTAGATACCATATATTCATTGTGCGTGCATGTTCGTATGATGATGGAACACTTGGGTGTGCGCGCGTACAGTAGAGTAGAGATGATCGATCGGTTTACTACTTTCCTGCCGTCCGTCAGGCTGTAATGCAACTGCATGCATGGTGGACACGCATGATGCATGTGCCAGTGCCATGCTACCGATGCAGTCGCCCAAGTGCAGTGCGTGTCATCTCGCCGCTGGCAACTGGTTTGGCAAACGATCGAGGTTGATCGATCGTGGAATATTCTGCTTCGTTCACATTCGCCAGCGCTGTTCTTTTAACGCTCGAGATCATGTTTGGGATCGAGTTGGGAGCGAATCGTACGGCTCCAATGCGGCGCTTGTCTGCCCGGAGCGCCGCCCGCTCAGCCGCCCTCGTCGCCCAAAACCCATTCTCGGCGGCGACGTCCTGCGGGAAGCGTGCGCACCACGCCGCCATGGCGCGCTCGTCCGCCTCGGCGACGAGGAGTTGGTTCTCCCGCTTGCGGTGGAGGCGCGATCCCCGACGGTGATGAGGCGCAGTGGAGGGGCAAGATCATGCGCCTGCTGCACGTTGGACATGTCGTGGAAATTCATCTGCCGACGCGGGCAGCCGAGACGCGACGCCACCACGTTGTAGGCGCGGGTTATTTCGCGCACCTATTGGAGATGCTCTAACCTGGCCTCGCATCCCTCAGCAAGAAAATTCTTAACCCGGGCCCGCTCACGTCGCGTGGAAGGGAGTGAAATTAAGGGCTCGCCTGATTCATAGGGATAGGAAATATGGAGGGATGGGAAAAGTAGAGGATTGTTTTGGACTGCCCATTGAATCCTACAGGGATGGAAACGATGGAATTGGCTAAGTGGTTGTTTGATGCTAGTGTAGGAAAATCACAGGAACCAAGAGCAATAAAATATTATTATTTGGAGTCTTGGCTTTCAGGCAAGCAGAGCGAGCGGCGTAGAAAATCTTAGAATCCTACAGATTCAATTCCTTTATATCAAACAGCTCAGTTTTGGTAGGAAAAAAATCCATAGGATCAGAATCCCACGAAAATCCCGTGAAATTCCTACGAATCAAACGAGCCAAGGCAGCGAGCTAGTGCCCGTGGGCGTGGGGGCAAATCCGTACCACCGTCCTCTCGATCGCTGCCGGCTGCCGCCACGTCAGGACATGAATGGTCTGCCCGGCCCATCTGTCAGCGTCGATCGGGTGCGCACCATACGTTCTTCCCGCGGCAATGAGCATCGGCCGGGATCGATGGCAGTGCCACCGACAGCGCGCGGGATCCTTCGTCTCCGATCGAGGCTGGCTTTCCCGATACGTGATCGGAGAGGGACGCCGTAACCTACGACGGCCGGGGTGACTCTGACCGGCGAACGTGTGGACCCCCTCTCGCCGGCGACGCCGCACCCACCGCCTCGATCATATAACTATACTCGTATATATACGTACGTACATTGGTTAGCTAAGCTTTGCGTAGCGGCGTCGCGTGTATTCATATATATATAGTACATTTTGGGTATGTAGATGACACATATAACTCGGGTATGCACATGTTGGGTATATAGGAGGTACATATAACATTGGGTATGTGTATTCGAGGTATCTACATGTTATATATAGCTCGGGTATGTGTGTTCAATTGTACGCGTACATATCAGGTATATATATAAATAACTTAGGTATGTGCACATTATTAGGTATGCATACCCATAATGTGCATACCCAAAATCATATGTACCTCCTACATATCTAAGATATACATACCCAAGGTATATGTATATGTCTACATACCTAAAACTGTTCGTATTCCATCCTGGTGCCCATGCTCCTAGATGCCCCATCTGAGCTTCCTATATATATATATATATATATATATATACACGTGCCGATCGATTGCCTTTATTTTTTCAGTCTGGAACGGACGAGAACGATGGACCTGACGGATACCGAAGCCGGCGTCAGGGCTTGCGACGTGCGAGTCGGACCTACCTACCACCCGTTTCCATCGTTTTCGTCGGTGATCCATCGTTAGCTGCCTCACCATCGATGGAGTACGTACAAGAACTCTAACTTTCAGGCACTACAGGGAAGAGGTTCTAGCCGTCGACATAGCTCAGAATGCCGGCAGCCGTCGGCTTAGATCCGTCGACATACATGCCGGTAGGCGCTGTATTCCAGGGTTAATTAAGTAACTGGAAACAAAAGTACAGTTAAACGGCACCAAATAAAGCTCAGATATTTGCCTGGCTGGCTTATATATAATTTTCAGCGCTAAAGACTAAAGTTGATCCCAGTACGTCCATGAAATGTACATATTTCTTTTCTCACCAAAGTCTAAAGGCTGATTTCCCTTTGTGCGAGAACAGTATAAACTAGAGTTGATACCATCCAAAAGCTCTACTGTACAATCTTAATCATTCAGCGACCGATCGCACATTGCATCCAGAGGTTGCAGGCACTTTGTTAATTGCAAGTAAGAAGGGTCACTGATATGCTTTGATCAACATTTTTGTCGACTATCATCGCGCCGGCCGGCCAGATCCTCGTGAGACTTTTTTTTTGGTTAAGGTGATATGCATGCCTAATACTCCATTCGTATCAAAATATAAGACTCTCTAATTAGGTTGTACACATATATATAGATGTTTTAGTGCAAGATTCATGTGAACCTTGCACTAAATATGTCTACATACATGTGAGTACAAGCTAACTAGAGAGTCTTATATTTTGATACGGAGGGAATATATATTAAGCTGATAATAATAGTACCTAGCTACCTATTTAATAATCTTGTTGATGCCCTTCCTTCCTAGTGGATACTTTGTAGTTTATCAGTTAGGTCCCTCGTGTTGCATGATGCGGATCGAGTGGACAGCCAACGCGGATCCATGGCGAATATATATTTTTTCCGGAAAAGACGTACGAGGCCACGACCTGAGCTAGTCCAAGACCCTTCGGAAGTAGCGTGGAATGCAGTGCAAAGAACATGTCAAGAGATTCTTTTTTTTCTTTTTCTTTTTTGAAAGGGATTACAGCTGCTGCGTATTCAACAGAGAAAAGAAACGAAGAGCAGAAATACACAGCAGTACAAGCAGACGATACCTAGCACAACAGCAGCTTTAGGGATCGCTGCCGAACCTCCGCAAAGCCTGAACAGAACCTTCGTCGCCGAACGCCGCCGGAGAAGAAGGCGCCAGGCCGCCGCGAAACCCGGGAAGGGAACCACCCCACACATGTAGAAGACCGCATATGCCGTCCGCCGCAAGCGACGGAGTCGAAGGACGCTTAACGCGCACGGCCATGGCGCCACCTTCCCGCAGCCACCCCTCTTCCATCGAGCCCTGCACTGGGCACCGCCACAGCTCGCCGGAGTCCCCGCCGCAAGCACATCTTGAACCCACCTTCTCTCCTCGCCACCACGGCCGGCCGGAGAAAGAAGGAGCAAGACGAAGTTGAAGCAGAGCGCGCCGACAGAGTCCCACCAGCCCAAACCACCATGGCCGGCCGGAGAAACCAGAGGAGCGCACCAAAAAGCGGCGGAGAACTCCGAAATCCCACAGAAGCTGCTCCAAAACAGGCGCAGAGGCGAAGAAGAACTCCCCACCACGCACATGTACGAGCTCCATGTCCTCACGTCGACGCCAGAGCACATGTCGCCGCGCCAGTGAGGACCAAGCACAAAATCCACCTCGCGGTGGCCGCCGCCGGAGCGACCAGCACGATTGGAACACCAGCTCATCAATCCAGCACCTGCCGCCGCCAAGCCGGCCGACAGAAGCCGAAAAGGAGCAACTTTATTCCCCGCCGCCGCCGCCACCGTTGAAGACCGAAGCGCCGGACGAGCAGGAACCCTAACAGCTAGACTAGGCAACCCTACTCTACTGTACACAGATCCAGCCGACGATTCGGACCCCCTCCCCCCGCCGACGGCACAGCGGCCGACGGACAGGAGGAGGGCGGCGGAATCGCTGGCGGAAACGCAGACGCCTTCCGGTTCTCCTTCGATTTACTGTAGAAGGGAGAGGGGAACGGGAGCGCGTGTCAAAGGTCGTGCAAGTCAGTAACTGTATTGCAGATGCCAAGAGATTCTTGTACCCAGAATATGTATTATTTAGTTTTTGTTGGTATATGCTTCTTTACCAACAAAAAAACGATCCAATGGACAATGTTGTTTCTCTGGGTGATGAAGGGTGGATTCTTACATAACAGAATTTCTTACCGAAAATGTTGGTATATGCTTCTTTACCACTCTAAGTTAACTGATAAATCGTAGTTGTGTATCAGGCTAAATAAATAAGCACCTACAGAATTTTATAATGTATCTTGTGAAAAACCCGCTTGAACAAGCTAAAACATAAGAAATACTCCCTCTGTTCAGCTGTATTGGCACCTTACGAACGTGTTTTTCAGATAGTTCAATGTAGGTTGCGCTTAATCAATGAGCTTCTATTCCTCACCAAAAGAGTCTCTTTATTAATTTTCTTTGGTTGCATGTGCTAGTACTATGCGCTTAATTAGTTTTCATTGGATAGACGTGGTACTTCATGTTTAACTAATTTTCAGTCCGGTACTCCGCGTTCATCTTAGTTGCAGTGCACCAGCTAGTAAACCATATACACCCAAATGGAATGAGTAGTACTCCATCCGTTCATAAAAAGATGTCACAACTTTTTCCAAATATGCATGCACCTAGACATATTTTAGTGTGTAGATACATGCATGTTTGGACAAATTTGAGTCATCTTTTTATGAACAGAGGGAGTATAAAACTTACATTAAGGTACAATACTTCCTAAATACCCTTGTGTTGCCACGGGTATTCTAAAAACAGACAGAGTACCCAGCCTCTGTGGTACTGC
The DNA here is from genome assembly GCA_947311845.1 of Poa pratensis. Classification (NCBI taxonomy): domain Eukaryota; kingdom Viridiplantae; phylum Streptophyta; class Magnoliopsida; order Poales; family Poaceae; genus Poa; species Poa pratensis. The sequence continues at coordinate 34,720,076 of CAMZMU010000069.1, forward strand.
TACCACACTCCAAACAGAGTAACAGTGGCGGGCTGCGAACTAGCTTTATGTTGCATTTTCTGATAACATGACCAATCCTTGGGATAGTATATAAACTACTTTCCTTCATATCACCTTTTTTTAGAAAAGGGGAGGACCCAACCTCTGTATCGGGATGATGCATATGGCTTTTATTGCATTAACGAGTATGAAGAAGTCTTACAATTCAAGGATCACAAAAGGTTCCTTCATATCACCTATAAACAATATCAAGACATTTAGTTAAAACAATGACCATTTATTCTGTTCCACAACATCCATAAAAATGGTGCATGTATCACATTGATTATTGAACGTTTACTCTCGCTAACCCAGAGATCCTCAATAATCTCAAAGTTGATAGGAGAAACATTAACACCAGTCATCATTCTTATATTTCATACCAAACCTTGACGGCTACAACACGGTTAAAGTGCATCCATGATTTAGGTCCAAAACAAAATAAGCGGGTTGACGCGGAGTACACTCATCAAATCCCATGGTTAAGGACCTAGGGTTGAGATTATGGGGAGAGAACGTGGTAGTACTGATAGTTTCGTCGGCTGACAAGCAGAGGCAAAGATTTACCCAGGTTCAGACCCCTCGGGTGGAGGTAAAGACCCTAATTCCTGCTTGTCTGGTATTGATTGTGTGGATTATGCGATTACAGGGGAGTTCTGGCGAGATGTCGATCTCGCTAGGGCTTTTGGTGGTTCGAGTATGGCTTGTCCCTAGATCGGCACCCCTCCCAGCCTTTAAATAGGCTGGGTCTCGGGAGTTCGTGACCGACCTAGTTTACACGTAAGGAAAGTCTAAACCGACTATGTCTATGTCTAATCTTGGAGGGTACTCCATCTTCTTGGTCCTCTTGTCTTGGGCTTCGAGTAGGCTCTTCGCTATTGGGACTTAGTCGTCACGTGCACCAGGTACCCTTACGGTTGGGTACCCGAGATGTATACCCTTGTCAGTAGCCCCCGAGTATTTGTCTGACTCGAATAATCGGGCATGGACTCGTTCGTAAGTGCACGTCATATGCTTTGTATTCTGTATATTATAATTGGAATTCCTGTATGAATAGCACATGTTGGCTATGTCGAGTATTTCATCGACTGTGGTTTTTGCTTATGAAATTCAAGGGATAATAGCTTAGTAGGCCCTAGACACTCGACGGACGGGACTGGTTAACTACACACTCGGGCAAAACCTTACAAGTTTCAATCAAACTCGAGTCCCCGGACTCGAATCTGGAACAAACTGGTCAGATTCGACTAGGCCGCTTGAGGTCTTACTGAGTCGATCTGCAGTATAACTTTGAATTTTACCCAACGCGTCCGTCGGGATTTTTCATCATGTCTGCTGACACGGAAAGATAAGGATTGCCGTTGCTGGAACGGTCCTTAGCCCAGCTCGAAAGTTCGGCGGGTCTTACCTTTGCACTTATGCGTGCAGCATCCGAGGTATTTGCGACAGACGCAACTCGGGAATGTTTCGAGTATGATTTTGTATATGAACTAAGTCGATTCATTTGTCGACTGACCATTTGACATTATTCTATCGGGTGCGCGACAGTGCTCCCGATGGGAGTAGCCCCCGAGATTGTGCTTTATTGCATGCAATGGAGGATAATCTCAAAATCATTTTGTCTTGAGCATCTTTAGTCGAATAATTTTTTTGATACGCTCCCGATGGGAGTAATATGCCTCAGCCGAAGGAACGATCGAGTACCAATTTTGCCTTATCATTGCTTTTTCACACCCGACCCAAACAAGGCAATCGAGTGACCAATATGCGTTGAGCGGACTCGAATGTATTTCTGATCAAAGCGTTTGAGATGACATCAGGGATGACGTTTTTTAGCGACTGCACCGCCTGACACGCGTGGCGTGCATGATGCTGCGATGGATGGGACGTGACACATAAGTAGGCCCATTTGTGCAGGCTGACCGAACGACGGTGTAGTTTGGACTTGATTTGACCACTCTGGCCCACTTTTTACGGAGAGGTGATTGTGCTCCTCTTTTTGCGTGCGTAGTGGGCGGAGTGGCCGGCGACGGTTGCCCTCCGCGTTTGCCACGTGTACGGTGACATTGCGTGCGTAGCGCACGGTTAGGATCTGAATGGCTGTGATTGCCTTTGATTTGTGGTAAATAGGGGAACGACGCTTGCATTTTTTTTACTAGCCATTTGCTCTGCGCGCCGCCCCTGTTCCATCTTCTTCCTTGCGCTCCTGCTCCATTGCTCTTGTGCCCAAGCTCTTGCTGTTCTCCTTAGCCACCACGCCATGGCACCAAAGAGGAAAGCTTCTGTCACCGACGCGCCCGCGACTGACGCGGCCGCTCTGAAGGGGAAGAAAACCGCGGCAAGCGCATCTGCGGCCGCCGTCGACCTCAAGAAAAGCGACGGCGACTGGATGAAGTCCACGATCAAAGCGGCACATCTCGAGAAGTTCCGCGAGGATGGACTGCTGCCGCCGGCGGACCAGCTTACCGTCCGCGCGCCATCAAAGAGGTACTCCCCGATCCTCGCGCAAATGAGCGCGTATGTTTTGCGGAGTTTTTGCCCAGGGGTCTATCTTTTCCCCTCCACGACTTCGTTCGTGGTTTGTTGTTCGCCTATGGGGTGCAGATCCATGATCTCACCCCGAACGGCATTATGCACATTGCCTGTTTTATGGTATTGTGCGAGTGCTTCTGGGAGTTGCTCCCAGCTGGGCTCTTTGGAAATCTATCTTCATGGTCGGCCCAACAACCGAGGCGGCCGAACCTATCCAGTTGGAGGCCTTCAGATCCAAGTGCGCAGCGACACCCGATACTTTGCCCTGAAGCCAGTCGACTCGGCGCAAGGGTGGAGGAAAAGGTGGTTTTATGTGCTCGTCGACCAGGAAGGGTTCCAGCATTTTCGACTGCTGGTATAGCCGCTAGGACGAAGGCCTGGGACCATGAGCTTTCGACTGAAGAATGGCGGAAGCGGCGCCTCTGCTGGAGACGATTGGAGGACTGCTTAACAGCGTCACTGGTGTGCATCTAATTGCCACCTTTGTGAAGATGCGGGTGTGGCGCTCCGCGCGTGGCTCACCCTATGTGGCAGTATGAAGGTCCTCTCGACTCCACTCGGATGAACAAGGAGGAGCTGTCTAGAGCGAGCTGGTGTCACATGTGCGGTCCATCACCAGCACAAAATCCAGCGAGCCCTGCAACGTCGACTGCCCTGTCGCTCCTTATGGGGCTGAAAAGCCTTTGCCAGAGGTTAGTGAATCTATCGAGTTTATGATCTCCTGCTTTTGTTATTCTGCTATGCATCTTTGTGACTTTCGACTGCTGTATTTTGTATGCAGGGCCACTCGACCGCCTCAACCCTTCCTCCTCTTCCCGAAGATGGCCCAACTCATGAAACAGAGGTGACGGTAGAAGCGAAGGGAGGAGATGAATCGCCTCTACCTTCGGCTACTACATCTCCCACAGAAGAGGTTGAAGAGGAAGGGGTTGAAGAAGCACAGGACAAGGAGCTTGCCACGACTGATGATGTGAGCGAGGTCCCTACTCGCAAGCGCCGTCGGGCGGCCCAAGTTGTGTCTTCCTCTATGAGCTCACCCGCAAAGGAGGAGGATTTGAGGGATGATGAAGACTCGATCTCCTCACATTCTGCCAAGGCTGCTCCCCTGGATGTGAGCCCATTGTGCTCAGCTCCTCCTCCCAAGTCAGGTGGGGAGCTGCTTTTTGGAGGCCCAAACTTTGAAGACCTCGACAGTGAGGAGGAAGAAGAGCACAGGTTTGCTCCTGAGCTTTTTGTACTAAAGTTTTCGCTTGTTGAGTTCTTTTGCTTATGTTGTATGTCTTCGGTCACTCGTAGTGCCGAGACTGTGCGCCCTCCGACTCCTCCAGCCGAGAGAGCTTCGACTCCAGATCAGCCAGAAGCTTCTCCTGTGCGACTGAGGTCGTGAAAACAGTAGCCACGGCCACTACCATTGAGGCCGCCAAGATTGCGAGTGCGTCGACTCCAGAAATTGGGACTTCTGCTGCCAAGCCTGCACCTTGGGTTGAACACGTAAGTGTCGTTTGCTGAGCCTTCATCCTGGGACTATTTGTGTATAACTTATGCTCGTTCCATGTGCATGCAGCCCTTCTACCTCAACCTGGTGGAAGCAGGCAAAGCTTTTGTCCAGGTTGAACAGGACAGGGACAATCTGCGCGCTGCCATGGAGCAACTCAGCCGTAAGTGTGTTTGACTTCTGAATTCGAAGTTCCTTTTGCTCTGTCTTTGCTTTGTCGATTGTGAATGACATCTGGCCATCTAACTCAGGTGACAAGGCATATGCTGAATCCCGGTGAAGGAACTGGAGGAAGCAATCGCCTCCCAGCGCTGAGTCGAAGAAGACTTTGGATGCCGCCAAGGACACAGCCGCCGTGCGCGAGAGAGGGTTTGCTGAACGACTGGCTGGCCTTGCTCGGGACGTGGGAGGTTAGCAACTTTCCTTTGCATGCTTCGTGTGTACCCTGTTGGGTATTATGTACTAATATTTGCTCTTTCTGGTATTTGTTGCAGAGGCGATTGGTGTGCCAACACCTACTGACATGGTGAGTGATAAGTTATCACTCGACCAGGTTATAGGTGACCTTGGCGCTCAATTTGTCCAGGCGAAGGATGCCCTTGCCAAGTCTGCCAGCACCCTCAGCGCCGTGCACAAGAACGTACTCCCAACGACGGAGGTGCCGTCGACTGCTGACGGCTTCGCTGATGTGCTTGGTCCAGGAACTTCGACCATGGCGAACTTTGCTCGCGCCCTTACGGTACGCGGCTCGGAGTCCACCCTCAAGCTGATACTAGGTCATGGGATAGAGGGTAACTTCGAGGCGGCGATGTCTGACTTCCCTCGGAAGGCCGGCGGGAAGCTAATATCTTTGAAGCATGTTAGCGAGCGAGCCACCCGGCTGGCCAACCTTTTTATGAACACCATGGAACGTCGGGCAACAGAGGTCGCCGCCCGTGCGAGTAGGGCTAGGTCTGAGTCGGTGTCGGAGAAGTAGGGCAGCCGCGCCTTTTATGCCTTGTAATTAAACTTATGACCATGCGAGTATGCATGTGCTTTTGCTACCTTTGTATTAATTTACTCGTTATGCTTCTGCCTGTAAGGCTGTGTGCTGTTACTCGCGTAAGCTTTGTGATGAGTTTCTCACAAACTTTTATGATATTTGGAACAGAAACAGCCAGCCGCCACTTCATCCAGTTCGTCGCGGCATCGTGCCCCCACTCGATCTCGAGCTCAGGTGGCAAACGATGCCGCGTAATGCGTTATATGAAGGCTCGAGTCGCAAAACTGGAGCAAGAGCTGGAGAATACCCGCGGTGAGCTGGATAGGATGAGGGCGAGGCCTGCTTTACCCACTCAACGGGAGGAGTATGTGCTTGGCGAGATGGAGATCGTGAACAGACAGCTCGAGTGTAAGCATGACTGCCTTGATCTCATGAGTTCACAATATGTCCTTTTTGTTCACCCAACTTGTGTTGTTGTAGGTTTTGTTCCAGATTTCCAGGCGGAGCAAGCTCGTGTAGAAGAGCAGTTGAACAATGCGACTAACGAACCCACGACTGGCCGCCAGCACTTTCGCTTGGATAAGCACCGAGCACGCATACTCGCGACTCTGCAGGATCGAGTGTGGCGGAGCACTATGCTTCTTGAGTTATGCAGGTCGGCCTTCAGTCGAATCAACCAGACGCTTTTTCCGACTGGGCCGCAACCTCAAGGAATCCACGCGTTGCTCGGGCTTTTCCGGACTACAGGTTCCATTCGAGACTTTATCACCCAGAAGCTTGTGGATGGAGCCAACGCAACAATGGCATATATCCGAAGTCAACGTCCAAATATGCAGCTACGTCCACCCGTGCCTGGATCGTCTTTGTCCCAGTCGCATCTTGACGATACAGTCGATCATGCGAGGGTGTTGGTTGAGTGCTATCATGCTCAACTTATGGGCCCTGTTCTTCCAGCAAAGGACGAACCGGAAGATTAGGGTTTTTCTGTATAGGGGACAGCCCCCGAGTGTAAATTTTGCCACTTAGTACATATTTGTTCACTTGTATGTATGCAGCCCCCGAGTGTATCGAGTGGGGTTTATGAAAAACACTTTGTATAGAACATGCATTCTACAGCCCCCGAGTGCTCGAGTGAGGCTGTGAATTTTTACGATGTTTGAAGCTTCAACTCATGTTATTGAGCAACTTTTTGGTTTATGTATGATTTTGTACGACCCAGCCCCCGAGTATTCGAGTGCGCCTGGGTATTATGTTTGAAGGAGCGAGAGCTCACGTTTTGAAGTAGCGCAGCCCCCGAGTACTCGGGTGAGGCTAAGGTTGTGCGAGTAGTAAACAGGGAGAAATATGAGGAATTTATTGACTATATTCCATTTATGAATGTTAGGCTGCAGGCCGCCTCATTAAAAACCTTCCAGTCCCCTTAGGTACCCTGGTAAGGAAAAGAGCGCGTCTGAAACCTGCAGCCATCCGACATATGTGCCTATTACATTATGCGACTGAGCAATCTAAGCATAGAAACGGCGCAGCTGCGCAACGTTCCAAGGATTATGCGAGAGTTCGCCTGTCTTCGCGTGCTTCAGTCTGTATGCTCCACCTCCAATGACCTCGGTGATGATGAAGGGTCCTTCCCATGGAGACGCAAGTTTATGCACCTTCTTTTGCTTCAGTCGAAGTACCAAATCGCCAACCTCGAAGGACCTGGTACGCAGTCGACGGCTGTGATAGTTGCGTAGATCTTGCTGGTAGACAGCTGTGCGTGCTAGCGCCGTGTTGCGTGCTTCTTCGAGCAAGTCGACTGCATCTTCGAGTGCTTCATCTGCATCTTCTTCGTTGTATGCTTCGACTCTTGGTGCATTGAACCTTACGTCTGATGGCAGGATTGCCTCTGCGCCGTAGACCATGAAGAATGGGGTAAATTGTGTTGAGGCATTGGGAGTTGTGCGTAGCTCCATAGCACAGATGGAAGTTCTTCGACCCAAGCACCCGCTGCTCTTTTGAGTGGGACCAGGAGGCGTTTCTTGATTCCACTCGTCACAAGCCCATTGGCTTTTTCGACTTGGCCATTTGACTGCGGGTGTGCCACGGATGCATAGTTGAGCGTGATATCTTGCTCTTTGCAGAAAGTTCGGAATTCTTCAGCCGTGAAGTTTGTACCGTTATCAGTGATGATGCTACTTGGCACACCAAAGCGGTATATGATGGATTTTATGAAATTGACTGCTGTAGTGGCAGTCGAACTTGTGATAGGGACTGCTTCAATCCACTTGGTGAACTTGTCGACTGCCACCAGAAGGTGAGTATGCCCTCCATGGGAGGATTTTTTGAGTGGCCCAACCATATCGAGCCCCCACTGGGCGAAGGGCCAGGCCAATGGTATTGTCTTCAACGCCGATGCGGGTGCGTGCGGCTTTGTGGCGAATTTTTGACAGCCGATGCACCTTTTGACTATGTCCTCCGCGTCTTTGAGTGCTGTGGGCCAGTAGAAGCCTGCGCGAAAGGCTTTGGCTACGAGTGATCGACTGCTGGCGTGATGCCCGCAGGTACCTGCATGAATATCACGAAGGATGGCTTGGCCATCTTCAAATGCTATGCAACGTTGGAACATACCTGATATGCTGCGTTTGTATAGTTCACCGTTGATGACAGTGTATGCTTTAGATCGTCGAGTGACGCGTCTTGACTCTGTTATGTCTTCGGGTACCTCGCCGCGGAGTATGTATGCGAGGAAAGGTTGAGTCCAAGTTGGCTCGATGAGGAGTACCTCGACTGGCGGGTCCTCTGTGCTAGGTGCTTTGCTCTTGGCTGGTGCGGCTGATGTAGGAGCTCGCTTCTTTTTGATGGATCTGTGCTCGATGCGCTCGAAGAAGACACCAGGTGGAACTGGTGCTTTAGTCGCGCCAATGTTGGCTAACTTATCTGCTTCTTCATTGCTCACGCCCTATGTGCCGCAACTCGCAGCCTTCGAAGCTGCCCTCCATGATGTTGTACAGGTCACGGTAGGCGATCATGTTATCTGCGATTGCATCGCAGGCCTTCATTGTTTGCTGCACCACAAGATTCGAGTCACCGTAGATCATCAGTCGAGTGCACCCGAGGGCTTTGGCCATCCTCATGCCATGGATCAGGGCCTCGTACTCGCTTCGTTATTGATGGGAACTCGAATCCCATTTGCAGGATGTAGCGAGCTTGTCGCCTTTTGGTGATATGAGGATGACACCCGCCTGCGCCTTCGTTTTTCTTCGAGCCGTCAAAGTACATAGTCCATGAGTTGGACACATCTGGCCTCCTGGCAGCTGAGCTTCGATCCACTCGGTGTGGAAGTCAGGTAAGACTTGTGCTTTGATGGCCTTCGGGTAATCATACTTGATGTCTCGTGGTGCTAGCTCGATGAGCCATTTTGCGACTCGCCCAGTTGCGTTGGGGTTTGTGAGGATGTCCCCGATCCCTGAGGTGCTGATTACAGTGATCGGGTGCTCGGAGAAGTAATGCGTCAGCTTCCTTGAGGACATGAACACGGCGTAGGCCAGCTTTTGATAGTGCGGGTACCGCTGCTTTGATATGGAGAGCACTTCACTCAAGTAATAGACTGGACGTTGTATGCTTTGGGTGTGTCCCTCCTCCCTTCGTTCGACTACCAGTACGGTGCTCACCACCCTGTTAGTTGCAGAGACATATAGGTACAGTGGCTCGCGTTCCCTTGGTGCGACGAGGATTGGAGGGCTTGTGAGGACTCGCTTGAGGTCCGTGAAGGCTGCTTCGGCTTCTTGCGTCCACTCGAATTTGTCTGCTTTCTTCATCAGTCGATAGAACGGGAGTGCTTTTTCACCCAGCTTGCTGATGAATCGACTGAGTGCTGCTACTCGACCCGCCAACTTTTGCACGTCATGGAGCTTTGAAGGCCTTTGCATCGTCAAGATGGCCTGTATTTTCTCCGGGTCTGCCTCGATTCCTCGAGCTGAGACTAGATACCCGAGGAGTTGCCCGGCTGGCACGCCGAACGTGCACTTCTTCGGGTTGAGCTTGATGTGGAAGCGTTTGAGGTTTGCGAACGTCTCTCGCAAATCATCGAGTAGTGTGTTTTCTCCCTTGTTGTGATGACGATGTCGTCGACGTAGACCTGGACGTTTCGCCCAATTTGCTTCTTGAGGCAGTCTTGCATCATGCGCTGGTAGGTTGCGCCTGCGTTCTTGAGCCCGAAAGGCATTGTGGTGTAGCAGTAGACCCCGAGTGGGGTTATGAACGCCGTTTTCTCTTCATCCTCTTCCTTCATCCTTATCTGATGGTAACCCGAGTAAGCATCCAGGAAGGACAAGCGAGCGCACCCGGCGGTGGAGTCGACGATCTGGTCGATTCGAGGTAGTGGAAAGTGATCCTTTGGACACATTTATTGAGTGCTGTAAATCTACGCACATCCGAAGGATATCTGTGTGCTTCTTCTCTACGAGTACGGGGTTGGCCACCCATTGTGATTTCTTGATTTCTCTGATGAAACCTGCTGCGAGTAGCCTGTCGACTTCGGCTTCGACTGCGGTTCTTTTTGGGCCGGATATGCGGCGCATTGTTTGCTTGACTGGTTTAGCATCTGGAAATAATTGGAGAGAGTGCTCGGCGAATTCCCTGGGAATACCTGGCATGTCGGCTGGACACCATGCAAATATATCCCAGTTCTCACGGAGGAATTCGACGAGCGCGCTTTCCTATGCGATAGGCAGACTCGACGAGACATTGACTGTCTTGGTCGGGTCAGTCGGGTGCACCTGATGCGATCTTGTGTCATTGGTGGCATTGAATGCTCTGTCGACTGCCACCTTTTTGTGCTCGGCATAAGTGTTCGATCGTTGGAGACCGCTAGATCAGCGAGTGTTGCTTCCATGCCAAACATCTCAGAGATTTTGCTAAACTCTCGGTCGCAAGAGTCAGACTTTTGGAAGTTTCCCTTGACTGTGATTACTCCTTTTGGTCCAGGCATCTTTAGCTGGAGGTATGCATAGTGTGGCACCGCCATGAATCGAGCGAACGTCGGGCGTCCAAGTATAGCATGGTATTGTGACTTCCAGTCGACAACTTCGAACTCAATCGATTCTGTCCTGAAGTGGTTCTTGTCCCGAACGTTACGTCGAGTTGTATGGTGCCTTCTGGGCTTATTGCTTTGCCTGGGACGATACCGTGAAAGGTATTTGAAGACCTTGGCAGGTTTTCGACTGACCTGTTCATTTTGCGGAGCGTATCTGCGAAGATGATGTTTATGCCGCTGCCACCATCCATGAATACCTTGGACATGGCGTAGCCTCCAATTTGCGCGTCGAGTACCAGAGCAGAGTGCCCTGGACGAACAACCGATGGAGGGTGGTCCTCTCTGCTGAAGCTTATTGCGGTTTCAGAACCCTTCAAGAATTCAGTTACAGCGGGAGGTGACATGACCGCCATGTTTACTTGTCGAGTGCGAAGTTTTTGCTCCCTGTTGGAAGGGCGACCTTTCTGTATCATGTACATCTGCCCTTGGGGCGGAGGGTACTGTGGTTCGTCCACCCGAGGTATGTGTGTATGGCACCCGCGAGATTTCCGCCTGCGGCAGGCTGTGGTGGTGGAGGTGGTGCCATCAGAACAGGCACATTGTTTGGCTGAGGCACGGGTGCAGGTGCTTGTGTGGCTGCTGCCTTTCTGAGATTTACGTAATCAGTCGCCATTTGGTCGAACTCCCTGCAGTTTCTCATCGAGTGATTGGAGCGCAGTTTTCCGTCGTCCCCCTTGTACAGGTGGAATCTGCAATCAGCATCCATCTTTTCTTCGAATGATCGCTCGGATTGTGCTCCGGATCGTGACTTGCGCCAGTCCTTCCTCTTGTAGCTATCACTGCGTTGGCCGCGGTCTCGACTGTCCGGCGATCATCTCGACTGTCCCGTCGATCTCGACTGTCCGTCGATCTTCTGACCGCGGTCGCTTCTGTCTTGGTCGTTGCGGGGGTGGAGAACCCAGCCGCCATGAATTCGGGTCTGTCATCGTCGTAGTGACGTTTTGAACGCTTGCGCCTTCGGTCGTCTCTGTACGAGTCTCTGCTTCGACTGCCGCTTTCATGATTGTCACGGGGTGAGGACCCGCGTGTGGTGCGCGCCATGTCTTCTCCGTCTGCCCACTCAGTCGCGGTCATCAAGAGGTTAGCCACAGAGGTTGGCTTTTTGCGACCAAGTGCTTCTTTGAGGTCCCGCCTGGCGAGTCCCATTATGAAAGCGTCCATGGCCATATCTTCTGAAATTACTCCGACTGAGTTGCGTATCTCAGTCCATCGTCTGATGTATGACCTCAACGTTTCGTCTGAACGTTGAACGCAGGCTCGCAGCTCCTCGAACGTTTTTGGGCGCTCACATAGAGGCTCGAAGTTTTTGATGAAGTCAGTGCGGAAGTGATCCCACGAGTCGTATGTTGATGGAGGTAAAGCTTTGAGCCAGTCGCGGGCTGTGCCTTCGAGCATGAGTCGTATGTATTGCATGGCTGTGGTGTTTGTGCCTCGCTGGCACGCGACAGCCAGTCTTCCAGCCACCCGAAGGTTCCTGTCGACCCGTGTACTTGGGCTGTTCAGATGTGAGTTTGAACCCTTTGGGCATCCGTGTCTCGCGGACGCGTCGAGTGAAGCACAGAGCTCCATGTGGCTCAGGCTCTCGATCAGAGTATGAGTCGCTACTGTAAGATCTGCGTGATCTGCTCCTGGACCTGCGCCTACGCGAGCCGCTTCTTTCCTTCGAGTGGTGGCGACGACCACTGCGATTGTGCTCTTCACGCGCGTGTCAATAGGCACGATCTCGACTCCCCCTGGAGTTTTGGAATTTGGCGTATGGCCTTCGCAGCTAAGGCGAGTGATTTGATCTGTTGGCGATGTAGTTTTGCATTGGGGTCATCAGCTGGGGCTTGATTGCCTCAGGTATGCTGCAGCGGTAAAGAGAGCACCCGCAGCTGTTTTGGGTACTGGCACTCCCTCCTCGTCGTATGTCATGAAAGAGTTGCCTAAGTTGCGGGTGAGTGCCGCCCTTTCGTCTGGCGAGAGGTGTGACAGCCTTGATCTGGGTCTTGTGTCTGCTCGCCCGGTGGAGCTCAGGGAGAGCTGTCTTCTTCGCGCACTCGACAAGCTAGCTTGCTTTTTGCGTTCTTCGAGTGTTGCTCTGACCTGCCGCAGTCGAAGTGATTCCTGCCAGTTGAAGTACTGGAAGGTCAACATCTCCTCTTGTGTTGCGTCTGCTGGCATCATTGTGCACTCCTTGATACTTTATCTGCTTTTGCTGCCATCTCAGCAGTGATTGTGAGAGTTGTGACTCCGTCCGGCATAGTAACTGTGCACGGGAATTCTGTAGGCCTGCGGCTGGCCGCAGCATCTGATGATTCTGCGGCGATGGCGACGTAGACCTGCTGGGGTATCACCCGAGGGTATGTATATGTGTTTTCGAGTCCCACATGGACTCGACGTCGTCATCAAGGCTCATGTCGGAGTCGATATGCCCATCGAGTGGTCCGTCTGGACGGATCTCGCTGTCGATGCCTTCATCGCCTATGCTCATCTCGGCGTCGACGTTGTTATGAATCTCGAAGTCGAGGTTGTTGTTGTTGGTGCAGATCTCGGAGTCGACGTGGTTGTCGATATGAGTTTCAGGTTCGTCGAAGTCGCTGAGGGAGATCCCGCAGTCGAAACTATCCTCGAGTGGGAGATCGAGGGATCGTTTGTGCGGTATGCTGATTCGGCCTCCTCGCCCTGGAGTTCTTCAATGAGCTCGCGCATCTCTCGTGTGGACATGGTTGTTGCAGACGAGCAAGCTTGGAGGATCGACGATGGTATGGACGCAGTTGAGGGATCCGCAGTCGAAGGAGCCGCAACCGATGGAGCCTCGGGTGCGGAAGTCGCGAGTTGGCGTGGATCCGTCAAGTCCTGCACACCAAGCTTGTTGACGAAAAAATTGAACGAACCAACGGTTAAACCCAAACCTGACTCGAGATCGGAGAAAGCCTCCTGGAATTCTGGCGAGTGTGGCTCGAAATCCATCAGAGGATCCGATGCGCTTTTTGCGGGTGAAGCTGGCGTGTTGCCGTTTGTCGAGTGAGTCGGCGAGTTGCCGTGTGCCGCCTGAGTCGGCGAGTTCTGGTTTGTTGATGCAGCCGGCGAGTTGCCGTTTGTAGATCCGATCGGCGAGTCGCCGTTTTCCGATGGAACCGAAGAAACCGCGAGTCCAGCACTATTCTTTCCCACAGACGGCGCCAATTGACGAGGTACACTCATCAAATCCCATGGTTAAGGACCTAGGGTTGAGATTATGGGGAGAGAACGTGGTAGTACTGGTAGTTTCGTCGGCTGACAAGCAGAGGCAAAGATTTACCCAGGTTCAGGCCCCTCGGGTGGAGGTAAAGACCCTACTTCCTGCTTGTCTGTATTGATTGTGTGGATTATGCGATTACAGGGGAGCTCTGGCGAGATGTCGATCTCGCTAGGCTTTTGGTGGTTCGAGTATGGCTTGTCCTAGATCGGCACCCCTCCCAGCCTTTAAATAGGCTGGGTCTCGGGAGTTCGTAACCGACCTAGTTTACACGTAAGGAAAGTCTAAACCGACTATGCCTATGTCTAATCTTGGAGGGTACTCCATCTTCTTGGGCCTCTTGTCTTGGGCTTCGAGTAGGCTCTTCGCTATTGGGACTTAGTCGTCACGTGCACCAGGTGCCCTTACGGTTGGGTACCCGAGATGTATACCCTTGTCACGGGTCAAGTCCAACCAACTTCCTCCTGACAACATTTAATCTAGTAAGGATGTTGTTATGAGCAACCGGCCATAAAAAAATTTGGATTCCCCACTTAGCCTCCTTGTGTTGATTTTTCTTCTCGACCATGGCCATCTTGGCTTGCAATTGCTTCTCCATCAATGCTTCTTTTGACTTCATCATTGTATTGATTTGTAAGCTTGCGGCCTCAGCCGACCTCTTCGCCTTATCCTTGCTCATCTTCCTTCCATCGGGTTTGCCCTTGTTTCTTCCACCCTTTGGTGCATCACTATCTTCGTCATCATCCAATGTAACGAATGCACATTTCTTCGGTGGAGCTTCTTGACCACTCAATCTCCATTTCTCACTATGCTCAAGCATTTTCCAACAATGTTGGAGCATAAATGGTTTGCCTTTGGATGCCGACATTTTTTTGAACATTTTATGAGCAATGGTATCCTACATTTGCAGAAGAGGCAAGTGTTAGCACAATCAAATCAAGTAAGAACACAAATATTGACAATACAATGACAATAAACTCACCTAGTCTTCAATTGTGCAACCACTTGGAGGTGCATTTCTCACTTGCTCCAAACAACCACTCCAACGGCTACAGGTTTGTTTGATCACACCATTTCGTCTTTGGAATGATCTCAATGAACGACCAGATGGGGTTGGCATGAGGTGATGATACTTGTCCATGATGCGCTGACAATATTTTTTGCCGGGTTGATCATTGCCGGCAACCGCATCAAGTGACACACTCTCACATGCTCTAATCAAGCAAAGGTCTTCCATCTCAGTGTAATTGGTGCTTCGCTTTCCAAATTTTCCAATCGGTTGGCTAGCATCGAACACTTCCTCGCCAATCTCATCCACCTCATCGCCAACCGCTTCGGGCTTGACTTTGACCTTCGCTTCCATGCCGGCAACGAATGCATCAAGTGGAGCACTCATAATGTTCATGTTGTTCTCCTCCAACAAGTCCATGTATGATGTGTGACCAGGATGCAAATTGTAGCTATACAATTGAAAGGTCAAAACACTACACAATTGAACTCGGCACACACCGGATGAAACAAAAGAATTTTACCTCGAAGGTGTTTCCTAGAACATGTTGTGGGTGCCGGTGGGGTTGACAGGAGCATGATGTGCAGCGGCTATCGAAGGGGCTGCACGGAGCGCCTTTCCTCGAACCGCCGGCACCTTGGTCTTCTTTGGGCCGGTGGTGAGCGATTTCGCCTGACCGGTAGACGGCGGTGTTGTTGCCGAGCCGACCGCCCAGGCGCCTAATTGGTTGGTGGTAGGGAGACCGGAGCCCGCGGGCGCAAGGGGGCCGACTCCTTGCAGTCGCTTCCGTTTCGCCGAGTTGGCGACAGAATTGGGCGTAGAGGCGGGGACGCTGGTCACGGGCGGCACCGTTGGAGGCAGCGGGACATGATCAAATCCGACGCCCGACAGCTGCGGGTGCTCTATGACGGTGATTGGGTGGAGCGACAATGCGAGAAGGCCCTGGGGTCGGGTGATCGGCGGCGACGTTAGAGCGGGAAGGAGACTGAAAAGTCCCTTCCGCCAGCTCGCGCGAAACAAAAAAATTCAGACGAGAATCCCAGGTATTTTGTGTTTTCCACTTCTCGCTTATTGTTCCCCTAAAAAAATCCGAACCGATCTGTTTTTCTTTTGCGAAAGAACCGATCTGTTTTCTGGGACCTATGTGTGCCCTTTTTTCGACCCGGATCTTAAAAATGATGGTTTTATTATAAAGACCGGAGCGTTTTCGAGAATATCACGGGCTGCGATAAACGGGCCACGGCCTAGTCTTTCTTCTGGCCGAGGTGATACGTCCCAGGTTGGGCCGCGCGAGGCAGCCTCTGTGGGCCAGCGGCATGTGTAGGCCTCTCTGCATTGGCGCGGGTGCAGTCTACATTTCCGGTCAACCATCGCAGCTTCAGAAATCAGACCTGCACGCGTGCAGGCACAGATCAAGCAGCTCGTGCGCGTCGCAACGCCGGCCGGAAAAGGAGCGAAGAGCTCAAGGACGTGACGCGCCGACGCGTGCCACGTTCGGTAGCTCACACGGAACTTGCCGTCCTCGATCGACCGGCTGCTCCGTCGCCCCCGCGCACGTACCATCGCCCTCCACCTCCAGGCTCCAGCTCTAGCTAGGTGAGCCATGCAAAGCTCGCCGCGCGCGCGCCCCTCCCCGCAACTTCCATACCGCGCACATAAATACCGCCGATCGTCCGTCCACAGCGCATCATCGCCGAGCACACAGCCAACAGGGTAGCATTTCAGGAGACCAAGGGTGCGCTCGCTCGATCGACCAACAATGGCGCCGAGCACCGTCCTTCCGCGCGCGTTCCTGGCCGCCGCGTGCACCGTGCTCCTGCTGGTCGGCGGCCTCGTGCCGGCGGCGGAGGCGCGGGGGGAGTGCGTGCCGCAGCTGAACCGGCTGCTGGCGTGCCGCGCCTACCTGGTCCCCGGCGCGGCGGACCCCAGCCCCGAGTTCTGCGGCGCGCTGGGCGCCATCTCGCGTGACTGCGCCTGCAGCACCATGAGCATCATCAACAGCCTCCCTTCCCGCTGCAACATGGGACAAGTCAATTGCGGTAAGATCGATCGACCTCCAAAACCCTCCATCCATCCGCCTATCTTGCTTATGTATGCTTCTGAGCTTAATGCGTGTGTAAATTTTTCTTGGGGGGGGGTGCTAATGTGTGTATGTATGTGCATGAACGCAGCTGCTTGAGGCAAAAGGAAGGATGCGAGTTCGATCGATCGAGAGGGATTATAAATAATGGAAGGTGGTAGCATGAGGCAGCCGTCGTTGCGTCCCGTCTGCCCCTTCACCGTCGTCTTCGTTTTCGTTTCTTCAGTCTGTAATGTCCCACTGTTGCTGTTGATCTCGATGCGTTAATAAAATGAACGACCTCATGCACGGTTGCTATAGATTTAAGATTGCCTTGTATATTCCTTGCCGTGCATTCCGTACTTCAGCTTTCCCCTCGATCTCGGCATTTTATTTTAACACTGAAGTGTCCGCCATGAACTAATTAAGAACCAGCTCGATGGAGCTGAAGGAACATTATTTCTCGTAGTTAAGGCACGCAGCTGCGTCCAGAGATCAATACTAAACGCTGACAATAGATAGTAACAGAGTAGCACGCCGGTAACGGTCAGGTTGCGAGGACCAGGCCAGAGTGACCAATTGGATATCCCAGAAAGCAATCTAATAGCAACAGCATAATCAGATGCTACGAACAATAGAACTGATAAGTTCTGGTACCACTGTATATACATATCCTGACTGCATGCTAAAGCAGGTCTGAGAAACTGAGTATGACATAAGTACTGCCACGGTTCCACGAAACAAAACAGGATAACGAGACCTTTTTCAACACCAGGGTTCATGCAAACCTTCAAGTGAAATCTGTGAATCCCCGGTTGGATGTCAACCATTACTAAATCATATCCACTATCCTGAAATTTGCTCTAGAAACAGGGCCTCCTGTTTGCTGGTGAGGCCGACATCAGCCAACGACATCTGACACTCCTCGTCGGTGAATGCGCGCCTGGGGTAAGATCTCACCTGCACAGCATAAATTTGCGTTCATATTTAGAAAATTCAATCGGTAATGTTATAGAACATAGAGTCGAGCAAATTCAGATTCACTTGTTCTTCTCTAGGGTTTAGCAACAGCATTCAGAATTCACATATATCAGAGAACAGCAACAGATGACCAGCTAAAATGTATTTCCAGTGAAACACCATGCTCAAGCATGCCAGATAATCCTACTGATCTAGAAACAATAATAAGCATGGCTCATGAAGCAGAGACGGCTGGCGTCACAGCTTATATTTCTACGCAATCAATCATCCTACCAGTTCATTTGGAATGGATCAGTATAAGAATTTAAGCTTGTTTAGTAGCATATAAATACAGCAGCCTTAATAAATTAGCAAAAATAGCAAACTAACTGTCAAACACGATACTTCTTTTCCTCTGTTGAAGCTAGTGTGAACAACCAGCCCTTGTCGGTATACCAGGTTAGTGGTAGCTGCATTGATCTTTCTCAAGACAACTTCTCTTGCGAACATAAATTTGCCAAATAGAAGAAAATGAAAGAATTACCAGTCTATAAGTTCCTGGCTTGAATGTCCTGCTGATGTCTATGAAATCAAAAAGAACCTGCAAAAAGACCAAGAATTTGGAAGCAGGTAAAAATTTATAATGTATGATTTCATTATGGAACTACCAATCTGGCAACTGAAAGCAACTTACCTGAAGCTGGTCGGATTTCAAAAAGCGCCTTCCCTGGCGACTACCATCAGGCATGCGAACTACAACTGTGATGGCTCCTTCAGCATTTGGCAGTGGCTCCTTTGGTAATGATGCTCGCTTGGCTGCAAGCATTGACTCCAGCTCCTATTTTAAATAATAGGACACGAATGCATAATCAATATATTGCTGTATAACACGCTGATGGAAAATATAGTAATCAAGATTTGACAGAATCTGCAGAAGAAAAATAATAGACCATCACAGCAAGAAATAAAAAAAAAGACCTTACACAACTTTTGATGTTCATGTTTCTGAGGACATCTATTGTAGTAGACAGCTTCTAGTTAATCCTAGAATTAATTTGAAAAGTATGCCCTAATACTAAATAAGAACCAGGTAAAGGAATATACTAAGTTTAACAATTTCAGGCTTATCTCCGAACTGGCATTCATATCCACACTCATGTTAAAGATTAACAATCATATGCACTGCCAAATCCGTCGTGATTTTATAAACCATCGCGAGACAAGCAACACACTTCCAAACCTATACATCATCATCCCGAGACAAGCAACACACTTCCAAACCTATACATCATGAAGTGTACTCCTAATAAGACTGTTGAATAATGGGTTGTGTGTGTTTTACACCCATGAGATTGGCGTATATAGACTATAGAGTTATGTATAGCAAAGATGAGAATAGAGTAATGAACTCC
Source organism: Poa pratensis (assembly GCA_947311845.1). Lineage (NCBI taxonomy): Eukaryota > Viridiplantae > Streptophyta > Magnoliopsida > Poales > Poaceae > Poa > Poa pratensis. The sequence continues at coordinate 34,738,858 of CAMZMU010000069.1, forward strand.
GCAAAGTTCCCAAAGAACTTCATTGACAATACCAACTGAAGTACCTCTTCCTCGAGTTGTTTTCTCAGCTTATCCTCGTTCTCTTGCTTTTGCTTTTCAATAGCAGCTTCTCTTGCAGAAGCTTCTTCTAATCTACGGAGCTCAGCCTCCTCCACAGTCTTCAACTCCTTTTCTCTATCAGCTTGGAGGGCTGCAAGATACTCATCATCCTACAGTTGAAAAATATTACTTGTTAAGCACAATAGTCGGTGTATTCTCCAGCAGATAAATACTGTTCCATACCTGCTGCTCCCTTAACAGCCTCTGTGCAGTTAATGTTGGTGATGGAGGATGTGCTACTCGGGATAGCCAGTTGAGATTCCATGCGATGGGAGGGGAAATGGATATGCTGTGTGTTCAGGAATCCCACCGAACATTGCAGCCTCAAGCATTACAGCTTCGTCATGCTCTTCAGAAGAAATGCCACCCCACTTTACATAAAAAAATAAAGGGCTGTGAGTTGTGCAAAAACCATAGTGTAACAAAACTGAAGCCTCCTAGAGGCATGATGACATTAGACTACCTCCTCGAAACCTCCATTGTGCTGGTGAGCACTTTGAGCACCATGAGGCTGAGGGCTTAAAGGGGGACTGTCAGCTTCTGTTGGCTCTGCATTTCCAGCTACAACACGCCTAGAACGTTGTCTAACTAAAGGTTCTTCCTCAATATCTGCAATATCGTCTTCGAAGTTCTCTTCATCTAACAATTGCCTAGAAGTTCCAACTTCCCCTGCGACTGGTCCTTGCCTTCAATAAGTAAACATTTGAGGAATTAGTTACCAGTGGATAGAAGGTTAGTTCGAGGCTACTACAATAGAACACAATGGCTATGCTTAATAACCAAGAGAAGTGAGTTAAAGTAGCACAAACATCCAAAGAACATGGTAGACTGCAGCTGCAAAGATACATTGCCCTTTGAAGCTAAAGACTTGTGGAACAATAGACACTGAGCAAACGACAAGACACTCCAGGGAATCGTAGCAAATTATTGATCTAGGACTAACTGAATAAATTTAGAAGATGGACAATATTTGACAGTCACCTTTCAACTGTCTCACTAGCTCCTTCAAAGTCTTCCTTATCAGATAAATCAGAAGAATTATCAACCATGCGCATTCCCTCTTGACGTAGAGCTCTCTCTCGCTCTGCTGCCTGATTAATCACAAATAAATAATGTATTTAGCATTAAGGTGTATGCAGAGGACGAAGCACCAAATCCTGGACAACTACCTCCAAGGACAGAGAAACTGCCTCTGCAAGATCATTATCTCTGGCATGTGATGCATTTTCATGTCCACCGTCATTTAAACCCTAAACACAATGAGGTTTATCAAAAGAAAGTGTAAAACTTAAATTCTTAAAAGAACTGGATATCCAATAAGCAGGAGCTTACATTTCTCAACCCTTCCGCATCCCTTTTTGATGCTTCAATTGCTGCACGGATCATCTCCTCTTCTATCTCATTGTTATAGTCACTAACGTCTACCAGGGGAGGAGCGCTTGGTGCAGAATAGTATGTGCCTGAAGTATTTCTTGGGATATTAGGAGCATGGTCATATGGCAAGTTATCATCATCATCTTCATCAGTCACAACAGTCCCGTGAACCTCCGGACCATATGAAGGCTCACGTCCAGTAACATCTTCAATAACAGGACCCTGACCAGAACTACCTGTTTGAAGATTACTGTCTTTAACTTCAATAGGTATCTGCCGCACCTCTCTGGATGTGTAATCTGAGGTCGCCTACCAAAGAAATCAGCAGCGGCTCTCTCAGCAAAACTTGGGTCCAGAATATCAAAAGGGTTGCCCATAGGCCTGCTAAATGAGGTATCAAATGGTTCGTCGTCCAGATCCATCATATCATCATGACTGTCAGGTATAGGATTCTGAATGATTGTGGTGCTGAAAATCATACAGCTCGGTTTATGTTTTGTCGAGGGAACACAGATCAGGAAGAAAACAGATGGGTACACTACGTGGATCTAGCTCCCTCATTGAAGTATGCATTAACAGCTTCATTTAGGTCACCACTATGCTCCTGAGTACATTTCATTATCACAAATATATTAGCGCAGAAAGCAGAATGGTATTTATATTAGAACAATCACTATGTCTGGTAGATGAGACAGGTGTCATGACAAAAAAAACTGTAGTCCAGATTGGTCAAGGATAATAAACCCAGAATGACATGAAAACACTATAACCTCTGAATTGTTCTCGAGTTAGAACTCGGAGTCTCCTGGCCTATAAGGTCGAACACAGTGCATCGAGTGATACAGAAAAGTAGCCTAGCATATGCTTAAACTTATATCCAATGTGAAATATCTGCTTATCTAAGTTCTGAACTACTATATTCTGAGATGAACAAATATAAGAAACAGTGAAATGCAAATTATTTTGAACAGTCATAGTGTATTTGTTCTTCAAATACTCCTTCAACACAATCTCCGGTAGAACCAGATCTGCAAAGACTTGAGCCACTCACTCAGTCAGTGTACATTAACGGTCTGCCGACACATTCAGAGGAAAAAAACATATTTTTCTAAAGATCTTTTCTCCCTTTCCTACTCCCAAAGTCCAAATACAATGCATTTCTCCCTACAACGTTCCATGGCGCATCAGATCAGCACCATGGCGCAAACATCTGAACGGGTTAACAGAATCCAGTCTTCCCATTACACAAACCAACACAATTCACGGTCATAACATTTTACGAGATCGAAGCCACCCCCAGCTATAATTCACTGACCATTCAGCGTTACTGAAAGACCAAGCAAAAAACAGAAACTAAGGGCATGCCTCAATCGGAGTACCACGGCTAAGAAATCGCAGGCATTACGCCGCAGAAACCCCCAATTGGACAACTATTCTAAACTCTGAGCACCCTACAGGACGAGTTCGCACACTGATCAAAGCCTGGTGCTGAATCACACACATGACACATCAGCGCCACCACTCATCATCCATCCCATCACATCGCCATCTGACCCTACCGAGTAGGGAGAAAGCGAACCCTAACTCGACCCGAAAGCGGCCGACTTTCCTCACGCGCGGAGCCCCTGGCACGATTTCGATGGGAGAAGGGAGAGAACAAAGAAGTAGAGATGGGTTATGAGGGGAGCAGGTCGGTTTCACCTCGAGCTTGCGGGCAGCGACGGCCTCGTCGGCGCCGGTGATGCTGATGAAGGTATCGATCGCCTCCTGCGAGGGCTGCGCCATGGTGGGAACGCCGCGGCGCCGTCGTAGGATCCGCGGCGACGCGACGGCGAGGGGGGTGGGGGTGGAGCCTCGGAGGAGAGGAGAAGGAGCGAGAAGGTGGAGGTGGAAAAAGAAAGAGGAGTTCGTGAAGCAACGAGAAGTGTTGATGCGGTGTGGTTTTGGGCATATCGTTCGTTTTCCTGGTAGCTGAGGTTTAGCGGGCCGGAGGATGCATAGCCCATTAGGGCTAATATATTTACGTTCTTGCCCCTCTATGGACACAAGGTGCCGCCCATTCCATGTAAATATTCCTCCACCTATATCGGTTGCAAAAACATCATCATCATCATATCATCATCATCATCATCATCATCTATCTATCTATATATAAAAGATGTCCTCTTCAGCCTCCGATCGACGCTCCCACGTCACACGAACACTGTAGGTGAACAGTACTTCGGCGGCTCCGTGCCGTTGATCACGAATCCAACAGCGAGCACGTGTCTTTTTTAACAAAAGCCCCCGCATGCCATGTAATTTACACATCGATCCTTCTACAAACTACAGAGACACGGAGCCTAATCCTCATTTTCTCTGCTTGCGATGCTACGCCGTCTCTCTGGCCAGCGCTCCTCCCGGCCGCCGCGCCGCCTGCCCTCCTCGCCGCCCCCACTCTCCTGCTCCTCTCCATCTCCTTCCTCTTCCTCAGGCCCTCCTCGACCCTCCCCTCGTCGGCGCTCTGGCTCCACCCATGACGGACGACTACCGGTCCTGCCGCTCCCCGGCGACCGAGCGGTCCGTCGGGATCTTCTCTTCCCTCCTCCTCGCCGACGGAGACCTCCTTCACCGCTGGAGATGAGCTCCACGAGGACGACTTCATGTTTTCCTCCGACCCCGCGCGGACCCGCCCGTGCCGCCCGACAGCCCCAGCCGGGTGCCGCACAGCCACCTCGGCTTCCTTGCTGCGCTCCACGAGGGGGACAAGCGCGAAACGGCGGCCTATCCGCGCTCGTGGTACTGTAGATGTTACTGTTCATCTACAGTGTTCTACAGTATCGCGGTGGGCCCCACCTGTCAGCCGCACGGAGGACGGCCGTTTCGCAAAAACGACAAGCGGGCCACGAAATCGCAGCGCAGACCTCCCTTTTCACGAAGCGAGGGACCTGGTTGCAAAACTCGAAAACCTAACGGACCTCCGTGCAAAATCGTAGCACATCTCCCCCTCCCTCTCTCTCCTCACGCGCGACGCCGGAATCGGTGGCAGCGCAGACCTCCCTTTTCACGAAGCGAGGGACCTGGTTGCAAAACTCGAAAACCTAACGGACCTCCGTGCAAAATCGCAGCACATCTCCCCCTCCCTCTCTCTCCTCACGCGCGACGCCGGAATCGGTGGCGCCGCCGCGCCGTGCCCCCCGCCGCGCCGGCCCTCCCCGTCCAGATCGACGGAGACGGCGGGCTTCGCCGTCGTCGCCTCTGCCTCCTCGCCGTAGCTCGTGTCCCGAGACGCTTCGCCGTCGCGGGAATCGCTGCGGACGCGCTCGCGGCCCGCCGCCACTTCCGCGCCTCGCCGACGCCACTCCGGCGACCCACAGGGGTCGCCACCACCACCTACGGACAGCCCGGCTCGGCGCGCATGTGTGGCACCCACGGACGCGTCCTGGAAAGCGGCGTCGCGTCGCCGGCGACGTCTGCGCCGCCGCGGCAGCTCCGCCCCGGTGACGCCGTCGGGGATGGCCTGCTGGGATGGTGGGCCACTAGGTGGGCTGGGCCGGCTGCGGCCCGGCTGGCTCAGGCCTTTTTTTTTCTTCTTCTTTTTCTCTTTTCCTTTTTCCTTCTTTTCCTTTCATTCTAATTTCTTTTTTAAATACCATAAAGTTCCAATAATTTCTAGACCTGTACAATTCCCAAAATGATGACAATTTTGAATTTCAAATTGACCACCAAATTGAAGACAAACAAATTTAAAGATTTTTTAAATTCCGAATGGCTTTCAAATCTACCTATTTTCCCAACTTCTCGAAATCAAATAATCCGTAAATAAAAATATTTCTGAATTTTGATACATCCAAATGTGAACACGGTTCAAATATGGCGGTTTGAATATTAAGTTTTTCGGCACCATGGTATTTACAAATTCATAGATGTAGACATTTTCCGTATTTCGATACACTTAAATCGTAGCATAATTCGAACATGGGTATTTTCAAAATAATTTTGCCCGCACCACAATGTCCGCAAATGTGACAATAATATGATCATTATTACACCAGTAAACGCAAATGTGACAATAATATGAGCATGATCACACCAGCAAACGCTGGCTATTCAGGACGCACGACCAGAATTTAAATTTGAATGTTCCAAGATTTTGAACGTCTTTCAAGTTGGAGCGTCCAATGGACGCTAACCAAATTGAAATATGAATGCCGCCCCAATTTTAACAATTTTGAAATTTAAACAAATTTTAGGTACAACCTTCTTACCGGAGTTCAGTACAATTCAATTTAAACAAATTTTAATGTGGCCATTTCTAGATTTCAATTTTTTACGCCACGGTACTTCCATGAAAAGTTAAGCAAAAAGAAACATCGAAAAAATCAATGTCCCTGAATATATCCACCGAAAAAATACAGGTAATATATCAAAAAAAAAATACATGCGAACTACTTATGCTACAAAAAAACATTGAATGTGCGAATTTTGTCAAATTGTACGACTAATTAAAATGCACTTTTCGTAATTTCAATTAAACGTTAGCGTCGTCAAAAAATCGATGTCCCTGAATATATCCACTGCAAAAATACAGGTAATATATCAAACCAAACAGAAAAATACATGCAACCTACTTATGGTACAAAAAAAATTTGAATATACACATTTTTGTCAAAAAATGCGAACAATTCAGATGCATTTTCGCTAATTTTAAAATACAGGTAATATATCAAAACAACCATAAAAAATACATGCGAACTACTTATGCTATAAAAAACATTAACATGCGAATTTTGTCAAATTGTACGAATAATTCAAATACACTTTTCCCAATTTCAATTGAATGTTAACGTCGTCCAAAAATCGATGTCCCCGAATATATCCACTACAAAAATACAGGTAATATATCAAACCAAACAGAAAAATACATGCAAGCTACTCATGGTAAATAAAACATTGAATATACAAAATTCGTCAAAATGTGCGAACAATACAAATGCACTTTTCCTAATTTCAATTACCGAAATACGAACATGATCGACTTTTTCAAATTACTAAATATTGGAAACCTGCAGAAAATATATCACCAATATCTGGAAAAAATGCTACAAATTCATTAAAAAAAAGTTTGAACATTCCAATTTGGCCGACATTTTTCTTACCAAAAAAAATATATTGTGCAAAAAAAAATTTACCAAGGGCGTGGCGTGACGCCACGGCAAATATAACTAGTCTTATTTTATGGGACGGAGGAGTATCATGTCTCACGTTGATGTTGGGAATGAGGGAGGGGTAAGCATGACAATACTTTTTTCATGGATGACGATACATGTGGAAATCAATCCGTTGGGCACGTGCAGACGCAAATTGACAGATTGGTCACATGTATAGATTTAGATTCAAGGATATATGTGGAGCATACATTACTTGATTGGTATCTATATGTAGATTCATATATGACAGGTTGCCTCATTGCCATATTGTGATCTTTCTTTTTATGCATTGATTACTTGGTTATTATAAGATCGTGTATAATGAGGCTTCTTGCCCCTTTGGGGGCCCTCCGTTCAAAAAAAAATACTATGTTGTGCGGCATGTGAGACCTCTCATTTTGTTAATGAAACTTCATATGGACGATTAAGTATTTTGTTGTGTGGAAGCGAGACAATATGATATTATGTTTTGCAAGACAATATATTTCTGGTAATTTGGTCTTTTATTAGTTTTGATATGAATGTTGTTGTTTGTATTTGCTCCATGGACATCTATGGTTAGTTGGATATCTCACAAGTATTGTATGTGCAAAATTTATGCTCATGGATATCTTTGCAGTCGGGCAATACATATACAAATGGGCATGAGCATGGATCTGGATGTGGAATGCCTAGATAATTCAGCTCCATTGCCATAGGAGAGTGTGGTGACATCTTCTCTCTCGATTGTCATTCTGAGTTTTATGGGGAGTGAGAGAGATAGTGGTAGAACATAGGTGGCATCACTAGACACGGTCCAAAACATAATATAAAACACTTTGTCGCAGTGTGACAAGGTAATTGAGAAACAACTCCATGAAAGTATGAAAAAAGCACTGAGCAAACAATAAGATAACTGAAGCCATAGGGCATGACCGATGGCGCAAGCAAGAGGGGAGGAAAAATACCATGAATAAAAATGACTAATAGCACAAGCAAGAAATGGCTAGCAAAAGGGTATAAATGTAAAGTCCCACACACGGCTTTGCCATCTTCTTGCGGAAGAAGTATACCACTAGCAGAGAGACAAGATGAAAGAAAAGAATTGGGCCTTCCCCACCAAAGGAGGCAAACGGCTGAGTCTGAAAGGACTCGATCCCAGTCCTAGTCCAGTGTGATGGTATATACCTTGTTGCACCTAGGTGAAATCATGAAAAACCTTCTATGTTCACATGATGTATCGAAGACAAAATACACGTGTCCATTTTCATGATTTCTTTTTGCAGGGATATTTATATGATGGATTGTCTTGCAAGGAAATATATAATTCATCAGACTACCACAAATTTGGCAACAAAAAAAGCAATGCTAATGAATTGCCTTGCAAGAAATTCTAGAATTTTTACCGCAAAACAGGTACAAGCTCAAATAACATCATCATGCATGATTTTACTTCATAGATACAAGTCCGATGTGGGTATCTATAAACACAACAAACATAAAATATGGTTCCTCAGGGAATTCATATACTTCGGAAAAAGGAACAAATGGGAGGAACTGAGCCAACTAGGTGTTGCACTTCCATCTGGATGTCGGTACACAGTTCAGGTACCGGCACCAGTGGCAGCCATCGTTGCCGTTCTTGCCCTTGAAAAGCATCGCCAGGGAGACCACATACCTGCACCAGAAATCACCTCCCATCAGATTTCAAGTATAGGTTGCTGATCACAAGCTATGGTTTCAGTTTAGAATTTCATATAACGTGAAAATGAAATATGGAATATATAAATTTGCGTCCTGTCCTCGGATAGAGTGGAGACGCTTACCCAACTAGCAGCAAGATCAGTGCCGTGCCCCACAGAACATACTGGTACGTTTTGTACTTTGGAGGTTGATTAGTCTCAGGCAACTCCTTCCGTTCCATCCAACCAAATTGAGGCCTTGCCAGCAGCACAAACCCAAGAAAGAATCCGGTTACGAATCCACCAATATGAGCAAAATTATTAGCATGCGGTAGTATCCCGATTGCCAAATTGATCACAATTATAAACAGAAGAGTTATGATGGCTGCTGCCTGCAAGAGCAAACCAATTAAAACTCGCATGGAAAAACTGAATAGGAGTAAAACAAAATACACAGTCCTTCTGCTGACCTTGTTGGAATAAATAGTCCAGTTCATGAAAAGCTCGGAGAGCATAGAGCCAAGTAGGCCAAACAAGGCTCCGGAGGCACCAACAGAGATGTAGTGATTACGTAAGAACAGTGCAGACAATACACTGCCGCCAAAGCCAGATAGCAGGTAGATGATCCCAATGCGAACTGCGAGTGCAAAAACTGAAGTCAGTGCACATGAATCTACTCAGGTGTATCACAAAGGTAAATACAGCATATGCGCGGATGCACATTGGCATATAAAGGAAATATAAGTCCAGCAAGATTATTCACACATGGACCTGATTGATTTCATTTTTTCAAGTAAAAACCAAGAAACCAAACTATTATCAGATTTGTGAAAGCAATGACCTTTGTGCAGTAATACTGAGAAAATTATATGAACAAAGGAAGGAGCTGCGCGACACTAGTAGGGGAGTTGATGCCCTTTCCTTAGCTTCATTTCATGATAGCACTTTTTCTAACTGTTTGATGGGCATGCAAAGCCCCAAGTAGTCTGTAAGGACGTTGAGAGCTTACTGGCCACTTCTGGGTGGTTTATTGTGTTCTCACAGCTAAACTCTTGTAGCTTGGTTTCAATTGATAGAAATCAAGGCCGCACCTATTTATCTAGGAAAAAAAACCAAACTACATAGCTAAGTGGCTCTAACATAAAGGTGAGGGCGTGAGGCATGGAATCAAACATACCAAACTACATAGTCCAGATTGACATCAGGTTTCCACAAGTACCACATGTACCAAGGGAGAACCAGCTCACAGAATTGCTAAGCTTAAACCATGAAACACACAGAGAGAAAATAAGACTAGTGCTATAAAGGAGCAGATAAAGACAGTCAACCGAAGTACCTCAACAAACAAAGATTGGCATGCTGCAAAAATGGTAAAATGTACCAATTCAGTACTTGTGGAAGCTCACCATAGCCAAATTGCTGTTCAAGGCGGATTCCGATGAATAGCAAGCTCAGCATGTTGATAACCAAGTGGATTAGACCAGCATGGAGCCAGATACAGCTGATTAGGCGCCACCCTTGGTGTTGATGAACAACTTTGGCCCAGTCAAGAGCTCCCATCTTCTCCAAACTGCAAGACGGGTGTGAATTTTTTCTTAGGACTTTGAGTCCCTTATCCCTAATATCTATCTACTATCTATCTATCTATCTATCTATCTATACTTCTTATAAGGCAAAACCCCACTAACTTGCATTAATTATTTTCTATCTCAACATGCAAGCTATCCACATCATCCATTCTCTTAACCAATCAATTGTCCATGTCATCTCCACTAATACTTATTAATCGCACATCATCTATTCCTTAAGCCACATCATCCACTATTTGAGCCATCATTTATCCATGTCATCAAACATTTATTAATGATTTTCTATCCATCCATGAAAACTATTCGCATTATAAATTATTTTATTCATACAATACCTCATCAATTTTAGTTGTTAAATATACAAAGATTCTACATTGATTAAATCTAGACTCTCGGTTATGGTGCCCAATCGATTCCTGAATATTCCCGAGAAATTTTCCCGTTGCATGTGTCATATGTCCTTGTGTTTATATTACAATTTTTATAAAAAGTTCCCGCTGCAACGCGCGGGGTATCTTTCTAGTTTTTAAGATGAACACAACTATATCATGCTATTCCTAAGAAAGCTGCCACACGTGCTAGAATTCAGAAACCACAACAACAACAAAACATTTTTGTTACAGTTTAATGATAGACAAAAAATAAGTCCTAACAAAAAGTCAGTATCTTAGATTGCATGAGGTGGAACAAATAAAAAAGATCAACATACTACATGCATATCATAGTGTACTTATCACAATCTGTATGATATTAATTGGCCCAGTCAAGAGCTCCCATATTCTCCAAAGTGAAAGAATGGGTTCCCTTTATCCCTAACACTTTCAAGATGAATAAAACTATAACATGCTATTCCTACCATAGCATTCCATCAACATAATACAGTCCTGATTCTGTATCCATGCTATTCCTAAGAAAACTGCCACACGTGCTAGAATTCACAAACCACAACTTCCAAAAAAACATATTTCTTTCTGTTATAGTTTAATGAGAGAAGAAAAGAAGTCCACGCCTATCATTATCTTCGATTGCAAGAGGCGAAACAAATAAAAAAGCCAATGCGGCCAACATACATAACGCAGTGCACCTATCACAACTATGATAGTATTAATTTTCCAGTAAATAAGCGGCGTATCGACCAGAAAACAAATGCTAGGAAATAAAATATGCATTTATCAGTCGAATTGTTTCCAGGTATTTTGCATTGGCTAGCACAAAATACTTCACTCGACATTGTAGCACATGTTAGCACAAGCGAAACTACTTGGAACAGTTCATGATGTTTACTCGCCGGTTTAGCAGTATGGTAGATCTAAATAGTGGTCGACATTGCCCAATCTCCCCCATTTCCAAACTAGCAACTATAAATTCCGTCTGACTGTAGATGCTCTAACTCGAAATTTGCCCAAACTACAAGGTTTCCTTTCAAACCGGCAGTAAACCCACCACAGAAACCCCCAACTTCCCCTGGAACGAAAAGAAAAGAAAAAGTCCCCACTTCTTGATTTCTAAATTCGCATCTCAAACCCAGCAATTCGGCGAGGCCGAACGGAACCGTGAGGCTGATAGATACGTACGTGGCGGAGGAAGGGCCGAGGAGCGGGTTCTCGCGCAGCGGCTGGAACGCGAACCGGCGGAGGAATCCGGCGACGCAGGCGGCGTCGCCGCCCAGGGGGCTCCCGTGGCGCGGGCAGTCGTTCTCGAACATCTCGACGGCGAACACCACGACGCAGGCGCCGAGCAGGGTGGGCACGAGCCACGGCCACCACTGGCGGTCGTCGTACGATCCGGTGCCGTACGAGGCGGCGTACTGCTGGTACCCCGCGCCCGCGCGGCCCTCCTTCCCTCGCCGCTGCCACCCGCCATGTTGTTCCCGCGACGGATAGGTTTCCTCACTCCCTCGCTCGCGCTCGGCGGCCTGTAGTTATAGCGGCAGCTGCCGGGAAGTGGACACGGGAGGGGAAGCGGCGAGGGAGTAGTGGAGCGGTGGTTGGCGTTGTGCGCGCGGCTTGGCTTGGAAGCGAGGAGGGGGGTGATAAATGGTGGAGAGTGAGGTGAGATGCCGCCGACAGTGCGGGTGTGAGGCTGGCGCGTGGGGATCGTGGGCGGAGAGGCACCGCCGGTCGGCGACACCACGCTGTCACCCTCGTTTTTGGACGGCGTTTGGAGCAAGCTACCGCAGCCGTGCCGGCGACTGTTTTTTTTTGTTAGGACTGGTGACTGGTTAGCTAGCAAGCTATCGCTAATTGCATTGCTTAACTTGCTAACCGTTAGCAGGAATTCTTATCCTCCGGAGGCACCAGCAACTGATTTGAACTGGCCGTCACGCATTCTCGCTTTCATTTTCTCGAACACTCGTCAAAATGTGTGTACCTGATCACTGCTCATCGTTCCCTTCCGTGCAACGGAAAAATTCCTCCCCGTTCGTAAGCAACTCACCCGGTGATTTTCACTCTCCTACATGTCATAGGAGTAGGTTAAATTTCAGGCGGGGGTGGTGAGGTGGCGGCGTTGCCCCTGAGATAGAATAAGTTTTTTTCCAGACTCGACCTCGTTACATTGGTGCATTGGTGCTTCGGCGTCGCTACGGGTAGAGTAGAGGTTTTGTTTGTAATAACTTCGTCGGTATTCCTATCTTCGACCGATGCGTGTGTTGGTTTCTTCATAGTTGTGGTATTTGCGAGATGGGCCTCTTCGAATTAGTTTTGTTGGCGATGATCATAATTTTGAGAGTTTGTTCTCGTTGTTCCCTTTTCCAAACTATTGTGTGTGATTCCAAGCCATGGCCAATTGAGACCGCGCGACAACCTGTTCATATGGGGGTGTTATGCAAGTGACATTTGACAAATATGATATGTGAACTCATATTACTATTGTCTTCACAGTGTGTTCCTATCCATCGTATTGGACATGGCTTTACTCTGGTGAAGATAGAGAAGCTATCTCTGCAGGACCATCCCAACTCAAGAAGATTGCGATGGATTTCATGGGCGGAAGAGATGCTGGAGGTGCAACGACTGCGATATCACCGATCTAGATGTTGTGCCAGACGAATGGTCAATCTGGTTATCTGTAGTGGGTGCTTGCTCTAGGTTTTTTTGTTTATTTTTTTTCGAAAGTCGGCAGGAGTGCTGCCCAATCGTATATGGAGGAAAAATGTCACTTTACAGGGGTGAGCCGCCAGCTGATAGATCAGCCGAGGTCATGTTGGGGCGGTTTTTTGTGTGGATGTTGCTTATGTGAACTTGTATGGATTTCGGGTGGTTGCCTTCGTAGGTTAGTGGGGGGGGGGGGGGGTTAATATTGTCAGTTTGTTAGAGTAGTCGACATACGTGTGGGTGGAGGTGTTCGACAGTTTTGTTATCTGTAACTGTACTGTCGATGGTTGTAAACTCTTGCTGCTTCTTCTATAAAAATAAGGTATGCAAAAAAAAATATTGTCAGGTTTTTGCCCCGTAGGGATGTTTGAGGTCGAACATCTGCAGTGGGTTTCCTGATCAGTACCTCCCTTTCGAAATGGCTTCTCCTATCCATTTCTTTCTGTATTTGTTTGCTTTAGTAAGAACTTGTAACTTCTATTATGAAAGTAATAGAAAGGGCTTAGCCTAGTTGGAAAAGATAGGGTGTTATCCCTTCGATGCAACTTCCTGTCGCGCGGAGCAAAATAAATCATGGGAAAAAAAGGATTGGTCCTCTATCCACCTAAGCAAGCGACTCAACAATTCACGTCTTGTCTTGATCTTCCCCTTCCCGCTTCTTAGACGGTGTGAATATATTTGATATCTACAGCTCAACTCGACACCTCGTGTGCTTATTCCAGATAGACCGTCGGGAGAACCACCCGCGGGGCATCAACTGGATCGCACCTCTATCGAGGCCCTTGAAGACTGCAGGTGCGGCAATTTTGGATCCGCGTTGTCGGCAGATGGTCGAACGTCGTTTGGTTCCACTTGTGATCTTCGGCATCTTTTTCACGAGTTTAGATCGACTTCTTACTGTATTGTGCAGCTAGGCACCTATGTTTCTTGCTCTACTCTGGAGAGCCATGTAATGATGTGTAATGATCCTTAATGTCAATTTTATCTAGCTTTGTTAAAAAAAAAGGTCGCATAGATATGTTTGTAATTTTCATTCTTTTTTCTGTTGGGTTTTTTTCGTTTGCGGCATAATTGTCCCACATCAAAATTCTCACGTAATATTTTCTCTTATCTAATATCAAAATACATGTTCTAAAAATATGTCGAAATTACACAAGAAGGGTAAGCATTCTCAGCTTACTGTTTGCACATTTGCTCTCATGTTGTGAAAATGTGGTATCATTACCCGTCGTGTTACCAGAATCATTTTTTCCAATGTTGGCCGAACCATTTTTTTCAACGAACTAGCCTCATGAATCCACCGCTTTTTTTTTCTTCCAAAATACGGTACGTCTTAGTTTGATGTTCTCACTCTATGTCGGTGTTTATGTAACTTTGGCTTGAGAATTTGTATGTAGATACGGCTTGTGATCAGAATCGAATGGGCTAACAGATTCAGACAAGAGAGGTTTTAATTCATTGGTGGTTGCAGCTTGCTAAAATATCTGGAGAAGTGAAAATAGCAAGTTTTTACAAACATTTCTCAACAGTTTATTGTTCGCAGGGAGGGATAGCCTCATGTACACAAAATCCTCCTATAAAAAACATGGGCTCCTTGGCGTGGACTTAGAAAAAAGGGCGGATTTGCTAGATTTTTTTTTAAACAAGGCAAAACGTTATTTCATTGTCATTGGTTAAGAAGATTTTTTAGAAGTTTTACAAACCGAGGCCATGACCAAAGTCACGCCCCAAAACAAAGACCTACTCTCGCGACATTACATTACTCAATTGTTTTTGCCCCGACAAGACACTAAAACGTCGCTGCATCTTTGATGTTGGTGATAAGCATGGTGGTGGTGGAACATCGGTTATGGAAGAAACGAGAATTTCACTGCGTCAGAGCATCTCCGGTCGGGACGCCCAAACGGCCGCCCAAAGGCCTTTGGGGCGTGCCGGACAGTTTTTCGCCCCTACTCGCGCCGCCAAAACGTGAATTGGGTCCGCCGAGGCCCCGTTTTTGGTCCGGCACGCCCAGCCCACGCCCTCATCTTGGGCACACCTCGGGCGGCCCCGGACACAACGACGCGCGACGCCACGTACCCCTCCAACGTGTGGGCCATGCCTGGCAGCGAGACATGAGGCCGAGTCAACCGAATTAATGGCGTGCGAGCCGCCTGCGAGCTGGTTCGACTCTGACGACGACGTCCTCACCAACACCTCCGACGAGAACTTCGCGGCAGGCATGGAAAGGGAGAGGGTTCGCTACGAGGCGGTGGAGCAGGCTCGTCGCGCAAGATCAGAACAAGGCCGCGTGCAACCTCCTCCGCCGCAACCTCAACAAGAGGCGGAGAAGGTTGATGGTGATGATGACGGATTCGAGGACTGGCCGCCGACGCCGGAGTGGTATCCCGACCACATGCAGCTCGCCATTGAGGCAGACATAGCCTCCGCCGCCACCGCCCAGCCTCCTACGCCGCCGTCCGTGACCACCGGCTACCTCTACTGCCTCTGCTCCGGTTGCCGCCGGGGTCCTGTGCTCGCCGCCGCAAGGGCCGGCTCCTGCCCCAACTGCCGGTGCCGGCGTGCCACCCTACGTACTAGATTTAGGTCTCGATTTTAATTTGAATAAATTATGTTAGTTTTTAACGAAATTTTAATGAAATGTATGCACTTTCGTACCAAAATTTCGTATTTGAATAATATTTGAGCGCCGCGAGTGGGGAGCGACGGTGCCCAAAACCAGCGACTAGTCCGGACGGCGCCCAAGCAGCCTGTCCGGTAGGCCTTTGGACGCCGCGACCGGAGATGCTCTCATAATCTCCCAAGTAAGAAGCATAGCAACTTAGCTAGCAATGCCATGGCCTTCCTATGACCACTCTTTTTGTGGATGGCCTCAGTCCACTATTTCTTAATGGAGTGCAAAGCTTGCCAATTTTCTGGGACCATGTCATGTAGCACAAGCCAACTTTTAGATGTTTAAATGCGGGAAATGAAATGACATTTAAAAATGAGGTGAACGGCCGTCTCATGAAACATGATTACAGGTAAGCCCACAATTTTGCCACCCCTTGCTTAAAACCTATTCGCTAGATTTCATTACAGCGATGGCAGAAACAAATACTACTAGTACGGTGGCCGTCCGCCTGATCGATTCGCATCCAAAACTAACCGCATATGTGCACCGACGGCATCAGGTAGGATTCGGGGGTTCGCGCGTCTTTGTGCTTCCAGCGCAGCTCCATGGCCGATCGCTAGCGAATCAGGACCAACACACGGTACCATGTCGCTACAGCTGGTTGCATGCACCATGCAGCCGGCCGGTTATGCTATCGTAATCGCCTTCGATTGTATTCGTTTTAATTTGTCGTTCTGGTACCTACCGGCTACCAGGACGAATTCACGGTCCTGATTTCCAGAATTGATTGAAATAAACACGCGCTGCTAGTATAGAAAGACGTACGTGAGGCAATGCGAAATTTCAACTTGAAATTAACTTGATTATTATCCTGCAAAATTTGAACTTCAAACTTTGAAACAAAGTTAGGCAGCTGTTACTCAAACCCTAATAAAGTCCTGCATAGTTCTAACGTGCCAAAACCAAAAACAGTTCGAACACGCATTGATCGTCGATCAGAGTAGGGATGGTCATTCGGTGTCTGATGGCACTAGGCGAGCTTCTTGGTCGACGGGAACAACCCACGGGCTGGGCGCCTGCGCCTCCAAGTCGGGCATCCCCCGCACGTTGGCGAACTGCGCGTGGCACGGCTGGTCGCCGCACCGGAGGTTGATGCCGTCCAGCCGCACCCCGCTGCACGGCCGCTCCTCGCTGCACCGCAGCTGCACTGCCACCTTGCTGCTCGACGTCCCCTCGATCCTCCTGAACGTCACGTCGCTGATCTGCACCAGCGACGGCCTGCCGACGGCGCCGGAGCAGCGGTCGTGCGGGCAGTAGCTCTGGTCGATGACGATGGGGTTGGAGACGTTGGCCATGGTGATGTCCTCGAAGGTGATGTTGGATGCCCGGCCGGGGGGCGAGCCGGGCCACGTCTTGATGCGCAGCCCGTTGGTGGTGCCGCGGACCGTGCAGTTCCGGATCACCAGCCCGCGCACCTCCTCCTCGCCCTCCTCCCTCCCCAGGCTCCCCACGCTGATGCCGTGGCCTGGGCCACAGACGACGCCGGTGACGACCACGTCGGAGGAGCCCGGCCCCACGGACACGCAGTCGTCGCCGGTGCCGATCACCGAGTCAGCGATGCGGACGTGGCTCGAGAAGCCCACGTGGATGCCGTCCGTGTTGCGGCTGCCCGCCGGCGCGTGGATGCGGAGGCCCTCCGCCGCGACTCCGCTGCTGCGGTGGAAGCTCACGTGGAACCCACGGCTGTCCACGAACCGCAGGCCCCTCACCGTCGAGTTCGCCACGCCGTCCAACTCCAGAGTCTGCACATTTACCAAAACCGGCTCACCGTCGAGTTCACCGTCTCGATCGATTAGTACTGAATGAATGCAGGGCCTGAGTCAGTACCGTTGTCTTGGGCTTGTTGGTCTCGGTGCCTCCCTGGCCGTCGAGGGTCCCGGCGCCGGTGACCAGGAGGTTGCTCAGGGCACTGAACGTGATCCAGGCATCATCTGACAAGTGGCATCCACCCGTGCACGGCCTGAGCACGCCGTCGATCAAGACTATGGGCGCGTCGCCGCTCTTGCAAGGGCCCGAGAACTCGACGGCGCCGACGGCGAATGTGCCCTCCGGGACCAGGAGCGTGGCGTTGCCGGCCGTGGAGCTGCACGCGGCTCGCCATGCCGCTACAAATGCCTGGACAAGGGTGATCCATCAGAAAATAAAAGGAAACAAGGGGATCGACGCGTGCTTCACTTCACTCACGTCTTTGTTGTCTTCCCTGCCCGGAGTCGCTCCATACTCTGTCACGTCGTAGACGCCGGCGGCAGCGCCATTGCTACTGCCGTGCACGTCGCCACCACCAAGCACTACGAACAGGTACAGGGTGAAACAGACTTTGAGGACGGTAGCCATGGTGGTCGAAATTCGAAGGTCAGTCTGCTTCAGAACCGAAAGATGTCAGGAGGAAGCTTTTCATCTTATACGCACATGCATGAGCATTGATCAACAGTGTAAGAAATTAAGTCCTTGCGCAAAGATCGTAACCTCCAAAGTTAAAGATGAGCACAAATAAGCTTAATTGAGCGTCTAACTGCAGTTTGGTGCTACTTGTAACTCCTTTCTGACATAAACTAGTAATTAAGCATGTTCGTTTCTTGAAGACAAAGTGCTCAACGGTCTTAAAGGGAGAATTTTAGTGCTCCAAGACCATCGTATTCAGAGTTTCAGACGTGCGGCCAACAACAAGAATGTCTCCCGCTATCTATATTTTTGGGTACATTACATACATTGACACATACAACCTCAAATTATTAAGGGAAAATTGTCTCATCGTCTAGTTATTTTTTTTTTATTTTTTTTTTGCGACGGTCTAGTTATTTTATTGAACAGAAGGGTCCACATATCTTTCTATATCTAAATAGCCATCCACCACAATCCTGCCCTCCGCCAAGATGTTCCGGGGGAAACCCTAAATCTGGGTCTCCCGGATCGAACGATGGCGACAATAAAATGTCGTTCTCCCTATTGAGGGCATCGTTTTGGAGCAAGTTCTGCGTGGAGGGGTCTAATCGTGGTGTGATGTTTGCTTCTATCGCGTTGGCGTTGGCGAGTCTCGGGGCATGACGCAGCTGGGTCTCGGTCGTGGACGCGTGTTGATAGACGCGCGTAGGATGGTGGAGCTGTCGGGCACCATGGCGACATCGATGGCAGGCCTGACATGCAAGGATAATGCTTTGGTCCTTGTCCCGAATATGAAGATGGGTTAGAGGAAGACGGCGGCGGCCACTTCTGTAGCATGTGCATCGGTGCCGCTGAGCGTCTGCTGGACCGGTTGTGCCCCTTGCTCGCTAACGGGCGGCTTGGCGTGGCCTTCGGTCTTTTGATGATGTGTGTTGGTGTGATGTCAGGGCACATGGCCCTGTTCTTGGCCACCCCTTCATCAGTGTTGTAGATGTAGCGAGTTGTCAATAGGTTAGTGGCTTCGTTTCGGGTTGATCGTTATATTCCTCTTATAATGTTTTGTTGAATAATCTAATAAAGTCAGATGTGTGCATTCCTTTAATGCAGAGGCTGGGGTACACCATCCATTTTTTTTTAAACCATCATCAATCCTGCCATCTGAGTAAAAGCTGCCTTTCCATTCCAACCATGCCATCCAAAAAATTCTTTTTTCGTGCGTCTAATTCTACTAGGCAATTTAGCGCGGCGACACCTCGCGCCCATGTGGTGGTACTGAATGTTGTAATAGTTGATAATACAATTTTCTTTTTTCTTGGTCGAAAGCAATTAAATAGATTGTAAACATGAGAGCAGATATTAGAGCGGAGATGTGATCGTTAGGCGGTAGGTCTGGTGCACACTCAAATAAATTTGTCAAAAGAGTGGTCATATTTTTGTTTTGTAAATACGAAGAGTCGTCAAATTTTCAGCAGAATACTAATATTTATTTAATTCTAGGCAGTAGGACGGTAATCATACACTAATAGTATAAAAGGTGTACAATCTGTCATGATACTACAGCAAGGATTGTTGAGTGAAGTACACTTAAATAACTAAATATGCAACCGTAGCTACCGCTTGCAACATTCCTAATACCAAAAATTAGCTTTGCAGTGCTCACACACAAAATGAGGGCCGCTATAATAAAACCTTCAAGGCCACGAACCTGCAGAAAATATGAAGGTAGTAAGAATTAAGTAATGAAAAGAAAAGGCAACCTACAGAATTAAGCAAATAGAAATCAAAATTCCACAACTCATGTTTTAAAAGCGGGATCAGATTCTTAGGGAGAGGAAGATCTACGTTAGTGGGCCGGTAGCCTGCTTTCACAAACCGATGATCACGGCGAATAGACATGCGTACGTGTTGGATTACACTAACTCTATCTGCCGGCACAGAAGGTGTGGCCGCACCTGTAAATATAAGAAGGCATAAAGGAGAAAAAATATAAATAAGAAAACAAAAAGAAGAATTTCATGAAAAAAGACACAATAAAATATAGCTGCTCGTAAGAGGAACAAAAGAAAAATCTGCACCTGGAGCTACATCGGCAGACAATGCGCCAATTCATCCAGTTCCATGTCAGACAAATCGTCTGCAGTCAGAGCATCCGGAGACTGCGCATAAAACTGAAGAGAATCAGGCTTCAAAATCCACATTCGGATATATCGAGGTCGAATAGGAGGAAGATGGAAAAGGAGTTCAGGAGCTAGAAGAAAGGGCTGTGAGCAAGAATGAACATTTGGCTGGACATCATTCAGCGAAGAACCACCATCAGGAAATTCATCAGACAGGAATAATGTTTTTAGTTTATCCTAAAGTAGCTGCAAAACATATATGTATTAGAGACAACTGTTGAAACAATTTATAGAAGATATAGAAAATTATCCAGCCACTGGTATGCATAAAAGTAGGTTAACATACATAACAATTTTTTGGGGAATCTAAGAAGACCTGTCATGCTATTCACTATACAAACAGATTGTTGAGAGTCCCGACTAAACAATTTCAAGAGGCTTTCAAGTAAAAGGAAAACACCTTGGCGGCATGAGCTTGTGCCCATTGTTTAGATATAGAGCGTATATCGGTTGCAGGCAGCAATATATGCAAGCAAATGATCAGACTTGCTTTTTGAAGAAGAAATATTGCAATCCAAACAACATAATATATGTCTAAAGGATAAGTAAAATTACACTGTGAAATCAATCTCACTAAGATAATAAGTATACCTTACCCCGTGAATGTTAGAACATGGCGATTCTCTGCAAAATCAGCACCAAACGGATTGTGTATGCTAATACCTTCGTGACATGCTTTGCAGTCGGTCAATAAGCATATTACGGTTCACCATTTCCTTATGTAGTCTCTGATTGACATTGATCTAACATTTAGGACATAGAAGTAACACATGAAAGCAAACAAATAAAAAATATATTATTATGTTATCTCCCTAGTACAACTTTATGTTTACGCCACCTCATAGAGGCTAGGATCTGCTTCACCTAGAGTATAGAGTGTGATCTAAACATGCAGTTACATGTTCCTTTTGCTCATTTGGACAGTTCAAAATGACCTAGGCGTACCTGCTTGTAAATTTGTAAAAAAGAAATATAGAGCAATAGCTCTCCTGCTGCAAGTTTTCAGTTTTTTCTGGAAATAGCCAAATACATGAGGGGATGAATAGCAGAGTCATAGGTCAAGACGAATTTTCAGGTTTGTAGAAACAAATATATTAGTACTCCAACCCTAACAAAACAGTAGAACAGTAAAACTAAATCCACCACAAAGATAAGTACACCTATCAGAACATGATCTTAATATATCGAGCTGGTTTTCAGTAACACTACATTTGTATAGATCACCTTGGTTTTACATTTCATATCCTAGCATACGGTCCTGACAGAAAATATATAAGATAATAACTTACTAATTGTTTTGTCGCTAATTAAAAAGGGGAATACAAAGGTAGATACTGCTTAGGCATGTTTGCATGTTAGAAAAGGTGCAGAAAATTTAGACACGCCAATCATCCAGAAAAAATGCTAATTCAGTGTCAAATTATTTTTGAAACAACACATCTAAAACTGATATCATCATTCCCTAAAATAAATTGCTACCCCATCATCATGAATTACGCTGCAATCCATTCATCTTGTTTAACTCTACTGCTGATGTTCAGGAGAGTCCCTACGGAAAAAATGTTCATGTAGCAATATCCTTAGCCATTACATTTTAGAACTTCTATTTACTTATATATTAGTGAAATAGTTGATTTGGCCTAGCACTTGGCCTAATTAGCACTGTAAAATAAAAATTGGACGGGGTTTGGTTGGATCCAAGCTCCGCCCCTGCTTATAGGACGAGAAATCCTATAGTCACAACATGAGAATGTGTATCAAGAACTGAAGAAACAGCTGTGATGTTTCCGGCCAAAATGATCTGATGAACCTCACCCAAGCAGTACACAGACACACCAAAACAACAGAAGATTACCAGAGCTAAGTTTGGAGCATGAGATAGAACATTTACCACCACTCTCTTCCCTTGTTTGCCAAACAATAGTATTACCGAGACGCTTCTCTCGTTCACAGCCTCCTCACCCTGCAAAAATAAAAGCTCGTTTCAGTGAACTCCTCATGGTCAGAATAGCGCGCAGGCGCCACTGCCACGCGCCGTGTCCTCTGAAGTCAACCACACCTGCGCGCCATCTGGTTTGGCGGCACAGACGCTGGACTACTATTGTGATTTACTTATTTACTTATTTTTAAAGCAAGAAACAAATAGGAGTAGTGGAATAGGCAAGAAAATCTATTCGGAGTACATATGTGCAAGCAAACAAACCATTTTTTCAGTCAAATTACTCCAAGAAGTTACAGTAGCAATGGTAGTACAGCAAGCATTTGCTACAGGAAATCTCTGCTAGTTGCATAGAATGACTACAGAGCGCACAAGCAAGCAGTAATTTAATGTAAATTTAATTAAGAAAGCAGTAACTTAATTGTTGCTGAATCTGCAATCTGAATACTACTCCAAGCAAGTAAAAATGCAGTACATAGCAAGCAAGCAGTACCACTAAATACTGCAGGAGTGTAAGAACCTCTCGCACCGTTAAATATTTCACCTTTTCATCAGATAGCATTTCTAGTACTGATATTTCACCAAATGACCATCTAATGCATCTAAACTTGATACTACTGCAAGAAATCAAGCAAGAACGTTAATGAATCTCATATGAACATTCTGATGGTTTACTACAGCAACCACACACATCCGAATACTACTCAATGCAAGTAAAAATGCAGTACATAGCAAGTATCCAATGACCAGAATTGTAAACCAAGCATAGCAACATATGGTAATCGAGATGAAATTGTCATGCGATCAGGGAGTTTGAGAAGAGACATGTTGTTGTATTCTTCTGGTACTTCATAGGGGAAGCCATCGACCATACCTTCTTCTACACTGCAGAAATGCAATTTCCCAGAAAGATCTCAGCCGTAGAGTGAATGACAGGGTATAAATGAGAAGAGCTCTTTCGAAAGAATTCTCAGCAATTATTTACTGCTAGATTTATAGATAATTTAATTCTTTATTGCTACAAAGGTGTCATACTTCACAGTTACCATGTGTTTTCCGAACCTTCTAATGTTATAGACAGACCATAAAAGCTACCAAAATCTGACTCCCGAAAATAGGGGTGATCATAACTGAATATAATCAGGAATGGATTTAACTTTAATTTAACACGATATATTACTCACGTTCGAACATAATTAAGAAGTTTTTCTGCTTTGGAGCTACCGCTTCCCTGATTCTATCCTCAACAATTCATTGAAGCTCTTCGAGACCGACAGCTAATTTATCCAATATTTCTTCTCATTTGCTCTTTTTGAATCAGCAATACCAGTAAGTATTAAACTCCTCCCGTCAGTGGTCTTGATGCTTGCCTCACATTCTACAGTTGAAAAAAACACAAAGAAACCAGGATTCATATGGGTAGAGCATGTTGAAGAAATGCGAGGTGACAGATAGCTGATTTTGACTTCTTCAATATAAACTAAATCTTTGCCACTAAGTATCATAAAATTATGACTTATTCTTTCGACTGAATCCAAGGCTCTAACCCCTGCAATCTTGAGACTGTCAGTGATATCCTCCAATGGTTTTGAACTTCACGAATAGCTTTATTATCTATGGGCAAAGTATATCTTAGCAAAGCAGCCGGATCTTCAAAGGGACGTCCAGAGATCAAAACTGAAATATCTGGGATCACAGGTTCGAGAGGAGATGCATGGGCTGAGCATCCAAATGTTGAATGGGGAGGGTAGAAGGAATAACGGCAATTTGACCGCATGATGTACCTGGAGTTATCGCTGAGGCGATGAACTCTGATTATCCCCACAGCAAAAAAAAAAAAAAAAAACAGGAGGAGAGAGGGATGGCAGGAATCTCACCGGACGGGGCTCCCGAGCCCAAATCAGCAGCGGGGATGCGAAATCCAGCGTGGGCACGCCAGCACCCTGAGCCCCAATCTCTAGCACCGAATCCGATCTGGGCCGTGATGGCGAAGCCCGGATCTTCCTCGTTGCCGACGAAGGTCGAGGACGGAGCAGGTCGGGGTGCTGGTCGTGGCCAGTAGCAGCAGATCCGGGGAGGCGACCGCCATCTCTTCGTCATTGCAAGCGAAGGTCACAGGGAGGCGGCGCGCAGCAGGGGTCGTTCTTCCTGTCTGCAGTAGAGGGAGGACGTTCTCTATCTCCAGCGCGTGCGCTATCTCCAGCGCATACGGCTGCTGCTTGGCGGGACGACGCAGAGGAGTGGGCGGCGGATCGACCTCGGGGAGAATAAAGGGGATGAGAGGGACGCCATAGCGGCGGAGGTGGTCGCCGTCTCTCCGTCCGGAGGGCGAGCCGGGACGTGCGGGTGGGCGCGTCCGACGCGCCTGGACGCGGGCTAGCCGCAGGTGGCGGCGCCACCGCTTTTAGGTCGCCGGAGCGGCGGCGGCGACGTGCGGAAGCGGCGGCGGACAGCACGCAGCACGGCGGCGATTCCGGCGACGGCGTGGCGTTTCGGCACCCGATATGAGGCGAGGAGGGAGAGGCCGCGGCGGCGGAGCTCGCCGTGGCGCTCGATCTGACCGGGGAGGGCCGGAGCGGCGAGGGCGCGCGTCGGCGTCGCCGGTGCCACGGAGCTCCGGGCCGCGCAGGGAGAGAGGAGAGGGAGAGAGCGTGTTAATTGATGATAACCCCCAAGTACAATTATGTTTGCTCACATGCCCCCCAAATGTGTCTATGACATTTGGGGTTTAAGTGGCATGGGGGTTATCATCAAATGCCCCTGTTCTGCGGGCGATTTTTCAGAAAGGGCCCGATTTTTTTACAAATAGCAATTAGGTCTTTTGCGGGCGGTTTTCTGTAAAATTGTTGCGCCAAAGATCGTGCGCGGCCTTTGATTGGTAGAAACTCGCCAGCTACAGGCCGCGCGGGGAGAGAGGAGAGGGAGAGAGCGTGTTCTGCGGGCGATTTTCAGAAAGGGCCCGGTTTTTTTACAAATAGCAATCAGGTACTTTGCGGGCGGTTTTCTGCAAAATTGTTGCGCCAAAGATCGTGCGCTGCCTACAGTGTCGCTACAGTGCGCACGATTCTTGGCGTCATCTGGACCGTCCGTGGCTTCGATCGGACAGCCAAAAAAATGTGGGTGACGTGGATAGCGGGAGAGGAGGCGAATCGAACGAACTTTTATATATAGTACTCTGCAAAATTGTTGCGCCAAAGATCGTGCGCGGCCTTTGATTGGTAGAAACTCGCCAGCTACAGGGCGCGCGGGGAGAGAGAGGAGAGGGAGAGAGCGTGTTCTGCGAGCGATTTTTCATAAAGGGCCCGGTATTTTTACAAATAGCAATCAGGTCCTTTGCGAGCAGTTTTCTGCAAAATTGTTGCGCCAAAGATCGTGCGCGGCCTTTGATTGGTAGAAACTCTCTAGCTACAGTGTCGCTACAGTGCGCACGATTCTTGGCGTCATCTGGACCGTCCGTGGCTTCGATCGGACAGCCAAAAAAATGTGGGTGACGTGGATAGCGGGAGAGGGGGCGAATCGAACGAACTTTTATATATAGTACCCATGGTGTTACGAGCAACTGAATTGTAGCAAGGGGTTCGCATGCAGCCCATTAATAGAGGCCACATGTAGCCCATTTCCCATTCAAAGCGGGCCCAAACAGAGTTCTCACCGCATGGCACAAAGACCAGCCCATGGACGTCTAGCCTAGCCCATTCCATGCAGCAGCTGCGTGTCGTGAAGGCAGCATCTCTAGCAGAACCCGCAAAAGACTCAAACCCTCAAAACTCCGGCGAGTTTACGGGTTTGGTGTTGTTTTTTGGGCAGAACAGAGCCTGCAAAATTAGCCCAGCCCGCAAACGTTTTGCGGGGGCCCGTGAAACGAAGCGGCGAGCCTCTATTTTGCCGGATTGCGACCGCGGATGCAGGTCGAAACCCCCACTTCTCCTTGCACGCTCCGCCGCTCCGGTGAGCAATCCACCCCCCCCCCCACTTCGCAGTCTCCGACGAGCAATCTCGCCACCCCGACCGCAGTTCCGGTGACTCCGAGCCGCCATGGCGCCGAAGAGGGAAGCGGAGCCGCTCCCCGGCGACGACAAATTCGGCGGAGACTACTCCGACGAAAAGCGGCGCCAGGTCTCCCGCAGCGACGGCGCACGGAAGCGCGGCATCCTCAAGTACAAGCACGGGGAGCCGGTGCCTCTCGCGTGGCACCGTGATGGCCCTTCACGTATTTACCTGCGTGAAAAGTAAATGGGTTAGGTTGAGACTCCAAGTGCAGAGTGTGTAGTAAGTGGAAGACGTGTTTTCCCCACGAGGGTGACTCGAGGGTTTAATATCGAACTCTCGGGGAATCAGTAGTGAAGATTTATCTTTCCTATCCTTCTTTTGGTTACCTACAAAACAAAGTAAATGTTTTGGTCCTCAACCTCACCTAGTGGTTGTCAAGCACAAGGTGTGAGAATGATATCAAGATAATATGCAATGCAAACAAGAAATAAATATGCAATGGTGGTAAATAAATATGCAAGGATGGTGGTAGCAATGATAAATGATATTTTTGGGTTTTATATGATGAATGCAAGATGTAAAAGTGTTTTTGTATTTTCGGATTTTTAAATGGCAGAAAATGGAAAAGTGGTAAAAGTGGTTGGAAAGGTGTTTCTTATGATTAAAAATGGACCGGGGTTCATGGTTTCACAAATGCACTCTCTCTTTAATAAAGTGGTAGACAATGGAACACTAGAGTTGACATATGAGATTGCAACACAACAGTTTAATGACAAGTTATAATTATATGGGCATCACGTCCTAACATAGAGACCTTTTGGTTATTAGTCTCTCTTATACTCCACCAAGATGCGAACTAAATCATAACACCTCAGTAATTAAGATAACTCAGAGTATAGCAATAAGTATCATGACATGAAGTTAAAATAAGAACATGCTAGATCTAGTCATGGAGTAGTGGCAATGGTCACACCCACATCTCCGGTAGCATGGTATTTCTTTTTATCCCTAGTGAGGCAACAAAGTAAGGTAAAACACCCAAGTGGATCGCAGAACTTTCTCTCACGTTCACTGCACTAGCCACCCCCCGTTACTCCAACTAATGCACACGTTCCCCCTCACACGCTCTCATAAACATGCTTGATCATGACAAGTAAATAAGAACGGGGTACATAATATGCATCTACTTTCATAACTGAAACAAAACCATTGCAATCTCAAACATATATTAACTCATAAAAAGATCCACCACAAAGGTATTACATAGATGACCGTAATCATGTTCAGCAGCTCATACGGTACTAATTAGTGAAGCTCAAGAGAGAGAGATACATAAGTTACTTCCACAAACCCATAGTCCAGAGGTGGACTACTCCCTCTTCATCATGGAGACGGTGGAGAAGTCGTTGGAGAAGATGGAGACCACGCCGGCAGCGCCCCGCCGGAGTTTTCCCCCTCCAATCTGCACTCCAGGTCTCTGTTTCGGTGTTTCTGTGTTTCTGCGGCGCTCCTTCCAGAGAACGTCGGGGGACTATTTTTATAGGCGGTTTTAGGTCAAAACGGAGTCGGTGGAGGAAAGATCGACGGCAACGGAGCTCCGAGGCCCAAAAGGGGGTCCCACGCGGCCAGGTACTGGCCGCGTGGGCCCACCTCTTGGCCCTCGGGCCTCCGCTTGTTTGCTTCCTTCGCTCCCACGCTTTGTTCCTTCCAAAAACTGATGCTCGTAAATTTCCAGGTCATTTGGACGTCGTTTGGGTCCCTGAAACATTAAAATATAGAAATAGGGTTTTCTGCCTGCGCAGGGTTAATTCCATAAAAATAGGAAAATCATAAATATTCCCAAAATCATTATAAAACAGTGATATAACCCTTATATGATGCAAATATGACTGGAATATAAGTAAAATAATGCAAAGTTCATGTATGCATTTTACATGCATCAACATCCCCAAGCTTAACCTATACTCGTCCTCGAGTATGAAGGTGATAAAACTAACATGGACTTTGCAATTTAATACTATCAATGGATATCAAAGATGATTACTATTGCTACATAGAGTCAAATGATTCATTCTTAAAAGGAGTAGCAATATGCAAGATAGTTTATGAAGTGATATCAAGTATTCAATGCAAGGATGTTCAATGATAATTCACAAAGTGTAACATAAGAGAAAGTACTATGGACCACATGTATGCATAATGATAAGTAAGAACATCCTACAATGGTCATAGAGTATTGATGAAAATCTGAATATAAAAGGTGGACACTTTGGAAAGATATATATGAGTAGAGGTAAAGCATGAATAAATTTCATCTAACTTCTGAACTTCTCTACTTAAGTTAATGATTGTAATATGGTAATCCTTGGTGTCAAGCTCTCATTCCCCTATCATAGCATCTTGAATGATTAAGTTTAAAGTGAAAGCAATATGAGTAGTGTGCTTGACAAAGTACAGGTTGAAAGTCTCATGCCCCTTGAATACAAGTACCTACTCCATGTGTTACTCAACTTGGAAACAAAGCAAGTTCAAGTTAAATATCATTGTAAGTAATAATAGTATCATTAAGAGCGTCAACTGGGGTACCTCTTGTCCCAGGATATGGAACAAGCCCATATCAAAATGACAAGACAAACAAACACAATGAACAATCTCAACACCCTTTTTATTTACCATTAGATAGCTTTTTATTGTAAGGTGTATCACAGAAGGTTCACCATAGCATGTAAGTAAATTTCCACCATGAATGATGCATGGCTTAGATTAGCGGCCCAGGCGTCTCTCTAACCATTTATACAAACTCATTTAAACTCACTTCATTTCCACATTTATTTCACCCATGGTAAGCATCCATAAACAAAAGTACATGATATCAACTAAATGAATGAAGTGCATGTTGAAAGCTTGCCATGTGACAGCACATATGAGCTAACTCTCAACCAAAGACATTTGTCAAGCCCACAACATCATAATTTTAATCACAATGGGTCATATTTTATTTATGCAATGAAAGTAAAGTGTGCATCAAGTTCGAGAGAGCTCTATAACCAACTTTTCCCATAACAATCAACAACATAAGCATTTTCATTCAGAGGTATAGATAACACAAATATCATGATAAACATACTCGGAATAGCATAAAGCTAATAGGTAGATATGGTGGACTCACTGGAAAAACTTTGGTTGAAGGTGTTGGAAACAAGTTTTTGCTTGTTGGAATTTTTGGGCTAGCAAGAGGGAGAAAGTTGACCATCTAAATGCATGCATGAGTGTCCATAGAACTAACTAATCCATGTTAAAACAAGGTAAAATAACATTCAGCATCAAAACATGAATAAAAGATAGCTCTTGATAAAATACTTGCAAATTATTACTCATTAACAAGCTCATGAATCATGCAATTATATGTATCTTTTAAAATCAACTCAACATCCCTTTTCCCAATCTATAATAGCATCCAACATAATTCAACCCAAATTTCCAGTAGCTCTCTCATATATAAATGATAGTGTGGTGGTCTCACAAAATAAAAATCAAACCAAACAAACAAAAAGAC
Organism: Poa pratensis; assembly: GCA_947311845.1. Classification (NCBI taxonomy): domain Eukaryota; kingdom Viridiplantae; phylum Streptophyta; class Magnoliopsida; order Poales; family Poaceae; genus Poa; species Poa pratensis. The sequence continues at coordinate 34,768,583 of CAMZMU010000069.1, forward strand.
GCTCCAAGTTTATGCGATAAAGTGTTTCGATCGAAAAACAGAAGTTAGACGTGTGCAAACCGAGAGTGTGTAGGTCCAGTGGGGTTGTCTTCACATCCCCAAGCTTATGGTCTTCACCATCCTTGGATAGCTCTTGGTGCATCTCCTCTAATCCCTGTGAAAAAACTTCAAAACACCGTTTCTCCCATTTCTTTTTCTGTGGGGTGCATTAGTAGTGATAAACAAATAGATTTCTTGCTGCATATAATCCTTGAACAAAAATTCATATGAATGTCCAGAAAGTGTATAATGTTGTATGCCTACTCATAAACTCAATTGGATCAAAAAGATTCAAGTTAAAAGTTCTAAGCATGCATCAAACAAAATGGGACAGAATCTGTCCAGAAAAACAGCAGCAGCTAAACGTATTTTTCTACCCTACTTAACTTTGTCGAAAATTCCGAAAAATTCATGCATACAGAGGATGAAAAGTTGCAATACAGTTCAAATATGAGCTCATTCGGAGTTACAGAATAAGAATTAAAAATCATACCGTGCACAGATTCGTGCAGGAATAAAATCTCCGAACGCTATAAGCAACTTCTTCAAACCAAAATGAGTAAAACTTGGCACTTTATTAAAAATTCCAGAAACTAAACTAAACACAAGTCTCTTGTTACAGCAAGAGGACACAAAGAAAATCACAAATAAAAACAACCGGGTTGCCTCCCGTAAAGCGCTTTCTTTATAGCCATATAGCTAGGCTTCTTACTTGATGTTTATTGTGGACGAAGCTCATGAGGGAGCTTGAACTTTGGTGTGTCCCTCTTCCTTGGGAAGTGTTCCATGCACTTCTTGTGTGGAAACTGAAACTTCACATTCCCTTCTTTTGAATCAATGATAGCACCTGTAGTACGAAGAAAAGGTCTTCCAAGAATAATTGGACTAGAGGTTTTATTCCCCATATCCATGATTAGAAAATCAACAGGTACAAATGTCATATGTAACTCTACCATAACATCACTTACTTTTCCTAAAGCATGTTTAATGGAATCATCAGCAAGTGCAAGTTCAATAGAGCATTTTTCAAGATTTTTCAATTCAAGTACTTCATATAGTTCTTGTAGCGGACCTGCACTTAGAAAATCGGCAAGATCCCTGTGTATAGTGCAAACTCCTGGATCGATTCATTTACACACACAGTTTACGATGAACATCACAACAAAGTATCAATTATTACACGCGGATCCTGTACTTAGGAAAATATTAATTACAAATTGCATAGCACGAAGCTAGCTTTGAAAGAGTAAAGCAGCGGAAATTTATTCTTCATGGAGTCTCCATCATCTTCATGCGCCACAGGCAAACATGTTGGTTGCAGACTTGAAACGTTTAACGTGAACTCACTCGTCATCAGAACAATCTGCAACAAATAAAATGTTGCAACAGAGTGGGTCAGAACCATTAAAAATGGAACTAGCAAGTGACACTATGTGGACACTTAGTGGAATAACTCTAATAACCTATATGCATATCTGGCTGGTGGAGTTCAAGTCTAATTTGCATAAAGCCAATTTTTCCTATCTCTTTATAACACTTTTCTTTTGTCAAAACAGGTATGGCATGAAAACCACCCTCTTGTCTACCTTTGTTAAACCTCCAAATTTTTAACTTAAGAAATTGGAATGTTGGAAGCCTCCGTTGACGTCCTTGATCAGCTGCTCAAATTGTCCGTAACCGGGGACACGGCTAAGTACTTAGTTCTAACTCTCGAGAGGGTGTGCACTTTCACCACGAGACTCAAACAACCCTTCTGTCCTTGACCCTCATGTAGTGAAAAGGAAAGGAGAAGCCTGAGACGAGACCTTTGGAGAAAAGTCAAGTCAGAGCCATTATACCACGTGGCTGCACTGGAAGCATCTTCACTTGGAGAAAACTTTGGTCCCTTTGTTCCTGGGTGGCCGTCCGAACTCTCAGGTAAGAACCCCCACATACCATGGTCCTAAGTATAGTAAACTATCTTAGGTGAAAACCCCCATGAACATGGTCCTGAGTAGACACTCAACTCATACATCCAATCAATCCCAAATCCACCCAGGTGTTTCATTTTAACTTTAGTAGAAATTAGCCTCTTCAATAAAACATCATTTGCATAGCATCAATATTTCTACCAAGTTATCATAGGATGCTAGACAACTAGTAAAAGGATATAGTGTAGTTTTCAGCATAGCAATACTATCCAACACATGCTTATAGAAAATACACTAAGTCATGCATAGGTAAAATACATAGGAAAATTCATGAGGGTGTGCCACTTGCCTTGGCAACAGGGAGAGCAGGAGTAGCAGTTGCAAAAGCCTTCGTTTCCCTCCGAAATTTCTAACACATAGAAACACCACAAATAAGCATACAAGCATTCCAAAATTTCTAAGGAAAATATGACATGCATGATATGACAAAATATTCTAAGGAAAATATGACAATTATGAGATGCAAGAATTTTCTAAGGGAAAGATGACAATCATGAGATGCAAAAAAATTCTAAGGAAAAGAGAACCATCAAGAGATGCAAATTTTTCTAAGTGTTTCTAAGTCCATCTCAACTCTTCTAAAAACACTTAAGTCATGAATGATTCGAACATGTAATAAAAATAATAATTTTTAATGTTAAATATAATTAAAATGACTCCTAAAAAGGAATAAACACTAATTTCGTAGCAACTATTGTACAAAAATACTAAAAAAATATGGCTGAAGTCTTTCTGGACAGAGGGCAACTAAACAAATCCAATGCAATTGGATTCACTCAAAAAGCTATTTTTAAACTAAAGTTATGTAAAAAATACTCAAACTTAGAGTTTCAAAATCACCGAAATTTAGTTTCGATAAAAGTTAAATATTTTAACAGATCTGAGCAGATCACAATTTTCTAAATCCGTAGACATAAAGTTTATTAAATTTGGACATACGGTTTGAGAGATATGTAATTTACAAGTTTTAACGATTTTCTGAAATGTTAGAACGATTTTTAAAAGAAAACGCTGACTGGGCGCTGACCGTGCATTGACTGCTGATGGGGCTTGACTTGGCGCTGACGAGGATGCTGACGAGGATGCTGACGAGGCGTTGACGTGGCCGCTTCAGATTCGCTTGTACCGATTCATTTAACGGATCTAATCTTAGTCATACAACAGATCTAACGGTCTAGATCTAACATACTAAAATAATCTAAATGTCAGAAGCTTTCCAGAAATATTTTATTTACAAATTATGGACTTATAGATTTATAACTATTAATAAAATAATGTTTTACATGTTTCTGTAAATAAAAAGTTAGTGCACGACTAAAATATATGTTTTTATTATTCTACCGTATTCTACACGTTCATACGAATCCATAGACTACAAAAACGTTGAAAACGGAGTTATAGTTGAAAAGATATGAATTTTACAAGATCTAACAATTTTCTGAGACTTAAAACGAAAACAGAAAAGATTAAAACACGTGGTAGCACCGGATAGGCCGGTACCCCTTCGTTTAAGTGATCTGTTCCGATCCGTCTGATCTGGATCTGATGGTTCAAAACGAATCTGGGAGTTGGGTCGATGGTTCTCACCGGAAAACTGAACGACGGTGGTTTCGGCGAGATCGGATGCGGATGGCGGCGGCGCTCCGGTGTTTCTCCGGCCTAGGCGACGACGTCCCCAGGTGCGGCTCCTCGCTCCGGTCCTCCCTGCGTCCTTGGCTCCTCCTCTCTTGCTCCGGTTGCGGCGGCGTCGAGGTCGAAAATGGCAACAATGCTGGTGGCGGCGGCGGCGGATTCCGAGCTCAAAATCGAGCTCGTTTTGAGGCTAGGGTTTGTGATTTTTGCGGGGACGGAACGTGTGGGGTATTTATGGGCGGAGTTTCGTGTGCAGGGGGCAAAGATTTGAACGGAATTCGGAGATTTTTCGGAGAGTTTCGTACGCGTCCAGGAAAATCTGGAGCGATGCTACGTTCCAGAAAAGAAAAAAACAAATGAAAAGGGAAAGAGAAAAAGGAGGCTGTGAAGCTGGGCCGGATTCGGCCTGCTTGTGAGGCGCGCGTGTGCTGCGCACTCACTTGGGCTGGGGCCCAAATGGCTGCGCCGAAACGTTTTTTTTGTTTCTTCTTTTTCCTGTTTTCTATATAACTTTTGATTTTGAAATCGGAATCGAGTCAAACCAATTTTGAAAAATTTGTAAAATCAAAACCTGTCATTTTAAACAATCAACAATCTTTTCCACACTTTTCAAAAATTCAAATTTTCAAAATATGTTTAAAAGCACAATTGACACTTATTGTCGAATTTTAAGAAAATAGGTTTTAAAACAAATCTTTTGTGACTTTAATAAAATCAAATAAAATACCACAAAAGTAAACATTTGAAAATAACTTATTTTCCAATTGGGTACAATCAAGTCACAACCAAATTTAAGCAAAACAACTAAAACCATAAAAGTCAAAAAATAATATATAGGACATAAATTTTCCTTTTAATATATTTTCTTAAATATGTTTTCAAGTGGAAATAATATTCCAACTTTTGAAATTTTCAAATGCAAACAATGCAAGAAGATGATGAATGCATGCATGATTTTTCTTTTCAAATCAAAATACATATAGTTTTCAAAAAGTTTTTAATTTTTGTGATTTTTCAAATTCTTGAAAAACTTAGGATGTTACAGACTACCACCCTTAAAAGGAATCTCGTCCCCGAGATTTGAGAAGGCTAGCAAAAGGTTATGACAGTATGGCTACCACCCTTAAAAGGATTTTTGTGGGTAGTGAAACAAACTTCAAACTGGATACTTGATTGAGAACGTACCATTCACCATACTAGGCTCATTATAGTTTCCTTCCACATGGATATGGTTCACATATCCTTTATCGAAAGGATTTGGCTTGGCAGCATCTTCGGCCTTCTTTGCTGGGCACTCATTGGCATAATGGCCCTTGTTCTTACACTTGTAGCAAAGCACTTGGCTGATATCCCCCTTGTGCTCGGGATTTGGGCGGTGTTGTCCATTGTTATGATTATGACCAACATGTCCATTTCCCTTGTGGTCTCCATTGCTTCCCTTGAATCCACCATGATCATGATGCTTGTGGTTGCTTCCTCCACTATGGTGGTTCCCATGTTTATGACCATGATTCACATCATGAGTGAAGTGCTTCTTGAATGAAGGCTCAGAATGATGTTTGTTGATACCCAGCTTCTTCTTCTTCCTGTTTTCAGCCTTCTTGATGTTATCGTCCAATATGATTGCTTGGTCTAGGAGGGCCTGATAGTTCGGAGCGTAAGCGACTTAAAGGAATCTTCAGCTCGTCACTCAGCCCTTTGAGAAATTTTGCCTTTCTCTTGCCATCAGTGTCAATGTCTTCAGGAGCATAACGAGACAATGAATGAAAGTCATCCATATACTCCTTAAGTGTCTTGTTCCCTTGCCTGAGGTTTCAGAACTCTTCTTGCTTCAAGTTCATAATGCCCGAGGAGATATGAGCATTACGAAAGCCTTCCTTGAAGGTATCCCAAGTCAAAGTATCCTGGGGGTGGGTGATTTGATAAGTTTCCCACCATTGAGCAGCTGGTCCTTCCAACAGATGAGTGGTAAACCTTACCATTTCAGGGTCAGTACACTCACAAGTCACCAGATCCTTGTGCACAGAACGTAGCCAGTCATCTGCCACAATTGTCTCTGTTGCATTGGAGAACTTGTTAGGCCTAAGCCTCAGGAATCTGGCAAGTATGTCCACTTGGGGAGGAGGTGGTGGTGGTGGAGGTGGCGGTCCATTCTGATTGGCCATGAACTGAGCCATCATAGTCATCAGCTGAGTCTGCGCTGCCATCATCTGTTGAAGCATTGACATCAGTGTTGTTGTTGTTCTGAACAAAAGATAGACAGATCTAGGTGAAAAATTTCTACCCATACAAGCATTCAACATAAACACAACAATCAAACCAAAGCTCAACTTTAACTTTTAGAATAAAACTTGGTCTAGTCGAATGGAAAGCGAACACACGGGGGTTCTGAAAATAAAACATGGGTACTTCCATACCACAATTTGATAGGTCAATACATCAACATGGTCTCATTATTCTAATAACTAGGGGTCTAGTCTATCTCCTTCCTGAGTGCATCTAGTTCTTCCTCTATTTCTTTGAGTTCATCAAGGTACTTATGGGTGTGGTGAAGTATAAATTGAAGTCTTGCTCCAAGGTACTTGATGGCCTCCCATGCTGCACTTCTTGCTGAATCAAAGAATGATAGGTGAAGTATTGGGTTGGTGACCATACAACAACCTTTGGTCTTGTGGTCATCGTCTTTGCCCTTGTACATATGGAGTTGCACCCACCAGTACTCTTGACCTTCATCCATGAAAGGGAATCCTTTGTACACTGTTTCTCCTTTAAATCTCAAGCTCCTCATGAGGTCCTTCAAAGCTTTTGGAAACTCAGCCTCACATTCCAAGGTCATGGTCATTGCTGGACCCTTCTTGAGTGATTCAATGAGGCGGGACATCTATAAATAAGAGAAGACATTTTAGAAAGAGAATAGTTAAGAAGTTACAACAAATGCTATCAATAAGTTTTTAGCTGAAGAACAAATAAAATTTTGTCCTATGTGCTTTCTTATTTCTAACCAGACTTAGGGTTTCGAACCTACAGGCAACACAGTGATCTGATACCATCTGTAGCGGACCTGCACTTAGAAAATTGGCAAGATCCCTGTGTATAGTGCAAACTCCTGAATCGATTCATTTGCACACACAGTTTACGATGAATATCACAACAGAGTATCAATTATTACACGCGGATCCAGTACTTAGGAAAATATTCATTACAAATTGCATAGCACGAAGCTAGCTTTGAAAGAGTAAAGCAGCGGAAATTTATTCTTCATGGAGTCTCCATCATCTGCATGCGCCACAGGCGAACATGTTGGTTGCAGACTCGAAACCTTTAACGTGAACTCACTCGTCATCAGAACAATCTGCAACAAATAAAATGTTGCAACAGAGTGGGTCAGAACCATTAAAAATGGAACTGGCAAGTGACACTATGTGGACACTTAGTGGAATAACTCTAATAACCTATATGCATATCTGGCTGGTGGAGTTCAAGGCTAATTTGCATAAAGCCAATTTTTCCTATCTCTTTATAACACTTTTCTTTTGTCAAAACAGGTATGGCATGAAAACCACCCTCTTGTCTACCTTTGTTCAACCTTCAAAATTTTAACTTAAGAAATTGGAATGTTGGGAGGCTCTGTTGACGTCCTTGATCAGCTGTTCAAATTGTCCGTAACCGGGGACACGGCTAAGTACTTAGTTTTAACTCTCGAGAGGGTGTGCACTTTCACCACGAGACTCAAACAACCCTTCTGTCCTTGACCCTCATGTAGTGAAAAGGAAAGGAGGAGCCTGAGACGAGACCTTTGGAGAAAAGTCAAGGCAGAGCCATTATACCACGTGGTTGCACTGGAAGCATCTTCACTTGGAGAAAACTTTGGTCCCTTTGTTCCTGGGTGGCCGTCCTCAAGTGAACTCTCAGGTAAGAACCCCCACATACCATGGTCCTAAGTATAGTAAACTATCTTAGGTGAAAGCCCCCATGAACATGGTCATGAGTAGACACTCAACTCATACATCCAATCAATCCCAAATCCACCCAGGTGTTTCATTTTAACTTTAATAGAAATTAGCCTCTTCAATAAAACATCATTTGCATAGCATCAATATTTCTACTAAGTTATCATAGGATGCTAGACAACTAGTAAAAGGATATAGTGTAGTTTTCAGCATAGCAATACTATCCAACACATGCTTATAGAAAATACAATAAGTCATGCATAGGTAAAATACATAGGAAAATTCATGAGGGTGTGCCACTTGCCTTGGCAACAGGGAGAGCAGGAGTAGCATTTGCAAAAGCCTTCGTTTCCCTCCGAAATTTCTAACACATAGAAACACCACAAATAAACATACAAGCATTCCAAAATTTCTAAGGAAAATATGACATGCATGATATGACAAAATATTCTAAGGAAAATATGACAATTATGAGATGCAAGAATTTTCTAAGGGAAAGATCACAATCATGAGATGCAAAAAATTTCTAAGGAAAAGAGAAACATCAAGAGATGCAATTTTTTCTAAGTGTTTCTAAGTCCATCTCAACTCTTCTAAAAACACTTAAGTCATGCATGATTCGAACATGTAATAAAAATAATAATTTTTAATATTAAATATAATTAAAATAACTCCTAAAAAGGGAATAAACACTAATTTCGTAGCAACTGTTGTACAAAAAATACTAAAAAATATGGCTGAAGTCTTTCTGGACAGAGGGCAACTAAACAAATCCAATGCAATTGGATTCACTCAAAAAGCTATTTTTAAACTAAAGTTATGTAAAAAATACTCAAACTTAGAGTTTCAAAATCACCAAAATTTAGTTTCGGTAAAAGTTAAATATTTTAACAGATCTGAGCAGATCACAATTTTCTGAATCCGTAGACATAAAGTTTGTTAAATTTGGACATACGGTTTGAGAGATATGTAATTTACAAGTTTTAACGATTTTCTAAAATGTTAGAACGATTTTTAAAAGAAAACGCTGACTGGGTGCTGACCGTGCGTTGACTGCTGATGGGCTTGACTTGGCGCTGACGAGGATGCTGACAAGGCGTTGACGTGGCCGCTTCTGATTCGCTTGTACCGATTCGTTTAACGGATCTAATCTTAGTCATATAACAGATCAAACGGTCTAGATCTAACATACTAAAATAATCTAAAGGTCAGAAGCTTTCCAGAAATATTTTATTTACAAATTATGGACTTATAGATTTATAACTATTAATAAAATAATGTTTTACATGTTTCTGTAAATAAAAAGTTAGTGCACGACTAAAATATATGTTTTTACTAGCCAAGTGCCCGTGCGTTGCTACGGAGAATTAGAAGGTTTAAGATTTTCAAATATGTTTTACAGAAATTGATTGCATAAAAAATCTAGATACATACAGAATTTGGTCTAGCTTCTATCGTTGTTTAGAAAAATCCAGACGAAATAGACAAAACGAATATTTTCTGGCAGTCTGTCAGTAAAAGGCAAAGTTCAGATCATCAAGGTTTTACATAAATTGCAGTGAAATTACAAATCACTATGGCTTATTACACTTATTTCAATTAGCAATCCAGAGAGACAAGGTGGAATGAAAAATGACATTTATCCTTGCAGTGCAGTCATATACATCCAAGACATCATCGTAGCATTAAAACATTATTTTCCGACCTCTACAACATGTTTTTAAGAATCAGTCCGGTCCAAAACCTTTCTACCATGAACATGAATACAAGATACCATCACCTAGTGGGCAAGTTTCTCATCTCCATGTTAATATCGGAAAGACAACAAGGTACAGTGCACAATACAAGAGGGTCAACTTGATCTTCTAAATTAATTTTTGTATCCAGTTCCTTCGGTCTACATGCTCCAAGGTCATTGTAAACTCAAAATGATACTATAAGTTTTCAAAGTCAATACATGAGAAGTCCAAATACAAATACACCATGACTTATCAGCTAGCCACCTCTTCCTTCTGCATATCCATACCTCTAGTTACGGGAGCTGTATTCAAAGGAAAATGAAGGAGAATTATTAGCATAATTAGAGAAGGACTGCAGAAGTGCAAATAAGTTAGCTGTTTGGTTGTTAGCTGAATAAATAATGTTGGCATGAAAATGTACAATATTGCAACTTCTTCCAGAATTCCAGAAATGATGTACTCCTAAAAGAAACAGTACTGCAACTTCTCCCAGAATTCCAGAAATGATGTACTCCTAAAAGAAACGGAGCAAGGTGCAGTGAATAAACATACTGACACCAATTTAAATCGAAGCATGAACACGGCGTCATATATGTCTCACTCTATAAATGATAAACAAAGAATACTGGCAAGTGATATGAAATGATTAGAAGCTACATATTTCAGAAACCACCAGGATCAACAGATTTGGTAGAATGGTGAAACCATGGCTCAATGCAGCTCAACATTTTTAAAATGTTAATTTTAGGGGCATTATCTCGTGTTTATTGCCGCTATTTCTGATTTGGGAATAAGCTAAATACAACATAAAAACATCACAAGGGAATATTGTGTCCTCCATGAATGTGCACGACAGCAGAGCATCCTTCTCCAAATGCTCACCTTGGATGTGAGGACGAACGGTAATTGAAAAGAGCAAGGCTGGAGCCACAGCCGTTGGGTGCCACGACCGCCTGCAGTTTGCAGAGCCCAGCAGGCCTCCATCGCACGCCATTGCTGGCACCGACGGAAGGCCTGGAGGCTGGCCATTGCCACAAGCCAGGCGCGGCCGTACGGCGGGGCGCTAGCACGGTGGTAGTCTCGGAGCCGGCCGAGCTCGGCATCTATGTGCTGGGTTGGGCAGTCCAGCGCGAGGTGACGCGGCCCACGCTGGCGACATCCTCGGAAGCATCATCAGGCGCTGCGACTTGTTCGAGCTTGACCAATCCAAACTGTTTTCATAAGCAACTGCTGAAGGAATTCATGGATGGGAGAAGATTTTTAAGCAAGAGAGAAAACAACCTTGAACCCAAACATCAATTACTCACCGCTGACCACCGCGTCGTCCATCTGCTCTGCATCTGACAGATCGAGCGGCGTGGTGAGGAAGGAGCACGCTGCGCTGTCCAGGTTGTAAGGTCCCTCAGATTTACCAGTCCGAGGTGCCCACCGTTATGTAAACAGATCACGATCCCAATGATCAGTGCATCGCGATCACATAACCAACATGGTGTACAGAGTTACATCATCCAACTCGATTAGTACAAGACTTACATAAATGGGGGGTCACACGACCAAGTCTGCAACTATCGTCACGCATGACGGAATTAACTACGGTACGGCGGAAGCTTTCGGCTAGCGTCTGCCCTTGTCACAACCGGACGCATTCCCACAGAGCAGTTGATCGGTGACACTCAGTTGGCGTAGTCGTCGGCGTACTTCTCCTCCTCGTCGCACATCTCCTCGTTGTAATCTGGACATTGGAATATCCAGGGACACAGCCATGAGTACAATTACGTACTCCAAAACCACCACCAGGCTTAACTTTTCATGGTAATGCAATAAAAGCGTTTTCGAAAACTGGGATAGCTGCTATAGAAGACTATAGGGCTTAATTGTCGCAACCGATGCTTTTAGACATAGAGAATACAACATCTCTATATCTTTGTTGAAAAAGGCATTTGGAGATATAATTCCCCTTCTTTTAGAAATGGCAGAAACCATTTCCACGTTTGAAAACACTTTTGTAAAACTTTTTCAAAACACTAGGATAGGGATGCCCTTTTTTCCTTTCCGGGTTCCGACTGATTGACTCCCCGAGACCAACCATCTTCTCCCAAAATCCGTACCTCCCATGTACCTCCTTGATGCCTCCATTTTCTTTGCCGAAAACATTTTCTTATTTTAAAACATAAAGGTGCCCATACGCCTAGATCGGTGGCATTTCCAACCGTCCATGACCGAGGACTCGGCTATTCGAATAGATTTACACTCTGCAGAGGTGGTACACTTTCACCACAAGATTCGGATGGTCTGCGGTGGATCAACCACGGACTGTACAGAGACAGCATGCACACATCAGACGGCCAATCCTAACTTCCACTATGTCAGTGCTAGTATAAGAATATCCTCTTCGAGTGGGTTTGTTCTCCCCGGCACCGAGTGAGCTAGCCGTATCGATCCGGTTTCCTCTAGCCTCACACCGCCATGACAGGAGACCCACCGTTGCTTCCCGGTGGCACACGAAGTCCACACTTTGTATGCCCATTCCCTTGCAGCATTCGGTTCCGGGGACTCTAACCCCTTCTAGCCAATTGAGGAGTATTCGAATTCTAACACCAACAAGCTTCCGCTAAGCCCCGTGCCTATTTTAAGGTAATGTGGTTGTACGGGTTAATTGTTCGGGCGGCCGCTAGGGCAGTACTTTGTTTTTCAAAACATCTCCACCTCCGACTGCTCCCAGCAGCTCGGGTTTTTCCCAAACTCTCCGAATGCTCCCAGCACTTCGGGTTTTTCCTAAACTCTCCAAATGCTCCCAGCACTTCGGGTTTTCATAAACACCTCCATTTGCTCCCAGCAACATGGGTTTTGTAAAATACTCTCTCGCCGATCGCTCCCAGCGACTCGGGTTTTTCCTCGGAAAACATTTTACCAAAGACTAGGTTCCCATCCTATAGTTTTGAGATAAGGATATAAGGATATACTACTAGAAAATATAATTTTCTTGATAGCGCCTTCAGTAGAAGGCTTCTCAAGTGAAGACTTGATTTTTATAACACCTATTATATTCTAGTAGATAGCTTTGGCCAAACAATATTTTATAAAAATAGTTTTGGGTGGCAAAGTGCCACAGAAGAAATAAAACATGCATTATTTTATTTTGAAAACAAAACATGCTTTAATGAAATAATAGGATTTCAGTAGGGTATGGTGAAGTGGCTTGCCTGGCTCAGCAATATGTCCCTAGGTCTTGACCTTGATGCTCCTCAGGCTCACTCCTCACTTCCAGTTCATTCCCGATCGTATCTAACGTCGCAAGCAAGAAAAAGAAACAACACTCAAAATACAGGACATTGCCACAACGACATAATAAACAGCTAGCATTGCATAGGGCACTAAACTAACAATCAAAAGCGAATCAGTCACTTAGCTAAAACAGCAACAAACAACAAGTCCATAAAACTAAGACAAACAACAATACACACCTAAGCATAAATACACAACAACCCTAATAGTTAAAAAGGTGGTCTTAACTAAACCCTAAAGCAAAACTCCACTTAGGGTGGTTAGGTCACTTAACAAGGGTTGTTACCGTAGTTTCGGAAATACTTCAGACAAAAGTATCACTTTAGTGTTCAGGAAATGCTTCAGACAAAAGTTAAGTTACTAATTATTTTCTATTATTAAATTATTCCTCCAAGTTGAGCTAGAGACAATAGCATACTACTCATGCTAGTATTTAACTCAAAGTCTACCAGGTTTAACTAACAAGGCAAAACATATTAACCCACACCAACAGGTTTGGCAACTATAATACCATTTATTATTTATTTACAAGAATAAGGTTAAGGTGATAATTAGACAACCTTTTTGAATCACTTTCAAAAAGTAAAACTAAACATCACTAATAAACTTAAAACATCCAGTAGCTAAGAAGAACTTTATTGGAGAAGTTTACTTCATTCCAAAAATCATGTAATTAGGCAAACAAGCATGATTAATTTATTTTAATTCCTTAGGCACTAATATCATTTCCCAAGTAACTTAATTTTGTTTTTACTTAAGCACTAACAGTACTAACATATTAAGAACAACATTATTTAGTGATTTACAGTAGCTTATCAAATCACCAACAACAAAAGCCACAACTTCTTAAGTGACCAAATAATTGTTTTATTAATTTTAAAAGGGCAGGAAACACCACTTTTAGTGATTAATTAACCTAGGATGTTCTGTTGGTCAAACATCTATGCAAAGCTAGGTACATGTTCTCTATAAGTATTTTAAACTAATGCAATTGGTTTTAGCCTAAAATTTTATTCACAGGAAATCAATTAAATCAATCAAGTTGCTCCTGGTCCAAACTTCAATCACATGCAACTTTAGATTTATGCATCACAAACACATGAAGTTAATTTCTAAGTAGTGGGTTGACAACAATCTAAAGCACTTAATAAAAACAGCAAGCATTTCATTACACATACACCCTTTGGACATAAACCTAAAACAATCTTAAACACAAACAATTAAAAACAATCATTTAAAATATTCCCTTTTTAATAGTGGCAAAGTTGCTGTTTTTTTTTGGGGAAAAAGGCACAAGCCCTAGAATAAGGTTCCTAAAATCAAACCCTTTTACCACAGTACTCCTTGAAGTCACACCAAGCCATAGAAATTGGATTTGCATCAATAGCTACCACCAAACAAGAATTAAAAATCCTTCAAAGGCCACTGGTCTCAAAACCAAAAGGAGTAGAACTCCAGTTCTAGGAATCTCCTGCATGCAATGTTAAATCCTATGGAAAAGTATTGATTTTAGTTTTCTGTAGAAATTGGATTCATTCAATTTGGACACTCCTCGCTCCTGCTAAAAATAAAACACTCGAAAATACATTTTCCACATGATTTAATGCCATGCCAAATATACTAAATATTTTTGAGCAAACCCACTTCTGCATGTTTAAGAAAACACAAAGGCATCTAACCAAAATACCCCTAATTAATTTTCACTCACAGATATTCCACAAATGAATTAAACTAGACACAAATAGTTAACAGAAACTGGAAAAGATTAATTCGGGGAATAAAAACGTTGGCGGGCCGTGCATGTGCTGGATCCGGCAGCTGCCGGCGCGGATCTAGGCCATGCGCGAGGCAGGCCGGCCCAACTCGGCGTTCCGCGCGGGCGTGGAAAACGGTCAACGACCGCACGGCGTTCAAACGCAGCCGTTGATCCGGAGATCGACGGATCTCGGCCGTCGTCTTCAGCGCGACGCCGCCGTGCTCGAGCAGAGAGAGGGAGGGAAGGCGAGCTCGCCGGAGAGCTCACCTAGGGGCGGCGAGGATGCAGGAGAAAGGTCGGTGGCGAAGGAGGAGGTGATGACGTGCTCGGAGACGCCCTCAGGAGACGGAGAGCTCGACGGAGTCCATGGCGATGGCGGCGGCGTGCTGCTTCGGGTCGAGGATGGCGGCGTGCTCCACAGCGGACCTGGGCACGTGAGGGAGGGGGAAAAGTTAGGCCTCGTCCAGGGGAACCTCACGGGCCAAAAATGGCGGAGAGAGGGGGAGAGAAATGGCGACACGGTAGGGTTCTCGCCGGTGACAACCTTCGGGTTTCACCGGAGTTCTCGAGCAGCAGAGAGCTCGGGCTTGGGAGGGGCTCCAGAGGTGGGGTGTGGTGTGGTGTGGGCATGCTCTGGGGGAAGAAAGAGGGGAAAGAGAGGCCGGGGTCAGCTCTAGACAATGCCCACCATTTTTAGGGTTTTCGGATAAGGAGGTGGGGGAGTGGGCTAGGGCTGCCTCCATTGGCTCTCCTGGCGGTGGAGAGGGGGCAGAGGGTGATTTTGTCGGGGTGAGGTGGCCTGGCCAGTGGGAGAGGGGGTGGGTGAACTTCCATTGGCAAAGTTTGGAAAAAGAAGAAGGGAGAGTGGTGGAGAGGGGTGTTGAGGGGGTGACATGTGGGTCCCAGCTGACTAGGATGCCCACCTGGTCAGAGGGGAGGGAGGAGTGATCAGAGGTGTGAGGTGAGGGGCTGGGTTTAGTTAGGTTTAGGGTTTAGGCCAATTTCCACTTTTGCTTTATTTCTTTTATTCTTTTTTTCTGTTTTATTTTTCCCTAAATCAACCAAGCCTAAAATTAACCACCACACAATGCTAAGCAAAAACATGAGTGGGGTGACCTAATGGTGAAGAAACAAAAAGGTTCCTCGACTAAAAGTTAAAGAAATAATTTTAAGATATTTGCAGTTTGTGAAAAATGACCAAATGGTCACTGATTTGAGTAGGCCTAAACACCTAGATGGTTTTGTGCTAATCCAAGTTTTCAAACTATGAAACCAAGCAAAAACCAAAAATAGGAAGTTCAAGGAACAAGATTGTCGAGGTGCATTTGCAAAAATGACACAAGCAATGCTTAATCCAGGGCTCTAGATTAGCTATGTTTTAATAAACATGAAGATCATTGAATTTGGTCTAAACATGCTAAATTTGTATTTGGGGAACCACCAAATCATACCACCAAGCTAGAAGTGCAAGCAAAGCAATAAGTTCACACAACCACACTATAAGCATATGTTGACACATTCATCTGCAAGCTCTCTGTCCAGGCACCTAAATCGACTATAAGCAAAAAGGTTCGAGCACACCACCAATTGAACAAATAACCTAATTATGTGATAAAACAAATTTACTTATGAGGTGGTGACCAATATGACTATGACAAGATTTTGAAGAAGGAGGGTTAAACCACTCCTTAGAAATATTTTTCAAAGAATATTAAAACAAGGGTTTTGAAATGTTTGTTGGAAAATAAGATAGGAGAAGATATATGGATATTGTATTTGCCAAAACATTTAACACAAAGGTATATTCAAAACTTGGTTGATTTTTAAATGGGTTATTAAATAGAGGTCAACAATGAAAACAATGAGTCACAGCAAGCCAAACTAGGCAATCAAAAGAAAAACACATCCAAATGCTAGAGGTTTGAAAAAGTTTTTGTTGGTTCCAAATTTGAGTCTTAATTTATTGAGTTTTTCTTGCTTCAAAAATTTGGGGACGTTACAGACCTTCCCCCGTTAAAAGAATCTCGTCCCGAGATTCCAAAGCGAGGACTAAGAGAGTGCAAGGTTAGGGGTGTTGGATGCTCCTTCACTTCCGAGGTTGTTGATTCTCAACCGAGGTCTCCTTGGCGAGACGTCATTGGATTTCTTTCGGACGACTTTTGATCTCTGCTAAAGGTGCTGCCATGAAGGTCGATGCTAATCAACGCTCTTGTGGAGTTGACTTCAAATACTCCGGAGTTAAGGCTCAAAGAACTGTCTTGTCAAAACATCCTAATAAAACTAGCGTATGTCTTCCCCCCTTAAAAAGGGGCCTTGAAGGGTAGCTGTTGAAGGTATAAGTTGTTGCCGGCTTCAATATGTTGTTGCCCTTGGGTACCACGGCGATCTTCGTCTTGGTCATTGCTCCTTGGCGCTTGCGGTTGATGTAGACACTTGTCCAGATATTGCCGTTTTTGAGGATTTAGCAGTTAAATATCCGCCAAGAGTTTTTCCAAGTCTCACAGGGATGTCAGGTCCGTAGACTTGGCTCTCTCCGGTTTTTCCTTGCTTAGTGTGTTGTCAACAGCAACAGTCTTCGGGCCTTTCATCGTTCTTGGCGTCTTGTTAGATATGATGTCTTCTATTGTGCCCACCTTCAGTTTAGCTGACGAACAAAGTTGATGGAGACTTCCTTGGTTCGTTGACTTCATGACGCCACACACTATCCTTCAGAGGTCGGGTCTATCTTAGTTAGCCTAGAAGATTAGTTAAGATACTTAGTGCTATCTGTCTCAAGTCGGACAAGTCGAGTTAATAATGTTGGCGCATAGAAGGCACTTATGACTCTTGCTTCGGGTTCATCTTGATGTAGACGATCTTCAGTGCTGGTTGTTTTTGGTGTTGCTGACCTCGATCTCTTTCGGACTTCACGACTTGGGGCTTCACAAAAATCTTCAAAAAGTGGTGGCTCTTGCCGATCTTTGAGTCCTTCTTGTTGCCGTTTGTGGTTCTCGAAGAGGTTAGCTAGTAGCAAGTCACTGGTTTTATATGTTACTCTAACGTTAGATACGCTAAGTTAGCGATGGTATACTGGTAATTCGAAAAGTTAATTAAACTAGGCAAGGCTCGTCACCTCACGGGGACAGGCTTTCTCCGGGTGGTCTTCTGCATCAGGTGCAGTTAAAAGCTCTCACGTATCAAAATTTAGACCAGAGGCAAGACATTAAAGAGAGGTTTTCTATACAAGTTTTGAGATGCATCACGATGCATCTAACGCTAAAAAGGGCCAAAAAGGTATTTTGTGTAGCGGCAAAAGATGTTTAAACAAAGGGGAAGTTTGGGTCTAACATGTGCTACCGACGAAGAGTGCTGGGGAAACACACCAGGAAAACAACATACCATCGACAAGCATACGAATCATTGTCAATCACTAGGTGCAGCAGGTCTCCACAGAAGCACCACATACGACATAGTTCCACACCTGGGCATAGTTTTAACCCTAAACATAACAACAAACTAATTTGCGACTGGGAGGGGAACATGACTTCATTCAACCGTCACAAACTACTAGATGTGGCGTTTCTTGGAAGAATCGTTCTTGGGGAGGGACTCTTTGTTTGCCTTCAAAGCTTCAATCTCCTCGTAGGCTTCCTTGAGATCCTTCCGGGTGTTGAGGACTCGGTACCTGAGTCTTTCTCCCATTTCATCAATGGCGGCCCATGCAGCGCTCCTTGTTGACTCCATAAAGGAGGTGTACTGAGAATCTGAGTTGGTGAACATCATATATCCCGTTTTATTCTGATCATCACCTTTGTTCTTGTAGAGGTGGAGTTGTACCCACCAAAGCTCTTGTCCATTCTCCATCCAAGGAAAACCCTTGTAGACTGCGGGTCCTTCAAGTTCGAAGCTCAGCATAAGGTTCTCCAGAGCCTTGGGGAACTCAGTGGTGCTATCCAAGGTCATGGTCATCGTCGGGCCCTTCTTGAGTGATTCGATGAGGCTCGACATCTATAAATAAAGAAAACGTCTTAGGAGGGGCAAAAATTTAAAGGATCAAGACTAAGGTATCTTGGTAGAAGGTAGGGTTTTAGTCCTAGGGTCCGTTCCTAGTTTGACGTCGCTCCTAAGGTTCTTATTTCTGTCTAGCAAGGTACACACAGTCACGGAGCACACAGTCAACTAATGCTTCTGTAAGAAGCACACAAGCAAGACACACACTCAAGCAAAAAGCATACCAGCAAAAGAGCACATATGACACTTATAGTACCAAAAGGGCACTCAATAATCGTGATAGTCGGGTAATCCAACCAAAGGTCATATCCTACTTTCTTCTATGGGGTTTGGTGTCGCATGGATACTGAAGTCCTTATTGGATCCCTTGGGTTCTTGCCGAAAAGTTCGCGATTGCCCGGTTTGCTGATGGAGTAACATTGTTGAGGTTGAGTCGAGGGAGCGAAGATGATTTTTGCATTGTTGTCTTGCATTTTGTACATCCGAGGTATTTGGAGGTCCTGCCTTTGCTGTCGTCGATGAGCTTGGTCTTGCAGACTGTGCATCTGAGAGCTCCTTGATGCATTGTAACTTCTTAATAAAGAAATTCGTCGTCTAGGTGCTAGCTGCTTAGGTCTCACTTGGGTTCCTCGTCAAGTCTAAACAAGTTTTGAATAGGGACAAGAGAGTAGAGAAAACTCTTTTGAAAATTCTTGAAGTTAGAGAGCTAAGATCAAGAAATTTTTGAGAATATGTGAGGAGTGGAAACCATACTAGGCTTACCTTGAAGAAAATAGATTTCTGCAGAAATAAGTTTTAGCAAAATATTTCCTTCCTAAGCTATAGACCATGCTAACTAAGGTCTCCTAAGGTCAACGATGGCTCTGATACCAAGTCTGTAAGGTCCCCTCAGATTTACCAGTCCGAGGTGCCCACGTTATGTAAACAGATCACGATCCCAATGATCAGTGCATCGCGATCACATAACCAACATGGTGTACAGAGTTACATCATCCAACTCGATTAGTACAAGTCTTACATAAATGGGGGGTCACACGACCAAGTCTGCAACTATCGTCACGCATGACGGAATTAACTGCGGTACGGCGGAAGCTTTCGGCTAGCCTCTGCCCTCGTCACAACCGGACGCATTCCCACAGAGCAGTTGACCGGTGACACTCAGTTGGCGTAGTCGTCGGCGTACTTCTCCTCCTCGTCGCACATCTCCTCGTTGTAATCTGGACATTGGAATATCTAGGGACACAGCCATGAGTACAATTACGTACTCGCAAGACCACCACCAGGCTTAAGTTTTCATGGTAATGCAATAAAAGCGTTTTCGAAAACTGGGATAGCTGCTATAGAAGACTATAGGGCTTAATTTTCGCAACCGATGCTTTTAGACATAGAGAATACAACATCTCTATATCTTTGTTGAAAAAGGCATTTGGAGATATAATTCTCCTTCTTTTAGAAATGGCAGAAACCATTTCCACATTTGAAAACACTTTTGTAAAACTTTTTCAAAACATTAGGATAGGGATCCCCTTTTTCCTTTCCGGGTTCCGACTGATTGACTCCCCGAGACCAACCATCTTCTCCCAAAATCTGTACCTCTCAGTTACCTCCTTGATGCCTCCTTTTTTTTGCCGAAAACAGTTTCTTTTTTTAAAACATAAAGGTGCCCATACGCCTAGATCGGTGGCCTTTCCAACCGTCCATGACCGAGGACTCGGCTATTCGAATAGATTTACACTCTGCATAGGTGGTACACTTTCACCACAAGATTCGGATGGTCTGCAGTGGATCAACCACGGACTGTACAGAGACAACATGCACACATCAGACGGCCGATCCTAACTTCCACTATGTCAGTGCTAGTATAAGAATATCCTCTTCGAGTGGGTTTGTTCTCCCCGGCACCGAGTGAGCTAGCCGTATCGATCCGGTTTCCCCTAGCCTCACACCGCCATGACAGGAGACCCACCGTTGCTTCCCGGTGGCACACGAAGTCCACACTTTGTATGCCCATTCCCTTGCAGCATTCGGTTCCGGGGACTCTAACCCCTTCTAGCCAATTGAGGAGTATTCGAATTCTAACACCAACAAGCTTCCGCTAAGCCCCATGCCCATTTTGAGGTAATGTGGTTGTACGGGTTAATTGTTCGGGCGTCCGCTAGGGCAGTACTTTGTTTTTCAAAACATCTCCACCTCCGACTGCTCCCAGCAGCTCGGGTTTTTCCCAAACTCTCCGAATGCTCCCAGCACTTCGGGTTTTTCCTAAACTCTCCGAATGCTCCCAGCACTTCGGGTTTTCATAAACACCTCCATTTGCTCCCAGCAACATGGGTTTTGTAAAATACTCTCTCGCCGATCGCTCCCAGCGACTCGGGTTTTTCCTCGGAAAACATTTTACCAAAGACTAGGTTCCCATCCTATAGTTTTGAGATAAGGATATAAGGATATACTACTAGAAAATATAATTTTCTTGATAGCGCCTTCAGTAGAAGGCTTCTCAAGTGAAGACTTGATTTTTATAACACCTATTATATTCTAGTAGATAGCTTTGGCCAAACAATATTTTATAAAAATAGTTTTGGGTGGCAAAGTGCCACAGAAGAAATAAAACATGCATTATTTTATTTTGAAAACAAAACATGCTTTAATGAAATAATAGGATTTCAGTAGGGTATGGTGAAGTGGCTTGCCTGGCTCAGCAATATGTCCCTAGGTCTTGACCTTGATGCTCCTCAGGCTCACTCCTCACTTCCAGTTCATTCCCGATCGTATCTAACGTCGCAAGCAAGAAAAAGAAACAACACTCAAAATACAGGACATTGCCACAACGACATAATAAACAGCTAGCATTGCATAGGGCACTAAACTAACAATCAAAAGCGAATCAGTCACTTAGCTAAAACAGCAACAAACAACAAGTCCATAAAACTAAGACAAACAACAATACACACCTAAGCATAAATACACAACAACCCTAATAGTTAAAAAGGTGGTCTTAACTAAACCCTAAAGCAAAACTCCACTTAGGGCGGTTAGGTCACTTAACAAGGGTTGTTACCGTAGTTTCGGAAATACTTCAGACAAAAGTATCACTTTAGTTTTCAGGAAATGATTCAGACAAAAGTTAAGTTACTAATTATTTTCTATTATTAAATTATTCCTCCAAGTTGAGCTAGAGACAATAGCATACTACTCATGCTAGTATTTAACTCAAAGTCTACCAGGTTTAACTAACAAGGCAAAACATATTAACCCACACCAACAGGTTTGGCAACTATAATACCATTTATTATTTATTTACAAGAATAAGGTTAAGGTGATAATTAGACAACCTTTTTGAATCACTTTCAAAAAGTAAAACTAAACATCACTAATAAACTTAAAACATCCAGTAGCTAAGAAGAACTTTATTGGAGAAGTTTACTTCATTCCAAAAATCATGTAATTAGGCAAACAAGCATGATTAATTTATTTTAATTCCTTAGGCACTAATCGCATTTCCCAAGTAACTTAATTTTGTTTTTACTTAAGCACTAACAGTACTAACATATTAAGAACAACATTATTTAGTGATTTACAGTAGCTTATCAAATCACCACCAACAAAAGCCACAATTTCTTAAGTGACCAAATAATTGTTTTATTAATTTTAAAAGGGCAGGAAACACCACTTTTAGTGATTAATTAACCTAGGATGTTATGTTGGTCAAACATCTATGCAAAGCTAGGTACATGTTCTCTATAAGTATTTTAAACTAATGCAATTGGTTTTAGCCTAAAATTTTATTCACAGGAAATCAATTAAATCAATCAAGTTGCTCCTGGTCCAAACTTCAATCACATGCAACTTTAGATTTATGCATCACAAACACATGAAGTTAATTTCTAAGTAGTGGGTTGACAACAATCTAAAGCACTTAATAAAAACAGCAAGCATTTCATTACACATACACCCTCTGGACATAAACCTAAAACAATCTTAAACACAAACAATTAAAAACAATCAATTAAAATATGCCCTTTTTAATAGTGGCACAGTTGCTGTTTTTGGGGGGGGGGGAAGGCACAAGCCCTAGAATAAGGTTCCTAAAATAAACCCTTTTACCACAGTACTCCTTGAAGTCACACCAAGCCATAGAAATTGGATTTGCATCAATAGCTACCACCAAACAAGAATTAAAAATCCTTCAAAGGCCATTGGTCTCAAAACCAAAAGGAGTAGAACTCTAGTTCTAGGAATCTCCTGGATGCAAGGTTAAATCCTATGGAAAAGTATTGATTTTAGTTTTCTGTAGAAATTGGATTTATTCAATTTGGACACTCCTAGCTCCTGCTAAAAATAAAACACTCGAAAATACATTTTCCACATGATTTAATGCCATGCAAAATATACTAAATATTTTTGAGCAAACCCACTTCTGCATGTTTAAGAAAACACAAAGGCATCTAACAAAAATACCCCTAATTAATTTTCACACACAGATATTCCACAAATGAATTAAACTAGACACAAATAGTTAACAGAAACTGGAAAAGATTAATTCGGGGAATAAAAACGTTGGCGGGCCGTGCATGTGCTGGATCCGGCAGCTGCCGGCGCGGATCTGGGCCGTGCGCGAGGCAGGCCGGCCCAACTCGGCGTTCCGCGCGTGCGCGGGCGCGGAAAACTGTCAACGACCGCGCGACGTTCAAACGCAGCCGTTGATCCGGAGATCGACGGCTCTCGGTCGTCGTCTTCAGCGCGACGCCGCCGTGCTCGAGCAGAGAGAGGGAGGGAAGGCGAGCTCGCCGGAGAGCTCACCTAGGGGCGGCGAGGATGCAGGGGAAAGGTCGGTGGCAAAGGAGGAGGTGATGGCGTGCTCGGAGACGCCCTCAGGAGACGGAGAGCTCGACGGAGTCCATGGCGATGGCGGCGGCGTGCTGCTTCGGGTCGAGGACGGCGGCGTGCTCCACAGCGGACCTAGGCATGCGAGGGAGGGGGAAAAGTTGGGCCTCATCCAGGGGAACCTCACGGGCCAAAGATGGCGGAGAGAGAGGGAGAGAAATGGCGACACGGCAGGGTTCTCGCCGGTGACAACCTTCGGGTTTCACCGGAGTTCTCGAGCAGCAGAGAGCTCGAGCTTGGGAGGGGCTCCAGAGGTGGGGTGTGGTGTGGTGTGGGCGTGCTCTGGGGGAAGAAAGAGGGTAAAGAGAGGCCGGGGTCGGCTCTAGACAATGCCCACCCTTTTTAGGGTTTTCGGACAAGGAGGTGGGGGAGTGGGCTAGGGCTGCCTCCATTGGCCCTCCTGGCGGTGGAGAGGGGGCAGAGGATGGTTTGGTCGGGGTGAGGTGGCCTGGCCAGTGGGAGAGGGGGTGTGTGAACTTCCATTGGCCAAGTTTGGAAAAAGAAGAAGGGAGAGTGGTGGAGAGGGGTGTTGAGGGGTGACATGTGGGTCCCAGCTGACTAGGATGCTCACCTGGTCAGAGGGGAGGGAGGAGTGATCAGAGGTGTGAGGTGAGGGGCTGGGTTTAGTTAGGTTTAGGGTTTAGGCCAATTTCCACGTTTGCTTTATTTCTTTTATTCTTTTTTCTGTTTTGTTTTTCCCTAAATCAACCAAGCCTAAAATTAATCACCACACAATGCTAAGCAAAAACATGAGTGGGGTGACCTAATGGTGAAGAAACAAAAAGGTTCCTCGACTAAAAGTTAAAGAAATAATTTTAAGATATTTGCAGTTTGTGAAAAATGACCAAATGGTCACTGATTTGAGTAGGCCTAAACACCTAGATGGTTTTGTGCTAATCCAAGTTTTCAAACTATGAAACCAAGCAAAAACCAAAAATAGGAAGTTCAAGGAACAAGATTGTCGAGGTGCATTTGCAAAAATGACAAAAGCAATGCTTAATCCAGGGCTCTAGATTAGCTATGTTTTAATAAACATGAAGATCATTGAATTTGGTCTAAACATGCTAAATTTGTATTTGGGGTACCACCAAATCATACCACCAAGCTAGAAGTGCAAGCAAAGCAATAAGTTAACACAACCACACCATAAGCATATGTTGACACATTCATCTGCAAGCTCTCTGTCCAGGCACCTAAATCGAATATAAGCAAAAAACTTCGAGCACACCACCAATTGAACAAATAACCTAATTATGTGATAAAACAAATTTACTTATGAGGTGGTGACCAATATGACTATGACAAGATTTTGAATAAGGAGGGTTAAACCACTCCTTAGAAATATTTTTCAAAGAATATTAAAACAAGGGTTTTAAAATGTTTGTTGGAAAATAAGATAGGAGAAGATATATGGATATTGTATTTGCCAAAACATTTAACACAAAGGTCTATTCAAAACTTGGTTGCTTTTTAAATGGGTTATTAAATAGAGGTCAACAATGAAAACAATGAGTCACAGCAAGCCAAACTAGGCAATCAAAAGAAAAACACATCCAAATGCTAGAGGTTTGAAAAAGTTTTTGTTGGTTCCAAATTTTGAGTCTTAATTTATTGAGTTTTTCTTGCTTCCAAAATTTGGGGACGTTACACAGGTCGATAGGCGCAACTATGCCTGAACACCGAAGTACTGTGACGAGCCCTCCCCTCCCCCTCTCCCATGCGTCCTCCTACCTAAACCTCTTCTCACTCTGCTCCCATGGCGGCGGCCGCCCAGCGTGTCGCCGCTTCTCCCGTCGAGAGAGAGAGGGTATCCGCTGGAGGTGAGTGGGTATGGTGGAGGGGCTAAAGTGCAAACGTATCTAACTCTTGGACTGCTGCTTGATTTCCAAGATTCTAAGGGACTAAAGTGCAAACTGACCGCGACGTACGCGTACCATGTCGTTAGGCCGTATTATATTGGAGAGATTATTCTACCATATTCTACACGTTCATACGAATCCATAGACTACAAAAACGTTGAAAACGGAGTTACAGTTGAAAAGATATGAATTTTACAAGATCTAACAATTTTCTGAAACTTAAAACGAAAACAGAAAAGATTAAAACACGTGGCAGCACCGGATAGGCCGGTACCCCTTCGTTTAAGTGATCTGTTCCGATCCGTCCGATCTGGATCTGATGGTTCAAAACGAATCTGGGAGTTGGTTCGATGGTTCTCACCGGAAAACTGAACGACGGTGATTCCGGCGAGATCGGATGCGGATGGCGGCGGCGCTCCGGTGTTTCTCCGGCCTTGGCGACGACGTCCCCGGGTGCGGCTCCTCGCTCCGGTCCTCCCTGCGTCCTTGGCTCCTCCTCTCTTGCTCCGGTTGCAGCGGCGTCGAGGTCAGAAATGGCAACAATGGTGGTGGCGGCGGCGGATTCCGAGCTCAAAATCGAGCTCGTTTTGAGGCTAGGGTTTGTGATTTTTGCGGGGACGGAACCGCACGGGTGTGGGGTATTTATGGGCGGAGTTTTGTATGCAGGGGGCAAAGATTTGAACGGAATTCGGAGATTTTTCGGAGAGTTTCGTACGCGTCCAGGAAAATCTGGAGCGAAATGGCTGCGCCGAAACGTTTTTTTTTTGTTTCTTCTTTTTCCTGTTTTCTATATAACTTTTGATTTTGAAATCGGAATCGAGTCAAACCAATTTTGAAAAAATTGTAAAATCAAAACCTGTCATTTTAAACAATCAACAATCTTTTCCACACTTTTCAAAAATTCAATTTTTTTAAATATGTTTAAAAGCACAATTGACACTTATTGTCGAATTTTAAGAAAATAGGTTTTAAAACAAATCTTTTGTGACTTTAATAAAATCAAATAAAATACCACCAAAGTAAACATTTGAAAATAACTTATTTTCCAATTGGGTACAATCAAGTCACAACCAAATTTAAGCAAAAACAACTAAAACCATAAAAGTCAAAAAATAATATATAGGACATAAATTGTCCTTTTAATATATTTTCTTAAATATGTTTTCAAGTGGAAATAATATTCCAACTTTTGAAATTTTCAAATGCAAACAATGCAAGAAGATGATGAATGCATGCATGATTTTTCTTTTCAAATCAAAATACATATGGTTTTCAAAAAGTTTTTCATTTTTCTGATTTTTCAAATTCTTGAAAAACTTAGGATGTTACAGTTCTTTAGATAAAACAGAGACACTAGATCTTAGATCAAGTATAGCATGGTGTGTCTCTTTTCCAATGGTTACTAGGACTTTGGGAATCCATATATCCCCAAGCTTAGGTGGTATCATAGCCTCTTGGTTGTACCTAGCAATCTTTTCTTTTAACACATGATTAGCAATATAAGAACCAAAACCAGCTTGGTTAACATTAATAGAAGGATCACTTGCAAATTTTTGTAAGATAGATATTAATTCATGCAAGCTACAATTCTCTAAGTCAAGCAATGGATCCTTTACTTCACTAAGCATTTTAACTTCCTCAACTTTTCTCTCTTTCACACCATAATAGTTTCCTTAGCAATTCTCTCTTGCTCATGAATATGTTCCCAAGATTTATTTATAACCTCTTGACAATATTTAATTGTTTCCTCATGTTTTTGAGCTATAATGGTGTTCTTTAATGAGGAAACTTCCTTAGTGAGCTGATCTACCCTTTCAAACAAAGAGTCTTGTTTTTCAAACTTAGATATAAATTCCTTATTAAGCTCCTTTTGAGTAGATATAAATGATCTAATGGTGTTTTCCAAATCACTAGAAACATTACTACTAGTGGCATATTTGTTTGGCACATATGGGGGTTTATTATAAGAGTTATAATTGTTGTTACCATACCCATTATTACCATAGTTCCTAATGAAGTTGACATCAATATTTTCAGGATTATTACCAACTAATTCTTGCAAAGGCACATTTTCAATATTTTGTTTATTAATGAAAGCAAGAATAGTATCCATTTTAGATGACAAATCATTTGTTTCTTCTATGGAGTTCACTTTCTTAGAAGGATTAGGTGCTCTATCAGTATGCCATTGACTATAGTTTTGCAAAATACTTTCCAATATGTTCTTAGCTTCTACTATAGTTTTTCCCATAAACGCACCTCCAGCAGCAGAATCAAGAATATTTCTAGACATGTAATTTAGACCATTGTAAAAAGAGTGTAATATGGTCCATTCGTTGACCCCATGTGATGGACAAGTTCTAAGCATAAGTTTAATCCTATCCCAAGCCATAGCAACATGTTCATTTTCATTTTGCCTAAAAGAAAGAATGTTGTTTCTATTTTGCAAAATTTTAACAGGAGGATAGTATTTCTTAATGAAAGCTTCTTTTAAATCATCCCAAGTTTTAATGCTATCAATAGGTAATGAATGCAGCCACTCTTTAGCTTTTCCTCTAAGTGAGAAAGGAAATAACTTCAGTTTTAGAATATCACTTTCCACATTTTTAAATTTCTGCATGTCACATATTTCAACAAAATCATGAAGATGCATAGAGGCATCCTCCATAGCACTACCGCCAAATTGTTCCCTAGTTATCAAGTTCAACAAACTAGGACTTACTTCATAACTATCAGCATTTATCTTAGGTGTGGCAATGGGCCTAGCAATAAATTGATCATTTGGAGTGTTTGTGTAATCACACAACTTAGTTCTTTCTCCCATTTTAGCAAGTTTTTATGTGTTTTTTAATTTTTTATGCAAAACTGAAAATAAATATGCAAACCGAACTTAAAAATGCAAGACAATGACAAAACAAGATAAATTGCTTTGAAGGTAAAGATGGATAAGATGATGCTCACGTAGGTGCAACCTCCCCAAGCTTAGGTGTTAGCACAAGTTGGTGATGAAGTTGACTTGGTGAGATATCCTTGGATAAACCTTTCAGCAATGATTCCCCGGCAACGGCGCCAGAAAACAGTCTTGATGGCCCTTCACGTAGTTACCTGCGTGAAAAGTAAATGGGTTAGGTTGAGACTCCAAGTGCAGAGTGTGTAGTAAGTGGAAGACGTGTTTTCCCCACGAGGGGTGACTCGAGGGTTTAATATCG
This sequence comes from Poa pratensis, assembly GCA_947311845.1. NCBI lineage: Eukaryota > Viridiplantae > Streptophyta > Magnoliopsida > Poales > Poaceae > Poa > Poa pratensis. Next base: position 34,796,893 of record CAMZMU010000069.1, read on the forward strand.
AACTCTCGGGGAATCAGTAGTGAAGATTTATCTTTCCTATCCTTCTTTTGGTTACCTACAAAACAAAGTAAATGTTTTGGTCCTCAACCTCACCTAGTGGTTGTCAAGCACAAGGTGTGAGAATGATATCAAGATAATATGCAATGCAAACAAGAAATAAATATGCAATGGTGGTAAATAAATATGCAAGGATGGTGGTAGCAATGATAAATGATATTTTTGGGTTTTATATGATGAATGCAAGATGTAAAAGTGTTTTTGTATTTTCGGATTTTTAAATGGCAGAAAATGGAAAAGTGGTAAAAGTGGTTGGAAAGGTGTTTCTTATGATTAAAAATGGACCGGGGTTCATGGTTTCACAAATGCACTCTCTCTTTAATAAAGTGGTAGACAATGGAACACTAGAGTTGACATATGAGATTGCAACACAACAGTTTAATGACAAGTTATAATTATATGGGCATCACGTCCTAACATAGAGACCTTTTGGTTATTAGTCTCTCTTATACTCCACCAAGATGCGAACTAAATCATAACACCTCAGTAATTAAGATAACTCAGAGTATAGCAATAAGTATCATGACATGAAGTTAAAATAAGAACATGCTAGATCTAGTCATGGAGGAAGTGGCAATGGTCACACCCACATCTCCGGTAGCATGGTATTTCTTTTTATCCCTAGTGAGGCAACAAAGTAAGGTAAAACACCCAAGTGGATCGCAGAACTTTCTCTCACGTTCACTGCACTAGCCACCCCCCGTTACTCCAACTAATGCACACGTTCCCCCTCACACGCTCTCATAAACATGCTTGATCATGACAAGTAAATAAGAACGGGGTACATAATATGCATCTACTTTCATAACTGAAACAAAACCATTGCAATCTCAAACATATATTAACTCATAAAAAGATCCACCACAAAGGTATTACATAGATGACCGTAATCATGTTCAGCAGCTCATACGGTACTAATTAGTGAAGCTCAAGAGAGAGAGATACATAAGTTACTTCCACAAACCCATAGTCCAGAGGTGGACTACTCCCTCTTCATCATGGAGACGGTGGAGAAGTCGTTGGAGAAGATGGAGACCACGCCGGCAGCGCCCCGCCGGAGTTTTCCCCCTCCAATCTGCAACTCCAGGTCTCTGTTTCGGTGTTTCTGTGTTTCTGCGGCGCTCCTTCCAGAGAACGTCGGGGGACTATTTTTATAGGCGGTTTTAGGTCAAAACGGAGTCGGTGGAGGAAAGATCGACGGCAACGGAGCTCCGAGGCCCAAAAGGGGGGTCCCACACGGCCAGGTACTGGCCGCGTGGGCCCACTCTTGGCCCTCGGGCCTCCGCTTGTTTGCTTCCTTCGCTCCCACGCTTTGTTCCTTCCAAAAACTGATGCTCGTAAATTTCCAGGTCATTTGGACGTCGTTTGGGTCCCTGAAACATTAAAATATAGAAAACAGGGTTTTCTGCCTGCGTAGGGTTAATTCCATAAAAATAGAAAAATCATGAAATATTCTAAAAATCATTATAAAACATTGATATAACCCTTATATGATGCAAATATGATTGGAATATAAGTAATATAGTGCAACGTTCATGTATGCATTTTACATGCATCACACCGCCGCGATTTGCCGGAGTTCGACCGACTCCGGCGCGAGCGCGAGCGCGAGATCCGCCGCCGCCAGCAGCTGCGCCTCCACGGCGAGGGCAGCTCCTCCGCGGGCACCAGCAGCTCCTCCGCCGCTCCAGGTGCTCCGCCGCCGAAGGGCTACAACCCCGAGCATTTCGGGGTCACGCTCGGGCCAGAGGACTTCGTCTCTGACGAGCAGATGGAGCACATGATGGCCGCGGCGTTGCTGCGGTCCCAATACGAAGCGGAGGAGAAGGTCGCCACCGCCAAGCTCAACGCGGTGGTCAATGAGGGGCTCCTGCAGCAGGCGCTGGTCATCAGCACGCTCCCGCCCACCATCGACCTCGTCACCGACTCCGACGAGGAGTGAAGCTCCTCCGCCGCTGCGTCGCCGCCGCGCCCATGGCTCCGGTAAGGAGCCGCATTTTGCCCACTAGGGTTTGATCGGCGGCGACCTAGGCTAGTGTAGTGATATAGGGTTAGATCGCCTATATTATTTTGTGTAGAAATCATCTGCTGGTACTGTCGAAATATGAACTCTTTGTTCCCGCGAAATCTGAAATGTCTAAATCGCGGAATTGCAGTTTGCGTTTACGGGTTCTGTTCTTCGCTACACGAAAACTAGAACAAAAACACGAAAAACGTGACCTGCAAATGCTTTTGCGGTTTCGCCTTTTGCGAGTTCTGCTAGAGATGCTCTTATTCCAGACGCCTGCTAACGTGTCCCTCATGCATGCATACGTCCTTATCTCTTTGCGTCACCTTTCTCTGATACCTCCATTGACGACCTCGTTTGCTCTTCTCTTCTCACTTCTTTCACGGCTGCGCCCTGTCCACAAGATAAGGTTTCTTTCTTTGACTTATTGCACGGTTCGTTTAAAAGATACTGAGTATGTATTCTAAAAAAGATACTTCCTCCGACCCATTAAAAGAGTCGTGCGCAAACAACATGATCAGCACAATTCGAACGAACAACTTCCGACTGTTTTTACGGATCGGAGGGAGTACTGAGTATTGATCCTCCGTTGTCGCCTTCTGCGGTGTTTTCGATCTGCACAATGCTGATTAAAAATGTCTCCCACATTTTCCTTTCAGCGCAACATGCAATATATGCTTTTAAAATATGTCTCTCGCCAGACAAATCGTTGGAAGGTTCTCGTCTGTTTCGCACGCATATGGGAATTTAGGAACAATTCTCTATGAAGTTGACTTTGTAGTTGTAGACCGTCAGGTATACCATTCACATGCCTGCTGTTATTGTACACAAGTTTTTGCATTTTAATAGGGGAAATCTACGTTTAGAACGGTCGCTGGATAACCATCCGCGGCGGGTCATCGTGCGCCGTTCGATCGAAGTTCGAAGGAACGCTCTTGATTGAAGGCGAACGTGCCCACGCGTCTCCTCTGGGCACTCGCCTCCTCCATCCCGACTCGTTTTCCATCCAGGTAGCTCCTGGCCGCCAATGGCGACGGCGACGCGCCCGTCCTCTTCCCGCGCGGCCGCTGCTCCTCCGGCCCCGGACGCAAACAGAGACGGCGAAGTGCCCCTCCTCTCCCGGCGTGGCCAGCTGCGACGTGCCCCTCCTCTCCCGGCGCGGCCCGCTGCTCCTCCGGCGACGGCGACGCGCCCCTCCTCTACCGGCACTGCCCGCTGCTCTTCCATCCCCGGCCGCAAACGGCGACGGTAACTCGACCCTCCTAGTGGATCTGCTGCTTGAGGTCGCCGCAGGCTGGGGCTCTGACCTCGCCATCCTCCCCAACCTCTAGCTCCACCGGTTCTATTCTTGCCGACCACGCGTATCCACCGCCACCTACCACCCATGTCGAGAAACAACATGGCATTGTCTCAGCTCCGGCGACGAAATGTGTTTGAACGCGTGTTGGTCTTTGCATCCGATGTTGATTTTGTACTGAGCTGATACGTTTTGTTTCATTTGGTAGAATGGTCATATGCATCTGATGCTCACCCATCTTCTCGACAAGCCATGCTTCCTGGGTTTGCTTGTAGTTCAGTTGTCAAGAGTTGCGTTCAATTTTTTGTCCATGTTGCTATTGTTTACTGAGCACTTGAATTTTCGGGCATTCAGAGAAGGACAGATCCTATTGTCACAATCTACATGCTGCCCCAAGGGACATTGAAGATCAAAGGAAGTGAGCTATTTATGGTTGGGGATGATTCACTTTGGTGCCGTTATGTGTCTGGTAAGTAGGCAGTCGAGAAGTTTAGAGCTTGCAAATGAAACGGTAAGGATCTCATTTCTAAGGATCTCAGGACACTTTTGTGGGTGGAGAGCCCCTTAGGCCGGAGACTTATGAGGTTGTGGTGAATGTTTGGGATTAGAAGGCATGCTACGCTGCTGTATCGGTATGATGAATTACGATATATCAGCGATGTTGTCACAAGGTCCATTGCATGGCCATCTAGTAAGGCAGTCGCCATCCCTGTGTGTTTTCTCCACACAGCTTGTTTGTTATATCTGTTATGCCGACTCCGAATAATTTTGCTAGATGAAGTCCTACAAGCCTGGAGCGTCTGCCTCATCCCGCCGCTGAGGTATTTCAGTTATCTTTTGAAAATCAGTATTTTCTCATATTTCTGTGGTACATGCGGATGAAATATTCATGTTTGAACTATCTTCAAACGAAAATTGTCTACACTTTAGTCAATTCATGAAGTCACCGTGTTGTTTAGGTTGTCGCCTGTGGACATGTTGTAGCTACAAAGCTAGTACCTAGTTGTCATCTGTGTGTACTAATAAGTCACCTGATGTAAAGTTTCTTAACAATTGCAATGCTGCAATGGTGAGCATTAAACTACTATTTGGTGATTTTTGCGATCATCTCTTTTTTGTATTCTAGGCCCACTTACCAGAATACATGCATGTAAGCCATAGATTGTTCGTTCACTCTATTTAGAGATATAACAGTCAACATAGCAGTACAGGAGCTACAGATTACTGGTTCCCTTTTTACAGATATAATAGTCAACATGGAGGATATGCATGTATATGCTTTATTGTGTGAAAATATGGGAATTTGATAGATTTTTTTGCGAGTGATGCAGGCATGGGCAGAATTGTTATCAAGGTGCAGGCATGGACACATAAACAATAGCTCAGACGTTTTTCTAAGTCTTATGGAAGATTATTGTGGTTGTAAATGTAGCATCTCTTAGATAATGTATGTACATGCTAACTTATGGTTAAGATCCTTAGATTCATGTGCACTTGGTAGGTGTTGTGATAGTTGGGATCGGCTATCCGCCATTTCATTTTCCTTGTATTGTATAGCTAGAAGATTAATACGAAGAGGAAAACTATCTTATGTATCACCGCAAAATCAATTAGGCTGAGTGTGGCATGCGAGCAATTGTGGGTTATGAGTTACACATGTGTGCCATGTGTGTGGTAATGATATAGTTATCAAAACGAAATCGTTTTAGTTACCCTACTCTCGTAATAGTTAACCACTCAATACTGATGTACTTATCACCACGAAATCGATATAATTACCCTAGTCTTTAGGTAATAGTTATCCACCTAATACTGATGGAGTTCCCCATGCGGTTATGACATACTTATTATCACCACGAAATCGATTTAGGTACACTACTCTTTTAAGTACTAGTTACCCACCTAGTATTGAAGGAGTTACCTATGTGTTAATGATATATCATCACGAAATCAATATAGTTACCCTACTATTTCAGTAATAATTACCCATCTAGTGCTGATGCAGTTACCCATATGATCATGATATAGTTATCACCACGAAATTGATCAGTGACCCTACTCTTTAGGTAATAGTTACCCACCTAGTACTGATGGAGTTATCCATAGGTTCATGACATATAGACTATCATAACAAAATCAATATAGTCACCATACTCTCTGGTTAATAGTTACCAACCCAATACTGATGGAGTTAACTAGGTTTTCAAGGTATAGTTACCCACCCAATATTATAGGGTTACTCAGATGTTCAGGGTATAGTCCAGCCGATTACATATCGTGTTATCCATGTGTTTAGGGTAGAGTTACCTAGGTGTTTAGGGTAGAGTTATCCAGATGTTTGTATAACTATCATCACCAAATCAATGTAGTCATCATGCCCTTTAGATAATAGTTATCCACACATTACCGATAAAGTTTCCCACTGTTCAGAGTATAGTTACCACTAAGACGATGTAGTTACCCCCCGCTCTCTAGGCAATAGTTACCAACTCATTACCTATGGAGTTACCTACTATTTTGGGCGTCGTGGTCAACATGAAATCGATATAGTTATCCCACTAGTACGTATGAAGTTGCCCGTGTGTTTTAGTGTATAGTACCCACTTGTGCATAAAAAACTTAGCATCCCAAAATGATAACTCACTTATAAAACTAGGTCTTAACTATTAAGCAAGAAAATTAGAAAAGAACAATAAAAAGACAAATATAATCGTTAATCGTCCATAGGGTGGGTAACTTACATACTACGCATGGATAACTCACGTGTTACAAGTGGTTAACTTTTTATCCTGAAAAAAGTCGTCGAAATATAACATGGGATCTAATTTTGAAAATCTCCCTGCGACTAGTTCAACGGTGAAAATGGATTCTAAATCAGATAAACAGAGGTTTGGGTGGAGGGGCAGAGCGAAGAGCTAGGAGTCACAAGTTCAATCGGATCGATGTTGGGCGGTTTTGTTTATGGAAAGAGCTCGAAGCACAAGAGTGAGAATTTTGATCTACAAAACTTTTTGAATTTTCATATTTGGCATTTAATGCGGATGACGTCACTAGTTTTGTCTTTTCTACATGTATAAAAAGAGATAGTACACACCGTTTATAGGTGGGTAACTTACATACTACCGTTCGGATAACTCATGTGTTACTGGTGGGTAACTTTTGGGTCCAAAAAAATGTTGTCGAAACATATCAATATGGGATATAGTTTTGAAGATCTCGCCGCGAATAGTTCAACGGTGAAAACGGATTCTAAATTGGATAAACGGTTTAAACTATAAAACTTTTTAAAATTTCGATTTTCACATTAATTGCCGTGACGTAACCAATTTTTTCTCCATTCAGTACGCATTGGAATTTCTTGGAGTTTGCTCTGCATGCGCTGTGTTGATTGCTTGGTCATGATTAGTACCAAAGCTAATTTTGTGCATGCATGCACACGGCAGAGTCTCAATCTGAGCGCTGGGCTGTCGGAAACGCGCTGTCAGAAATGCGCTGTCGGAAGTTCTATGGTTAAGCTATCCATAGAACGGTCGGTGTGAAGTTGCGTCCTTTTAATATGCACAACTTTGAGCCTGATTAATATATGCAGGGCGGCACAATGGAAGGATAGATTGAAAAAAAAACAGAGTGGACCAATTTAAGAATCAGCTTAAAAGACGGGAAACGTTTGTAATCGTCCGGGGGATCTGCGCTTCGCATCCTCCGCATGGAGCGGTTGCCACGCGTCCCCCGGACCGACCAGGAGGCTCACGTATTGGATTCGGTCCTTCACGCGATTGATGCGCCCGACCTTATCCTCTCCTCTCGACGAGCACGTTCGGCCCCAATCTCGTGCTCTGCCGCCGTCCAGCCATGGCGTCGCCCCCAGCCACCACCTCCTCCTCCTAGCGCTCCTATTTCACCCGTTTGCTGCGGCCGCTGCATCGCCTGCCCTCGGCCCTCGACGTCGCCCCGCCGCCCCGTCGTGATTTCGTCCCCGCGCGGCCCCCCCCCGACCTGCTCCAGCCCGCCGTCCCGGAGCACCGTCCCCGGCCCTTGACGTCGCCGCGCCACCGCCGGCAGCCGAGCGCCGCCCCGCCATCCCCGCGCGGCGCCCCCGGCCCTGCTCCAGCCCGCCGTCCCCAAGCCCCGGCCCCGGCCCTCGACTTCGCCGCCCCACACCCCTGCTTTTACGTCAACTCCGTGCCCATGCTCTCGGCGCCGCCGTGCCCCTGCTTGACGCCGCCCTTCTGCTCTCCGACGCTGCCGTGACCCTGCGCCGCCGACACAATGCTCCCAGCCGGCCGTGGTGCTTTTTGCTCCAGTTTTTGCTATACGTTTGTGTAAATTGGTAATATGTGGTGCAATTTTTGCTATATGTGGTGTTTGTGCTGCAATTTTGATTGTAGCAATTGCTATATGTGGTGCTTTGTGCCGTCGGTGTGGGGCGGTGGTACCGTCGGTGTCGGTGATGCTACCATCGGGGGCAACGATGCTACCGTAGCTTCTCGGTGATGCTACCTTTACCAAGGCGACGGTGCTACCGTCGGTGCTCGGTGCTGCTATCGTAGCAAGGTGACGGTGCTAGGGCACGACGGTGATGCTCGCCGGAGTTGGTGCCGCCGGCGGTGGTGCAGGGATGCTGCCGTCGATGGTCGGGGATGCTACCATAGCTTCTGGGGTGATGCTACCGTCAGTGCACGGCGGTGCTAACTCCGGCGATGGCGATGCTGCAAGCGGCGTCAGGTGTTGCCATGGCAGCAGGGCAGTGCTCTCAGACATTTTTTTTGCTGCAATAGTTTTATAGTTTTGCTAAAATAGCATAATGTTTTTTGCATTACAAGAAGAATTTTTATGCTACAATTTGTCCTGCTGTTTTGTATCATAAGTCTTATTGGAGAACCTCGCTGGAAGAATTTTGCTACGATGCTGCAATATAACAATGTTTTTGCTATTATTGTTTTGTGGTCTTGCTACAATAGAACAAAACATTTGCTACGATGTCTCCGGCGAAATCGATTTTGCTACAATAGCATATTTTTTCTGCTACGGGATCTCCGGCGAGGTCTCCGGTGAGGCCCGGCGAGTCCGGTGAGGTCTCCGGTGAAGTCGGTCTCTTCTTTTCTGTTTTCTGTGCGAACCGATTTTTGCTACATAGGGAGCAAAAGCGGGAATTATTTGCTGCGGCGGCAGCAAAAGCGGGGTTGGTGGGGTAGCGCGGGATCTGACGGCTCCTATCGATCCGATCCAACGGCTGGTGACCCGGGGATCCCAGGGAAAGATCCCCCGGGGGACGCCTAGTGGTTTCCTTAAAAGAGGGATCTGTTTACATCCTGGAGCTATTTGTATTATCAGATGCTAAAAAACTCTATAGACCAGTAGAACATCCATACAGAATCAGATTTACCCAACGCACTAGAATCAAAGAAATTTTAGATGTCCCGGAGAATTTCCCCCGCTATGCATACAGTGCCAAGCCGTTCAGAGTTCTTGCCACCCGTATGAATAAGAATACCATCCTATCTGGTACGTTTTACATACTACTCAAACTATGCTGATGCTAAATACACTAATTTAATTTGCTTCCTATGCTCCAGATGCCGTCGGCCTGATGACTGCAGTAACTGAAGTAAGCATTGCTCCTTCTTCTCAGCAGTACAAGAGACAAGTCTTTATAACTGATGGAAGATATACCAGAGAATAAATAGATGCACAGAATTATATGCTTCGGTCATTTGTATACAGTTTTATTTTATCATTACCAATTGATATCAATTCATCAGTGAGCGCGCCGTTGTCACGCTATGGGGAAATCATGCTGAGGCATTTGATGCTGACGACATGAAGATGCAATCTGGGCAGCAACCTATGGTCGCCCTTTTTGTGGGCATGACGGTTTCACATTCTCCGGTTTGTCCTTTTGACAATTTTCTTGGATATTGTTCTTTCGACATTTTAGGTCTACATGATTAAAACATAAAATTATGATACTGTTCATCTTAATATGCTGATGGCCACATTTTCTTAGGGCTGCTGGGATTTCAAAGTACATGCATAACAAAGTGGTATATAAATATACCAATTCCAGAGGTAGTTGCCGTCCGAGAAGCGTAAGTGTTCTTAACACATACACAAAGTATTAAAGTTGTTCATGCATCCATCTTCCAATCATGCTGTCTTATAATCCTGTTGTCCTATGACCCATAACAATACTTTTCAGTACGAGAGATCAATCACATCAGATTGGAGACCAAGGATCATCAAAGCCCAAGCGAGAACCGACAGACATTGCATTGTCTACGTTAGCATCTTCTTGCGCCTATGACCACATTGTAAGCTTGCTTAACACATAATTTACGAAAAAGAGATTTCATTAAGTATATATACGTCCATTTTATACTAAGATTTTTTTGCTTATAAATAGGGCGATCGGTTTAAGCTAAATATACAGCTGACTGATTTAATAACAAAAAACAACTGGTGGTACCTGTCATGCAAATCATGTTGGAAAAAGTTGCAGCCAGAGGGAACTACCCACAAATGCCCCAGATGTTTCATCTATAAAAGGAGAACCACGGTAATTGTAATAACTGGCAGTTTATTTTGCATATAAGACTCATGGGTGAAAAATAAACATCGTACATTTCCTATAATCGCAGGTATAAAATCACATATGCTGGCATTGACATCACTAACGGGGAAAACAATGAATCAGCTACTGGGCATTTTACTTTTCTTGGCCAAGATGGTGCAGCCTTTATCGAAAAAGATTTACTTGTTCCAGAACAAATGTTACCACCAGCAAGAACGCCACGGGATCTGCTCGAACCTATTGGAAAGAAATATGTTCTGACGGCTGAGCTAACTGATAATTCATTGGATTCAGACAATCTGTGTTTCCAAGTAAATACAAGCGAGGAAATACGCACCAGTGTTGGAGAACCTTCAATCTCTGCCAACACTGCAGGGTCTCCAATTTCTACAGTCAGCGGAGCTGCAACTCCAAGCAATCTGCCAGCTCCTGCAACTTCTTCTACAAATGATGCAATCTATACACCTCCAGATGGCACAATTGCAGATATCGCGGACAAGGTCTGTGTACACAATAAAAAGAAAATTAATACACCGGGTTTTTGCCTTCATTCAGAAAATTAATCTCTTTTGAATATCCTGTAGGTCAAAAGCGTTGGAGCAAACAAGAAAAGAGAAACTACGCCGCCTTCACAAACGGGCGGGAAAAAAGTGTAATGAGCTAATACTATAAGAAAATTACCACTTAGCTTTTCCCTAATATATTTAGTGATACTGATGTGCCATATACAATCAAAATGCAGAAAAGACGCTAAGGCAACCGCTGCAAAGCAACTGTCATTTGACGACGACCAAGCCTCCAGCGAAACTCCAAGGTTCAGAATTTATCTCTAACGATGAAGCGTAATCTTTACATCACGAAAGACAGTGGTAGAAACTAGATATGCAATCGACAAACTTCACTCCGCCAGCAGCTGCTTGAACACCTTGACGATCGTCGAAGATACTGTGGAATGGACATCCCAGACTCCAGCATTACAGTCAACCATCGATAAGGCTACTGTTAGCCCAGCACTGGTTTACGTTGAATTTCATAATAGTTAGTACTGGTTTAAGTTGCATTCTTGAAGACAATTAAGAGTTTGTAATAAGTTCCAAGTTGTATTCAGTAGGGTAGAAGAACTATGTAGAATCTGTTAGCAGAATAAGTGGCTCTATACAGCCACCTAGATCATCCGTACATACTATACTAGGGATATAAGCGCGGCAAATGCCGCGCGTGTGATTTTGAATTTGAATTTGAAAATGGTGACGTTTTAAAGTTGTCTAAGTTTGAAAATCATTGAAATTGAAAAATGCTTCCGTTTTAAAAATGGTTGGATTTTGGAGATTGCTCAAAATTGAAAATTATTGTAATTCAATTTCAAATGTGGTTTGTTTTTTTGTGTGAAAATATTCCTAAATAGTTAAGTTTTTTTTGAGTCTGTTCATACATTTTAGAGTTACGTTAAATGTTTAGTAAGGTGGAATGGTTTTATATCTTTGTATTTTGTTGACATATTTGTTTGAATTTCATAATTGGAGGATGTATAGTATATGGTCGTCTGTTAAAATTAATTTGTAGTTAGAGAAAATTCATTTGGAATTTGTGCAAATATTTTTTAAATTAGAGTGGTGAAACTTCATAATTCGGAAGAATGGATTATGTGAGATAATATGTGAGATGTATATATTTTAGAGGATTTCATTGTTTTTCTTTTTTTAGCAAATTCAATTTTTCAAATGTGTTGCATATATTTGTTTGTGAGAATTATGATATATATTTACTGTATAAGAAGCAATTTGTCATATCGAGTATTTTTAGATATTTGGAAATTTGAGATGTTTGGTCATATTTGGAGTATAACATAAAATTTGTTTTAACTTCATAATTAGGGTGAGCGCAATTTGTGAGATATATTTTAGAGTGTTCTTAATTTTCGAAAAAAAATAAATGATCGAATTTGTTGTTTTTTTTTTGGTAAAATGATGAGGTTGGAAAGAATGCTATAATTCTGGAAGACTCAAATTTGAAAGTTGGATTTAAATGCTCTAATATGTTCGTGTTTTTCCTACAAATTTATCCAAATATCGACAAATACGGAAAAATTCAAACATGTTTTTTTTGCTGCCGTAAATATATATTTTTTTCTACACATTTTGATATTTTTTTTACATATTTTGCGATGGTTATTTGTAAAATTATTTCCATTTTCTTTTTATGTTTAAAAAAAATTCTGACGGGCGGGCCCAGGGCGACGTCGGCGTGACGTTAGCATGGGGCAGAGCCATCCACGGCGACGACCACGGCGACGGCCACGGCGGCGGTGCAGCACCGCGTTCTGGGACGCTCTGGTGAGCGCGGTGGACGCGCGCTGGCGCAGGGCAGTCGGGAGAGGCGACGCCGCTGGATATAGGTCGCCGGAGCGTCGCCGGCGGGCCGCGGACGCGGCGGAGGGCAGCGCTCCCGGCGGCGTCGATTCCGGCGCCTCCGCGGCGTCCTGGCAAGCGGCTATGGGGGAGGAGGGAGAGGCGGAGACGGCGGATCCCGTAGTGGGCCGCGATTTGGACGGGGAGGGGTGTAGCGGCGGAGATGTGCGGCGGCGCGGCGGCGGGCCGTCGCGGGAGAGAGAGGAAGAGGAGGAAGGGCGAGTTCTGCGGTTGCTTTTGCAAAAAAGTCCCTAGCATTTCTGGAAATTACGGTCAAGTCCTTTGCGGACGGTTTTCTGCAAAAATGTTGCGCCAAAGATCGTGCGCGGCCTCTGATTGGTAGAAAGTCGCCAGCTACAGTGCGCACGAATTTTGGCGCGATCTAGACCGTCCGCCGCGACGATCGTATGGCCAGGGGAAAAGAGGCGACGTGGATAGCGGGACTGGCCGCGAATCGCACCAACTTTCATATATTAGGTAATTTGGGCATCCGATAGCAGAATAAATGGCTCTATACGGCCATGTAGATCATCTCAATGCACCGTGGGGATCGTGGAGGCCGGGGCGTCGGCTTCTGGGCGAGGTGGATGGCGGCGTCCGGCGGGTCTGCCTCGCGCGTGGTGATTCGGGGCCGCAGTTTCCAGATCTAGCCGCCTTTCTCGCGGTTCGATCTGGGCTGGGTTGATGCTGACTGCTGTCGCACGGCGTTGCGGTTGACCATGGTCGGGCGTCGGGGCAGTTGAGCGCCTGGGCGGCGGCACCGGGCTGTGGTGGAGGCGACGGGCGTCGAGTTGCTGCTCCGCGCGGGCGGCGGTGGGTCCGGGGCCTGGCGGCGGATCTGACGCGTGATAAAGCGGGCGCCAGTGTCTCCTGGCCTCGACTGTGCGCCTTACACTCGACGCCGGATTCATTTTTGGCCCCATCCCGAGCACCGGGGAAACGCTTGATCCACTTGGCTAGATCAGGCAGTGTCGGCGCCATGGCGTCGCATCCTCCGTTGTCGAGGTTCTCGTGGAGTCCGCGGACGGCAACCGGAGTCCTTGCCGGCATTCTAGCTGCCGCCTACCTTAGGTTCAGCCGGGTCCTGCCATCCAATCACCGACCCCTTCAAGGCGCATTTGGTGGGCGGTGCGTCAAATTTGCCATGTTGAGTAGGTGTCGTGCTTCCAAGGTGTTTTGCTCCGGTCGTGACACGGTCTTGTAGCTTGTATCTTGAGTTCTCGACCCCTCGCCATTCTTGGCAGGTGGTTCATGTGGTGAGTCTTGTGTGGATATGTCTTATTTGTCGTTAGACGGCGGCGTGTGAGTTTTATATGATTCTGGGGTCTGGTTTCTTTTATAAACTGAATGTGTCGTCCCGCCCGTTGCTAAAAAAAATATCTCAACGCACGGTAGAAAACTAGGCTATATGCACGGCACAAAATTTCGCAAAAAATTACTTTTGTTTTGTTTGTGTAAAAAATGGTATAAAAAGAAACTTTACACTAGACATATTTTTGTCTTTTTTGCACATGCCAAAGTATATGGTTTTTTCACACGAAACTTTATACACACACTTAAAATATGAAGATGTACGTGCAGCTCATTTCAGGAGTTTTTTATATTTACGAATATGTTTTTCGAAAACGGGACATATGCCCCCGTTTATGCGGAGAGAGGTGTTTTGGAGCCCGAGCTACATGGAGCTCGTGTTTTGAGAAATTCAAAATCGGCAATTTCTTTTTAGTTTCCAAAACTCACGAAAAAATCCCATATGTAGGCAAAATCTACAAGTGCAAAATTGCAACTCGAAATTCATTATATTGTGGTCTGTAAAAAATGACAAATGGGTGTATCTGGGTGGTAAACAGTACACAGTTTTAAAATTTGAAATTTTGCCCAATTTAACCTTTTTTTGTTTAGCTCAGAATACAACAAAGTTTCAGCTGAAATTTTACAGGTTTGTAGATCTCGACATTATCTACATCTGGAATCGATTTTGAAAACAATTTTTTTTTTAAAACAAGCTACATGTAGCTCGGGTTCCAATTGAACTTTTTACCCGTGTGCGCAGCTATGTATTTTCCACATTTTTACTTGTTTTGCGCTTTGTGTTGCTTTTTTCCAAAGTTGAACTTGTTCATATTTTGATTGCATTGAGCGCACTTTGAGATCCTAGTATTTTGTATAAGTTTACCTTATGCTTTTCAATTTAAAGGTTCTTAAAAAGAAAGTATCATTTTTTGTGTATTTGGCTTTTATTGGATGTTTAACATTAGTTGGTTTTTGTTGTTTCAGCATGTTACTGTTAACCATGTGAATTTTCATATTTTGTTGAAACCTCTTAAAAGCACGAAAATTTTACGTAATGATCATATTTAACAAAATTGACAAAAAAATCCGACATTTTCAGTGCCAAAAAATATGCTTTCTTTCCAAGACATGTTATGTTTTTTTTATAAGAGTGTGGGTCTTTGAGCTTTATATGATTTTTTTGAAATTATTTTAGTGTTCTGTGACTCCAATTTTTGTTGCAATATGTGCATTTACTTAGCCACATCATTGAAAAGAACGACATCAAGTTATCTGTATAATTCGGTGTTATTATGTTTTTACTCCCTCCATACCAATAAGATGCTTTAACATTTTTGTCATATGGATGTAACTAGACACGTACTAGACACGTAATAGTAGGTAGATTCACTCATTTTAGACCTATATAAAACATCTTATATTTTAATGCGGAGGGAGTACAACATAACTTACAACCATACTCACATAACAGTTGTGTCATCACCAAAATTCACCATTAAAATTTGCTTGCACCGTACTCATCAAAACAAGCTCATTTAAGAAGTAAGACGAGTCATTACCATTATCGAAATTTATGATGAAAATTTGTTTGCACCCGACTCATCAAAACAAACTCATTTAAGAACGTACCACGGGTGCTCGGCGGGCTTTCTAGTATCTTATTACAGCTGAGGATGCATATAGTGCGCAAGAAGAACAGGTAAACCAATAGGGAACGTCCTATGATCCCATCACATCAGTGGACTTGTGACCACTGCTCTGATTTTTATGCCTTGTTTAATTTACAAAAGGATGATTTGAAGGAGACAAAAAAACTCCCAAGATACTTCTCGAAGCTACTGGAGTCTAACATACAAGCTTCAGCTCTTTCACGCGATTCATTAGTACTCCAAAACTAGATTAGTAAACTAATTAATAATTAAATTACGGTACGACCCAGGGCCCAGCTCACCTGGAGTTGGACCCGTCGCTGAGATACGACCCGCTGCAGGCCCGCATGGGGTGGTACACGGGCCTGGGCCGGTAGATGGGCCAGGCTTGCGCCTCGGCCGCGCGACCGTCCATCGGGGACGGCGGCTGCGCGTCCATCGGCTCCGGCTTCACCTCCGCCGCTCCTGGGCTCGCGGGGTCCTCGCCGTCGTGGCGCATTCGCTTCCGCCCGATGCAGACGCCGAAGAGCCTCGCGCTCATCTTATCCTCCTCCTCGTCCTCCACGCCGGCCGCGGCAGCGCCCGGACAGGAAGGCAGGAGCTCGAGCACGGACGGGGACGGGAGCGGCGTAGCCTCCGTCGTCTCGGCGGAGGCGTCGTCGGTGTACTTGGACATGAGCACGAAGATGTTGTTGCAGAGCTTCTTCATCTGGATGAGCTCCCGCGTGAGCCGCGAGTTCTCCCGCCGCAGCCGCTCGTTCTCGTCCCCCAGATCGCCGGAGCCGCCGAAGCTGCCCGAGCCGGTGCACGACGGCGTGTGGTGAAAGGGGAGCTCCGGGGACGAGCTGGAAGACAGCACCTGCTCCTCGCCGGAGAGGACGGGCGAGCCCTGCCGCTTCGTCACCGGCAGCGCCATCGGGATGGTGGCCGCCGCCGCCGTCACCTTCCGGCGGTGTATGTCGACAAGCAGCCGTTTTTCCCCTCGCCGGAAGCAGTCGTTGGCGAACTCCCACCTGTCCGGAACGATCTTCCTAAATCCCTGGAATTTTAGCACGCATCAGCACCTCGACATTCCGGCGAACAGGAAATTTAGCCCGAATCAATCAATTTAATCGAATGGGAAAGAAGAGCACCCAGTTAGGGAATGACTTACGTAGGTGTTGAGCTGGCGCACGAAGCTGGAGAAGTTATTGTGCTTGAAGTACTTGGGGAGGAGGTCGCGCGCGAACTCCGCGGGGCGCCACACGACGAAGGTGGACCCGTCGTCGTTCCAGGAGATGACGTCGTCGACCGCCGGGTCGTCCACCAGCTGGTACGTCTTGTTGAGGAACGGCGTCGGCAGCACCCTCTGCCCCGCCGCCGTCGTCCCGATCTCCGGCGCCGCCGCCGGAGGAGGCGTCGTCTCGCCGGAGGAAGCTGCAGCGACCTGCTCGCCCATGATGGCACCGGCCGGAGCAGATCGGTGAGAATGGAAGGAGGTCGTTCTGGAAGGTTCGGGTTGCGTGAGGTGGAGAGAAGAAGCAAGCAGAGGAAGACGGGAGAGGCAGCGGCAGTTGCGGAGGGAGCAGTAGCTATATAAACCCGAGGGCGACCACTGGTGCCGAGGACGCCAAGTCACGCCGCGCGGTGGACGGCGGTGAGCGGCTGCTCGGGCCGATCGAACGGTGGATGCGAGGACGGTGGGTGGGGGCCTCCGAAACTGCGAGAAGTTTCGGTGGATTTTTGGGCTTTGTCCGGGAATGGCTTATTCTGGAAGGTTCAAGGCGGAATCTTGGGGAAGCGGGACACGTTTCCGGTGCGGGCGGGCCCACTGACCCACACCCACG
Source organism: Poa pratensis (assembly GCA_947311845.1). NCBI lineage: Eukaryota > Viridiplantae > Streptophyta > Magnoliopsida > Poales > Poaceae > Poa > Poa pratensis. Next base: position 34,814,002 of record CAMZMU010000069.1, read on the forward strand.
AGGCTGATCACGGAACCACGACTTTCGCTCTCAACTCATCCGTGGGCGGCAGCTGTGTGGGCGGGCGGGCCCACCCCCACGAGGCTGATCACGGAACCCGGGCTTTCGCTCTCGACTCATCCGCAGCCGTACGATCAAAATAAAATTACCTTTGAAAAACAGTAGCTGTCGTTTGGTTCGTTTTCGCAGCTTGTCTTTGATTTTGTTTCTTCGTTCGAAACTCTTTCCGGAGATTTGGTCTACTAGCCGCTTCCACAACATGACTCGTATCGTGCAGATATTTTTGGCACCCAGTGCTAAATCTAAATGACATCGATCGCAAGGCTCGTCTGTTGCCCAGATTTTTTTTCACCCTTTGATTTAGGTCGTCGGTAAGAATTCGTGCTGCCCAAGTAGAAAACATTCTACCTGTCTACCTAGTTTTGTTGAGCAAAAAGTCCAATTAAACCCTCAACTTGTAAAGGTTGGGCTGATCGAACCTCAAGTCGAAATGCGGGTCATTCATACCCAGAAGTATTGAATCCCGATCGAGATCAAATCCTAGACATGTTTGGTGCACCTATAATGCGACGATCCCAGCTTGGATTGTAGTATACTCTCACTGACATGTGAACCCCACGCAAGGGCGGAGCCAGGATTCAACGTTGAAGGGGGCCAAACATGACAAATCACCATTATGGGGGCCAACACAGCTATTTCTGTCTAAAAATCGTATCTAAATTAGGCTTAATTAAATAATTCTTCATGATTTGCAGTGCCATAGGGGGGGCCAGGGCACCTGCTGGTCCCCCTAGCTCCGCCACTGACCCCACGTGTAAGACCCTTCTTACTCAATCTCGCGGATGCAAACAGGTGTGCACCGCGGTGCAGAGATCACGCTGGCGTCCGACATGGAGGCGTCAGATGCCTCGGCAGCGGAGAGCGGCGGCGATCTGCGGCTGTTGGCTACGGTCGACTCTGACGGATCCAACGTGGCCTCTCTAAGGCCACCGGCGGAAAGGATGACCTGTTGCTGCCCCTGTCGTCCTCCTGCAAGGAGAGTGGCGGCAAGAACAACAAGCCGCTCGTCAATGCACCACGCTGCAGGCCCTGAATTTCTAGGCAAAAGCGTAGGGGGCCGCCCATCAGCAGTATGGTGATGCACATGGAGCGGCAGCTGCGTGGGCAGTGAACCAACATCATTAGCTAATGATGAGGCTAGGTCTCGGCGGTGGATGGAGCGGTGCGACGTAGCCATGCCAATATTTCAGTCAAGAAATCGAGCGATGGTCATGGTGGGCACCTTGAACTACTGACCGGCAGAACAATTAATTAGCGCGAGGAAGGGGCGACGGGGACTGTGCTCTATCCTCGTGGCTAATGGAGAGCTGAGAGAGCAGATGCATGGGCGGTGGCGGATGAAATTGCCGGCAGACCGGTAGAATGATGGGCAATGAGGTTATGCAATTATTCAGTTGATTTTATTTAAATTTCTATAGTGGAAAACTGGTCCAATGTTTGATTTAGATGGGGATTCCATACTTCAGGGTGGCGAACGACAGGAATTTCGCACCAATTGGTGGCGTGCGTGACCGCCTCTCGCAACAGATTTCGTCGGAAGAGGATGAGTGAGGTTGTGTCAGGGTGCAGGCGGACGGGCCGCCGGCCAGTCCGCTTTGGGCCGCCTCGTCCGGGCACGCTAATCAGCTGATTAGCGGCTTCCGTGTCCGTCTGCTGGTTCGGCAGCTATGGCCAGCGGATACCAGCAGACAAATCGAGCCGCTAGCGATATTTGGTGTTAGGAGATGGCTGTACTAGCTGCAGCTAGCTAAAGTCAACACAAATTAACAGCAGCTATGCAGCAGCCTTTATGAAACATCGAACAAATATTGGGAACATATTGTATACAACAACGTACGAACTGCAGCTGCTATGGAGTGGAACATTCAGTTCAACATTCAGTACAAGATTTGACATCAATTAATTTACCGGTACTGAACAACAAAGATTTGACAGGAATGAGCAGCTAAACTTTTTTACTAATGATGTACTGCGAGGAGTACAAAAACAGGGAAATGTGCGTAGAAAGATGCAGAGTTTGACGGAAAAACAAAGAGGACATCTCCTGGCAATTCTGTCTTGACACGAAGCCACACATCTCTTTCGAAGAAAAATAAGGAATAGTGCAACATGAACTGACAGCAGAACTCGTAGTATATATCATCTAGTAAAAGACCTACTTCTATTAAAAAGAGGACAAACTGTTGGTAAAACAGGAAAAAGTTTGGGCAGCTATTAGATTCCATGCAAAACAAAGATCATTAACAAAGCAATAGTGGCCTATGATCAGTAAGGATTCTTCCACCGACACTAAAAGAAGACTCCGATGCCATTGTTGATACTTGAATAGCTAGGACATCACGAGCAATGTAAGATATAACCGGTACTTAGGACCGTGCATTTCCCACCATCCCAAGATGTCAAAATCCTTTTGACTGGTTCGTGAATTTAGAATGTCCTGAATTTGAAAAAGTTCATGTATTTAAAAAATGGCTCACGGATTTGAAAAAATGTTCATGAATTTGAAAAAGGTTCATGAATTTAAGAAATGGTTCATCAAATTAAAATGTGTTGAATTTTAAAATTTTCATGAATTTGAAAATGATTCGTGAATTTAATTTTTAACCGTTCATGAATTCGAAAAATGGTTCAAGAATTTGAAAGTGGTTTGTGAATTTAAAATGTGTTGAATTTAGTAAGTTCATGAATTTTGAAAATTGTTCACAATGTTTTTAACAAGTTCATGAGCCATTTTTTAAAATTGAACACTTATAAATTTGAATATTTTTTAAATATGATGATTTTCAAAAATATGAACATTTTTTATTTTGAACATTTTCAAAAACTAAAAACGAAAAAGAAAAAAATACTGGAAAACAGAAAAAGAAAACCCGTCAGAAAAAACCAGGATGAAAAAAGAAAATAAAAAATCGGCTTGAAGCTACTAGAAGGTTCCTAAAACCGGAAAGAGCCAGTCAAAAGCCACCATACCTGGACTGGCCCACTTATCCCAATCGTGTAGGCGTTTCCGTGCTAACCATTGCAGCGGACGCTGAACAGGATTTACGCTCTGTACCACCGCAAATCTTATATAATGCGGTAACGCCCGTTAGCGGCGCGAATCGGCCGCGTCGCTAACGGGCACCTTCTGCTGGGCCGGCCCATTTTTTCGTCTTTCATTTTTTTCTTGTTTCCCTACTTTTTTTTCTTTTCTGTTTTCTTTTTTTTCTATTTTTTCACCTTTTGTGATTTTAAAAAAGGTTCGAATTAAAAAAATGTTGTGCAATTTTTAAATGTGAATTTTTTTCGAATTTGAACATATTTAAATTTGAACAATTTTTGAATGTGAACAAATTCCGATTTGAACAATTTTTGAATGTGAACAACTTTCAAATTTGAACAATTTTTTAATTTGAATTTTTTTAAAACTGAATATTTTTAGATTTAAACAATTTTTTAATGGTGAACAAATTTCGGATTTGTACAATTTTGAACGTGAACGAATTTAACATTTTTTATTTTGGACAATTTTCAAATGTGAACAAATTTTGAATTTAAACATTTGGATATTTTTCCAAAATCTGAAAAATTGAAATCTAACATTTTCAAAAATCAAAAAAGTGAAATTAAAATAAAGAAAAGAAAAACCGAAAAGAAAACATACTGAAAATTAAAGAAACCAGAAAAAAATGAACAAATATAAAAGAAAAGAAAAAAGATGGAAAACTTCACCCAATGGGCCAGCCCATTAATGGGCACCCGTCAGGCGGCGCTTTTCTCCAAGCCCATTTGCAAACTCCATTTTTTCTTTGCTATGGACAAACTTCGGATACCCCTTTTTTTTCATGCCAGGAATTGGGTCGGTGCAGTTACAGTGTGCATGTGATTTGAGGGTCTCTTTTACTGCTGTTTATTTTTAACTTCAATTTAGGGTTTGTCTTGTTTTGTTTTCTTATTTTATTTTATTCTGGCTGTGTTTTAGTTTTATTTATTGGTCCAAAATATGGATTTCTTCTTTTTTATTATTCTTTTCACTTTTTAAATGATTTTTTTTAAAGTGAATACATCAACAATTCTATTGAAGAATTTGTTTTTTTGCATTATTCATGTAGTGTAGGAGTTTTGTTTAGACACATGTATAAGTTACGTATTTTATAAAATGTCCATATTAGTCATAAAAAGTTTTCTAATAAAATGTCCATATTATGTGTTTTACAACATATTCATCTTAGACACATGAACACTACATATGTTTTTTTGTTTATAAAAGACACTATTCATACACGAAAATTATACTAGTCAACAAAAATTATATACTTTCGACATTCGTAAAAAAATCAAAAATTATATGTTGACGAAAACATAAGATCAGAAATAAAATAGAAAGAAGATAAAAATAAATGAATCTAAAACGAAAAAGGGAAAATAAAATAATGGGAAAGTAAAAACTCAAAAAGGAAGTTGGAATTTAAATAAAATAATAAAAAACATAACGGAAAAATCTGTAAAACAAATTAAAAGCAGAAAAAATAGAAATGAAAAAGAAAAAGAAATAGAAGCACAAATCAAACTGAGCCTTGCCCATTTCTTATTGGTTAGCTTTCTTTCTAGCTTGATCGATACATTAGATCTTTGTATTCATATTCCCCTCTAAGAAAGATCAGAGCAATCCTTGACACAACCTAAGAACTTCACATTATTTTTCTTTTTGACGAGGAAATCTAGAAACTTCAAATTCTAATTGTAGGTTTTGAGTAATGGAAACAAAAAAAATACATATATGGATTTTTTGTATGGAAAATAATAGTTTTATCATTAGCCCATAAACATATGGCCAAAAGTTGGCTTATCTATCCTAATTACTATTTTTGGCTAAGGGGTATGATCCAGGCCCCTATATCGATTGATACATATAGCCCCTTATTACTGTAGCATTCTTCCAGATTATATCTCAAGAGTCACGAAGGGTTTATACTCGGATCAATCAACGTAAAACAACAAAGAGCATCACAAGTGTTTGTCATCTAAAGCTATTCTTTCACTAGACTACGAGCCGAATAGGTTGCATAAGCCATGTGAGACCATTTTCAAATGGTAGCACCCAGTATCCACATCCTGCCTGCGCTCCGCCGGTTGGAGATATGACCACGTAAGCACAAGAATGACCTGCAAAAAATGATGGTGCTCATGCCTTGTTAAAACCTAAATCATTCGGATATTCCATATAGCCTAAAATAAAGCACAAACGCCCACTCGCATTTGAATCTTATCTTTCTTGGCTATGCCCCACAACCAATTAGCAAAAAGATGTGTGATATTTGCTTGTGGAGATATATTAAAAATCATATTAACCACACGCGAAATAATCTTGGCGAAAGGATAAGTAAAAGAAAGATATTGTATTGTTTCGTCTTGATCGATGTAGAAACCAAACCAAATTCTTGATTTTCGGTGGTATCTTCATTTTCCAAATATACTTACGAGAAAACCTAGTGTGTCTATTAAGTAAGTCGAGATCCAACTCACAAATTCATTTCATTAAAGGACCAAGAGTCATGGGAGTTTGACATAAGATTATACGTTCATCTCTTTTGTTACCTAATTCCTAGGTGGGACTTCTTCTCGAGAGAAAAAAGGATCCCCTCGCGTCGGTCCCCCGGCGGCGCCAGGGGAAAAAGCGGTGCCGCCCAGCTCTTCGCCCGCCCGGCACCCTCCTGCCGCTGCCGTCGCCGGCTGCGGCCGCGGCGGCACACCCCCCCCCCCCCCGCTACCAAAAAGGTGGCCGGGGGGGTGGTCTTCGTCTCGGCAATGGTGGTGACCGGCCTTTGGGGGGCGGCGACGGTCAGGGGCGGAGGAAGCTGGGCCGGCGGGCCCGGGAGGTGGTCGAGGACGGCGCAGTGGCTGCCGGTGGCGGTGCGGGCGGCGGAGGCGACGTCGCCTGCCGTGGTGGTCGGCTGCGCGCCGATGGGCTTTGGCGGGCCCGAGCAGGGGCGCGTGGAGGAGGGCGTTTGGCGGTGCAGGCGCAAGCTGGGGGCGCGCGGTGCTAAGGCTGGGGGCGCATGCCCAGCGCTGAGGAGGAGGAGGGAGGTGGTCGCACCGGCGCGGAGGCAGGGCGGCCGATGAGGCGCGGGCTGTCCATGGAGGCAAGCCGGGGCGGCGGCCTCGGACGTGTGGCTGCTTCTCAGCCGCAGCGGGCATGGCGGCTGCCGTGGAGGGAGGTGCCGCGGCGGCAGCGGCGTGCCATGGAGCTAGGTGGTTGGCGACATGGCCAGGATGCCATCCTGTGGCTTCCGAAGCTTTGCGGTCGGGTTGAACTCCGGGCGAAAGCTCGCACGGACTTCGGTCGGTGCCGACGACGGTGGCGCCCTCGGGCGTCGTTCTCCTTCTTGATTGCGTCGTCGTGGAGCTTTTCGACCTCGACTAACGCGTGTGGACCCAAGAGCTCCGGGTGAAAATCTAAACTCTTCGGGAGCGGGCGGCGGTGACGATCTCGTCACTACTTTTGGAGCTCTTGGCCAGCGCGGTGCGACGGTTTCGCGGCGGATGTGCAAAATGGGTGTGTGGTCGAGGGTGGTGGACCTCGGGGCGGCGGCTCCGGAAGGTGGTGGTGCGTTGAGGCGGCGGCTTTGATTCCTGTTGCAGTGGCGGTCCTATAGGGCAGGATCGTGACCTTACACAGGCTTGGGTGACAACCTTGGGCTGCGCGGCAGCAGGTTTGTCGACTCGGCTGGATCACCTCCGAGCGATGCGAAGGTTGATCTGATTGTTATGCCGGGGCGGCGGCCCCGGGTGTTGGCGCGACGTTGAGGTCTACGGGCGGTCGTCTTTAGCGAGGGTAGCAAGGCTACGAGGCGGCTGGTTTGTGCAGCGTTGTGACTCGTGTGCTTTGGTGCCGAATGGTGCACGTCAGGGCGGTGGCCCCGGGTCGGTGGTGTGTTTTGTTGCGTTCGGTGGGCTTGCGTCGTGAGGGCGACGGCCTCCTCGCTTGTGCGGTTTTTTGGCCCTGTTTTTCTCATAAATAGGGTATTTGTATGGTTTTTAGACCCGGTTTCCTTATAAACTGGGTCACATCTTTTCTATCTATTCGAGCAGTGGTACGACCACTTTGTCCTCAAAAAAATTCCTAGGTGGCCATCACTACTGCTTCCAACTTTACAAAGATTTCTCAGCACCTACTCCATTGCATCCGGGTACAAGCTACCAGCCTAACTTGTCGCACAGAATCAAACAATCTGACAACGAGCACACCTCCTAATCACATGCTCTGCAACACAATGCAGTTCTATATACTACATTCACTGACACAAGCGGGAAGAGATAAATAACTATTTAAGCTACTTACTACAGTACTTAGTATGCTACTAGTGATTACTAGTCTGTAACTTGTCTGTTTGTCTTACCAGTCTGTAACAATGGTCCTGAGCTGGCGCCTTTCTTGCCTGGCTCGATGGATCAACCAACACCCAGATCTCAATCATACATTCATCCACGACATGACCAGCCTTTTTGGTAAAATAATGAGAAGAAAAGCAATGAGACTGACGAGAGGGTCTACGAGGCCAATGATTAAAGGTTCAACAGAGAGGGGAAAAGGGGGTTAAGGACAGGGGCATCCGATCTGAGTAATTTCAGAAGAAACAACATACACTGATTCACGTGGGTGAAGGCGTCGGTGAAGTTTCCCTTGCTGGTTCATTTCGATTCGGCATGCAATGATCGAGTTTTCATTTTAGAAGCATCCATGTGGTCTGGCGATTGGTCTCATGATCTGCTACTGTACTGCGACATGATGTAAGTGCGCATACCTGAAAGTAGACACCACCTACTTCCTACGTTGTTGTCATGAGTCCTTAATATACCTGAATGGAGGCCGCTTTGAAGATTTTATTTCGGCACAAAGGGGCGGACCCACAGTATCTAAATCATTTTTATCATATAAAACAGTATCTAAATCATTGCGAAATCTCAGGGAAAAAATTTAATCATTTGAATTTACATAAAGTGTCCCCACTTAAACTTTTTGTCCCCCACTCGAAATTTCTTCCGAGTCCGCCCTGCCTACCACTTCTTTGTACTGATAATGCACAATCTAATTTACAAGGAATGCTAAAAGAGAACGAAAAGAAGGTGAGAGACAGAATCAGAAGCCTTTGCAATGACAATTTATTGAAATTTTGATCTATGACAATTCTTTTTTCGATCTATGCATGATAATTCAGAGAGCAAATGCAGAGAAAACATATAAACCTAACCTACTATAACTTGTTCGTCCAACCGTGCAAACTCCTTGACAAGATGAACTGATGACACATTATAAAATTAACTAATACAAACCCTTCGATATCTATACTATATATACTATTTGGCCTTTTGGCTTATTTCTGTGAAATAGGAAATCCAAACTATCGACACAAACCAAACACAAGAGTAGCACAGCAGAGCACCTGATCATTTCACAGGCTGCAATTGCAAATCACAGCCGCGTTTCCTCTTCAACGGCAGCAACCTGGTCACCACAACCTTACCTGCAGGCTGCTGTTTCTTCGCCGACTCTTCCTCGGCTTTCGCGCGACGCCAGCCGAGATGCGCCGACAGGTTCTCCACCTCGATCTTCACCACGTCCTTCCTCACGCCGATATCGGTGATGTACCTACCGGCGCAGTACATCCCCGCCGTGACGGCGACCATGCCCAGCGGGCCGGCCGACATGAGCCTGAACGGGGTCGAGAAAAGCGCGGCCAGCGGCACGCCGACCGCGGAGGCCGCCTGGCCACTCCTCCCGATGCCCGGCTCGGACGGCAAGATCAGCCCGGTCTTGCAGTAGAGCGCGAAGTCCTCGCAGTTGTTCTCGAACACGTCGTAGCTGCCGAACCCGTTCTGGAGCAGATACATGGCCCGGTGCACCACGGCGTCCGGCGGGTCGGAGGCGGCGGTGGTGCACGTGCCGCCGCGGAGCTTGGCGAGGAAGATGGCGGGCGGCACGCCGTACTCGAAGCCGTGGAGGGAGCCGTCGCGGAGGAAGCAGTCGAGGCAGGTGAGGATGACGCCGCTGTCCGGGAGCTGGAAGCCGCAGTCCGGGAAGGTAGGACACTCCGGTGAGCCGGCGGACATGAGGCTGGAGATGGCGACGGCGGAGTCCAAGCCTGCCGTTCCTGCCTCTTTCTTCGTTGTGAAGTGGACTACCTTGCTCCCGCCAACGTAAATACCTGGAAGAAAGATCAGCCATAAAATTGTGTCGCATGAGAACATGATCCATCCAACTCAAGAACAAGTTCAGTAATTCACTCAGCAATGACTTCACAGTACACAAACGTTATACAGATTTTAAGTTTCGTCATCCGCGATTAATTGGATTGTACTATGCACGAACATTGCTCAGAAACATGGCATCTTTTCGCTGCAGGTTTGGTCATGTGGTTGCATGTCATTCGTCCCTTCATCTGTAATGATCGAATGTCCAGGGCGTCGTCCATAATGGCAGGGATCTATGCCTGCAAATGCAAGGAAAAAAGTACGCCGTATGTCCATGCATGCAGCCAGCGCACAGGGACACACCGCGAAGAAAAGAGTCTTCTATGCTTCCAGGTTTTGGATGAAATTACGTCCGGTGAAAGAAGAAAAATATGGAAAGAGAAGCAAAGTAAAAGAACCTCGGTAACGCAGCAGGTAGCTAGCTGGAAGAAGATGCATGAAGGCATCAAAGTGAAAAGAGGGCCACTTTGGTCACAAGTAGCTAAATGGATGTTAACGAATGATTCCGTGGTGTTCTTGTCTTTTGGACACCGACACTTGCACCCGACTACTTACATATGTGTTGTGTAGCGACTATAGTAACAGTTAGTGTAACAGTTCTTTTTTACATGTTAGTTGTAACAGTTTATTATGAGCAAATTGCAATTAAAAAAACGTGAAGCTTGTGAGCCAGTGGCATTTTTTCCCCACAGCCTGCTATATCGAGGCCATTTGGATCGGCAAATTCTCTTCGTGTCTGGCATAAACTAAGTTTACTATTGTTTTTCAACCAGCTCATGTTGCAAGTTACTCAACCAACAGCAGAAGTGACTAGTGAGATCCGTGTGAACAACTGGCATAGAGCTACTAATCATGATTATCCCAGTAGATCCCCTGGAGTAGTATGAGTACTAGTTACTGGTACAGAGCTACTATACCGATCAATTTGGGACCTGAATAATACGGGTAGGCTGCTGGCGTAAGGATACGGCAAATACGAGTGGACCCGAAAGCGTACCGTCAGAAATACGCGTCAGCTATTAGGGAAGCCGACGTACAGTAGGGTCAAGACAAAGATATCGCCTTCATCACAGCGTAATTAACTGCCAAATTTTGCTCGCAGAATGAGCATGGAATTTGGTAGGGATGGGGTCGATGGAAGCAGAAGACACAGAGCACGAACAGAACAGAGGAGGCAAAAGAGACCGACCGATCTCGAGGCAACACTCACCGCCGGACCAACCGCCCTGCCGGAAAACGCGAAATGCGGCGAGAACGGTGGCCCGGACGACGTGCGGACGCGCACAATTCACAGGTCGGGCGGCTCGCGGGGAGAGATTTCGGAGCTAGGCGGTGTCCGGTGTGGCGTACCGTGGTGGGAGTAGGAGTAGGCGGCGCGCCATGTGTAGATGTGGTCGCCGGGCTTTACCTCCGACCGCTCCACCCGGTGCGACAGGAGCCCCATCCTCCCGCTGTGCGCGGCCGGAATTCTACTGCCGCCGCGCGCCGGCGTGGGACTTGGTGGTTTGAGTGATGCGAGGGAGAAGCTAGCTAGCTGGAGGGAGAAGTGAGTGAAGTGCGAATTGCGGGAGTAGTTATCTTGACGCCCGAGGCGTCGGCATGTGTGTGAGATCCGGGGTGCAGCCCTCGGGTTTCGTGCGCCATCTCGGAGGGAAGGTGGGGTATTGTCCTGCGTGCCCTTCTTTTCACTCCACTCCTAATCCGGCTACGCGTTCGGTTAATATGATTAATTCGGTTCGGTTTATACGGTTATATAGTAAATACGGTTTTGATACTTCGGTTCATTCGGTTTTATACGAAAATATGGTTAGGTTTCGGTAATAACCATTTAATATCTGTTCGGTTTCGGTAATAACCAAACTAACCAAAGTTGACGCGAATGTTTAGATGACATAAACTTTTGGCATGAATTTTTATTAGTATTCGGTCAAGTAAAATATCTCGCATGACCTTTTGGCTTAAATCAGAACATAATAGCTCCATGCAGTAATTGTCAAATAGAAACACACAACCAGAAACAACTAAACACAACTGCATAAGGAAATATTTCAGCATTACACACTACCAGAAACACACATCCACAACTTCTCTTTGTCCATTCAGTCATTCACATACATTCAACAACAAAATATCCGAGGACATCAATTTCATCCAACACTGAGCCGCTTCCCGCTCCACGCATGAAGATCAATCAACAGTTATTATCTCATCATCATCATCCACTTTGAGGCCTCCAAATTCTACAGTATAAAACAACATTAAGATGTTAGTATGGAAGATTGCATAGCACATAAACAATAAAAATGCACACTGTCTTTTCGCACCTTCCTCTAATTTGGTCAACACAGCCAGATCAACTTCAACATTGATATGCTTGCGGCGCAACCAGTCTTGTGTACATATCAAGGCTTGTAGTGTCATTGGTGTCAAAGAGCTTCTGAAGTCATCTAGAATACGACCACTAGTACTAAACGCTGATTCCGAAGCAACAGTCGAGATTGGGATTGCTAGTATGTCACGTGCCAATTTCGAAAGGACAGGAAAGCGAGCTGAGTTGCACTTGCACCACAAAAGAATGTCAAAATCAGGAGATTGCTCTTCTGTATCCTCAGCTAGGTACTTATCCAATTCAGTTTTGCTATTTGTGTTAGCATCTCCACTACTAAGTCTCATTCTCTTGTTGTATCGTGACCTCATAAGAGAACTCTCAGAAGCATTTTGACTAGTTTCACACTGTGGTGTCAATTCACTAGTAGCACTAGGAGTACCATACAATTTTTTGTATTCTACAAAAAGAGATACAAATTCAGTGTGTGTAGCAGTCAAGATTGCGTTACCTTTAGTACTGCCATATGTGTCTTCAACTAGGTCCTTGAAGAAATGAGATTCCTCGGTCCTAGCATAAATAATAAAGACATGAGAAGTTAGAATACAAACAGCTATATGTTGTCATGTTGACAGCAACAGAGAAGTTTAATACCTAGGATCCAGGATGGCAGCAATGAAAATATATTTGTTCATCTTCACCGGATCACCCCAATACTTCAAATACTTATCCTTCATCTTGACAGCCATACTTTTAAAGATTTCATCATCACCACAAATCACATGCTCACTCCATTCACCCAACAAGTAATTGACAGCATCGATCTCTTCAAAGAAGGTGTTTGAAGTGACATACTTGGTGCCGGAAACTTTATTGGTGAGGTCATAGAAGTGTTGGAGGAAGTCTTTGAACTCACGAACATACACCCAATCACTATGAGTTGGAGCACCACGTTGTAAAGGATCTAAACCAATTTTTGCTAACTCAATCTTGTAGTGGGGATCATCAAGTGAATACTGGTCAAATGCTCTCTCAAACTTCTGAGCAGAGTTTACCATTAGATATGTGGAGTTCCATCTAGTGCACACATCAATATGAAGCAAGCCTTTACTCTGCACCTTGCTGACTACCACACACTTTTTAAATAAAGTCATTCTAGGTGGAGAGCTTCTAACATATTTGATAGCATGTCGAATTCTATTAATAGGATGGCACATTATATTCAGCCCATCTTGGACTACAAGATTAACAATATGAGCCACGCATCTCATGTGAAGATGTTCACCTTTTTCAATAGTACATCCCCTATTAGTCAAAGAACTCTTCATGTAGTTTAAGCAAGTGTCATTAGAAGAAGCATTATCTACTGTAATAGTGCATACTTTCTCAATGCCCCACTCAATTAGTAGTTTATCTAATGATTTCCCAATGTCCTCCCCTTTGTGGCCATCTACCAAGACAAAGTTAAGAATCTTTTTTTCAAGCTTCCACTCAGGTGTGATGTAATGCGCAGTAAGAACCATGTAGCCTTGAAGCTTTGATGATGTCCAGCAATCAGTGGTGAGGCAAACAGTTTGGCGAGAGTCAATGAAATATTTTCTGAGCTTAGCTTTCTCATCTTTGTACAGAGCAATAACATCTCTATACATAGTTGTCCTAGATGGAACAATGAACCTGGGGCAAGCTTTGGACATGAAGAATCTAAAACCTTCTTTTCTGAAAATATGAATGGCAGTTCATCTACGACTATCATGCGAGCAAATGCTGCCCTAACCTCTTTCTCATTATATTGCCAAGGACCCCCAACAATAGATTTACCATCATCAGTAATTTGGTAACCAAGCTCAGTCTGTTTGCCATCCAACTTGTGAGGATTCTTTTTGCAGGACTTCATATGGTTTACCAAGGATGTCGTCCTGCGGATGAGGATTTGCAGCCCACATCCCTACCGCAATGGTTGCAGTCATCACGATTTGGGTCATCTTTCTGAATTGTGAAGTCCAGCCATATCTTGCTGCGTGTGCATCTTGGTCTCGGTGCCTTGATACTGTTGTACGGGGTTGTTTCTGGTGTAGGTACAGAAGATCCATGGCTGCCATCAGGGCCAGCACCAACAATGATATGTTGTCACTTCCAAACATCTAAAACAACACAAAAGAACATTCAAATCACTGAATTTCTCGAAAAATTTCAGAGGAGGAGTGGTGGACTGTTGGTTCTTTTGTTATGTTACCTTGGACTTGGAGGTCGGCTGGTGGCACCGTGGCAGTGGTGAGGGTCGCCGTGGAGGCGGAAGAGGCCGGAGATGGAGGTCGCCGCCTCGCCGGACGGACGGACGGAGCACTCGGCTGGTGGCCGCTCGGACGGAGCACTCGGCTAGAGGCGGACGGAGGCCGGAGGTGGGGGTCGCCGGACGGACGGAGCACTTGGAGGCGGACGGACCAACACGACGACACCAGCAGCAGCAAGCTACAGCTAGGGTCGGCGCCGCCGCCCTGTTTCTGCTCTCGTGCGATGCGTGAGTGAGAGGCTGAAAGTGCATGTGCCCTCATGTGTGGTTTTGGTAATTAATGACAATCTCTATGGACTAATGTTTGCATTGAGATATCTTTATAGATCTTGTCCATGAAGAAGATTGGAGTTCATGTGTTCGACTCTAGAAGATTATATGATGACCAAGGTTCTATCCAATGGGTTTATATGAAGAATGGTCATCTAGAGTTGAGCTTATTGCAAGCATGGCTTGGAAAAGAAGATTGAGTGAACATTCATGTTTATCTCCAAGCCATCATCTATATCAAGAGAAACAAGATGAAGTGCAAGTGGATACATGAAGACGGAGCTAAGCGAGGCTCTCCCATAATGGTGTATGGGGGAGTATTTGGAGAAGTCTTCATCAAGCATGTGCTCGCAAGCACAATCAAGAAAGGTGTTCCAACTTGAGGGAGTCAAGATCGGCATCATCTAGCTCAAGTGGAATGCGCAAGGCAAATGTATGATCTTGATAGGGTATCTATTTTACCGGTCTCATGGTGTTAGTGGGAGACCGGGTTATAGAATAGACAGCGTACTATCAAGAGGGGCTCTCAAGTGAGTAACTTGATCGCATCTTTGTGGAGAGCTCAAACCTTTGCATACTTGGCATATCATCTTTCTTGGTTCTTATTTTGTCTTTTATCCATATGAGGATTTAGATCTTGTGTTCATCTCCATATGAAGCTTTAGTTCATCAAAAATGGATTTTATATGCATATCTTGTGTCGCTTTTGATGTTGGAGGTTTTACCGGTTTGTCTTTTATAGAGAGGTCTTAACTTTCCTTATTTGGTCTCCTCCTCACATGACGGACCATGATGTTTCTCTGCATGATCTTGTAAAACTCCTCGTTGCGATTCCAATGAGCTCAAGATCATCAAAAACGGAGTCCGGATGAAAAACTTGTTGCGTTTTCTTGTTGGAAATATTATTGATTTATCCTTGAGGAAAGTTCCACACCTTCCCATGTGTGGCAACTTAACTCTATTTATGGTTCTTAATATTTCCAACAAAAATTGGTTTCATCCCATTTAGAGTTTTCTCGCAAAAGTTATGGGCGTTTCATTTTCGGGTTCTGGGTGGCCAGCCCCCAGGCCGGCCTGGCAGGCTCCCAGGCCGGCTGGCTCAGATGGGTGGCCGGCCTGGGGCCGGCCTGGCTCAGATGGGTGGCTGGCCCCAAGGCCGGCTCCCAGGCCGGCTGGCTCAGATGGGTGGCCGGCCCCCAGGCCGGCCTGGCCGGCTCCCAGGCCGGGCTCTCTGGGCCACCGAGCTGTGCATGCGAGGCTGGCCTCCAGGCAGGCCAGGCCGGCCTCCCTGCACTGCCCAACGGGCACATTTTAAGGGGACCTATTTAAGGGGGTTTCTTCCCCAACGGTTCCCTAACCTCTTGAGCTCATTTTTCTCCTCTCTCTCCTCCATTGTTGACATTTGGAAAAGCTTGCCTACCTCTCAATCCCTCCCATGATTCTTGCATATCTTTGAGGGAAAGTGAGAGGAGATCTAGATCTATAATTCTACCAATCCATCTCTCCTCTAAGTGAGGGGAACCTAGTAGATCTTGATCTTGGAGTTCTTGGTGTTTCTCCTCCTTTGTTCTTCCTCTCTTATTCCCCCATAAGCATTTGTTGCTTAGTTGGAATTTGAGAGTGAAGGACTTGATCACTTCTTGTGTTCTTGCCATTGCTTTGTGTATCGGTTTGTGCTCTCCACGAGGATTCGTGGAAGTTGAAAGTTTGTGAGCTTGTTACTCTTGGGTCATTGGACCCTAGACGCCTTTGTGGTGGTTGAGACCTTTGTGGTCACTTGTAGCCGTTTGGGAGCCCCCAATCCATTTGTGGGTTGTGTCTCGGATTGTTGTTGTAAAGGCTTCGGATTCCGCCTTGAAGGATTCCGATAGTGGAAGGTGAACCAAACCTTTGTGGTGCGGTTCATCGGAGAATAGGGTGAGCCTTTGTGGCGTTGAGATCGACCTTTGTGGTGCCTCACACCTCTCCAACGAGACGTACTCCCCTAAAAAAGAGGAACTCGGGAATACATCCTCGTCTCCGCGTACCTCGGTTATTTCTATACCCGAGCTCTTTACTTATGCACTTTACATGTGATACCCTTCGTGCTTGAAGTTCTCTATCGCTATCATTTTGTTGCTTGCCTTGCTTAGCATAAGTTGTTGGTGCACATAGGTGAGCCTAGTATATTTAGGTTATTGGCTTGTTAATTTAAGCACCTAGTTTTATTCCGCAATTATCAAGCCTAAACCGGAAAAGTTTTAAGCGCCTATTCACCCCCTCTAGGCGACATCCTTGTCCTTTCAATTGGTATCAGAGCATGGGCTCTCTTTTTGGGCTTTACCGCCTAGAGAGTAAAGATGTCGCTTAGAGAATTAGTGCACGATCCCAATCTTATATTCGATGGCACAAATTATGATGTTTGAAAAATTCGCATGCTTAATCTTTTTAGGACCATGGGTCCAAATTATATTAAGAGAATTGTAGATATGGGTTTTTCTCCTCCAATGGATTCCCAAGAATTATCTATAGAGGATGAGGAAAACTCTTATCTCGGTACTCTAGTATCTAATGGTCTTATATGTGTTTTGAGCGATGTAGTTCTTGCATCAATCATGCCTTTTCAGAACGCTCATGAGCTATGGACCAAGCTTCAAGATAAATATGAAGTGTCCAACATTATTGAGAATGATTGTTCTCCTTCCACCTCCGGCCGTGACGAGTTCACAACTTCTTCCACTTCACCAACATGTGATTTGTCACAAGGTAATGATATGGTGAGTGGTGATACAAATTGTTTTGTTGATGGTGAATATTCTATTGACTATACTTCATCTCTATCTCATTGCAATGATCTATCTTTGGATTTAAACACTTCTAGCACTTCAAATGTCTTACATGCTAGTGTTGATAGTCCTTGCATATCATGTAATAGTTTCTTAAATAAATCTCATGATGATATGCTTCATATGTCTTGTTGCCATGAAACCAATGCTTCCATATCCTCTATTTCTTGTGTGGCTAACCATGTAGAGGAATCCCAACATTTGTTGGAACAAGACATATGACTCAATGGTGCTTCAAGTAATTCTCCATCATCAACGTCTATTACCCACTTTTGCCTTATGGCTAGAGATTCAAATGTATCTCCACCTTTGGAACCCTCTACATCTTGTGATGATGTGGATGAGAATTCTTATGGAGAACATATGGATGTTGAATCCTTAACAAAGAAGGGTGAGATGGTATTTGGTGCTCTCCCCAAAGGTAGCAAAGCTATCCCTCCTCTATGTGAAATCATTGCTTATGTTATTAAGAGTAGGGAAATCATTGAGGGTTTGGAAACTCAAATTGATGAGAGATATAAAATTGAGAGAGAGGAAGCTATTGAAAAGGCTTCCTTAGAAAATGCTCTTGAGGAAGAACAAGAGCTTCGAGTGTCTCTTGAGGAGAAACTTGAATCTCTTGATGAATCAAATGATCTTATTATTGCTAAAATCATTAAGGAAAGAGATCATGCTATTGCTAAATATAAAGTGCTTAAAAAGGAAAAAGTTGAATTTAGTGTTAGCAATGCTAGACTAATTGAGGACATAGAGAGACTTAACAAAGCCCACAAGGCTTTAGAAAGTGAACACTCTCTCCTTATCAAGTCTCATGGTCAACTCCAAACTGAACTATCTAAAAATGATGAGCTTGCCAAGTTGCCTTTGTAACGTCCTAAATTTTGGAAGCCAAGAAAAACTTAATTAATTAAGACCCAAAATTTGGAACCAACAAAAACTTTTTTTTAATGTCTTGATTATGGGTATGTTTTCTTCTGCTTGCTCTGTTTGACCTGTTGTGGTTTGATTGTTGGTGTTGATGACATCTCTATTTATCAAACTTCAAACTCAACTTAGTAGAAAATTTCCTCTTAATCTTGGTTGTGACCAAAGGAATATTCCATATATCTCCTCCCATCTTATTTTTTTAACAAACTCTATTTTTGATATTAGCAACTACCCAAAGACTTATTATTTTGAGAAAACAAAATTATTTCCAAAAGATCTATGTTGGTAAAACTATAAAGGACCATATCATGAGTCCTACTATATTTTGAGTTTAATATTTTGCAAGTTTTTGCCACTCTTATTTCAAAAAAAACCTCCTAATTTAATATTTCTTTGGAAACTATTACTAGGAAGTGGTTTAACCTTCTTTCTTCAAAATCTTGTCCTTATTGTATTGATCACCAGCTCACAAAAATAATTGATTTATCTTAGAGTTTGGTAATTTTACCCCATAGCTTGTTTGTTGAAACTATTTGACTTATGATTGATTTATGTGTCTTGATTTTGAGCATGTGAATTAAGGGGTCAACACTTGGTTTTGGTTGGGTTGTGTGAACTTAATTGTTTTTCTTGAACTTATTGGCTTGGTGGTATACTTTGGTAGTAACACAAATACAAAGTTTTCAAGTTTTCAATTAAATCTGGTGATCTTCATGTTTGTTAAATCATAGCAACTCTAGGGCTCCTCTTTAAGCAAACCATAATCAATTTTTGGCATGCAAATCAACCAAGATGGTCTTTGTCACCTATATTTTCAAAACCTGTTTGTGGTTAAATGTTGACACCTTGTTTGATGACTAAACCATCTAGGGTTAGGAGGCTAGTCAAACCAGTGACCTTTTTGACCTGTGTTGATTACACTTTTGCACACCTCACCCTAAGCAAGCCAAGACCCTTTTTGACAATGCACTTGCACACCTCTCTTCTCTACCATCTATGCTTGTTTGGAGAATTCCTTTTAGCCCTAATTAAGCCCCTGGTTGCTAATTGTTTAGAGATGAACATGGCACCATTTTAATTCTGCACACTCTCCCCTAATCACCTAACAACAACTAAAAACCTAATGTAACCCCTCTCCAACGACTCTCTCTGCTGGAGACAAAGAGGGAGACCAGTACCCACCCCTGGCCCACTTGCCATCCCCACACTCATCCCTCTCCTCCACTCTTGTCTCTCCTTTTTTTTCCAACCCGGCCAATGGGAGCTCACTCCCTCTCTCCCTACTGGCCAAGACACGTCCTCCCGACCACCTCCACCCTGCCCACACCTGCACCGCCCTCCAGAGCCAATGGATGAGCTCCCCTCCCCCTTCTTTGACCCCTGGCCCGAGAAACCCTAGGAGACCACCCCTATCCATCCTCGACCCCGTGCTCATTTCCTGTCCCTCTTCTCCCTCCCACAGCACGCACACAACACTCCACACCCCTCCCACGAAGTCCTGCCCGCTCCCGTGCCCTCTGCTGCTCGGGAACGCGAGAACCCGAAGGTCACCGCCGGCAAAAACACGGCCGTAGCCGTCGACTCTCTGCCCCTTTCTTTGCCATTTTCGGCCTGCTGGACTCCCTTCTACTTGAGCTCACTCCACCCCCTTCTCTTTTGTCCATAGGTCGCCCGTGGAGCTCGCGCACATCCTCGACCCGAAGAAGCTCGCGCCGTCGCCGCCATGGATTCCGGCCACCTCCGCTGACGCCGTTCGTGCCCGAGCCCCTCCCTCGACCTACTCTCCCATCCGCGACCCTCCACCGCCGCATGCATCGCCCCTAGGTGAGCCCCCGCCGCCGTGCCCTTCCTCCCTCTCTCTGGCCGTCCTCGCGTTGTGACGCGCTAGAGAAGATGAGCTGGGAGCCGTCGATCTGCAGATCGACGGCCGCGTTTGAACGCCGCGGTCGTTGACCGTTTTCCCCGCGCTGGCGCGCGCGTTGCGCCGTGCTGGGCCGGTCCGGTCCGCCTGCGGCCCATGTTCGCGCTGGCCACGGCCAGATCTGGCCCAGCGCTAGCCCGTAGACTTTTTTTCTCTAGGTTTTATTGTTTTTAGTTTCTATATATTGTTTGTGCTTTGATTCAATTAATTTGTGGTAGATCTGTTAGTGTTTTAGCTTTAGGACAAATTTTGTGTGGTTCTTGTGTGTTTTCTAAAACATGCAGAGCCAGTGTTGTGTAAAAATATTTTATAGTTTGTGCTGAACTTTAAATCTATTAAAAAGTATAATTTCTACTCTTTCTAAGATAACTTGAGCTAGGAGTATCCAATTGGAGTGAATCCAATTTCTACCGAAAGTTAAAATCAATACCTTTCCATAGAATTTAACCTTGCATGCAGGAGGTTCCTAGAACTAGAGTTTTAAATCTTTTGGGTTTGAGACCAGTAGCTTTTGTGGGATTTTTAATTCTTGTTTGGTGTTAGGTTTTGATGCAAATCCAATTTTCCTAGCTTTGCATGTTTGTTAGCAGTACTGTGATAGAAGGATATATTTTTAGGAGTATTATTTTAGGACTTGTGCCTTTTTCCCCAAAACAGCAACTTTGTCTCTATTAAAAAGTCATATTTTAAATGGATTGTTTTTAACTGTTTGTGTTTAGGGTTGTGGTAGATGTTTTATCCAGAGGATGTTTGTGTGTTAAATGCTTGCTTTCTAGTTTAATTACTTTAGATTGTTGTCAACCCGCTTCTTAGAAGTTGACGATAGTTCCGTTTAATTTTCCAGTATGATAGAACCGCAAGAGGAGGAGCGATACGTGGGAATTGAACCTGTCTACGAAGAGGAGCCAGACCAGGGACACTTTGCTGAGCAAGGCAAGCCACCTCAACACCTTACTGAAATCCTACTATTTACACAAAGCATGTTTTGTTTTCAAAATAAAATAATGCATGTTTTATTTCTTCTGTGGCATTTTTGTCACCCCAAAACTATTTTACAAAAATTTATTGTTTGGCCAAAGATATATCTACTAAAATATAATAGGTTTTATAAAAGTAAGTCTTTACTTGAGAAGTCTTCTACTGAAGGCGCTATCAAGAAAATTATATTTTTCAGTAGCATATCCGTACACTCTTACCTCAAAACTTTAGGATGGGAGCCGGTTTTCGGTAAAAAGTTTTCGGAAGAAAACCCGAGTCGCTGGGAGCGATCGGTGAGAAAGTGTTTTATAAAACCCGAGTTGCTGGGAGCAATCGGAGAGTTTACGAAAACCCGAGTTGCTGGGAGCAATCGGAGAGTTTACGAAAACCCGAGCTGCTGGGAGCAGTCGGAGGTGGAGATGTTTTGAAAAACAAAGTACTGCCCTAGCGGCCGCCCGAACAATTAACCCGTGCAACCACATTACCTGAGATGGGTAGGGCTTAGCCGGAAGCTTGTCCATTTTAGTGCGGAGGATCTCATACTCTATAAGGGCGGGGCCCTCGAAGCCGGGTTGTCATCTGTACGAGGCAATACACAAGCGGAGTGACCCGCAGCCGGACGATTACGTTGGGTCCCCTGCCGTGGCGGTGTGGCGTCCCGAGAGAGACCAGGGGTTTAGTGGAGCACATGGTGCCGGGGGGAATAAACCTATCGGGAGTCCTCTGTACTAGGGTGAATTAGTGGAAAGCTTTGATCAGGTTATCCGAACCCTCGCATACTGTCGTATGGCGGACCATGGCTGAACACGGCGGATGACCGTTTGGTGTGGTGAAAGTGCACCACCTCTACAGAGTGTAAAACTATTCGAATAGTCGTGTCCACGGTCATGGACGGTTGGAAAGGCCACCGATCTAGGCGTATGGGCACTTTTATGTTTTAAAAAGAAATTGTTTCCGGTAAAGGAAAAAGGAGACATCAAGGAGGTACCTGGGAGGTACGGATTTTGGGAGAAGATGGTTGGTCTCGGGGAGTCAACCAGTCGGAACCCGAAAAGAAAAAAGGGGCATCCCTATCCTAGGGTTTTGAAAAAGTTTTACAAAAATGTTTTCAAACGTGGAAATGGTTTCTGCCATTTCTAAAAGAAGGAGAATTATATCTCCAGATGCCTTTTTCAACAAAGGTATAGAGATGTTGTATTCTCTATGTCTAAAAGCATCGTTTTGCGAAAATTAAGCCTTATAGTCTTATAGCAGCTATCCCGGTGTTCGAAAATGATTTATTGCATTACCATGAAAACTTAAGCCTTGAGGTGGTATTGCGAGTACGTAATTGTACTCATATGGCTGTGTCCCTGGATATTCAAACGTCCAGATTTCTACGAGGAGGCCTATGCCGAGGAGGAGGAGGAGGAGGAGTATGCCGATGACTACGCCGCTTAGCTGTCACCGGTCAACTGCACTTGTGGAATTGCGTACGTTGGAGACGAGGGCCGACGCTAGCCACGAGCTTCCGATGTATCGTAGTTAATTCCGTCCAGCGCGACGATGAATTGCAGACTTGGTCATGTGACCACTTTGTGTTGTAAGACTTTAATTCGTACGACTTGAATGATGAAACTCTTGATACTATGTTGGTTATGTGATTGCGATGCACTGATCATTGGGATCGTGATCTATGTTACATAACGTGGACGTCTCGGACTTCGGTACGAGGGGTCCTCACAGCCTTGTTCCATTTCTAATATTGATAATGCTTGTGCTACTAACTCCACTTCATGTGAAGCATCTATTTTGAAGGAGAATGTTGAGCTAAGGGCTCAACTTGAGTTGCTAACTAGCAAGTATAGGAAATTGGAAGAAAGTCATGAAAGCTATCTAGCTCTAATGATGATCTTCTAGCATCCTATGCTAAGCTAAAGTTAGCTCATGAGGCTATTATGTCAAAGGTAAAATCTTGTGAGCCTCATGTGGACAATGGCACAACTTCCTCTCATAATGCTTTATTGCCATGGGCCAGTCCTAGTAATTCTACATCACCTACTATTGCTAAATCTTGTGATGAATTACCTTCCTTACCTTGTTGCTCCAACAATGAAGCATCTACTTCCTCTAGTGTTTGTGTTGATACTAACCATGTAGGGGAACTAAAAGAGCTCAAGGCCCAAGTCACTTCTTTGAAGAAAGACTTGGAAAAGCGTCATGTTGGGAGGTCCACACTTGACAATGTGTTGAGTGTTCAAAGACGCCTGATAACCCCCAAGAGCAGGGGATCACTGTAGCACCTCTCAATGTGGAAGTAAGGTATCGATCCGCAGGAGCAAGAAGGAAAAGTTATCTATTCCCTACAACTAAAGTGTCACAAGTTTTAGTTGATTATGCACTAAACAAGTTTAAGAAACAAGATGGTTGATTTAATGGATGGAAGTTTAATGCAACAAAACAAGAATGTAAAAGTGTCCCAATCCTCTTCAATGCAAGAGGACAAGACAAAGATTTTCTCTTATAGGAACAATGGACATGGGTTCACTTAATCCTCTCTCTCTCATCTACGGTGATTATCATGTTATAGATAAAGTACACACAATTGTCATGTTTTAATGGTAGCTTTTAATGACGGCTATATGTACTAAACACATAGTTGAAAGAAATACTCATTTGTGTGCTATGTCACCCCCGCAAGGCTAGCATGGCTGCTGTCACTCCCACATCATACTCTTTCTTTTTACCCCCAGATAAAGGATGTTGGGTTGTATTTCACATGTCACTCAATACATATGCCGTGTCACATCGGCCATCCCGTACCTACATACATCATACTTCATAATGGACAATATTCTAAACACTAGTGCAATGATTCATAATTCGTGTGCATGACCACATCTCTCTCATCTATCCACACTTGGTGGTGTCAATCACCTCATGACAAGGATAAACAAGGCATTATGCATAAATCAAACCATCACATGCATCATAGAATATCTCCAAAGTATGACAAATCATAAAAGCTCTAACATAACGGTAAATGCATAACAAATCATCTCATACCACAATATCCACCATAGGAATTACATAGATGACCGTAATCATGTTCAGCAGCTCATACGGTACTAATTAGTGAAGCTCAAAGAGAGGAGAGATACATAAGTTACCACCACAAACCCAAGTCCAGGGGGTGGACTACTCCCCCTTCATCATGGAGACGGTGGAGAAGTCGTTGGAGAAGATGGAGACCACCCCGGCAGCGCCTCGCCGGAGTTTTCCCCCTCCAATCTGCAGCTCCAGGTCTCTGTTTCGTGGTTTCTGTGTTTCGGCGGCGCTCCCTTTTGCGAAAGCCCTGGGGGGGGGGGGTCTATATATAGTCGTTTTTAGGTCAAGACGAAGCTTCAGGAAAAAAGATCGACGGCAGCGGAGGCCTGAGGGCCAGTTTGGTGGGTCCCACGCGGTCAGGGAATCTGGCCGCGTGGGCCCACCCCTTTCGGCCTTCTGGTCTCTGTTTCTTCGATTCCTTTGCGCCTACGTTTTGTTCCTTTCAAAAAGTGATCCCCGCAAAGTTTCAGGTCATTTTGACGTCGTTTGGTCGCCAGAAACGTAAAAATATAGAAAAAGAGGTTTTCTGACAGTGCAGGGTTAATTCCAGAAAAATGGGGAAGTTGTTAATTATCCCCAAAACTCAATATAAATCATGAATATAACCCTTATATGATGCAAATAACATGGAATAATATGTAATAAAATGTAAAGTTCATGTATGCATTTTACATGCATCAACATCCCCAAGCTTAACCCATGCTCGTCCCGAGTATGAAGGTGATAAAACTAACATGGACTTTGCATTTTAATACTATCAATGGATATCAAAGGTGATTACTATTGCTACATAGAGTCAAATGATTCATTCTTCAAAGGAATAACAATATGCAAGATAAATTATGAAGTGATATCAAATACTCAATGTAAAGATGTTCAATGATAAATTCACAAAGTGTAACATAGAAGAAAGTACTATGGACCAAATGTATGCATAATGAAAAGTAAAAACATCCTATGGTGGTCATAGAGTACTTCTTATGAAAACTGAATATAAAAGGTGGACACTTTGGATAGATAAATAAGTAGAGGTAAAGCATGAATAAGTTTCATCTAACTTCCAAACACTTCTACTTAAGTTAATGCTTGCAATGTGGTAGTCATTGGTGTGGAGCTCTCATTACCCCTATCATAGCATGTTGAATGATTAATGTTTAAAGTGAAAGCAAATATGAGTGGTGTGCTTGACAATGTATTGGTTGAATGTCTCATGTCCCTTGAATACAAGTACCTACACCATGTGTTACTCACTTTGGTCCACAAAGTAAATTGTGCATCAAGTTCGTGAGAGCTTTTAACCAATTTTTCCCATGACAATCAATAACATAAGCATTTAAATTCAGAAATGTAGATAACACAATATAACATGATAAACATACTTGGAATAGCATAAAGCTAATAGGTAGATATGGTGGACTCACTGGAAAAACTTTGGTTGAAGGTGTTGGGAAACAAGTTTTTACTTGTTGTAATTTTTGGGCTAGCAATAGGGAGAAAGTTGACCATCTAAATGCATGCATAAGTGTCCATAGAACTAATCAATCCATGTTAAACCAAGTAAAGTTAAAATTCAACATCTAAACATGGTAAAAGATAGCTCTTGACAACACACTTGCAAATTAACATTCATTCAAAGCACATGAATTATGCAACTATATGTATCTTTTAAAATCAACTCAAACATCCCTATCCCAATATATTTAATAGCATCCAACATAATTCAACCCAAACTTCCAGTAGCTCTCTCATATATAAATGATAGTGGTGGTCTTATTAACAAACCGAAATAACAAAAGCAAAAAAAACAGACGCTCCAAGTTTATACGATAAAGTGCTTTGATCGAAAAACAGAAGTTAGACGTGTGCAAACCGAGAGTGTGTTGGTCTAGTGGGGTTGTCTTGACATCCCCAAGCTTATGGTCTTCACCATCCTTGGATAGCTCTTGGTGCAGCTCCTCTAATCCCTGTGAAAAAACTTCAAAACACCGTTTCTCCCATTTCTTTTCTGTGGGGTGATATTAGTAGTGATAAACAAATAGGTTCCTTGCTGCATAAAATCCTTAGGCAAAAATTCATATGAATGTCCAGAGAGTATATAATGTTGTATGCCTACTCATAAACTCAATTGAATCAAAAAGATTCAAGCAAAAAGCTCAAAGAATGCATCAAACAATATCAAGACAGAATCTGTCCAAAAAACAGCAGCAGCAAAACGCATTTTTCTACCCTACTTAAACTCGTCAGAAAAATCTGAAAAAATCACGTATAGAGGATGAAAAGTTGAAGCTACGTTCAAATTACAGCTCAATCGGAGTTACAGATAAAAAAATGAAAAATCAAACCGTGCACAGACTTCGTGCAGGCAGAAAACTCTCCGAAAATGAATAGCAACTTTTCAAACCCAAAATAGGTAAAACTTGGTTCTTTATTAAAAATCCAGAAACAAAACTAACAAACTACTCTCTTGTTACAGCAAGAGGACTCAAAGAAAATCTCAAACAAAAACAACCGGGTTGCCTCCCGTAAAGCGCTTTCTTTATAGCCATATAGCTAGGCTTCTTACTTGATGTTCATGAAGGTTGAAGCTCATGAGGGAACTTATACTTTGATGTGTCCCTCTTCCTTGGAAAGTGTTCATGCATAATACCAGGATCCCATGGTGTTCTCAAACCAATCAAAATAATAGTCAAGTTGAACCCTAGTTGAGAGAAAAACAAAACACAAAAGTAATAACAACGAAGTCTAACTTTCTTTCTATGCATTGGCATTTTGTATATGAATGAATCACCATAAATAGAAGTTTTCCAATGCATATTAACAATAGTTACTTGCAGCCCATAATTATTAGTACCATACAGAGGGTTCGTATCACCTCCTTCATAATAGTTGCAAGTAGTAGAAGCAAATTCAACCATATAATCACAAGAATCATTCAACTTAGATAATTTAGGCAAATAAAGAGGATCATGAAATTTATTTTGGAATTCATTAGCATGCTTCCCTCTTTCAAAATAGTTATTAAGATCAATATCAAGTTTAATATCATGGTTGCAACAAAGATTTGGAACTAAAGATAATTGCAAACCACATAAGTATTTCTCAACATAAGCAAATTTCTCCTTATGGTGTTATTAGGAGAATTCAAACAAAGTAGGACTCTCATTAGTAAGAGTATCACAAACAGCAAGTATATCATTTTTATCCTCACTTAATTTAGTAACAACTAAACATGGAGGTTTATCAATAAGCATAGGACCATCATCTAAAGCATTATCATATAGCATATTTAAGCAATACTCCTCATTATCATCAATAAGTTCACTAGTAGCATTAATAGAAAGTAAAGGAGCATTTTTAGTTTCATCATAATAGCATGGGTTATCATATAGGACCATAGCATTTTCAGTTTCACCCTCATCATAACATGGATTCTCATAAATAACAAAAGATTTTTGAGTTTGAGTGTTACTATCATTTGTTGATGGTGAAGCTGGGAGATCCAACTCTTCCCCAAGCTTAGGTTGGAGCACATCCATTTCAATCTCCTCTTCACATACTTCCTCTTCCAAGCTTATGTTTTTATCATCCTCTTCCTGCAAAATATTAGTACTTTCCATGGAAGCAAGAATTCTTTCTTTAACATAAACATTATCACTAAATTCCTTTTTGCAAAGTTGGAGAAGAATAGAAATGTGTCCTTTCATTACACGAGCTTCATGACTAGTTGCAACAAATTTATCAATAAGAAAGTCTATCTCATGGGCTGCAACATAAGCA
Source organism: Poa pratensis (assembly GCA_947311845.1). Lineage (NCBI taxonomy): Eukaryota > Viridiplantae > Streptophyta > Magnoliopsida > Poales > Poaceae > Poa > Poa pratensis. The sequence continues at coordinate 34,841,694 of CAMZMU010000069.1, forward strand.
ATATATTTCTCAACTTGTTCTATATCATGGCATGCAAATTTACACTCTTGATAAGAAGCAATAATAGGATCACTATTATACTTACATTGATAGAGAGAGTGTTTATAGTCTTTTCTAAAGCAGCAAGTTATATTATGTAATTCACAAAACTCAGTGGCCATATCATTAAGATGTTCAAGCAATTCAAGCATTCTATTTCCTTCTTTGGTTGATCGATATTCATAGTAAGCTCCCATAGTTTTGACATAACCTTTCTCCATTTTTTTTTTTGGGTTTTTGATATATAAAACTGAAAGTAAAACTAATGAGAAACTCACAACCAAACAAGTTTAAAGGAACCTCCCCAAGCTTAGATGATTGCAAGATATAAAACAAGATAAAATAAATCTAAAGTCTAGTGCACACAAGAATAGAAACTTAAGCGCTACGCTCCCCGGCAACGGCGCCAGAAAAGTACTTGATAACCCCCAAGAGCAGGGGATCACTGTAGCACCTCTCAATGTGGAAGTAAGGTATCGATCCGCAGGAGCAAGAAGGAAAAGTTATCTATTCCCTACAACTAAAGTGTCACAAGTTTTAGTTGATTATGCACTAAACAAGTTTAAGAACAAGGTGGTTGATTTAATGGATGGAAGTTTGATGTAACAAAACAAGAATGTAAAAGTGTCCCAATCCTCTTCAATGCAAGAGGACAAGACAAAGGTTTTCTCTTATAGGAACAATGGACATGGGTTCATGGGTTCACTTAATCCTCTCTCTCTCATCTACGGTGATTATCATGTTATAGATAAAGTACACACAATTGTCATGTTTTAATGGTAGCTTTTAATGACGGCTATATGTCCTAAAACACATAGTTGAAAGAAATACTCATTTGTGTGCTATGTCACCCCCGCAAGGCTAGCATGGCTGCTGTCACTCCCACATCATACTCTTTCTTTTTACCCCCAGATAAAGGATGTTGGGCTGTATTTCACATGTCACTCAATACATATGCCGTGTCACATCGGCCATCCCGTACCTACATACATCATACTTCATAATGGACAATATTCTAAACACTAGTGCAATGATTCATAATTCGTGTGCATGACCACATCTCTCTCATCTATCCACACTTGGTGGTGTCAATCACCTCATGACAAGGATAAACAAGGCATTATGCATAAATCAAACCATCACATGCATCATAGAATATCTCCAAAGTATGACAAATCATAAAAGCTCCAACACAACGGTAAATGCATAACAAATCATCTCATACCACAATATCCACCATAGGAATTACATAGATGACCGTAATCATGTTCAGCAGCTCATACGGTACTAATTAGTGAAGCTCAAAGAGAGGAGAGATACATAAGTTACCACCACAAACCCAAGTCCAGGGGGTGGACTACTCCCCCTTCATCATGGAGACGGTGGAGAAGTCGTTGGAGAAGATGGAGACCACCCCGGCAGCGCCCGCCGGAGTTTTCCCCCTCCAATCTGCAGCTCCAGGTCTCTGTTTCGTGGTTTCTGTGTTTCGGCGGCGCTCCCTTTCGCGAAAGCCCTGGGGGGTCTATATATAGTCGTTTTTAGGTCAAGACGAAGCTTCGGGAAGAAAGATCGACGGCAGCGGAGGCCCGAGGGCCATTTGGTGGGTCCCACGCGGTCAGGGAATCTGGCCGCGTGGGCCCACCCCTTTCGGCCTTCTGGTCTTTTCTTCGATTCCTTTGCGCCTACGTTTCGTTCCTTCCAAAAAAGTGATCCCCGTAAAGTTTCAGGTCATTTGGACGTCGTTTGGTCGCCTGAAACGTAAAAATATAGAAAAAGGGGTTTTCTGACAGTGCAGGGTTAATTCCAGAAAAATGGGGAAGTTGTTAATTATCCCCAAAACTCAATATAAATCATGAATATAACCCTTATATGATGCAAATAACATGGAATAACATGTAATAAAATGTAAAGTTCATGTATGCATTTTACATGCATCAACGCCCCAATGACAAGAGCGGATTTGGATTCAACTCTAACATAAAAAACAAGTCCAAGTTCAACAAGAAGAAAAAGGGCCAAGAATAAGTTAAAGATTCGGCCAAGATTGTTTGCTTCAAGTGCAAATTTGAAGGGCACCATGTTAGATCTTGCCCTTTGAAGAAGAAGAAGTCTCTTAGTGAGAAGCAACAAGGGAAGAGGCCTCAAGCTCGAACTCAAGTTCCTCAAGTTGATGAACGGCCACTTCCCAAGAAGAATCAAGCTACCCCTCCTCAAGTTGAGATTTCAACTAAGAAGAAGGGGAAAAGCCAATGTCGCTACTTATGCCGAGAGAAGGGCCACTTTGCTTCTTCATGCACTAATGGTACCTCATCCAACCCTATTATAATTGATGATGTTTATTCTCTTCGGAAGGATAAGGTTGGCAATGTGTTTTCCAAATATGTTGGAACTCAAAGTGGTGTCAAGAAAAGAACCATTTGGGTTGCCAAGCCTATTGTGACTAACCTCTTAGGACCCAGCTTGGTTGGAGACCAACAAGCTAAAACTTGATCAATAGGTGTTGTCGGAGGGCATTGGAGACTTGGCTACATCATGAAGAATTAAGAGATCTTCATCAATTATATTCTCTCAAGCCAAGTCATTTGGATTATATTGTTCTATCAAATATTCAATGTTCCTCCTTGCGGTAACTTTTATTTAAAATCATATATACATTGAAAGTTGCTTGCACCCTTGCATGTGTTAGGTTTTGTACCTTGCTAGTGTTTGTATGTGTTGTGCACTCTACTTACTTATCTTGAGTAATCAAGAATGTGTATGTTGGGTCGCACACCATTTACTTATGTTGAGCCTTATTGCTTTTATTTGATATCTTATCTTGTTGGCTCTCTTTTGAGAGATTAATGGACTATCCTATTTTGGGGGAGTGATATGTTTCGTGCACTTCACAATCCTAAAAATGTGTGTACATGAGGAATACCACTTAGTGATGATATATCAACATTATCTATTCTCTATGTGGTATGTCATTCTCATGAGAAATTCAAATTCTATAATATCCATTAATTATCTCTAGTTGGTTTTATTTGCCTCTTGTTAAGAAAATTTGGATTATCACATTATGGGGGAGTAATAAGCTTTGTGCATATTACAAACCTAGAAAATGTGAACATGTGAGGTATTGCCACCTAGAATTGATTTGTTAATAATCTTATTCCTTTGTGGCATGTTTCTCAAACAAGTTCCCTTTTGTCATAAATGATTTTATTTTATGTTAATTGTTTTTATTTTCTCACTCTTTTGGATCTTGTTTCTGATGGACATTCTTGGTACGGTTTCCCCTAAATAGGTTCGCATATCCTTTTGGGAAATCGATTGATTCAAGCTACTCTTTGTAGTGGCTTTGCATGATCGCGTGAATACTTGAAACTATCAAGAATATCTATCTATTTAAGCTTTGACCTTTAAACCTTATATTTTGCCATATGCTTATTTGTTGTGAAATTGGTCTTCAATATCATTCCTATATACCACCGAGAAATATCTCTATACTCCTTGTCCTTGACAAGTGATACCCATAATTGTGGAGGCGTTGCTTTTGGAGAGCCTAGGTTGTAATACGGGTGTTGTATTTGTTGGTGGTTAAAGTGGTTCTGTTGCGAATTGTTGTACACCGCGACGGGGTCTTTGTTTTTCTTTTCTCTTTTGTTTATTTTGTTCTTAGCTGTTTGCATTCCTGATGTCTTTTTTTTTACATATTTTGTAGGTGCAGAGGCTCGCTATAATTGGTATCTTCCGGATATTAACTAGGTAAATTTGGCGCGGCGTCACGCCGCACCCGTGTGGTAAAATTCAAATTTGGAAATGTACAGATGACCAGAGAGCCAGGTGGCTAGTAGCACTGGAGTAGCTCGCTATCCCCAGCAACCCGGGTTCGAGTCTCGAGCCCGCGGTTGTTTCTCGCAGCTCCCTCCTTCTATAAAAATATGCCTTGGGTGCTAGAGCTGATAGGTCCCTTTTTTTTTAATTTGGAAATGTCGACATTTAAAAATTGTGTAGATTTGAGAATTGTTGGAATACAAAGAGAATGTCGACATTTAAAAATTGTGTAGATTTGAGAATTGTTGGAATGCAAAGAGAGCTTATGTTTGAAAATTGTTTAGATTTCGAAAATTAGTTAAATTGGAAAGTTATTTAGATTTGAATTCTTTTCACGTCAGTAAAATGGTTAGATTTGAAAGGCAGTTAAAATTTTAAAATATTCAAATTTGTTTGCCGTGTTATAGCGGTACAATTGAAATTTGGAAAATGTCCACATTTTAGAAGTGTGTAGATTTGGAAATTGTTGAAATGCAAAGAAAGCTTGTGGTTAAAAATTGTTCAGATTTCGAAATTCGTTCAAATTGGGAAGTTTTTCAAATTCGATTTCTTTTTTCATTTGTGAAATGATCAGATTTGGAAGACATTTAAAAGGTTAAAATATCCAAATTTGAAATTTGATCATATGCAGTAAGTAGTCAGCATTTATTTTTTGTGGTCATGTTGATATATTTTTCATATTTTGTCGGTGGATGTAGTCGAAGTTACTGATTTTGCAGCATTTAGTAGTTTTTGAAAATAGTTTAAATACCCTAAAACAATGTCTATAAAGTGTCTTTAATTTTTGAAAGCATGCTCTATTTTAATTTTTTTTGATTCAATTATATTTGTTTGAAAAATAAGTTTGAAGCAGCTATGTCTCAATATTTACATTTGTGATATTCTTATTTTGATATTTTAAAGCCCATGATATTAATGGGTAGTTGTATTTAAACGATTTACCAAACTGTATTTAAATAAGATGTTTTGTACCAAAAAAATATTTTACTGTGTTTGTCATACTGAATGGTATTACCGATATTATTTTTCTGGATTTTATTTGAGTTCAGAAGAAAATTATGAAATCCATGTTTTATAAAATGACGTGAAGGTGTCAAATGAGCCTTTATGTATTATTTAAAAAATTTAAGATTTGAAATAATTTGGAAAATATCCCAAAGTAGTTGGAATAACTATTTTGATTTTTACAAATTTTTGGAAGCTAGGCTCAATTGATTTGGAGATGTATTTCAAAAGTTACAAAAGTTTTGAAAAAAGGGAAAAAAGGGGCCGAGCCAGCCGCACAGCAAGCAGCCCAGCCCAGCAACCAACCCATCTCCCCAGCCCAGGCCCACTGTGACGTCGCCGTGACGTCACCAGTGGTCGGGCTCTGCCGCGGCGGCGTCGACCTCGCCGGCGTCGATCCACCGGGAGCTGGGACGAGCGGCTGGGCGCATCGGACGCGCGCGGACGCGGGGTGGTTGCAGGTGGCGGGAATGGAACCTGCTCGCCGATGCGCATATATTTCATGTACATATTATGATGAAAAGGAGAACGAATCGTAATTTTTGACAAATGCGAGGGTTTTTCTGCAAAAGTGACGCGCGGGCCGTCGGATCTGAATCGGACGGCGCGGAGACGTGCGTGCACTGTAGACTAGAGGACCGTTTCATATTTGTTGGAAAACATAGGGACTTTTCTGAAAAAGAACATAGGGGAAAATGCGGGGACTTTTCTGGAAAAAGCGTAGGGTCCGCGCGTGTGTTATGCTGGAGGACCGATTCACAATTTTTGGAAAAGGCGGGGACTTTTCTGCAAACAAAACACGTGGGCACACTCGGAGCAGTGCACAAAAAAAACTTCATCAAAACATATCAACATGGATCTAGTTTTGAAGTTCTCGACATGACCAATCCATCCCCGAAAACGGATCATGATTTGGAAACTCGGTTCACAAAATATTTCATTTTTTGTGGGTAGATCAGAAACGTGGTTTTTGCTACAGTGCAGTGATTCGGACACGGCAGCTAACACTGCACTAGCTACAGTGCATCGAACCGGTACTGTTCAACATTGTAGCTAGCTACAGTGTTAGCTACAGTCGCCGATCGCTGTGAGGCCAGCAAATCCGGCTAGTTAGTAATACTAGACATCTTGGCGCGGTGTCACGCCGTGCCCGTGTGATTAATAATTGATAAAACGAAATAAAAATATTAAAGCAACAAAAAAACTTTTAGGTAAATGATTTTATAAATGGTTGAATAATTCGAACCTTACAATTAATATTACAACTTATTGGATTCTTGTGAAGACAAACCAATCATTTTACTGATTAAACACAAATTACAATTTTATTACTACAAACTGAAATTCGAAAAGGGAAATTAAAATTGTTTCTTAAACTAAAATGTCTTGTATTTGTTTTTTCTCCTTCTTGATCATTATTCCAACATTGTTTTCCTGCAAAGCAACGACATACGCCGCACCCGTCTGGTTGTTAGATCTGTTCGTCAGCGTGAAAATGTTTAGTGGATCGAACTGTCGTCAGAAGAAGAAATACTATGTTGTAAAAAATTCAAATTTAGAAATGTCCACATTCAAAAATTGTGTAGATTTAATTCTTTTTAAAATTTAAAAAATATACATTTGGAAATTATTCGGATTCTAGAAATTGTTGTTCAAATTCGGTGGTAATTCAGGTGTGAATTACTTTTACATTTGTAAAATACTCAGAATTGGAAGACATTCAAAATTTCAAAATATTTAAATTTGAAATTTAATCATAGTATGCCATAAGTAGACAGCATTTTTCGTGTTTTTGAACTCGAATTTGAAAATGGTGACGTTGTAAAGTTGTCTAAGTTTGGAAATCATTGAAATTCAAAAATGCTTTCGTTTTAAAAATGGTTGGATTTTGAGGATTGCTCAAATTTGAAAATTATTGTAATTCAATTTCAAATGTGTTTGCTTTTTTACGTGAAAATAGTCTGAAATAGTTAGTATATATTTTTTAGGCTCTTTACATATTTTAGAATTCCGTTAGATGCTTAGCAAGTTGGAATGGTTCTATATGTTTCTATTTTGTCAAAATACTTGTTTGAGTTTCATAATTAGAGGATGTACAGTACATGAGCATTTGTTAAAGTCAATCCATAATTAGAGGAAATTCATTTGGATTTTGTAATTCAAATTTAGAAATGTCCACATTCAAAAATTATGTAGATTTTTTTAAATTTAAAAAATATACATTTAGAAATTACTCGGATTATAGAAATTGTTGATCAAATTCGGTTGTAATTCATATGTGAATTACTTTTACATTTGTAAAATATTCAGAATTGGAAGACATTCAAAATTTAAGAATATTTAAATTTGAAATTTAATCATGGAATGCCGTAAGTAGACAGCATTTTTCGTGTTTTTGAATTCGAATTTGAAAATATCTTTGACAGATAGCAAATGTCGTGCTGGTGTTTTTAAATTCAAATTTGAAAATGGCGGCGTTCCAAAATTGTCTAAGTTTGGAAATCATTCAAATTGGTTAAAGTGGAATCGTATTAAGGTCTGAATTGTTTTCACGTTTATAAAATGATTAGATATGAAAGAATTTTAAAATTTCTGGAGGTATTAAATTTGAAATTTGGATTGAAATGCTTCAATATGGGTATATTTTTTCTTATTTTTTTTTCTTCAAATGTTAACAAATTTGAATTGTTCAATTATGTTTTTTTTTGTCATAAATATATAGTTTTATGTTTTAAAAATGTTTAGGTTTCAAAATTGTTCAAATTGGAAAGTTATTAAGATTTGAATTTTGTCGTGTTTGTGAAATGATTAGGTGCGAAAGGCTTTTGAAATTCCAAAGTACTGAAATTTAGAATTTTAATTAGAATGTTTCAATATGGTAATAATTCAATATTGAGAACGTCAATTTCAAAAACTGTTCAAATTTGAAAAATATTGGATTTTTTAGGAGGTATATGTTTTTAAAAATGTTCAGATTTGAAAATTGTTGAAATTGGGAAATTATTACGAATTGAATTGTTTTCACGTTTGTAAAATGATCAGGTTTGAAAGAATGCTAAATTTTTAGAAGACTCAAATTTGAAATTTGGATTTAATTGTTGTAATATGTTTGTATTTTGTCCACAAATTTATCCAAATATTGACCAGTACAAAAATTAAAAAGTGTTCACATTGGAAAGTTGTTAATATTTGAATTCTTCTTATGCTTAGGAAATGGTAAGTCTTGAAATAATTTTAAAATTTTGAAGAACTCAATTTTGAAATTTGGATTAAAATGTTTTAATATGATTCTAATTCAAATATGGTTGTAATTCAAATGTTGGCCAACTCAAAATTTTCAAACATGTTAGTTCTTTGTCATAAATGTTTTTTTTTCCTGAGCATATATATATATATTTTAATATTATCCGATGAATATTTAAAGAAGTGTCTCTTTTAAAAAAAAAACTGACAACATGGGTCCACCACGATGTCAGGATGACGTCAGGACCCTATCCACGGTGGGCACGGCGGCCACGGCGAGCTCGCCGCTCGCCGGCGACGCATCCGCGCGTAGTGGGACGTGGGGCTGGCCGCGGTGGAAGCGCCTGGACGCGGGATGGCTGGACGTGGCGGCGCCGCTGCATCTGGGTCGGCGGAGCGACGCCGGCGGCCGAACGCGGCGGAGGGAGCAGCCGCACGGCGGCGACGAATCCGGCGTGCGTAGGCCGTCCCAGCATGCGTTTGTCGGCGGAGACGGAGAGGACGCGGTGGCGGAGCCTGTGGCATCCTTCGATCTGAGCGTGGAGCAGCGGAGAGGCGGGGCGGCAGCGACGAACTCCGGCATCGCGCGGGGAGAGGGAAAGGAGAGAGACGGGGTTGTGGACGTTTTTTCGCGCGGGCCCCTGACGTTTCAGAAATTTGCAAAGTAGTCCTTTTCGGGGGTTTTCCGTGAAATGCCGCGCCAAAAATCGTGTGAAAGTGGTGACCGGCTGGGCACCGGTGGCGACCAGATGTCGTGGCGCTTCCTAATTGGTGCGCGTTCACGTGCACTGTAGCTAGGAACAGTGTTGTGCGGGGGAGACGACGTGGCTTCATCCTGGCCGTCCGTTGCATCAATCCGACGGTCAGCATAAAAGCGGTGACGTGGCGCGCTGGAGATGGGGTTGCCTTGTCCTCCGTTTATATATAAGGTTATGTTCCAATTGTAAAAAAAAGTCAGTTATATACTGTATCACACAAACATGTGCATATCGCGCCGCCAACCGGAGTAGGAAATGCCGGTCGACACTGTGATCGGCCTCTTCGTCACGGTTGTGGCCTTGTTCTTCTAACGGGCTGAAAGACCATCGCCATGTTTCATGTAAGGCCGAGCTGGCCAGCCGCAATTCCTAAATGCCGCCCGTTAGCGGCGCTAAACCGTAGCGCCGCCTGAAGAGCTCCTTCGCGAAGCGTTTTCTGGGCCGGCCTTTTTTCCCTCTGCTTCTTCTTTCTGCTTCGCTTCGTCGGCTCACGCTTCTTACCTTGCTTCGCTTCGCCTGAAGAGCTGCCGGCTCCCCGAGCTCCCCGAGCTGCCGTTAGGGGCGCTTGAACGACTTCGTCCGCGACGCGTTTCTGGGCCGGCCTACTTTATTCCCGACGAAGCGTCCTTTTCCTCCCCGACCTTCCCATCGCGCCGCCCTTCGCCGCCGCGGTCGTCTCCTCCTCCTCACCTCTCATGACTCGAGGACTACATCGCCGACGAAGGCGCTGGCGCCGGCTGGAACAGCGACCGCTCCCCGACCCCCGTCCACGGCGACGCCAGGCCCTGGAAGCGCCTACTCAAGAAGGGCGGGAAAGGGGACGGATGTATGCCCGCCGACGAGCTGGAGGACTAGCGCAGCTCTCCCACACCCTCACCGCCGCCCAGAAGGTTCGCGATTCTGATTCCCGACGATTCCTTCTTCCCCATCCCACAATTCGTCAACCTCCTGTGAGTAGCCCTCTTCCCAGATCGAGCCCCGTCCCCGATCTGCGACCTGCTGCTCCCGATTCAGATCGCCATCGCCTCCCCTGCGCCGTGCGTGTTGCCGCTGCTGCAGGTTGTCTTCCCCGACCACGACCCTGATCTGCCACCGGCCGTCCTCAACTTCGATCCTTGCAGGTGAGATAGTCTAGTTGGATATTGGTCTGTACTACCTGCTCATGTCCTAGATTTTTCAGCTAGCTAAAAACAAAGAGAAACATGAATCCCTGCTCAGTGTACATCTGAAGCCTGAAGTTAGCTAGTGGTTGATTTTATTATGGCTTGAGACAATACTTGGAAAATGCAACCGAAGCTAGCTAGCTAACCAGTGCAACTCTTCATGATTATGTCTTTCCTTTTGATGCTTTATATTTGTTTCTAGCTGTTGCAAGTTTATTTGATTCAGATAGATAGGGAAGTGTTAATAAAGATGGTGTATGAATTCACCCTGCTATTGCTGAGACTAGTCTTGTGGAATATCACACGCATGTCTATATGATTCCAGCTTTGATATTATTTTCTGTGCAATGTCTAGTGTAGGTATGTGCAGTGCCTTGTGTATTTATCCATTGTGAATCCGGTTTCACTCCCTATCTGATTAAATTATCTAGATGTAGATGCACTAACACGTACCTAAATGTTTAGGAAACGTTAAGTGAGTAGCTAGGACTGCTTTTGTTGTAACCCCTATAGGTCTAATCGAGCTTCTCACGATGATGCAATTGCAATGAGCTGCTGATTGCATTTGCTAGCTTTTTTTTTTGCATCTGTCATATATCTGAACTAGTAACTGCTACTTCTTTACTTTCTTATGCACCATCGTGACCAGAGGATTGATGTTGGGAACACTCCTCAGGTCTGCACACCACTTAGTTTAACTGGCACTTGCACTATATCATATAGATATGATCATAGATATGATTCAGTGTGCTAATTAAAGAACCAGTGACTGTACTTTGTTGTTTGCTGATGCTCTCAATCTAGTATGCATGTTATTAATTATCCAGTGAATTCTAGTGGCTTGTTTACATATTAAACATGATTTCTTTGTTTGTTGTTCTCAAGTTGTTGATGATCATCTGCTTATAAGGTCGCATAAGCACCTCTGTTTGTACATGTGGTGTTCTAAAATCCTTGCTCAAGTTTAATCTAGATTATTTCCTTGTGAACATGCTCAAGTTTTATTGCAAACTCAAGTGTGTTGCTACTGTTGTCAGATCATGTTGGCCTACCGAGGACGTCGACACGGGGCTGTGGCGACGACGGCGACATCAGGGCTGCGGCAACTACACGGGCTGCTGTGGTGACATCGACACGGGCAGCAGCAGCGACGACGGCATTGACACAAGGCTCTGCAGCGACGCCATCAACACGCGGCTGCGGCGACGGCGACATCGCCATGGCGGAATCATTTGGACTATTGAATGTAATGGTGTATTTGGACTATTGAAGAATGACACGTATTATTGATTGATAATATAATGGAGTATTTAAATTGCTGGATAATGACGTGTCTGAATATATTAGATAAATAGAATGATTAATATATTATAAAAAATTGTTCCTTTTTGAAAATGGTTCCGAATGAAAAAAATGGTTTCGATTTTGAAAAATGGTTCCTTTTTGAAAATGGTCCTGAACCGAAAAAATGGTTCCGATTTTTAAAAATGGATCCTTTTTTAAAATGTTCCGAACCGAAAAAATGTTGAAAATGGTTCTGAACCGAAAAAATGGTTCCGAATGAAAAAAATGGTTCCGATTTTTCAAAAATGGTTCCTTTTTTAATATGGTTCCGAACCGAAAAAATGGTCCCGATTTTTGAAAATGGTTACAAACCAAAAAAAATGGTTCCGATTTTTTTGAAAATGGTTCCTTTTTAAAATGGTTCTGAACCGAAAAAATGGTTCCTTTTTTAAAATGATTCCGAACCGAAAAATGGTTCCATCTTGAAAATGGTTCCAAATTTGAATATTGTTCCCTTTTGAAAATGGTTCCATTTTGAAAATGGTTCCAAATTTAAAAATGGTTCCATTTTAAAAATGTTTCCAAATTAAAAAATGCTTCCAAATTTAAAAATGGTTCCATATTAGAAAATTATTCATTTTTTTAAAAATGGTTCCAAATTTAAAATAGTTCCAAATTTGAAAATTGTTCCATTTTTAAAATGGTTCCTTTTTGAAAATGGCTCCAAACTTAAAAATGGTTCCAAATTAAAATGGTTCCAAATTTTAAAATTGTTCATTTTTTAAAAAGTTCAAAATTAAAAAATGGTTCCATTTTGAAAATGGTTCCAAATTTTAAAACTTGTTCATTTTTAAAATGGTTCCATTTTGAAAATGGTTCCGAATTTAAAAATGGTTCCAATTTTGAAAATGGTTCCAATTTTGAAAATGGTTCCAAAATTAAAAATGGTTCCATTTTTTAAATGATACAGTTTAAAAAATGGTTCTGAATTTAAAATGGTTCCAAATTTGAAAATGGTTCCATTTTGAAAATGGTTTGGAATTTAAAAATGGTTCCAAATTAAAAAATGGTTCCGAATTTAAAATGGTTCCAAATTAAAAATGGTTCCAAATTTGAATATTGTTCACTTTTGAAAATGGTTCCAAATTTAAAAATGCTTCCAAATTTAAAAACGGTTCCATATTAGAAAATTGTTCTTTTTTGAAAATGGTTCCATTTTGAAAATAGTTCCAAATTTAAAATGGTTCCATTTTTAAAATGGTTCCAAATTTAAAAATGGTTCAATTTTGAAAATGTTCCAAACCGAAAAAATGGTTCCTTTTTGAAAATGGTTCCGAACCAAAAAAAAATGGTTCCTTTTGAAAATGGTCCCCAGGTTCTCGTAGCTCGATTTTTGAAAATTGTTCCAAATTTTTAAATGGCTCCATTTTTTAAAATGGTTTGGAATTTAAAAATGGTTCCAAATTAAAAATGGTTCCGAATTTAAAATGGTTCCAAATTAAAAATGGTTCCAAATTTGAATATTGTTCATTTTTGAAAATGGTTCCAAATTTAAAAATGCTTCCAAATTTAAAAACGGTTCCATATTAGAAAATTGTTCATTTTTGAAAATGGTTCCAAATTTAAAATGGTTCCATTTTGAAAATGGTTCCAAATTTAAAATGGTTCCAAATTTGAAAATTGTTCTATTTTTTAAATGGTTCCTTTTTGAAAATGGTTCCAAACTTAAAAATGGTTCCAAATTTAAAAATGGTTTCCATTTTGAAAATGGTTCCAAACCGAAAAAATGGTTCCGATTTTTAAAAATGGTTCCTTTTTGAAAATTGTTCCGAACCGAAAAAATGGTTCCTTTTGAAAATGGTCCCAAGGTTCTCGTAGCTCGATTTTTGAAAATTATTCATTTTTGAAAATGGTTCAAAATTTTAAAATGGTTCCATTTTGAAAATGGTTCCAAACTTTTGGTTCATTTTTAAAAATGGAAAACGGGAATTGAAACGAAAATGGTCCTCAACACGAAGAGGCTAAATGCATACATACGTATAAGATCTATTCATAACTTTGTTGAAACGAAAAAGTTATAACACGAAAGTTGTGGAAAACGGCGAGTTTCATATACACGTGAAAGAAATTTTGAAACCGTCGACTGAGTGTGACAAATTTAACAAAATTCTTCTAAAAATATTGAAAACTTCGGTCCAAAATTAAGAAGGTACATTCCACGAAACTCGAAACCGATCACGGGAATGGAACCTAATCGTGAACGCACACATATTTCGTGTGTAAATTATTTTGAAATCATTTTCAAAATTGTCAACCATTTTCAAAATTCATTTATGATGGTGCATATGTACGAAGCAGACAGGAAACTGTGAACGAACGAACGTGCATGTGCAGCGAGAAGCAGCATGAAAAGAAGCAGCGTGAAACGAAGCAGACATGAAGCAGCGTGAAACGAAGCAGTAAAGGAAGCGTGTATACAGAACGAACGACTCGTCAATGGGCCAGCCCAGGACGGGAAGCGTGTAGGCGCCGCGTGTGGTATGGGGCGCTAACGCGCGCTGTATATCACCTCCCCTGGCCAGCATCACGGGCACCACGCGTTTGTAAGCAGATTGGATCACGGCCTGGAGGCCGGAACCTTCGGGAGAGTTTCCGCGGCCCAGATCCAACACACTGTCCTCCTCACGCACGATCTCTGACGACTAACCGCCACGTGACGGCCCTGTCCCTGGCTCCCTGCCTCTCTCTTTATCTTTCTCTCTCCTATACTCGCCGTGACCAAACCGAAACTCTCTCTCTCGTGCTCTGAAACCCTAGCCGCACGAAGCCCTCGCACGACCGACCTAGCGATGGCCGCGGAGAACTACTGGAGGTACGCCGACGCGCGGCAGCAGCAGGCCATGGTGGCGGCCGCGGCGGGGATGGCGCCGGCGGCTTCCGTCGCGCAGGCAGCCACTGCCGGCGTCGGCATGCAGCAGCACCACAATCAGCACCAGCAGGCGGCCTTGGCGCAGCAGCAGCAGCAGCAGTCCGCCGCGCCGTCGCTCAAGCGCGCGCGCCCCGACTACGGCGGTGAGTCCCCGTCCCCCGGATCTGCGCCACCTAGAATCTAGATCTGGAACTTTTTGTTTCTGTTCTCGTCGTGGTGGTTGTTTGTGCGCTTGTTGGGATTGTTTTCTGGATAGTGGTAGTTTTTGGTTGAATTAGATGTAGAGGAGATGTTTTTAGAGTTAGATCTAATAACCAGCAAATATTCTGTAAGCGTCATAGCAGTATTAGCCTGTTTAGGGGATGTTCTCTAGCATTATAAGAGTAGTAGATCGTAATCCGACCCTAAATGATAAAAAAACGCTAGTTTTTTGGTCTAAAAAAGTGTTTTTTCCAGCATACATAGCTGCCTGGAATTAATCTTCGAGAACAACAGCCAGAGATGCTTGCAGAACTGATGCATATGTGTAGATCTGCCGATTGGACTTCTGGTTACAGCTATTGCTGCCACATCATTCCCTGCACGGTGTTACTACAGAAAATAAATTAATAATAATCCTTGAGTAGTTAGAGCTTTTGTTAATTGTTTGGATCTCAGTCAACGGGGCTTTAATAGTTAGCGAATCGCTAGTGTTGCCTGAGTGGAAAGGATTTCTGTTTCCCATGACAGGAAAAATGTTTGTTGTAACAAATAATGAAACACGTGTGCCACTCTGATTTGGTAATTTTTCCCTGCATCCGTTATATATGTTTTTATGTATATTCTTCTGTAGTTTTGTCCTTTTGATATGAATTGTTTATCTAATGACTTTTGGCCTGCTGATTAGTTCTTATATTAATTAAAGATATTGTTGGCAAGTGATATTTACATGAAACCTTCTCATAATTTGTTGTTTTAACAGACGGGCCTGGAGGACAAGAGATGGCTGGATATTATCCACGTGAAAATGCAGGTTACCTGCTTAGAGACAATGAAGCAATTGGTGCATCGTATGACCGCTACTTACGCAATGGGGTATAATCTTAATTTCATCATGTAAAACTCACATCATTTTCTAAGCACATTTGGTTGATACTTATGCCTTCTTTATGTGCTTCTAGATGTCTTCAGTTGCGGCCAATGAACCAAGTAGGGCAGCTGTTGGTGGGATGGGTGCCGCTGGGATGGTTGGCGGTGGAATGAGTGGATATCCTGTTGATGATCGCCGTATGATGGGTGTCGTTGGTATGGACAGAGGCATGGGGTTTGGTGCGAGGCAGGAGCCTCCTCTCCCACCAGATGCGTCCAACACTTTGTACATTGAAGGCCTGCCTGCAAACTGCACGCGCAGAGAGGTTTCACGTATCCTTAATAATATGATACTAACAGTTATGTGCTTAACTTCATTTCTTAATGGATTACTTATTCTACCGTGGGAGGTTGATTGTGTTCTTGATTGTTACTCCGCTCATATTCAACATTTAATCCCGTTCCTGATTGTCGTGTTCTTGCACCCTTTATCTCACTTGTTTAATTCCACTCCTTTTTTTTTATATGCCCTGATGAACTGCTTGTTTAGTAGGATGTATCAGCTGAGTATTGAGTACATCATCTCACTCGATAAGTGCTTTTGCTCCTTAACCTTCTCCTCTGCAGATATATTCCGCCCTTTTGTAGGTTTCCGTGAAGTGAGGCTTGTCAACAAGGAGTCAAGACATGTATGTTAATAGATGTTTTGTGTTAATAAAAACCATGTTTATTCTAATAGTGATACATCTTAACCTGTCAACTTTGCTACAGCCTGGTGGAGATCCTCATGTCCTGTGTTTCGTTGATTTTGATAGCCCTGCCCAAGCTACTATTGCACTTGAAGCTTTGCAAGGTGAACATACTTATGTCTGTAGATATGTACTGTGTAGTTGTATACATAATATGCCTTTAATCTTTCATAGTATTCTGCTGGGCATTTTATTTTTGACTTCCATGTGGTTTGCATTCCCCTTAACTTTCTCATATGCTTCGCTTCGAAATTGGTCGTCATATTCGGTTGCCTTTAATTTATCTGTTTTAAATTATGTCCATTGTGCTTTCTTCGTCCATTTTTTGCAGCATAGTTAGGTTGTACTTTAGGAATAGCAACCAGTTGACTTTTATCGGGGATTATTAGGAGAAAAGACACCTTTTTTTTTCATGGCTCAGCGATAATACCAAAGCATTTATTCACACGCTATATGTTCGTGAGCGCATTTTGCTGGACTAGGATGCACCGTGTGGAATGTGCAAGTTGGCTCTGAAAGTTCTAAGTCATTGACCATCTATGACATTGCTCAATAACAGCTAGTTCTAGAGTGCTTTAAAGTTCGAACTTCCCATATCGACGTATCCATGCCAGTCCAATCTTTCAGTTTTTAGTTGTTACTGTATCTATATTCCCTATGCGTTGGATCGTATACTTGCACCTCATTCTATTGCCATGGGCTGAACGTTGAGGTTCGATATCTTGTTCTCCCGACGACAAAAGCAAAATAAACCGTCGCGATTCATTTTGCAGGTTATAAGTTTGACGAACACGATCGTGAATCAGCCCACTTACGGCTGCAATTCTCGCGCTTTCCCGGTCCGAGGTCAGCTGGCGGACCTCGTGCTAGGCGTTAAGTCGTGTGGGTCAGATGGTTGCCGAACCTATCGTTATACGAGCGATCAAACCTCCGTGGCGTAACGCTTTGCGCTGAATCTCCGCCGGTGGCTTATAGGGTTCGTCAGCTCATGTTGCGAAAGCGTGAAAAGGACGATGCAATAATCTTGATATTCAGCATCCATTAGATTCCCGTGTCACATGTTAGGATTGGAATATTTATTCCTCAATACTGTATCCGCCGTAGTATCTTATTATCTACTGTATTTTGTTACTTCGTGCCGTGGCCCAGACAATTTCAGTTGGTTATCATAACTTTTTGAAGCAGCTCGTGTTTTTAGCCGTTCTTAGTAATATCAAACCTTTGCTTTGCCTTGCATCTGTCAGTATTCCTGCTTTGCCTTGCATCTGTCAGTATTCCTAGGTATTATATAAATCCGTGTTTATCGTTCTGTTTCTGGCACTGTACAAATATGTGGTTGTCCTGGCAGTCAATGTCTCTCCTGACCTTCATTAACATAAGGTACATGCATCCATTAACATAAGGTACATGCATCTACTTCTGGAGAATCAGCGTCCAATTATGATTTGTATTGTCTAGCTAGTTGCATGCCCTAATTTCAACAAGCGTACCACTTGTGTGAGTGATCATGTACTATAACTTTTAAGTATACTGAACAATATGGTTGTCATACAAACTGATGTGCCCACGTAATTCCTCCAATTGACGAAATCTGTGCTTGTTAACTTGTATGCGCTGCCAAGGTGCGTTCTGCATGCACGACTGCACGTTGCGATCTGCCATGCATTGATGCATATAGTATAGTCGCACTCATCAGACGTTAGTTGCGTATCTCTCCGAAAACCTATAAGCCTGAAATTTTAAACTGTATATCGGTGTCTAATTTGAGTGGTAACGAAATTAGCTTTGATTGTGAAGTGTGCTGCATGAAGGTTGGACCTAGTTTTGTGGGAAGTAGATGTGCATCATCAGTATCTCCTATAGCATCTATTACTCTTTTGTATCTCCTGTAGCATCTATTACTCTTTTGTAAGAATTCTGATGCTCTGATGTTTGCCTGCAAGTACTTTTAGTTAGTGTGCTGCTTTTTTATCAATGCTAATAGTGATATCGTCCCCTTCTGGTCGATGGCTATGTAGTTTCAGTTAGTTTGCTGCCTTCTATTAGTGCTAATAGTGATATCTTCCCCTTCTGGTTGATGGCTAATAGCAATGTTGTCCTCTTCATGTTATATTCTTTTAATTTTTCGTATTACATGACTGCCCCTGATGTCCTTGCATTTCCTTCAGTTTTCCTGTGTGTGTTCTCTTGGGTATCCTATAGCTTGAGCAGGTTGTATTAAGAGCGAACAGTATTCACAGCGAACTAATTTTGTTCTTATCAGTTATACCATAATGAGCTATTGGTGGTTGTATTTTTATGTTGTTCACGTTGTTTGTATTGGCTTGTTTCCTTGTATGCCCCGCTCAAATGTTGCGGGGTGTTACATCAATGCTGTGAATCAGTTGTCCGTGTCTGTCTGATGCTACATAAATGGCTGATATGAACATTTTAATTGTAACTAAGCTATCTTTAAATTATACCCCAGTTTTGTATTGCCCACGTTGCAGTGGAAACAATTGGGACTCCAACCAAAGAAAACTCGGGCTGTCGAGGATAATGTATGCCGAGCTGAATTTGTCCGGTGCCTGATCTAGCATGGCCATGCGACGCAGCATGCCGTGTTATATAACGATGGGCCGCTAAGGCTAATACATGTCTGGATCCACTGACATTAATACATCCGGCTGAGCGCTGGCTGAAGCCGAGCCGAATTTGTCCGGTGCCTGAACTAGCATGGCCATGCGACGCAGCATGCCCTGTTATATAACATTTGGCCGCTAAGACTAATACATGTCTGGATCCACTGACATTAATACATCCGGCTGAGCGCTGGCTGAAGTCCTTTTTCCAGTCGATCCGGTGATATATGTTCTGACGTGGCCGAATACTGGGCCTACTACTGAGCCCATTAGCTGTTAGTATGTGCTCTTTTTTCAAGAAGACACGCTAGCGTGTCTTTATATCTTCTACTACTATATAATATTGTTAACCGACCGTACGTTTCGTACGTAGCAGGCACGCAATCCCTAAAAAACCGGGCCAGGCATCGCTACAAAACCGAGCGAGTACGATGGCCAGTCACGATGGCGTCGAGTGGCCCAAGCCCACCCGTGATCTCGGCCCAGATCGCATGCGAGCGTTGAGCCGTCCACTACGGGTGCGCCTATATAGCGCAGTACGCGTACGCTATTACGCATCGCGTGCCCTTCCAGGGAAGCATGGTCCCTAATGGGCTTGGCCCATGTTTGCATCGCTTTGGGACTGTTTCTTCCGCTGATTCTTTCATCGTTGTTTCGGTTCTCCAGTGCAACAGTCCAAATTTCTTCAGTGATATTAGACGAAGCGTGGCTTTCATGTTTGTTTTTTTGCTGTTTCGTGATAAATTTTCAAAATGGAACCAAATTGGAACCATTTTCAAAATTTCGGAACAATTTTTAATTTCGGAACAATTTTCAAAATAGAACCATTTTTATTTTGGAACCATTTTTAAAATGGAACCGTTTTTATTTTGGAACCATTTTCAAAATTGAACCATTTTCAAAATAGAACCATCTTTAATTTCGGAACAATTTTTAAAATGGAACCATTTTTATTTTGGAACCATTTTCAAAATGGAACCTTTTTTATTTTAGAACCATTTTTAATTTTGGAATCATTTTCAAAAATTGGAACCATTTTCAAAATTTTGGAACAATTTTTAATTTCGGAACAATTTTCAAAATGGAACCATTTTTATTTTGGAACCATTTTCAAAATGGAACCGTTTTTATTTTGGAACCATTTTCAAAATTGAACCATTTTCAAAATTGAACCATCTTTAATTTCGGAACAATTTTCAAAATAGAACTATTTTTATTTTGAAAGCATTTTTAAAATGGAACCGTTTTTATTTTGGAACCATTTTAAAAAATGGAACCATTTTTAATTTCGGAACCATTTTAAAAAATTGGAACCATTTTCAAAATTTTGGAACAATTTTTAATTTCGGAACCATTTTCAAAATGGACCCATTTTTATTTTGGAACCATTTTTAAAATGGAACCGTTTTTATTTTGGAATCATTTTAAAAATGGAACCATTTTTTATTTCGGAATCATTTTCAAAAATTGGAACCATTTTCAAAATTTCGGAACAAATTTTAATGTTGGAACAATTTTCAAAATTTAACCATTTTTATTTTGGAACCATTTTCAAAATGGAACCGTTTTTATTTTGGAACCATTCAAAATTGAACCATTTTCAAAATGTAACCATTTTAATTTCGGAACAATTTTTAAAATATAACCATTTTTATTTTGGAACCATTTTCAAAATGGAACCGTTTTTATTTTGGAACCATTTTCAATTTCGGAACCATTTTCAAAATTTTGGAACAATTTTTAATTTCGGAACAATTTTCAAAATGGAACCATTTTTATTTTGGAACCATTTTCAAAATGGAACCGTTTTTATTTTGGAACCATTTTCAAAATTGAACCATTTTCAAAATGGAACCATTTTTAATTTTCGGAACAATTTTCAAAATGGAACCATTTTTATTTTGGAACCATTTTCAAAATGGAACCGTTTTTATTTTGGAACCATTTTCAAAATTGACGTCTCCTGATTTTGGAACCGTTTTTAATTTTTTAACCATTTTGATTGACGTCTCCTGATTTTTAAATTTGAAGCATTTTAAATTCGGATCCATTTTTAAATTGCCAAGTACAGAACTGTGCAGGTATTATTGCCAGTCCCTGTTCAACCCACCCATGAGGGTGAGAAATCCTTCCAAAGCCACCGACTTTCCTAATCTAGCACATACATGACCGCACCGGAGTAGCACGAACTGACAGTTCACACTCACAAGCAGAGAGCAAAATTGCAGTCACCTCTAAAGTAACACAGACACAAAATTCTGGCCATTTACCCGTAAAAAAGACATTTTTAAACTAGGAAATCAGATCAGGAACTAGGGAAGGCAGAACCGCTTGCAGAACGGGCCTGGCTAGTTGAGAAACCCGGATACTGCTACATGGGCACGCATAATCGAACTCCCACCCCCTCGATTCGACCAAATCGGCGTGGGATCAGAGCACGGAGATCGACACTAGACACCACCGTACCAAAATCCACCGCGAATCGTGCAACAACGCGCCATACAAGTATACAACTGAGACGATCACGAACGGAGGCGAGAATGCGCCGTGGGAGAGAAGACAGGAGAGGAGGACGGAGCTTACGGTCCCGAGAGGCGACGCGAAGTCTCGGCGGCGCACGGCCCGGAACAGCAGCGATGCCGCCATGGCAGAGGCGACCGGCGAGGGGAGGCGAAACTGCTGGTGGTGGTGGGCTAGGGTTTTGGGGATTCGGCTAGGGAGGTGGAGGTGGGGGTTTGGGCAGAAGCGGCGCGAAGGAAGTCTGGGTGGAGAGGACAGAGGGAGCGGCGTGGCTTTTGTGCGGGGACGGGGATGAGGTTTGGTGGAAGCCGTGGAACGCTCTAGAGCCTCCTGGCGCTCCCGAAGAAGAAGGAGAAGGAGCCGCGCCGCCAGGGTTAGGAAGGAGGAGTCGGGGGGAAACTGGGCCAGGCCCATGTGGAGTCGGTGCGGGGGGAGGGGTACGCGCACGGTTGTAACGTACGCGGTACGCGTATTATAGGATTTGCCGTCGACTACTCAACTCACAAGGAGGTCGGCCACGTGATGTAGCGCGCGCGGAGTTGGAGGCACGCCCGATGGCAATATCAAGCAAGCAGTCCTCGGCTAGAGTCACCAAGGCAGCCGGTGCCAGACTGGTCCGAGGCCGCCGCGACCGAGGCGAGCGCGGCGCGGATGGAGGCGACGTGTGCTCGTTGTCCGCTGCTGATCTGCTGCCTCCGAGGATCAAGTGAGCATGGAAAAAGGTAATGCATGTTTTTTTTTAGATCGGTTCAATCCGTGGATTTTTCATGTTCTTCCGATGTCAATGGATTCTTCATATTTGTGTCCTATCCAGATCGTTTCATGGAAAAGCGAGCACATTTGATTTTCTACGTTGTGCATGGAAAAGCTCGGTGGTGTTTTTGTCTCTGCGTTGTATCATGCGACAAAAAATAATTACAGAATGAGTAGTTTAAGATGCAAGCTAATTGTTTTATGATGTGTTGGTCCGTTCGAGCTAAATCCAGCCTCAGTTACAGGATACAAAATGGGACATGTATCTTACTGCGTCTTTCATTTCTTTTCAGCTGACCGAATAAGTACAACAAATACGAGCAACAAAATTATATAAAACAATTCTATGCTTATAGGTCCCTTTATCTGGGAAATCCATTTTGGGTCACACGAGCATATGCTCCCCTTTCTCTCCTTCTCTTTTTCTTTAAAAAATGTGGTTTTGACTGTATCTATAGAAACATTCTTCTACCACGTGAACCAGTAGAGATGTAGATTGGGCTCCCCTTTTCCAAAAAAAAGCACGTGAACCGGTAGAGATGTAGACTGGTCCAGCTCTGAATCCATATACTTCATCGCCACTTGTCCTCCGTTGGAGGAAAAAAAAGGTGAACTGAGGATAGGGTTAACATTACCCGGGTCTATAGATTTTAGGTAAACTATGGGTCACCTCATTTAGTAACCAATTTTTTCCTCTCCGTTGCAACGCACGGGCAGTCCGCTAGATCACACATGATGTATACAAAGAAGATTTGGAAGTAAGTTGTGAGTGTTTCTTTTACAATTGCGAGGATTATTGTATATGGGATGTGTAAGAGAATTGAAATACGGGAGAGGGGAACATAATTCTAAAACGATGATGGAACCAAATCCGAGTCTACTTCAAATCTAATATGTTTAATTTATTTTAACCCATTGCAACGCACGGGCCTTTTGCTAGTTAAGATAAGATAGAGAAAGAAATTGTAACGGAACGAGACGTGCCCGAATACTGGGCCTACTACTGAGCCCATTAGCTGTTAGTATGTGCTCTTTTTTCAAGAAGACACGCTAGCGTGTCTTTATATTAAGATAAGATAGAGAAAGAAATTGTAACGGAACGACCATAGGTCGGTTTGTACGAGAGCTTCCGTCGAGACGTAGCTGCCGCCATAGCCTCTGTCGCGTTAATGGTGGTGTTGAAAGATTATATTTGTCTAGGTATGTGTCGCAACAGTGTAACATGGGGTTCCCCTAGTACTGTCAAAGTGGGTCCACCTCATGTGGACCCAAGATGAAGATGGACAAGACCAAGACTCAAGTCAAGCTGGCGGGTTCACCGTCAAGACACGCATGGCCTACGTCGACTAAGGGCTCCGGTCCTGTGGACCTTCCGGGTCCCCGAACCATGCAAGAAGGCCAGGAAGGACCCGAGAGCCCGAGTTCCCGGCAGGAGGCCAGGCTTCCTCTCGGGTACTTCCCCACGTCCCTGTGGATAAGCACTCCACCTCACCACGGAAGACTTGGGAAGCAAGGCGAAGGCAGCGCGGGCGGGAAGCACGTCCCGTGGTGGTGTCAGCTCCTGTTCACCCCGAGGCGGACGCTCCCACCTAACCCAAAGGAGACGCAAGGCCGAGGAGAGGCCACGTCTCCCCCTAAACTAGATGAGGAGGGTCCTTCATCCCGAAGGTCCCTCACGCCCCTCACGTGACTCTGTGGCAACCCCTTAGCCTATAAAAGGAGGACCAAGGCACGGAGGAGGGGAAGGTCGAACCAAGGACGAACACAAGCTAGAACCAGAGCAAGACTAGACTATGGCTGCGAAGGTAGAGAGGAAGGTGATCTCCTCCGGGTCAGGATCTGTCCTTCTTCTACCTCCAGCCAAAACCTTTCCGGGTACCCTGTCCGGGAGGTTCCATTGTAAGCCATACTATGAAGAACCCATCAATCCAGACATGCAGGAGTAGGGCTTTTAACCTCCGGGCGGCTTGAACCTGGGTAGCTCCTTGTGTCCCTTTGGTTGCATGCTTTGATCGTGGAGAGGAGAGCTTGATCTAGACTCCGCCCAAGAAGACGATTCTCAGCCTCCTTCGCGCCCCGTGCCGAACCTAAAAGGGGGTATCCTATACTCCCGGTGTCCGTGCAACGAGACACGACATCTGGCGCGCCAGGTAGGGGGCGCAAGCGCTGGTTTCATCTTCATCAAGTTCATCGGCAAGTTCTTCGTCAAGCATGCCTCCAAGGAAGAAGGGAGATCCTGCGGCGTCCAAGCCGGTCTCTCCCTCATGCACTCAAGCTTCAGCTGAACGTCGTGCTGCTGGTACACGGCGGAGCGTCTCTCCGTCCCCGCCTCCCATGGGGAGAGTGGCGCCGGACGAAGTGGACGGTCGCGACAAGGACAACGGCCCTGGCGGAGCGGCGGCTCCAAAGGGCGCCACCATGCCTCCTCCTCGCTCAGGGGAGAAGAGCGTCTGCAACGGCACCGGCAAGGAGCCCACCGCTGGAGGAGGGAACCACGACGTTCGCCCCAGCGGGGATCCACGAGCATCCAAGAGCAAGACCTCCGCGCACTCGCCTTCGGACGTGCAAGCTCGCCATGATGCTCTAGTCGCTGCCAAGGCCCTGATGCAGTTCCCTCCAAGCAGCGGCGATCCCAAGGTCTACCAAGAATGGAGGACTCACGTCGAGAGGCTCCTCGACTTCGTCGATGGTGGTCCGTGGGTCGAACCCACTCAAGCCCCCACCGTCGACAATCCCGGAGCAGCACAAGACAAGACACGTGATCCGCGAGGCCAGCCTCGTGGTGAACGTCAAGCCAAGACAGCGCCTCCTCGCACCGCGCCACCGATGGCTGATCGGCTAAACCACGATCACGGCGAGGCCATCTCCATCGGGTCGTCTACCTCGCGCAACCTAGATCTTCGTGACGAGCTCAACAGCCGTCAGAACGAGGATATGCGCACCCGCATCGAGCGTCGCCGAGAACGTCACCGCCGGGAAGATCGGGGCATCGACCTCGCTGAAGGTTGCCTCGCCCTCACCCCCGAGTTCCGCCACTTCAACTGGCCCAAGAAATTCAAGATTGACGTTCTCCGCTACGACGGCACCACGAACCCTCGGGACTTTTTGCAGATCTACTCTCTTGCTGCGATGGTTGCCGGGGCCGACGAGGTTATGATGGCCAACTGGTTCCCCTTGGCCCTGAAGGGAGACGCCCAGACTTGGCTTCTCAACCTTCCCAAGTGCTCCATCCGTTCCTGGCGGGCACTGAAGGAGCAGTTTCTAGGGGCTTTCCAAGGCGGGTACGAGCGCCCGGGGGCTCCCAGTGATCTCCACGACTTCAAGCAGTTGCCGGGTGAAACTCTCCGCAAGTTCATCCAGCGCTTCACCCAGAAGATGAGCACCATCCCGTGCATCAAGGAGGAGTTGGTGATCCAGTCCTTCCACGCCAACGTCCGCAACCCCAAGATGCGCGAGAAGCTGAGCATCCATCGCGTCGAATCTGCTCGTAAGCTCTGGGAGGTTGCAGATCGGTGCGCTCGAGCTGAAGGAGCCAAGTTCCTCGGGGAGGATGAACCCGAGGACAAGGCCGCTCCAGCCAAGAACAAGAAGCGAGACCCTGGACCCGAACAAGAAGGTGAAGGTGATCCCTGGTGCCGCATCCATCCAGAAGGCAACCACTTGCTCAAGGACTGCCGCATGCTCAAGAATCTCGCCATCCGGGAGCAACGTCGAGCTGATGGGGTCAGCCAAGACGGTTGCTACAACTGCGGCACTGCCGGGCACATCGCTCGTGACTGTCCCACGGGTCGCCAAGGCGGAGGCGGCCGTGGATGGAACCGAGGCGGTGGCCACGGGGGCCATGGAGGAGGACGCGGCGGCCAAGGTGGTCGCGGGTACCACACTCCGGAGGCCACCCACGGCGGCAACGGGGAAGCTCCGGCTCCCCAAGGAGGCAACGGCGGCAAGTATCAAGAAGTCACGGAAGTTGTCGGGTGCATCCACGGAGGGTCTTCTCTGCCTCCCTTCAACGGCGCCTGCAAGAGACTTGTCCGGGAGCTGAACGCGGTTTCTTCTGCTCCGTCCAAGCCCCTGGACTGGTCTAGTCAAGTCATCACCTTCGACCCAGAAGACCACCCTGCAAACACTGCCGGGGTCGGGACCCTGCCGCTGATCGTGTCGCCCGTCATCCACAACTACAAGGTCACCAAGATGCTGGTCGACGGAGGCTCCAGCCTCAACTTGCTGACAGCGAAGGTCTTGGCTATCCTTCAAATTCCCCTGTCTCGCCTGCAAGACACCGGGGTGTTCCAATGCGTGAACGGAAGTGTTACTCGACCCCTCGGGAAGATCACCCTTCCGGTCACCTTCGGCGACTCCAAGAACTTCCGCACCGAGGAAATCGTCTTCGACATCGCCGACACTCCGCTACCGTACAACGGCATACTTGGCAGACCTGCTCTGGCCAAGTTCATGGCCGTCTCCCACTTCGCCTACAACATGCTGAAGATTCCGGCGCCGTGGGGCGTGATCAAGGTCAAGGCCGACATCGATGATGCTATCTACTGCGTTCTCCAGCTGAACCAGACGGTGGCAACCACGGCGGATATCCTTCAAGGTGTACAGGAGGATGATGATGGGGCTCTCCCCGGGGGCGAAGGGCACCCCGGGGGCTCCACATCTACTCCCCCCAAGAAGGCGCCATTCCATGGCGATCCGCAGCTGACCAAGAAGGTGGCGCTAACCAGTGACGGAGTTCGCTCCATCACCATCGGCGCCCGCCTCACCGACAAATAGGAAAGCGCGCTCGTCGCCTTTCTTCGGGAAAACTCTGACGTCTTCGCGTGGGAGGCGTCAGGTTTGCCCGGCGTTCCAAGGGAGGTGATCGAGCACAAACTGGCGGTCAATCCGGGGGCTCGCCCCGTGAAGCAGGTTCTCCGGAACCAAAGCAAGGAAAAGCTGGAATTCATCATCGCCGAGGTGGACAAGTTGATAGAAGCTGGTGTCATCCGGTCGGTTCCCTACCCAAGCTGGGTGGCCAACCCTGTGGTGGTACCGAAACCCATGACCTTCAAGTGGAGACTCTGCATCGACTTCACAGACCTGAATAAGGCCTGTCCCAAGGATCCTTTCCCCCTGCCGCGAATCGACATGATCGTGGATTCCACGGCTGGGTGCGAGCTGCTGTGTTTCTTGGACGCCTTCTTCGGGTACCACCAGATCATGATGTCACTCGAGGACCAAGAGAAGACGGGCTTCATCACTCCCAAGGGCTGCTACTGCTACACCCGGATGCCTTTTGGCCTCCGGAACGCCGGCGCTACCTTCCAGCGCGCAATGCAAGCATGCCTTGGATCACAGCTGGGCCGCAACGTTGAAGCGTACATCGACGACATCGTGGTCAAGACCCGGTACAAGGACTCCCTCATCCAAGACCTACACGAGACCTTCGAGAACCTCCGCCGGGTCA
Source organism: Poa pratensis (assembly GCA_947311845.1). Taxonomy (NCBI): domain Eukaryota; kingdom Viridiplantae; phylum Streptophyta; class Magnoliopsida; order Poales; family Poaceae; genus Poa; species Poa pratensis. The sequence continues at coordinate 34,869,094 of CAMZMU010000069.1, forward strand.
ACTTCAAGCTCAACCCCGACAAGTGCGTGTTCGGGGTCCCCTCCGGCAAGCTGCTGGGTTTCCTGGTCTCTCACCGAGGGATCGAGGCGAATCCGGACAAGATCAAGGCAATCGAGCGCATGGAGGCGCCCCGGCGGGTCAAGGACGTACAGCGCCTCAACGGGTGCATCACTGCACTCGGGCGCTTCATCTCAAGGCTTGGGGAGCGGGCCTTACCGTTCTTCAGGCTGCTCAAGAAATCAGGCCCCGTGGAGTGGACCTCCGAGGCCGAGGAAGCCCTGCAGTCCCTTAAGCGCTACCTCGCCTCGCCACCAATCCTCGTGGCACCAGAAGAGAAGGAGCCCCTACTACTGTACATTGCTGCCACCAACCAGGTGATCAGCGCTGTGCTCGTGGTAGAGCGTGACGCTCCTCCGAAGAAGTCAAGCAAGATCAAGGGCAAGCGACCCGGGAACTCTCTCCCGGGGCAACCGTGCAAGAAAAGGCTGCCGGGTGACTAGGGGTCTCACGATCCTAACGTCACTGCAACCTCACCAGGCGGCGCGGAGCCCGTCGGGAATGGAGAATCTCCCTCCGATGAGACTTCGCCGGGGGCTACCTCGTCCCTACCCCAAGACGTCGACGTGGAGGAAGCGGAGCCCTCTCAGGACTCGGCGACCCGCAAGGTGCAGCACCCGGTCTACTTCGTCAGCGCAGTGCTGCGCGACGCCCGGGAGCGGTACCCCATGATGCAGAAGCTGCTGCTGGCAATCCTCATTGCCTCCCGCAAGATGCGGCCGTACTTCCAAAGCCATCCCCTCATGGTGGGCCATGGAGCTTCAAGGTTTCAGTCTCAAGTTCGAGCACACGAACAACATCAAGAGTCAGGCGCTGGCGGATTTCACGGCCGAATGGACCGAGACGGCGTTCGACGACCCGGAAGAGGAAACCTGCCTCCCCGGGAAGGAAGATCCTAGCGCCTGGACCATGCATTTCGATGGCTCCTACACCAAGGGGAAAGGAGGTGCTGGGGTTGTCCTAACCTCACCAACCGGGGACCGGCTGAAGTACGTCGTCCAGATGCACTACCAAGGGAACATCTCCAACAACACGGCGGAGTACGAGGGACTGCTTGCAGGACTTCGTGCTGCCGTCGTCCTCGGCACCAACAAGATCGTCGTCAAGGGTGACTCTCAGTTAGTCATCAAACAAGTGAATCCAAGCAAGAACCAGTGCCTCCCGGGATCTACATCGAGGTCCTCAGGCGACCTTCGATCCCACCCGAGAGGCTCGTGACAAGATCTGCGCCGGGGGCTGGCGACCCTTCTACCTCGACAACACGGGTAGCCAGCCCAGAAGCTCAAGACCCGGCAGCCCCTCCAGCGGAGGAAGCTATGCTTTCTTTCCGTCGGATGGTGCTACCGGTGGAAGGAACCCACCCACCCTGGGCCCGGGACATCGTCAAGTACATCATGGAGCACGCCCTCCCGGAGGACGATCACGACGCCGAGCGGGTGGCTCGTCAAGCCAAGCTCTACGTCATGATCGACGGCGAGCTCTACCGGCGACGGGACAACGGAGTCAAGCTCCGCTGCATCCCTCAAGAACAAGGCCAAGTACTGCTACGGGACATCCACGAGGGCACATGTTCAAGTCATGTGGCATCAAGATCACTGGCGGGTAAAGTTTTTCGTCACGGGTTCTACTGGCCAACAGTCCTCAGTGATGCGGAGCAGCTAGTCAAGACCTGTGAAGCCTGCCAGTACTATGCGAAGAACATACATCAGCCGGCGCAAGCTCTGCAGCCAATTCCAATCTCCTGGCCGTTCGCGGTCTGGGGGCTGGACATCGTGGGGAAGATACCGAAGTCTGTCGGGGGCCATGAATACCTTTTCGTGGCCATCGACAAGTTCACAAAGTGGGTGGAAGTGATGCCAGTACCAAGACAGACAGCTCAAGCAGCCATCAAGTTCATTGAAGGGATCGTGTACCGCTTCGGAGTACCCAACAGAATCATAACGGACAATGGCTCTCAGTTCACAAGCCGATCCTTCCTCAACTTCTGTGAAGAGCTGGGAATCAAGGTGTGTTTTGCCTCGGTGTCCTACCCAAGGTGCAATGGGCAAGTGGAGCGAGCCAATGCGGAGGTCCTAAAGGGTTTGAAGACCAAGGCCTTTGACAAGTTAGAAGACAAGGGCAAGAACTGGATTGAGCATCTACCAAGTGTCTTGTGGTCCCTCAGAACCACACCAAGCAGAGCCACTCAAGAAACACCATTCTTCCTTGTCTATGGAGCAGAAGCCGTCTTGCCAACAGAGCTCAGGCATGGATCCCCCCGGGTACTTGCCTATGATGAAGACGCACAAGCTGAGAGGAGGATTGATGACATCAACTTCCTGGAAGAGGTGCGGTGCCGAGCTTCCTTACGATCTGCTCGATACCAGCAAGGGCTCCGCCTATCATGATCGCCATATCCGTTCACGGGTACTGGAACCCGGAGACCTGGTTCTCCGCAAGAAGCAGAAGCTTGATAACATGAACAAGCTGTCCTCCAAGTGGGAAGGACCTTATCGGGTGACGCATACCCTGAGACCCGGAGCTGTTTATCTGGAGGACGAGAAAGGCAGGCCGGAGGGCAACGCCTGGAACATCGAGAATCTCCGGAAATTCTACCCCTGAATACGAACATGAATCGCAGATAGTTCGAGTCAACTAAGCACGCCCAAGGGGCTAGTGTTCTGTATAAGGGTGTAAGAATCGTCGCCAAGGAATAAAAGATAAGTTTTTCAATTCCGTGAGCCTCTCTTGTTGTCGTGAAGTGTGTTATCCGTAACAACCCCCAAGCAGGGGGCTGACATGGTGCCGGTGGCTGACAGGTCGAGCGCGAGTAGCCTATCAGTAGGCGCTGCCACCTGATCGTGCCGTACTGCCGCGGTAAGAAGTGGAACGGGCAGTGCTGTGTTTTAAAGAACCTAAACACAGAAATGCACATTCAACTTTGCTTGCGGGTTGCTCCGGATGAAACACTTTCACGACATGTAAGGGAGGGTCCATTCTTTTCCTACTGAAAGTGTGTTGTGTGTAGCGCCTCTCCCGGGACAGGAATGGATGCTGAAGAGCGGCTCAGGAGCTGGGTACCCGGGAAGGACAGAGTAGATCAAGGGCACGGCAAAAACCAGCTAAGTCTTTGCATGTGCATCTTGCATTCTAGGCATAATATCTCGCTCGGAGTCAATATACCACCAACCTGCGCATGCTTGACAGTTGATGAGAACCTTTGCGGGGGTAATGCGTCCTCCCCGGCGAACGGTCAGATTTCCCTTCTGGCCTAGTACCCGTGGCTGTGGAGTGGACTCCCGGAAGGCATAGTGCTCTTAGGGGTGCTGCTACCGGTGCATGCGGTTAGAGTACTTGTCACCTAAGAGATCTCCTCAGAAAACTTGACGGCGCGTTAGTGCAAGGGGAGGTTTGGGAAATGACCCCGGGAGTTGAGCCCTAGGATTGCATTCATCTGAACTTACATTCTGAATTTACAATTCTGAATTACATTCAGTCGAAGTTTTTCCTGGATACATATCTAGCCTATGCTACTAAGGCCAGCTCAGGGCTCCTGGCTGTGCAGCTCTGTCTTCTGTTTTATTGCCTGCCGGGTGCACTCTTTTCTTCCGGGGACGCCTGGGTGAAAAGATAACATGCGTGCAAAATCTTGTTAGGCGCGTCGAAGAGCTCGACCCCCTTCTGCCGACCAGGGCGCTCCAGGGCCAAAGAGACGGAAGATTCCGTCCGCCAGTTCGCCTACGGACTGACTCTCGGCCTGCAAAAGTCCAGATCAAGATCGAGGTCATCCAAGAAGAAAAGGCGGAAAAATGGAGAAGAGCAAACAGTGAACCTGCTCAATGGCCTCGAGTTCAGCCACAACCAAGGACAGCTCCGGAATACCGGCAGTCCTTTCCTTCAGGATGGACCACAGGTGCGTCCTCCTTACTGCCCTAATCCTTGCCTCTTTTTGGGCAACAGGACCAGAGATGACCGCCAGGCGAGCAACATTCTGGGCAGCAGAAGAACGGGACGCAACCTCGCCGTCAGTGGCTCGGGCTCCAGCTTCGCTGGGTGCCTCCGCCGCTCCTCGAAAGACGGACTCCGCCATCGACACATCGGACAAGGCCCTCCCTGCTTCGCCGGACATTGTTCCGCGGGACGCGGAGAGGCAGAGGAAGAAGAGGAGCAGAGCAAGGCGAGAAGATGTGGCGAAGGGGTGGAGTCTGGATGGTCTTTTATAGGCCTCCCACGCTCCACCTACCCCTTGACGCTACAGCTGCTGCAGTAATGAGAGCGCGTTTTGCAAAAGACTCGTTCTCATTCACACGGACGCGACACGAAGACAAGGAGGAAAGCAAGATCTTCTTCATTTACAAGGACTACAAGGGGACGATCTTTTTTACAACAAAAAGGTTGGCTCCCGTCGAGCAAGGAGCACCGCCGTACAATGGAAGACGCTACTTCCAGAAGTACGTCGTCAGGCCGCCAAGGGGGAGGTCAACGAGATCTCCATGGCGCCCGTCCGAAGCTCCTCGCCATCAGGAAGGAGAACTCCCCTCGACCTTGATGTCAGATGAGTTTTCCTCATCTTCATCCTCGTCGTAGGAGCTCGAGCTGCCGCTGCTGCTCTCCATGCAGCAATCCACGCGTCCGCCATCGACACCGAAGATCTTCACGGAGAGCGTTGCATCTCCGTCGTACCGGAACACCAAGCATTGCCCCCTGGACAGGCGGCGGGCACGGGAGAACGACTTCCACCCCGGACCCAGAAGCATGGCGCCTTCAGTGGTGCGCTCCGCCATGGCCCAGGAGGGGCCATTGGGGCAGCCTTCCACCTGCAGCTAGAAGCCGGAGGGTCCGATGTCCTCCGTCGCCATCGCGAAGGAATCCGGCAGGAGAAGCCGACTGCGAGGCCTGCGGTTCAGATCCACGACGAGTGGAGGGGCCACTCTCCGCAGCAGCTGAAGAAGTACGAGGGCGCCCAACTCCTCTCCTCGCTCTCGGCATTGGCGCTGGCAGCTTGTGGAGAGACCTGGAGTTGGACTGAGGAAGAAGATGAACGACAAAGCCAGGGGTGCGCCTCGCTTTTATAGCCGCGATGGTGCCTCTGTCAAGCGTCTCATCGGTTCTTCCGTTATTGGGAATCGAGGGGGCCATCGCAGTTATTCCCCCGAGCGGAACAACTCCAAGACCTTCAAGGCCACCAACGGAGCTGAGCAAGGAAGACCAGGTGCCCGGGGACCCACTTTGACCTATCTTTAGGCCATGGCCCCGGCAGCTGGAACAAGAGCCGCCGGGACCATGCCCGGGGGCTACTGTCGCAACAGTGGAACATGGGGTTCCCCTAGTACTGCCAAAGTGGGTCCGCCCCATGTGGGCCCAAGATGAAGATGGATAAGACCAAGACTCAAGTCAAGCTGGCGGGTTCACCGTCAAGATACGCATGGCCTACGTCGACTAAGGGCTCCGGTCCTGGGGACCCAGGTCCCCGAACCAAGCAAGAAGGCCAGGAAGGACCCGAGAGCCCGAGTTCCTGGCAGGAGGCCAGGCTCCCTCTCGGGTACTTCCCCACGTCCCTGTGGATAAGCACTCCACCTCACCACGAAAGACTTGGGAAGTAAGGCGAAGGCAGCGCGGGCGGAAAGCACGTTCCATGGTGGTGTCAGCTCCTGTCCACCCCGAGGCGGACGCTCCCACCTAACCCAAAGGAGACGCAAGGCCGAGGAGAGGCCACGTCTCCCCCTAAAATAGATGAGGAGGGTCCTTCACCCCGAAGGTCCCTCACGTGACTCTGTGGCAACCCCTTAGCCTATAAAAGGAGGACCAAGGCACGGAGGAGGGGAAGGTCGAACCAAGGACGAACAAAAGCTAGAACCAGAGCAAGACTAGACTAGGGCTGCGAAGGTAGAGAGGAAGGTGATCTCCTCCGGGTCAGGATCTGCCCGTCTTCTACCTCCAGCCAAAACCCTTCCGGGTACCCTGTCCGGGAGGTTCCATTGTAAGCCATACTATGAAGAACCCATCAATCCAGACATGCAGGAGTAGGGCTTTTAGCCTCTGGGCGGCCTGAACCTGGGTAGCTCCTTGTGTCCCTTTGGTTGCATGCTTTGATCGTGGAGAGGAGAGCTTGATCTAGACTCCGCCCAAGAAGACGATTCTCAGCCTCCTTCGCGCCCCGTGCCGAACCTAAAAGGGGGTATCCTATACTCCCGGTGTCCGTGCAACGATACACGACAGTATGGTTCTTCGGATTTTGTTTCGTCAGATCAATTTTGGATTTTCTCTCATGATTGTCGTGAGGAGGATTGTCCTTGCAATATTTGTCCCAGCTACTACATTCTCAACAATGGTGATTCGTTCTCTCCGCTTCCAATGACGTCGACCAAGTTGTTCGGTTGCTTTTCCCTGAAATATCAGTGTTGGTACTCTTGCCGATGTTGGTCGATTACTTTAACTAGTCATCAACCCGTGCACCTGCACGGGCTAGTTAGGTTTATTAATTATATCACTCTCTTAGTGTGTGAAATGTGAAGTATATTTTTAGCATTCTTTTTATATGGTATTTTTATATATGTATATAGATTTGTAATTCTCGTGGTAGGATTGTCACAATTTGGCTAATGAGTTTTTTGCATTTTCATGAGTAGTCTAATGGATAGCCTTCTGAGTACCGGTCATTAGTTGCGTAACAAAATACCGATTTTAATATTCAGGTGTTTTGCTTTTACAATTATTTTAGTGTTAGGTTATTTCTATTCTACATAAGTGTATTCGGTCATTTCGTTTAATTAATCTTCACTACCCGTATTCTGTATCTGTACGAATAACTCCTGGACCAATATAATTTATGTTGAGCGTACATATGTCTCCATCGTTTATTCGGGTTTATAGATCTCATTTATATATTTTTCAAATTGCATGTTAGTATTTAAGGCCATCGACTCTCGTATTTATCTATAAAAAAGATGATATATTCTTTTTTTGCAAGGAAAAAGATGTTGTATTCACTAATCGAGAAAATATGTGAGTATAAATGTGCATCTATCTCTTGCTTGGGTTATTAAAAAATCTAATAGCGGGTTGTCATTAAAATTAAATTTCCATCAAATTTACATCTAAAACATGTTATCCATTCACTCGTCGGCCGCCATATGCCTATGCATAACATGTGTACGCACCGACTCCTGGTCTTAAAATCCACTCATTTCTCTGTATTGAAAAAAAAGTGAAGAACAACATTCTCCATTAGCACCCCTTTCGTCACATCTTTGAGCTGTCCCCAATGTCTGTGTTGGATACTTGGATCTGGATGCTGCTGTGTGGAGAGTTGTGGAAAGGAGGCGGCATGAAGATTGACGGAGCAGTATCCGCGGTGGGAATTGTGGAGGAGTAGCTGGTGGATGCAGAATCCGTGCCGCCGGAGGCCTGGCCGTGGAGGCTCGCCCGTTGCTATTCTCTTCCTCCCCGTCGTGCAGGCTTCCACTCTCCCCCGACGTCGACCTCTAGCGGCTGTGCCCCTCCCAGGAACTCGAACTCCAGCGGTGGCGCTCACCGCGATTTGTCAGCTCGCCCAGCTGCCGACGCCCCTGCTCCAGCCATGGGACGCAGATGGATGATGACACTCCTGCTGAAGATGCGTCTGTGGCGCTCGTTGACCTCGCACAGGATGGCGAACCCGCTTTTCATGTAGCCCAACACCATGTTAAGGCTGCGGATTCGGCTCCCTTCGACCTTGCCACATGCGCCGTTCGAGTTGTGTCCGCCGCTGACGCTGTCGACGTCCTCGATGAGCATGACACCGAAGCGGATGAAGATGGCGGGCGCCCGAAGATGCTCAGACTCTTGCCGACTACTTTGCCAATTTGGGTGTCAACACCAACTTCATCGTCACTGTATGAAATCCTACCCTTGCAAAGTCAGTACTACTTATTTTATTTCTGTGATTATCAACTTTCTAGTGTTTGTTCTTAAATGGCAAACATTATGTCCTCTCTCATGAAAACATATCATATAATTGTTTAAATATTTTGGGACTTGAAGAAGATAAAACATGAAACTGGCATGAAATATATTGTTCCAAGTACGCCTCCTACGTCATGTGCATCTCCTCGCCGTCAGCCAGCTGCATGTGGCTTTTGCTTTGTTCCTTTCATCCACAATGACTCTGTTAGAGATCAGGTTACTCTGTCTTCCGTACTTATGAAAAAAGTAGTAAAGTACATACCTATAGTTCAAACCATGTAACTGCTCCAACAATGCCGTCCTGTTCCTCTTGCTCTTCAGTATTTTTGTGTCTATTAAGTAATGCGGCAGTGTAGAAAAACAATGAGACGAAAGGCTATAATATATTTGTTGCATGGAGCGATATTTCTGCACTATGGTATCAGAATGGCAGAAATTATAGGGATTCACATAAATGTTTCGATGCAGAGAGATCCAATACTTTATGAACCTGAGACTATAAAGTAAGAACTGTATTAAGAGGACAATATTTCATTAGAAGCAACTGGTATACTAAGAATCTGAATTTTACAGTTAAATGGAAGTTCAATACAGGGAGTTGAATACTGCAAGGATAGATAAGCACTCTTTGGGATACACATTTATAAATATGTAATGTAATTCGAGAAAAAAAATTCATTTGTCAGCCATGAACATGCCCTCAATAAGCTTTGGAGAAAAATAAATGTGTTCCCCCTATCGTTCTGCATCCATCAACAAGTCAGTTCTGCTCTCAATATCGTATGACCAACTGGTCAATATATTGACAATGTATTGATCCCATGTCTCAGGCTCTTAGCTGAATCCATGCAACATAGAAAAAGAGCTGTAACTTCCGGTCACTGTCGTGATTGTAGAATGTCTTGTGCAAACAGATAAGAAATATATGGCATTAGCAATTTAGCATGAATCTCGTTGGCTCAGGCCTCCAGCTTAACATTCACATATGGATGAGTTATCTTTTTTTAGACTTGTTCAAATTGGATAAGAGATTTAGATTAAATAGACCAAACTATAAGCCTCGTGCCTCACCTGTTTCTCCTTGGCGAGTTTATATGCTACAGAACCCAAACTGGAAATAAACAAAAATCTCAGCCCTTATTTGTCACCATTAGGAATAATATTTAGCAATAATATCAAGTAAAATCAGCAATATTCTGCTAGTGCATTGCTTATAATTAGATGAACTAATTGAAGTAACGTTGAACTCTTTTACCGTGCTTTGGCTTCAGCTTTCATATCACATTTGCTACAATAGTAGTGATCAATTCCCTTTTTAAGTTGTTTCTTGCAGTTATCTTCGCTACATGATATGTAGTACCAAGCTATATTTTGTATTAACTTCATCAATTACTGCATCCACAGTTAATATTCTTCCCTGCAGATTTATGACATAAATATAGGTACATTGTTTAGTGAATGAAAATGCAATTCGTTATTATTACCTGATTGCAAACCTGATTTGATGAGTTTAACATATATCACTTAACTCATGTAAAGTCTTCCTATTATAGCTCATTTGCTCTTCCAGTGTCCCTGTTAGATGCCCTTACTCGCTAAGAAATTCTCTGATAGTATTTTCCTTGAAACAAATGCTATTTTGATACAACAAAATATTCAGCATGGTACGAAATATCTGTATTGGAATTTCATTACCTGTTATGTACATCCATAGTCTCGAGAATAGGCAAATTTATACACACTTGAGTAGCACTATTTGACAATAGAGAATCTCCTACATGTTGGTTAAAATAATCAATATTTTCTATGTAATACCAAGCAGTGAGGTGATAAAATGAGTGATTAATTTTGAAGAAGATATACTGCCATATTTCCTGACTGTTGTAGATGTACTTATAATGACATTGCCTGTTGGTTGGCATCAATTAGTTCAGATTTCACACCCCATAATCTGACTGACTTCTTGATCTCTATTACAAAAAGTAATAGAATTATGAAGACATGATTTGTGATCACCTTGGTTGCAAATATGACATTATTTTTCACATACTCGACCAGAAGTATAGGATTTGAAGATCCCAAAGATGCTATACTTATTTATAATTAACATGGAGATTGAACGAAATCATTGGAAATAAGTCAAGCAAAGATGTAATTGCAATGTGAGAAGCCTTATACCTCCTGATCAATAAGGATCATATCAAGACACTAATTCACCAATACTAATCAATATTGAATCACATAGTCTTTCAACTCTTGCCTTGATTGTTAGTTCCTTTCCTCTACTGGTAGTTTGAATCTTACGCAAGGTTTAGCATGCCATTGCAGATTTCACCATTGAATTGAAACGTCAAACAGATAATTGGAGCTTATTCGTCCGGCGACGTGATGCTTGAGACGACGGAATATCGGGAGATCAGTATTGACCACGTCAATAGCATAGACGATGCCATCTCATCACCGGACAAAACGATGTTGTTAATGCGTATCTCTAGAGGGCACCAGTACGTCCTGCTAGGACATTGACGGACATATTCCTCGTCTCCGGCAAGATCTGATCAATACGTGATACGCTGATTGGAAAAGAACAGTGCATTAAATACCTTAGGTCAGCACAACTGGTACAGGAGCCGCAGAGCGTTGAGTAGACGGCAACGTGCCCAGCTGCATCCTTGGCAAACTCTGCGTCCGGCCGGATCGTGCAAATTTTGACAGCTGCCGCCGCGGAGGCGAAGTATCTTCTGCTTGCATACGAAGGATTTTCTTTTCTCATTGGCACTAATTCATTAATGCCCAGTCCGTTGTCTGTTGATGATGTAGGATCTTGTAATCTTGTCTGATGCAGAAAGGCGATGCCGCAACCGGAGACGTGCAGCTTGAATCACCGGCCGGCTGGCCGCTACCGGCCGGCGGCCGCTACCTGCTTCCACCGTGAGGCAGCTCTCAATGTCCGCCTGCCCGGCCTCCTCCAACATCAGGGTCCCGTCTAGGGTTAGGGATGTGCAAACACATGTACATGTGTTTGTTTTGGATGCACGTAAACATCTCAAGATTGAAGGGATCGCGGGAGTCTGCGAGAGAGACGTTTCTATGGATGCGTGCACGTGGGATAGATCGTGAGGACTCTGTGTCTATTTCATCTGACGGCTGTAGATAAGTAATGGAGAAATCGGATGGTTAATTTTCTTAGTTGTTGAGGATTAACGTGGTGCTTCCATTAGGGCCTCCAATTAGTAAATATAAGATAGATGTGCGCGTGCAAGAAGTCTTGGCATTGCGGCTTAAAATTAAAATTATGGGAGAATCTTCGTTCGAATTCTGGTCTGTAGTTTGGTATCTTTGCCATTGTTCTACGGTTGTCTTCAAAAAAATACAAGATTGTATCATGAAAGAAGAAATGGCTTGAAGATTTGCTCGTCTCTTTTAGTCTTTATTTTTGTAATTGTTGTAGTCAGCTCATGTATCTCTGTCATGTACTATTTGCTATTATATATGTTATTGACCGTCAAAAAAGATAGAGAAAGAAATTTACAAATTTTTTTTAATCGGGACACAACCACAAGTGGCTTGTCACCTTCACTCACACCTACTGATACGAGATTCCTTCCCTAGACCAGCCCTAGCCCACTTAGTGAATTCTTGCCGTATTCGACTACAAACCCTTGCCGCTGAGGAGGCAACATGATAAAAAACTTCGCTGTTCCGCTCGAACTAGATTGACCTCGCCATGAGTATGATGATGGCATTGATTCGCTTCCTATCCACAAGCAGGCAGCAATTCTCAAAAAAAAAAAAAAAAATCCACAAGCAGGCAGCGTTGCCCCCCCACTCTTTCACTACCGTGTGCGCTGTCGGCATGAATCGATGGAGCCCAAACTGAAGCAGGATGGTAAACCAAACCTCCCTCGCGAATACGCTTCGAACCAACAGATGCACGCCGTCTTCAGGTTCCTGGCAGCATAACGGGCATTGTGGTGGATGCTGCAATCCTCTCCCTTGCAATCTATCTGCTGTCCAGAGGTGATCTTTCAAGGCCAGCCACATGTGGACTTTTTGCGACAATGGCGCCCTTGAAGACCACATTTCCTTCGCACAAGGTGCACTAGTCCTACCATAGAAGAACGCCTGGTAGGCCGATTTTGCAGAGTACGAGCCATTGGCTGTGAGTAGTCCTGGCCATGGGAAGCCCGGCCCGAGGCCTAGCCCAAAATTTTTGGGCTTGGGCCTCAAATCTAGGCCCGACGACTGTGACGGGCCGGGCCTCGGCTTTGTGTTTTCTCTATTTCAGGAAGAAGCCCGGCCCAACGGCCCAGCGGGCTTTTGGGCTTTTTGGCCGGGCCGGGCTCGGGGCTAGGTTTTCTACGTCGGGCTTTTCTCGGCCCGGCCCAAAGCCCGGCCCGAGACATGGCCAGGTATAGCTGTGAGCCGCCATCTCACCTCGTCTGCCTCCTCTGTTGGGTCACGATCCTGCACCAAGCCCCACAGCTCCAAATATTCATTTTTTTTGATAAAAGGCAATAATGCCTAGCTTTGAATTAACAAAGCTCAGAGTTTTACAACGGCCAATACAGATGAAACAAGGTGCTGAGAAAAACCTCAAACAAAGCAGACAAAGGACAAGCTAAAATAAAGGAGGCTACACTACGCCAAGCACCAGATCCCTGCGTAAAACGGCCAGCCCAGAGGCAGGATTGGACAACCAGCGAAGACACCACCGCAACTAGCACATAGCTTGACATCGGAGAGGAAAACAGGAGACGAAAGACCAGCGCCTTCCGTAGACGTCGAGCACAAAGGAGAGGATGCCGAGCATCACAGCGCTGAACGGAGACCGCAACATCGACAGCGGCGAGCACCAAACCTTTGCGTAGAACAACCAGCACCAGAGTGGCGGGATCGGACAGCACCAATCGGTGAGCACCAATCCCTTGCGTAAGACGGCCAGCCACCAAAGGAGCGGAATCGGACCACCGTGTCCGCATGTTCTGCCTCCACCAAGACACGGGAGCAAGACAGCTTCACTTCACATCATCGGCTGCGAAAAGGCACCAACTTTACACTAAAGCAGCCATGGTGAAGCGAGGAGACCCTTGCTCCAAGACGGTGCCTCCAAGGAGGTCACGACGCAGAAGCGCCGCCACCGTCGGGTCAAAGACCAGGGTTTTCACCCGGAGTATACACAAGGGAGGTGGGGTGGAAACACAGCGTCGCCCCGAAGAGTGAAAGCGGCGCCTACGGGCGTCGCCGACACCGCCGTCAGCGACGGTTTGAGCTTTCGCTCGGTCCGATCCCCACCTACCCATCGACAAGGATCACCGACTCCAACCACCACCGCGAAGGGCAGTGGACACCATAGTTGCAACAGAGCCTCCAGAACAGCATCTGGGCAAGGAACGGCGCCCTCGCCGAACCTCGCCAGGAACTCCAACCGCCGTCGTCCATGTCGCCCACACGACCAAAGAACACGACCAACACCGCCGCCACGGGGCTTGCCGCACAGCCACCCGAGCGTCCATCGTCCAGAGCCGCCGCTCTGGCATCCAAACTCCCCCGAGCCAGCAAGCCACAAAAGCCATGGGAACCCGCCGAGAAGCGGCGCCAGACACCACAGAAACCTCACGTAGCACCACAAGAAACCACGACATGACCTCCAGATCCCTGATCTGGCAGAGCACACGCACGTTCAGCACACGGACAGGACGACGAGGAGCCTGCAGAGAGACCTGGAGATGAAAGAGGGTGCACCCGCCGTAGCACCGTGTCGATGCCGGGTGCCACGGCCCCTGCCCTGCCTCTGCTCCGCCAGATCTGCTGCAGAGGGGTCACCACCCACTCCACCATGGCCAGGTTCGGTGGCTTGAAGATCAGGGCACCGTCTCCGCCCGGGAGAAGACGGAGGTCGAAGAAGCGCCGGAGCCGCCATCCATGGCGGGGGCCGTCGCCCCGAAGCCGCCGAGAACGGGCGCACTGGCCGCGGGAGCACGCACAACGCTCGGAGATCTCCTCGCCGCCGCCGTCCTCGAGGTCACGGGCATGCCCGACGGCCGTCTCCGGCGGCGGCGAGGGCAGGGACGAGGGGGCGGCGACTGCTGGGTGCTAGGGTTTGCGCCGCCCGAGTCGCCCCCACAGAGGAGCGACGCAGGGCCTTATTTCCGCTCAGTTTCGGTCCGATCTCAAATATTCAGTTACAACTTGAATCGTGAGCTCGCCTCTGAACCCTCTGACCCACCTGAGATTCAGTTTTGTTTCGTCCACCGTGATCCTCCTATCTCTGTTCCTGACAAATTTCCATAGCTCGAGGGCGATCTGCTTGGCCGTGCGCCCACCAATCCATGGGTCTAACCAGATCGGAGCCTTTTACCGTTCCCCAAGGCGCAATCCACGACCGATAGGAATAGTGCCTCTGGCTCTCGTGGTATTTCAAAATTCAGCCCCTGCCAAGGCCTTTCTTCGTCAGTTAACTCGATCCACCGCCATCTCATACGTAGAGCGAGATTCATGTGCGTAAATTCTTGATGCCCTGGTCTCCAAGCTCCTTGGGTGTGCAGACGGTTTTCCACGCTACCTTACATTGCCCCCCTCTCGTTTCCAAAGAGCCAGCCCAAAAAAAGCTCCTCGGGATTTTGTCCACGCGCTCGAAGAACCAGGGGGAGATCCAGCGCCATCATCGGATAAATTGCGGTAGAGGCGAGAGTGGAGTCAATGTAAATTAACCTACCGCTCTTCTGAATCAGTGCCGCTTTCCACGTAGGAACCTGCCTTGCGACCTTGTCCATCGCTGGCTGGAGCTGATTTCTCGTCAGTCTGATTGGTGACAGGGGAGTCCCAGATACGGATCGGGAATTGTTTGATTGGGCATGCCAGTATATCCATCACCGATTGCAGGTATACTCCATCGCAGCATATGGGCGAGGCCTAGCTCTTGTTTAAGTTGCACCGGAGACCCGATGCATTACCGAAAACCCTGAGCAGTTCAATTGCCACCCTTGCTTCCTGTTCGCTCCGCTTGATGATCAAGACGACGTCGTCTGCGAACAAAGACATCCTATGTCTTACCCCCCACCTTGCCAGGGGCTTGAAGATACCCGCCTCTTCTGCTAGTTTGAATATTGCGTTCAGCACATCCACAATTATCACAAATTTCATAGGAGAAACCGAGTCACCTTGCCTGAACCCCTTTGCGCGCCGAAATTGGGGTCCGGCCGTACCATTGATCAGTACCCTGGTATTTGCTGAGGATAACATGAGTGCAAACCGTGCCAACCAACGTGGCCCGAAACCTCTGTGTCAAAGCACCTACAAACGGCCAGGAGATCGAATCGAATGCTTTGGCCATATCGAGCTTGAGTAACAGCGCTGGAACCTTCCGCCGATGCAATGTCCTCACCGATTGCTGCCATAAAGAAATTGTCCTGAATCGATCTTCCCCTTACGAATGCGCTTTGGTTCCTATCCACAAGAGGTGGCAGAGCATTGGACAATCTAACAGCCATGGCCTTGGATACGATCTTGGCAAAACTGTGGATCAGACTTATCGACTTGTAGTCGCTCACTTCCACCACGTCCTCTTTCTTCGGCAGCAAGGTGATGAATGCGCCGTTCAGCCTTGCAAAGCTCCTGCCGTCTGCCGCATCAAATGCGCTAAACACTTGCATGACGACATCCTTAATTAGCGGCCAACACGATTGATAGAACCGTGCGGAGAACCCGTCGGGCCTGGCGCCTTGTTCGGCGGCAAATGCAGGCGCGGCTCGTGTGCAGTTCTAGCTGTTACTGTACGGTACAGTTCTTCAAAAAATCTACCGTCCAATTCCATCAAACGGATCTCCTTCCATTCCTCCCTGCACACCCAGTTTAGAAACAAATTCCTTAGATTTAAGGAGACATGGAGGGAAAATAATCACACATATATTGGTGCCAAAATACTTGCAGAAGCAACGTACTATTTGTTGGAGATATGCCCTAGAGGCAAATAAATAATAAGATTTATTGCATTATCTCTTTAAGTTTATAAATAGTTTTATACCATGCTATAACTGTATTAATCGGAATTGTTAATACACGTGTGGTATGTAAACAAACCAGAGTCCCTAGTTAAGCCTCTAGATAAACTAGTCCATTAGTCAATGGATGATCGTGATTTCCCGATCATGTTGCATTAACAGTTGATGGTGGAGTCATTTTATTGGGAGAATAATTTGATGGACATTACCCAAAGTATTGCAGTTAGGATCGTATCACATAGTTCAACACTGCGATCACATAGTAGAAAAATTATTGTTTTCTACTACGAACCCCTTCACTATTGATTGCTGAACATACAAAACCGACACAGGCGGCAACATCCGTCAGACGAGGCCCGACCGACCAGCCTGAACTATACTACATGCACATTGCCGGACTTGCAAAATGCAGAAGCAACACTTGCAACAGTACTGTTGATTGCTGAACATACAAAACCGACACAGGCGGCAACATCCGTCAGACGAGGCCGACGTCGCCAGCCGGCCGGCCGGCCAGCCTGAACTATACTTGCTCACATGCACATTGCCGGACTTGCAAAATATGTGTGTATTCATTTCTAGATAGCTCAAACAGTTGACTGCATAAATATGAAATGAGCATCTGTATCTTTAAACTAAGTACATGGTTCAATGCTGGATTGAGATCTCTAGAAAGTCACACACTAAATTCGAGAACTTATGCAGTATCTATCAAGCTAATATGGCAACCAGTAAAATATGAGTTCTGAAAGTTCCAAGTATCGTCAAGTATGTCCTGCCCACTGCTAGAACCCTGCAGATTAAAGAGAAAAAGAATTGCTTAGAAAATGATTAGGACATATTGATTGACTGTCTGATTTAGACAAAGTTGAATACCATCAGCAGCTGGTGTAGCTGGCGATACAGCCATATTCCTCAAACCCTTTTTCATTTGTTCTAGTGATTGGCTCCAGAGGAATTTGGTCTTGTGGTGCTGCCATTTCTCCCCCTCCCTCTAATTTAAATTTCATCCCAATCTGAGGCATCCAGCTAGGGATCATATTTGTCCTGTTCAAAACATGTCTAGCTCAATTTAAATGTGCATGTTAGGAGTAATCTTGTCAATGTAGTTGTCCGGTAGAAGGAGCTAGCTTAATCATGAAGTATTCATGGTATGTAGGGAGAACTCTAGAATTAGGAATGTTCTAGAGAAAGATATTTCGGAGTAGCATGAAATATCTAGAGTTTGTAGAGTATTCTAGAAGTATGGTGTAGGGTTTGGATTGTGCCACATGGCAACAATCTTAAGGGTCATGTACAAGTATAAATAGGGGAATCACCCCTCCCATGTAACTAAGCTAAGTCAAGATGTAGCCTCAAGCATATCTATGAAATATAGAACATATATGTGTCTGTCATATATGCATATGTGTTAGTGTGTGTGAAGCACAACCTTATTGGAAGAGAGCTAAGTGATTTAGCACCAACAATTGGTATCATAGCCTCAAGATCTAAGGGCGGTGGTGATGGTCTCCATGCGATGTGGAGGACGATGGCATGAGGTGGAGGTTGTTGGCGGTGTGATGCCGCTAGCTGCTGGTTGTGGCGCGATGCCACTAGGAGGAGAAGGCGGTGTGATGCTGCCAAGAGAAGACGACAGTGTGATGCTGTTATGAGGTGGAAGCGGTGCGATGCCGCTTGTCGGGGGAATAATTAACCCGCGACTTATTCAAGGCCAAAACGGCGACTTCATGATCACGCTATTATTGGGCCACGTAAAAGATGGGCCGATCAAAGATCGCGGCCTGCCAAAGGAAGGCTCCAGAAGGTCGGTGGTAAAACTTGTCTTGGATGACAAGCTTGCAATCGGCTTCGTGTAGAACTCTTGTAACCTAGCGAGTCTCTGTGTATATAAAGAGGACTCGCAGGACTTAGACGGGGTCAAGCGATCAAGCCTAAAACCCTAGTTCTTACGGCGAGTTCCCAGATCGGATCGCCTCCATTGTAACACCACATATATCATATCAATACCAATCTAGGGTAGGCAGGAAGTAGGTCTTTACCTCACATTGAGGGGCCAAACCTGGGTAAATCTATGTTCGTCCTTGTTCCTGCGATCCCAAGCTCGGAGACGATTGACTCGCGCAAATCCCACACCTACGAAGTCATCCATGACATCTGATGTGACAAACCCACGACAGTTGGTGCCCACCGTGGGGCCTGCGGTCAAGAGCGTCACGTTCCGCGCAGGATCGATGAAAGGAGCAGAAGATCTCGCCATTGGCCACATCATCATGGTCGATGGCACGCCTCTCATTGACGATTCAAGCTGGGGACCAGAAGCTGATTACCTGGAGACCGTCGCATCATCCCGTTTGGATCTATCGTCTTCGTCGGTTTCATTGGATGCGGATCTGTTAGCTCAGCCCAAGCAGGCGACTCAGCAGAAGGAGTCGCCAGTGATGGAGAAGAGTCTCTGGAGAGCATGGACTCGCAAGAATTGGGTCCATCATACCAGCTCTTGAGGAAAGTTACTGGGATTATGCGCCAGTGGTAGGACAAGAGGCGGCACCAGTTGGAGTCTACATGGCCGGAGGTGCAGGTACGTCAGGAACTGCGGGAGAAGCCGAAAGATTGACACCCCCCCGCAAACCACTACTTATCCCGGTGTCAGCCGCAAACGCCGCTGTCCGCGCAACAGAAATTGAGGCCGCCAGGGCCGAGGTCTTGTACGAGGTTCGGAGGATGGAAGCAGAGCGCTGCAGGCTCGAACAGGTGAACCAAGGAATCCAACAGGAACGGCAAAGGATAGTCGCGCTCGCCGCGACTCAAAGACAAGTTGACTCGCAGGCGCAAGCGCGCGCGACTCAACCAACAATAGAAGTCCCACCCACTCCAGCTGCTGGAGTCCAACCAGTCGCAAGGATTTTGGAACCATCAATTGTCCACGAAGCCCAGCAACTACCATCGCAACAACCAAGGAGGTTTCACACCCCACAAGGCCACTGCCAAAGCCCGGTCGATAACATGTATGCTGCGGCTAATATCTTGACACAGATGGTACCAACAGGTGACGACCCAATCAACACTGAAGCACGGCGTGCGATACAGATGTTGAGCACTGCTGTCCTACAACAGGCCAACATGGCAGAAGCCGAGGGGCAGCAGCCCACCGTACCGGCCGGCCGCGGGACTGCAGCAGAAGGAAGCGTCCAAAGCAGGCCACCAGAGGATATATCAAGGGTCACGCAGAGGCAGCAGGAACAAGCCGCAGAAGCACAGGCTATCACGCCAACGATGCAGACGCGGCTCGTGGAAGTTAACAACCCTACGGGCACATCCACAGCTTTGTCCTCGCGACTCAAGGTCCGACATGTTTCACTGAGAAGATTAGATCGGAACCTTTTCCTGAAGATTTCAAAGGACCACGCAAGGTGGCAAACTATAACGCCAGCATGGATCCTACCACCTGGCTAAACAACTACGAGATGTGGATGGGTATTTTAAATGCTTCAGAAGAGATATGCGCAAGGTACCTCAACATGATGTTGGAGGGCGCGGCTCACATATGGCTACAAAATCTACCCTCCAACTCCATAAATACCTGGGAAGAGTTAAAAGATGCTTTCGTCAAAAACTTCCAAGGAACCTGCAAGCGACTTTGCAATATAGAAGATCTAGAGCGTTGCGTTCAGAAGGAAGGCGAGTCAAATCACCACTGGATGAGGGGGTGGCAGAAATTATACACTCCTCAGACAACATACCTCCAAGCTCAGCTGTCCTAGTCATGGAGAAAAATTGTAAGTTCAAACCACTGATCCATAAGTTAGGTCGCATGAAGGGCAAGGTCAAGAGTCTCAGCGAGGTAATAGCTGCGGCTAACAAATACGCTGGCTCAGACAAGACCCGAGATGCGTCAGATGGAGAAAAGGAGAAGGCCGCTGTTAAAGGGAAGAAAAATACCAGCAAGTCTCAACAGCAACAAACTAGCCACAACAACGCGAATCAAAACAAGCGCAAGAGTGAAGAAGGAAACTCTGGGCTTGTCGCCAACACACGTGGAGGTTTCAGGGGCCAACGAGGAAGAGGCCGAGGAATCAGCTCTCGTCCAATTAACATGGAAGAAGTTTTTAATCGGCCGTGCGATCTCCACACGGGAGGCGACGGGCGGCCAGCAGACCATACCAAGGCGCAATGTAATTATTACAAGAAGTGGAAAGAAGAAAGCCAACACAACAGAGGAAAGCACCATGACGGAAGCCCTGGTGCGACTCATGGTTCAGGCGCCGGGCCGCACAATGCGAGTAACCCCAGGCAGGTGGGGTAGTACCATACAATAGTCATCAACACCTCCAAGAGGGAAGAGAAATTAAGTCGCAGAAGTCAGCAGGTAAATGCTGTGATACCAGCAACCCCCAATTGGCTAAAATGGTCAGAACATGCAGTCACTTGGAGTCGCGACGATCATCCGCCGCAAGTGCGAGAGCTAGGGAAGCTGGCGCTAGTTGTGGCACCTTATGTAGCAGGATACAAGCTAACCAAAGTACTTATGGACGGGGGAGCAGCATAAATATCATGTACTATGATACGTTCAAGCGCTTGGGGCTCATGGACTCCAGCCCGCAACACACGACGACCGTATTTCACGGCATCGTCCTAGGAAAGTCAGCACAGCAAGTGGGAAAGATAACCCTGGGAGTAACCTTTGGGACGGAAGAAAACTTCAGAAGCGAGTTCATATGCTTCGAAGTGGTAAAATTCCTGAGCCCATATCATGCCCTGTTCGGACGAACGGCCTTCGCCAAGTTTATGGCCAGGCCATGCTACGTTTACCTACAGCTGAAGATACCAGGACCAAGAGGGGTCATCACAGTGCACGGCGATAGAGAAAAAGCAATAGAGTGCGAGGAGGGAGATGCAGCCTTCGCAGAATCAGCTTGTGCCGCTGAAGAGCTAAAGAGTTATAAGTCGCAGGTGGATCCCAATGATATGAGCGTAGTTACCACGCCATCTGCCGAACCACCAATGAAATTCAAAGCGGCCCAAGACACCAAGCAGATAGATCTTGTTCCTGGCGACTCATCCAAGCAGGCGAGCATCGGAGCCCACATGGAGAAAGAACAGGAGTGGGCACTCATCGCTTTCCTTCAGGAAAACAAGGACATCTTCGCATGGAAACCATCAGATATGCCAGGGGTGCCAAGGGAATTGGCAGAACACAGCCTTAACGTGAACCCTCTGGCCAAGCCAGTAAAGCAGCCGCTGCGGCGTTTCCACGACGACAGGAGAAAAGCGATAGGGGAAGAAATAGCTCGCCTATTGGCCGCAGGGTTCATCACAGAAGTATATCACCCGGAGTGGGTGGCAAACCCAGTCCTAGTTATGAAAAAGAACGGCACATGGCGAATGTGCATTGACTACACCAGTCTCAACAAAGCCTGCCCCAAGGACCCATTTGCCTTGCCAAGGATTGACCAAGTGAATGATTCAACAGCCGGATGCGAGTTGTTGTGCTTTCTAGACGCCTATTCAGGCTACCATCAAATCAAGATGAAGAAGGAGGACCAGGAAAAGACATCATTCATCACACCCTTTGGGGCCTTTTGCTATGTAAGCATGCCCTTTGGATTGAAGAACGCAGGTGGGACTTACCAGAGGTGCATTCAAAGTTGCTTGCATGAGCAGATAGGTCGCAACGTTCACGCCTATGTGGATGATATCGTCATTAAATCGCAAGTAGACTAGGATATCATCAGTGACTTGGAAGAAACCTTCACAAATCTCAGAAGATATAACATGAAGCTCAACCCGACGAAGTGCGTCTTTGGAGTACTGATGGTCCCGACGAGCAAGGCCTTGATACCTGCGAAAGTAAACGGGATTAGGTTGAGACTCCAAGTGCAGAGTGTATAGTAAGTGGAAGACAGTTTTCCCCACGAGGGGTGACTCGAGGGTTTAATATCGAACTCTCGGGGAATCTGAAGTGGTAGATTTATCTTCTTATCCTTCTTTTGGTTACCTACAAAACAAGGTTAGATGTTTTGGTCCTCAACCTCACCTGTGGTTGTCAAGCACAAGGTGTAAGAATGATATCAGGATAGTTATGCAATGCAAACAAGAAATAAATATGCAATGATGGTGGATGCAATGAAATGATATTTTTGGGTTTTTGAATGATGTATGCAAGATGAAAAGTATTTTTGTATTTTCGGATTTAATGATGGCTGAAAATAGAAAAGTGGTATATGGTGTTGGAAAGGTGTTTCTTATGATTAAAAATGGACTGGGGTTCATGGTTTCACAAATGCACTCTCTCTTTATAAAGTGGTAGACAATGGAACACACAGTTAACATATGAGATTGCAACACAGGGTTTGATAACAAGTTACTTAGATATATGGGCATCACGTCCTAACATAGAGATCTTTTGGTTATTAACCTCTCTTATACTCCACCAAGATGCGAACTAAATCATAACACCTCAGTAATTAAGATAACTCAGAGTATAGCATTAAGTATCATGACATGAAGTGAAAATAAGAACATGCTAGATCTAGTCATGGAGTAGTGGCAATGGTCACGCCCACATCCCCGGTAGCATGGTATTTTAGTTTATCCCTAGTGAGGTAACAAAGTAAGGTAAAGATACCAAAGTGGATCGCAGAACTTTCTCTCACGTTCACTGCACTAGCCACCCCCCGTTACTCCAACTAATGCACACGTTCCCCCACACACGCTCTCATAAACATGCTTGATCAAAACAAGTAGACAAGAACGGGGTACATAATATGCATCTATACTCATAACTGAAACAAACATTGCAATCTCAAACATATATTAACTCATAAAGATCCACCACAAAGGTATTACAACGGTGACCGTAATCATGTTCAGCAGCTCATACGGTGCTAATTAGTGAAGCTCAAGAGAGGAGAGATACATAAGTTACTTCCACAAACCCATAGTCCAGAGGTGGACTACTCCCTCTTCATCATGGAGACGGTGGAGAAGTCGATGGAGAAGATGGAGACCACGCCGGCAGCGCCCCGCCGGAGTTTTCCCCCTCCAATCTGCAGCTCCTGATCTCCGTTTCGGTGTTTCTGTGTTTGTGCGGCGCTCCTTCCAGAGAACGTCGGGGGACCTTTTTTATAGGCGTTTTTAGGTCAAGACGATGTCGGTGGAGAAAGATCGAAGGCAACGGAGCCACGAGGCCAAACGGGTGGGTCCCACGCGGCCACAGTACCTGGCCGCGTGGGCCACCCCGTTTGGCCTCGGCCTCCGTTTGTTCGCTTCCTTCGCCCACAGGTCTTCTTCCTTCCAAATATTGACGCCCGTAAATTTCCAGGTGATTTCGTTGACGTTTGGGTCCCTGAAACATTAAAATAAGAAAACGGGGTTTTCTGCCTGTGCAGGGTTAATTCCATAAAAATAGGAAATAAATGAATATTCCCAAAATCATTATAAAACATTGATATAACCCTTATATGATGCAAATATGATTGGAATATAAGCAATTAAAGTGCAAAGTTCATGTATGCATTTTACATGCATCAACATCCCCAAGCTTAATCCATGCTCGTCCTCGAGTATGAAGATGATAAAACTAACATGGACTTTGCAATTTAATACTTAACAATGATATCAAAGATGATTACTATTGCTACATATAGTCAAATGATTCATTCTTCAAAGGAGTAGCAATATGCAAATAGTTTATGAAGTGATATCAAGTATTCAAGACAAGGATGTTCATTGATAGTTCACAAAGTGTAACATGGTAGCAAGTAATATGGAACACATGTATGCATAATGATAAGTAGAACATCCTACAATGGTCATAGAGTGTAGATGAAAATCTGAATATGATAGGTGTACACTTTGGAAAGATGTATATGTGAGTAGAGGTAAAGCATGCATAAGTTTCATCCAACTTCCAAACTCTTCTACTTAAGTTAATGATTGCAATAAGGTATTCATTGGTGTCAAGCTCTCATTGCCCCTATCATAGCATCTTGAATGATTAAGGTTAAAGTGAAAGCAAATATGAGTAGTGTGCTTGATAAAGAATGGGTTGAATGTCTCATGCCCCTTGAATACAAGTACTTACACCATGTGTTACTCAACTTGGGAAACAAAGCAAGTTCAATTAAATATCATTGTAAGCATAATAGTATCATCAAGAGCGTCAACTGGGGTACCTCTTGTCCCAAGATATGGAACAAGCCCATATCAAAATGACAAGACAAACAAACAAAATGAACAATCTCAACACCCTTTTTATTTACCATTTGGAATAGTTTTTTATTGCAAGGTGTATCACAGAAGGTTCACCATAGTATGTAAGTAAATTTCCACCATGAATGATGCATGGCTTAGATTAGCGGCCCAGGCGTCTCTCTAACCATTTACACAAACTCATTTAAACTCACTCTATTTCCACATTTATTTCAACATGATAAGCATCCATAGACAAAAGCACATGATATCAACTAAATGAGATGAAGAGCGTGTTGAAAGCTTGCCATGTGACAGCACATATGGGCTAACTTCCAACCCAAAACATTCATCAAGCCACAAACATCATAATCTTAATCACAATGGGTCAAGTTTTATTATGCAAATAAAAGAACATTGTGCATCAAGTTCGTGAGAGCTATATAACCAATTTTTTCCATTGCAATCAATAACATAAACATTTTCATTCAGAGGTAAGATAACACAAACAACATGTTAAACATACTCGGAATAGCATAAAGCCAATAGGTAGATATGGTGGACTCACTGGAATAACTTTGGTTGAAGGTGTTGGAAACAAGTTTTTGCTTGTTGGAGTTTTTGGGCTAGCAAAAGGGAGAAAGTTGACCATCTAGATGCATGCATGAGTGTCCATAGAACTAACTAATCCATGTTAAACCAAGTGAAATAACAATCAGCACCAAAACATGAATAAGTGATAGCTCTACAAAAAGAATTTGCAAACTATTACTCATAAACAAGCTCATGAATCATGCAACTATATGTATCATTAAAAATCAAGTCAAACATCCCTTTTCCCAATCTTATAAAAGCATCCAACATATTTCAACCCATATTTCCAGTAGCTCTCTCATATATAATTGATAGTGTGGTGGTCTCTCAAGACTCAAACAAAAACAAAAACGACGCTCCAAGTTTATGCGATAAAGTGTTTCGATCGAAAAACAGAAGTTGGACGTGTGCAAACCGAGAGTGTGTAGGTCCAGCGGGGTTGTCTTCACATCCCCAAGCTTATGGTCTTCACCATCCTTGGATAGCTCTTGGTGCATCTCCTCCAATCCCTGTGAAAAAACTTCAAAACACCGTTTCTCCCATCTCTTTTCTGTGGGGTGCATTAATAGTGATAAACAAATAGGTTCCTTGCTGCATATAATCCTTGAACAAAAATTCATATGACATGTCCAGAAAGTGTATAATGTTGTATGCCTACTCATAAACTCAATTGGATCAAAAAGATTCAACTTAAAAGCTCAAAGCATGCATCAAACAAAATGGGACAGAATCTGTCCAGAAAAACAGCAGCAGCAAAACGTATTTTTCTACCCTACCAAACTTTCTCGAAAAATTCCGAAAAAATTCATGCATACAGAGGATGAAAAGTTGCAACTACAGTTCAAATATGAGCTCATTCGGAGTTACAGAATAAGAATTAAAAATCATACCGTGCACTGACTTGTGCAGGAATAAAATCTCCGAACGCTATAAGCAACTTTTTCAAACCAAAAAGGGTAAAACTTGGCACTTT
This sequence comes from Poa pratensis, assembly GCA_947311845.1. Classification (NCBI taxonomy): domain Eukaryota; kingdom Viridiplantae; phylum Streptophyta; class Magnoliopsida; order Poales; family Poaceae; genus Poa; species Poa pratensis. The sequence continues at coordinate 34,894,837 of CAMZMU010000069.1, forward strand.
ATTGAAAACTCCAGAACCTAAACTAGACACAAATCTCTTGTTACAGCAAGAGGACACAAAGAAAATCACACATAAAAATAACCGGGTTGCCTCCCGCAAAGCGCTTTCTTTATAGCCATATAGCTAGGCTTCTTACTTGTTGTTTTATTGTGGACGAAGCTCATGAGGGAGCTTGAACTTTGGTGGTTCCCTCTTCCTTGGAAAGTGTTCCATGCACTTCTTGTGTGGAAACTGAAACTTTACATTCCCTTCCTTTGAATCAATGATAGCACCTGTGGTACGAAGAAAAGGTCTTCCAAGAATAATAGGACTAGAGGTTTTACTCCCCATGTCCATGATTAGAAAATCCACAGGCACAAAAGTCATATGTAACTCTACCATAACATCACTTACTTTTCCCAAAGCATGTTTAATAGAGTCATCAGCAAGTGCTAGTTCAATAGAGCATTTTTCAAGATTTTTCAATTCAAGCACTTCATATAGTTCTTTAGATAAAACAGAGACACTAGATCCTAGATCAAGTATGGCATGGTGTGTCTCTTTTCCAATAGTTACTAGTACCTTAGGTATCCACATATCCCCAAGCTTAGGTGGTATCATAGCCTCTTGGTTGTACCTAGCAATCTTTTCTTTCAAGACATGATTAGCAATATAAGAACCAAAACCTGCTTGGTTAGTGTTGATGGAAGGATCACTTGCAAATTTTTGTAAGATAGATATTAATTCATGCAAGCTACAATTTTCTAAGTCAAGCAAAGGATCCTTGACTTCATTAAGCATTTTAACTTCCTCAACTTCAACCTCTTTCATTACCCCAATAGATTCTTTAGCAACTCTCTCTTGCTCATGAATGTGTTCCCAAGACTTATTGATAACCTCTTGGCAATATTTTATTGTTTCCTCATGTTTTTGGGCTGTAATGATGCTCTTTAATGATGAGACTTCCTTAGTAAGCTGATCTACCCTTTCAAACAAAGCATCTTGTTTTTCAAACTTAGAGATAAATTCCTTATTAAGCTCTTTTTGGGTAGATATAAAAGATCTAATGGTGTTTTCCAAGTCACTAGAAACATTACCACTAGAAGCATATTTATTTGGCACATATGGGGGTTTATTATAAGAGTTATAATTGTTGTTACCATACCCATTATTACCATAGTTCCTAATGAAGTTGACATCAATATTTTCAGAATTGTTTCCAACTAGTTCTTGCAAAGGAACATTTTCAACACTAGGTTTATTAAGCAAAGCAAGAATAGTATCCATTTTAGATGACAAATCATTAGTTTCTTCAATAGAGTTCACTTTCTTAGAAGGATTAGGTGCCCTATCAGTATGCCATTGACTATAGTTTTGTAAAATGCTTTCCAATATATTTTTAGCTTCTACTATAGTCTTACTCATAAAAGCACCTCCAGCAGCAGAATCAAGTATGTTTCTAGACATGTAGTTTAAACCATTGTAGAAAGAGTGTAATATGGTCCATTCATTAACTCCATGTGAGGGACAAGTTCTAAGCATAAGTTTTATCCTATCCCAAGCCATAGCAACATGTTCATTTTCATTTTGCCTAAAAGAAAGGATGTTGTTTCTATTTTGCAAAATTTTAACAGGGGGATAATATTTCTTAATGAAAGCTTCTTTTAGATCATCCCAAGAATTAATACTACCAGATGGCAAGGAATGCAACCACTCTTTAGCTTTTCCTCTAAGTGAAAAAGGAAATAACTTCAGTTTTAGGATATCACTTTCCACATTTTTAAACTTTTGCATGTCACATATTTCAACAAAGTCATGAAGATGCATAGAGGCATCCTCCATAGCACTACCACCAAATTGTTCCCTAGTTATCAAGTTCAACAAACTAGGACTTACTTCATAACTCTCAGCATTTATCTTAGGTGTGGCAATAGCTCTCGTGATAAATTGATCATTAGGAGTGTTTGTGTAGTCACACAGCTTAGTTCTTTCTCCCATTTTAGCAAGTTTTTTTGGTATTTTTAATTTTTTATGCAAAACTGAAATAAATATGATATGATATGCAATGACACTAACAAAACAAATAAATTGCTTTGTAAGTAAAGATGGATAAGATGGTGCTCACGTAGGTGCAACCTCCCCAAGCTTAGGTGTTAGCACAAGTTGGTGACGTTGACTTTGTTGTGAGATGAATGCGATGATGCACACCCTTGGATAAATCTCTCAGCTACGATTCCCCGGCAACGGCGCCAGAAAACGTCTTGATGGTCCCGAAGAGCAAGGCTTGATACCTGCAAAAGTAAACGGGATTAGGTTGAGACTCCAAGTGCAGAGTGTATAGTAAGTGGAAGACAGTTTTCCCCACGAGGGGTGACTCGAGGGTTTAATATCGAACTCTCGGGGAATCTGAAGTGGTAGATTTATCTTCTTATCCTTCTTTTGGTTACCTACAAAACAAGGTTAGATGTTTTGGTCCTCAACCTCACCTGTGGTTGTCAAGCACAAGGTGTAAGAATGATATCAGGATAGTTATGCAATGCAAACAAGAAATAAATATGCAATGATGGTGGATGCAATGTAAATGATATTTTTGGGTTTTTGAATGATGTATGCAAGATGAAAAGTATTTTTGTATTTTCGGATTTAATGATGGCTGAAAATAGAAAAGTGGTATATGGTGTTGGAAAGGTGTTTCTTATGATTAAAAATGGACTGGGGTTCATGGTTTCACAAATGCACTCTCTCTTTATAAAGTGGTAGACAATGGAACACACACAGTTAACATATGAGATTGCAACACAGGGTTTGATAACAAGTTACTTAGATATATGGGCATCACGTCCTAACATAGAGATCTTTTGGTTATTAACCTCTCTTATACTCCACCAAGATGCGAACTAAATCATAACACCTCAGTAATTAAGATAACTCAGAGTATAGCATTAAGTATCATGACATGAAGTGAAAATAAGAACATGCTAGATCTAGTCATGGAGTAGTGGCAATGGTCACGCCCACATCCCCGGTAGCATGGTATTTTAGTTTATCCCTAGTGAGGTAACAAAGTAAGGTAAAGATACCAAAGTGGATCGCAGAACTTTCTCTCACGTTCACTGCACTAGCCACCCCCGTTACTCCAACTAATGCACACGTTCCCCCACACACGCTCTCATAAACATGCTTGATCAAAACAAGTAGACAAGAACGGGGTACATAATATGCATCTATACTCATAACTGAAACAAACATTGCAATCTCAAACATATATTAACTCATAAAGATCCACCACAAAGGTATTACAACGGTGACCGTAATCATGTTCAGCAGCTCATACGGTGCTAATTAGTGAAGCTCAAGAGAGGAGAGATACATAAGTTACTTCCACAAACCCATAGTCCAGAGGTGGACTACTCCCTCTTCATCATGGAGACGGTGGAGAAGTCGATGGAGAAGATGGAGACCACGCCGGCAGCGCCCCGCCGGAGTTTTCCCCCTCCAATCTGCAGCTCCTGATCTCCGTTTCGGTGTTTCTGTGTTTGTGCGGCGCTCCTTCCAGAGAACGTCGGGGGACCTTTTTTATAGGCGTTTTTAGGTCAAGACGATGTCGGTGGAGAAAGATCGAAGGCAACGGAGCCACGAGGCCAAACGGGTGGGCCCACGCGGCCACAGTACCTGGCCGCGTGGGCCACCCCCGTTTGGCCTCGGCCTCCGTTTGTTCGCTTCCTTCGCCCACAGGTCTTCTTCCTTCCAAATATTGACGCCCGTAAATTTCCAGGTGATTTCGTTGACGTTTGGGTCCCTGAAACATTAAAATAAGAAAACGGGGTTTTCTGCCTGTGCAGGGTTAATTCCATAAAAATAGGAAATAAATGAATATTCCCAAAAATCATTATAAAACATTGATATAACCCTTATATGATGCAAATATGATTGGAATATAAGCAATTAAAGTGCAAAGTTCATGTATGCATTTTACATGCATCAAGTACCAGCGGGGAAGCTATTGGGGTTCATAGTGTCAGAAAGAGGCATCGAAGCCAACCCTGACAAGATAAAGGCTGTAATGGACCTCCAAAACCCAGAAAAGATCAAGGACGTACAGCGACTTACCGGTTGCGTCGTGGCGTTAAGTCGCTTTATATCAAGACTGGGAGAAAAAGCCCTGCCTTTATACAGATTGCTGAAAAAGTCAGATACCTTCGTTTGGGACTCAGAAGCCGACGAAGCTTTAACAGCCCTGAAGATTCAGTTGACAAATGCTCCAGTTCTAGCAGCTCCAACAGATAAAGAGCCCATGCTGCTGTACATAGCTGCAAACTCTCGTGCCGTAAGCGCCGTGATGGTTGTAGAGAGACAAGAGCCAGGCAAGGAGTACCCAGTCCAAATGCCAGTATACTACGTAAGTGAAGTGCTCACGGCTTCAAAGCAGCGTTACCCTCAGTGGCAGAAGCTAGTGTTTGGAGTATTCATGGCGAGTCGCAAGCTGAAGCACTACTTCCAGGAATACCCAATAACTGTGGTCAGCTCGGCACCACTGGCAGACATCATCCGCAACCGAGAAGCAACAGGAAGAGTAGCCAAGTGGGCGATCGAGCTGGGTCCACACCATATAAGCTACGAGCCGCGCACATCAATTAAGTCGCAAGCTCTCGCAGATTTCATCAATGATTGGACAGAAATTCAAGTCGCTCCCACCATGACAGAAACAAAATACTGGACCATACATTTTGATGGGTCAAGACAACTACAAGGCTCGGGGGCTGGAGTTGTACTTACTTCCCCAAGGGAGACAAGCTAAGATACGTGCTCCAAATATATTTCAATTGCACAAACAATGTAGCAGAGTATGAGGCATTGCTTCACGGACTCCGTATAGCAAAGGAGATGAATGTCAGTCGCATCCGTTGCTTTGGAGACTCAAATTTGGTAGCTCAATAAGTTTCTGGAACATGGGACAGTAAGGATGCAAACATGGCTGCATACAGAAGAGAGGTGGACAGAGTTGCTGGACACTTCACTGGCTTCCAAGTTGAACATGTTGATCGAAGACAAAATGAAGCAGCAGATGGCTTGTCTCGGCTAGGATCCAATAGGCAATCAGTCCCGCCCAATGTTTTCTTGGATGAGTTGCATAACCCATCAGTTAAGCGTCCAGCAGAGATTGACATCGCAGAGCCAGAAGATGATTCAACTTTAGTCGCAGCCCTACATGAACAACCGGCATGGACAGAGCCATACATGGCATATTTAAGTCGCGGAGTGCTACCAGAGGATGAAGTAGAGGCGCGCAAGATAACACGACGATCCAAGGCCTACACAATAATAAACAATGAGCTATACAAGCGCAGCGTTGCAGGGACATTCCAAAGATGCGTATCACCAGAAGAAGGACGAAAAATCTTGCACGAAATTCATGCAGGCGATTGTGGCCATCATGCTTCATCAAGATCTTTGGTGGCAAAGGCGTTCAAACATGGTTTTTTCTGGTTAACGGCGCTAACAGACGCTGAGCAGATTGTCAGAGTGTGCGATGGATGTCAAAGATACGCCAGGCAAGATCATATGCCAGCTCAAGCACTTCGTACAATACCCATCACATGGCCTTTCACCGTATGGGGTTTTGACATGGTAGGGCCCTTCAGACGGTCCCCAACGGGAAAAACTCACCTCCTGATCGTGGTGGACAAATTCATAAAGTGGATAGAAGCAGAACCCGTGGGAGATTGTGAAGCTGAAACAACAATCAAGTTCTTGAAGAAGGTCATATTCTGCTTTGGATATCCCCATAGTATCATTACAGACAACGGAAGCAACACCTCTGAAGGAGCGACACAAATATTTTGTGCGGACAATGGGATAAGGCTGGACCTCACGTCAGTATCACATCCGCAGAGTAATGGACAAGCTGAGTGAGCTAACCAGGAAATTCTCCATGGGATTAAGCCGCGCCTTATTGAAAAGGTTGAAGCATCTCCAGGATGTTGGGTGGAGGAACTGCCAGCCGTGTTATGGAGTTTAAGAACAACCCCTAATAGATCCACATGATTTACACCATATTTTATGGTCTATGGGGCAGAAGCGGTTATGCCCAGCGATATCATACATGATTCACCAAGAGTTGCGGCCTATGTCGAAGCAGATAATGAAGCAGCTCGGCATGATTCTGTGGACACGTTAGAAGAGGTCAGAGATTTGGCAGCATCAAGGTCAGCGGTGTATCAGCAAGACTTGCGACGCTATCATGCCAGACGCATTAGAACCCGCACCTTTCAAGAAGGAGACCTAGTGCTGCGACTCAAGCAATACCATAAGGGAATGCACAAGCTATCTTCTCCATGGGAAGGACCCTACATCATCAGCAAAAAACTAAACAATGGATCGTACTATCTGCTGGATGCGAGAGAAGAACGCAGTGATCGCCATGATTTCGAGGATCGTCTAGAAGCGCCTCGCCCTTGGAACGTCGCGCAACTGCGACCTTACTACACATAAAAAAAACTAATCAGAGCTAAGTTTCATCTTTTCCAGCTGCCTATAGCTGAGTATCATTCTAGCCACTAAGGGCTCTTGCTTCAAAATTGGTCGCCACCTAGGCGCGACCTGCAACACCTGTATCAGAAATCGGCCGCCACCTAGGCGCGGCCGTACCGTATGTATCAGAAATCGGCCGCCACCTAGGCGCGGCCGTATGTCTCAAACTGGGATCGCCGCCTACGTGCGACCTAACCCTATGTATAACACTCGGTTGCCATCAAGGCGCGACCTTATGTGTCATCATAAACAAAGCTGTTTATAGCTATATATCATTTGTTTCTTTGGGGCTTTGTACCCTGAAACAGCCAACCTAGTGGCAATTATCAAACTTATCTTAAGTCGGATTGCAACTTGCATTATGCGTCCAAAGTACTGGGGTGTGGCGTCAATCGAGCTTGATTGCCTATCATGGCCGCTCTCGACTCTGAACACACATGTTCCTACGAAATACTGAGTCGCGCGAGTGCCCACTTAATGGATTCAGAAAGGCCTAACTAGAGGTCAATGTACTGCTTATAGTACGGCAACACCAATTGCAATTGCTTATATCTTAACAATTGTTTCTTATCTATGACATCAAGTTACAGGTGACGATCTTCAAAACCTCTTGAGAAGAATTGAGATAATTGTCAAATCACATCAGCTCAATCCTTGGGGGCTACAGCATATTGTTATCAAAAATTTGAAGATTGGTCATCATCAAGTGTTGAAGCTATCAGGCAAACCTTGACAGAGTAAGAAGCTCACGAAGTCAGATGCATTTTTCAAGGCCGGCCCAAAAGTGCGGGTAGAAGCCAGTCCAACGTGATCATGAGTCGCAGAGTAAGGAAGTGCAAGCCAGAAAGAAAAAAGTGTAGCCTAAACGTTCAAGGAACCTTTCAAAGTCAAGATAACATATCAAGATATTCCATGAAGTTCAGGCTACACTTGGGGGCTAATGTCGGGGAATAATTAACCCGCGACTTATTCAAGGCCAAAACGGCGATTTCATGATCACGCTATTATTGGGCCACGTAAAAGATGGGCCGATCAAAGATCGCGGCCTGCCAAAGGAAGGCTCCAGAAGGTCGGTGGTAAAACTTGCCTTGGATGACAAGCTTGCAATCGGCTTCGTGTAGAACTCTTGTAACCTAGCGAGTCTCTGTGTATATAAAGAGGACTCGCAGGACTTAGACAGGGTCAAGCGATCAAGCCTAAAACCCTAGTTCTTACGGCGAGTTCCCAGATCGGATCGCCTCCATTGTAACACCACATATATCATATCAACACCAATCTAGGGTAGGCAGGAAGTAGGTCTTTACCTCACATTGAGGGGCCGGACATGGGTAAATCTATGTTCGTCCTTGTTCCTGCGATCCCAAGCTCGGAAACGATTGACTCGCGCAAATCCCACACCTACGAAGTCATCCATGACATCTGACGTGACAAACCCACGACACCGCTAGCCGTGGTGTGATGCCATCGTCATCATGGAGAGTTGGTGCGAAGACAACAGAGCAATGTCATGCTGCGGCATGCTGGTGTGGTGGTTTTGGAGCTGCGAAGGCAACATGGTGAAGCTACTGCATGCATGCAGCAAGATGTGGAAGAGCAAGTCGATGATGAGCCAGCACTCCTGTGAGAGGGGTGTTCATAGTACACGTGCAATGGTGTGATACTGTTGGAGACTGTGCACATGCGGTGGTGTGATACCATCGTCTTAGAGGGCATCGGTGTGAGGCCGACCACTATAGTGTGATGCCATTGTCTACGAAAAGGTTGGTTTGAAGTCAATGACGCTGGTGTGATGCTATCATCAAGTGGAAGAGTCGGTGTGAGGCCGACGACTGTGGTGTGATGCCACTGTCACATGGAAGGTCGGTGTGAAACCGAATCGGTGGTGTGATGCCATCTTATATGGAGTCAGTGTGAGGCTGACAAGCACGGTGTGATACCGTTGCTAGACATGAGGCGGTGCGAGGCCGTCAAAATATGAAGCGCATGGTCCAGGTGAGATGATCTGGATTAGAGGATCAGTTGATATGACAAGATTAAGGGGGAGATTGTTAGGAGTAATCTTGTCAATGTAGTTGTCCGATAGAAGGAGCTAGCTTAATCATGAAGTATTCAGGGTATGTAGGGAGAACTCTAGAATTAGGAATGTTCTAGTGTAAGATATTTAGGAGTAGTATGAAATATCTAGAGTTTGTAGAGTATTTTAGAAGTATGGTGTAGGGTTTGGATTGTGCCACATGGCAATAATCTTAAGGGTCATGTACAAGCATAAATAGGCGAACCACCCCTCCCATGTAACTAAGCTAAGTCAAGATGTAGCCTCAAACATATCTATGAAACGACGCGGATTTTCTACCCAGGGTGGTAGCTACCCATGCCCTACAAACCGTTGGATATGTGTTCGATATGCAGAGCATCTGATCTCATGATTTTTTCTGTCAACGGCTGGGTAAGCAGAGTTCACGGTCCTCCTTCCGTCCGTTACATACAACCGTGTTATTTTATATTTACACGCTATGCCCGGTTGCGAGCCGTAGTCATTTCTTTTGTTTTGGGCTCGATACAGCGATGGCACGAGTTTCCGTGCGAGTTTCCAAAATATAGTAACAGAAATCCTCAAAATAATTTGAAATCAACAAGGGAATGTGGTTTATATTGATCCAAAAAATTTGACACAAATTATGTCTCCGTCACAAAATATGGCTGATCCGAAGTGTAAAAGTGTTCTAAATCGACCACAAAAATTGCATTCTTTTGAAATTTCAACTATTTCAATCTTTCTGCAGTTCCCTGTGTAAGAAAAAAAACAAGTATTACATGGGTAGAGCATGTACGGAGTGCCTAATTGCCAAGACACTTTTCTAACAAACAAAAAGATTAAGCATGAACTTTGTAACCCGAGAAATATGTGCATCATAAACTGGAATGATTTATTGCACAATATGATTTTCGATAAGTAACGTATTGGAAAAAATAAAAGAAAGATGCAAAGTTTTCCCCCCGACCTAACCTCTCCCCCTGTGCGGCGCCGCCGGACCGCACCAGGGATCCACTGCCGGCCGCCCTCCGCCCTCCCCCATCTAGATCCCTTCCCGCCGCCGCCATAGGCGTCGCAGGGCAAAGCCCGCGTGGCGCGGCGGCGGCGGTGGCGTTACATCCTCGGCCAGAGGTCAAGTCGGGGCGGCGGCGGCTCTCTCCGGTTGGCTCACTGGCTGTGGCACGAGCCAACGGCGGCCATGGACGGCGTGCAGGCTTCGGCGTTCGGCGGAAGGGCAGTGGTGGCGGCGGCGCCCGTTCTGGGCCCGGATGGGCTTCGACGGGCCGAACCCTACGACTGCATCTTCACCGGCACTGGCCACGACGCTCGTCCTCTGGGCTTGGCACGCAACACGAGGAAGCCAGGGGTTCCTGCCCCGGGCAAGGCGGTGGTGGCCTCCTCCTTCGCCGGAGGTGGTTGAGCGGCCGGTTGTGGTGGATCTTTTGATCTTGCTGGCGTCTGCAGGGCCAGCGGCGCGGTCGGCGGGAGGTAGCTTGCTTCTTGTCGGTGGCATGTCTGGCATTGATTGTCTGTGGGCTGTGGGGCTGTTGGAAGGGCCGGGAGAAATCCCTATACAGCTGCGGGATGACGGCAACGCCTGCGGGCGCCGTCACCTCCTCGGAGGCGTCATCTAGGCTCTCTCCGGCATGCCCTCTCCCGAGCATCGGGGGAAACCCTATCTCTAGCTTGCTAGTGCGACAGTAGCGGCGTTATGTCGTCGTCCCTCCTTGGAGGTACTGTCCGGTTTGCTCGTGGAGTCCCATGACGGCGATCAAGGTTGGTGCTGGGGCGTACCCCCGGTAGCAGTGGCTCTTCTCGGTGTCGTCCATCTTCGGTGCGTGTGGGCTGCCGTAGCTGGTGGCAAGGCTCCCTCTAGGGACATGGCGCGGCCGTGGGTGTGGGTGCGGAGCTCCTCCGTACGATACCGTCGATCCCTCCTCGTCAATGCTGCAAGCTCTCTGAGTCCTCCCTCTTTAGGTTGATGTTCTTTGAGCACTAGCTTCAGAGAATCTTCTCGTTGTAATTTCCTTTCTAGTTTCTGGGGCGATGTTAGTCGTTCTCCGGAATGCTGTTGTAAGACATGGTGGTTTCTTTTCTATGAAATGGAACCGGGGCGGGGCCCTTTTTATCTAAAAGATGAAAAGATCTTGATAAGAAAAAATAACATGCTCAATCTGGGAGCCACCGTAGGCAACAGAAGTCCAAAGAAAAACAAATACTGGGATAACGGAGAAGGGATTAGTGGCCAGATCTAGAAGAAAACAAAAAAGTGCAGCTTCAGACATCTTGAACCATGGATCTAGCATCTCGTGGGGGAGCAAACGAAAATGGGGATTTTATTGGAAAAGAACTGAAGAGGGGACATGATTGAGGCAGACACGAAAAAACGGAGCCACCCCATGGATTCGGGGAGCAAAACCGGCATGAGCGCCATCTGCGCCGTCCCCAGCAGCTGGAGATGAAGGAAGCGCGGAGCACACGCCGTTGCAGCGAGAACAAAGATGAGGAACACGGGCGCGCTGGCCACCATGCCGCTATCCCGCGACCCACGCTGTCGAGCTCGGGGACGAAGGAGAAGATGCTCAGGGAGCGGCCGTGGCCGGGCAGGTCGGCGGTGAAGCCGGAGCGAGCAAGGACCTTCCAGCTCCCGCCCGGCCATACCTTCCAGTTCCAGCGCCTCCGCCCCAACCCTTCCATCCCAGAGAATGTTGTTGCCAAAACGGCATGCCCTAGCTAGCTCTCCCTCTCTGCACTCAAATGGAGGTGGAAGAAAGGAGACACACTGGACAGGAGATTTTCCGAACGGCGACGAGCGCCGCCGCTGGCGCACGAACGCCCGAGTCTTCTTCCTCTATTGATAGTGACTATATTTCGGCAACTTGATGTACTTTCTACACGCAGATGACTCACACTTAAATAGCCTAGCTAGCACACTGCCCAGGCAACAACCTGCCCCGGCTCCTATGCCCATGACGTGCTCCATAGCAGAACCCGCAAAACGGTCAAACCCGCATAATAACCGCCCGATGCAGATTGAAAACCGCAAAACGGCGGAGAACAGAATCCACAAATTTACCCAACCCGCAAAAGATTTTGCAGGCCCCGTGAATCCGCGCCTCCGAACCAAGTTTTTGCGGATTTCGGCGCCGATTCTAGGGCCCCTGCATTTGGTCAAAGCGGTTGGCGGGGGGAGTTTTCACCACGCGTTCTTCCTCTATTCTTCCCCAACTCGCAGCCGCCGCCGCCAGCGCCGCCGCCTGCGAATCCCTCCCTTTCCCGGCCGCATCTGACGGCGCCCCGCCGCACGCGAGCTGCCCTGGCCGTGGAGGTCCCCTTCCGCCGGATTCCCCTAGCCGTGTCCGCGGAGAACGGAAATCTGCGCCGCCGCCGCCGATCTGCCGGTGAGTCTAATTCCGCCCGATTTCGCTTCGATTTCGGCCGTAGTAGTAGGTACTGAGTATGCCTTGCCCATTTCAGATGGAGTTGAGCCCGGAGGAAGAGCTCGTGCTCTACGATTCGTCCTCCTCCGATGACTCCGATGTGGAGGCGCTGTTCGCAAGCCGGCGGCAGCAAATGGTGGTCGCCGTCCTCGCCGTCAAGGAGTTTGAGGACCGGTATGCAAAGCGGCGGCAAGGATCTAAGGTTGGCCGACTTTGCATACCACGTAACCGCTTCTACGGCAACGAGCTTCTCATGCGGGATTACTTCGCCGAAATCCCGACGTACCCGGCTCACATCTTCCGAAGAAGGTATCGTATGCGCCACTCTCTTTTCGTGAAGATAGTAGAAGCTTGCGAGGCGAACTGTCGGTACTTTACCCGTCGCCGGAATGCCGCGGGTTTGATGGGTTTCAGCGCATACCAGAAGATCTCCGCCGCAATGAGAATTATTCTACAACATCTTGTATTGAATTATTGTTTAATTAGTGTGATTCAAACTTTTATTGTAATAAACTATTTGTGAGGATTCATAATATCCTACTATTGTAATATGAATCTTTATAATTTAGGTCTAATTTATTTATCATTCCATTTTTATGATATTCATGCCTATCTTTGCTGTTTTGCATATGCAGTTTCAGAACGCCGCGCGACGGAGCAGAACCCGCAAAGCAGATCCGCAAAACAGAATGCTCCGCCGCGCGGCGTTCTGAGCAAAAAACCGCGAGTTGCGCGAACTGCAAAACTGTTTTGCGGGTTCTCCTTTTGCGGGTTCTGCTAGAGATGCTCTAACCAACTAACACCATGCACTAACAGCTGCTTGATCTGCACGCTCCGGCCGCATGACTCGCATGTTCTGGTGCCTCATGCACCGATGCACGGACATGCAGAACGGCCAACACGGCAGCTCGCCCCACGACGCGCCGGTGTCAAGATTAGTGCTAACAAATTTCCCCCCTAATCTTGACACAGCTCGTCGTCGACCGTCGCCTTGTACGCCTCCGCTCGATGCCACCGCGCGCCTCTACGCGCAGCTGCGCCTCCACGGTCGCCGCTCCATCGCCGTCACACCGCGCCGCTACGGCCCGCCGCCGCGCAGCACCTCCATGCCGCCACGCCGCGGTGTGCACGCTGCAGCACGTCGGCGCCGCCGCTGCGGCCTCCACCACGCTTGACGCTGCACTCCGCCATGATCAGCATGCCCTCAGCTCACGCCCATGCCGCGCACTGACGCAGACAACGCGGCCACTCGAGCAGCTCGATCTGGTCATCGTCTTCTTCCTCGGAGATCGTCGCCGCGCTCCACACGCCTCCAGCTCACGCCCATGCCGCGCACTGACGCAGGCAACGCGGCCAGCCCGGCGCGCCCAGGACGCGGTCCTCGATGCCTCGCTCCTCCGCTGCATTCGCCACGCTCCGCACGCCTGCAGCTCGCGCCATGATCGCGCTCCGACGCGATCAACGCGGCCAGCCCGGCGCGCCCAGGACGCGGTCTTCTTCCTCGGCGAGACTCCCCGTGCTCCACACGCCCCCAGCTCGCGGCCATGATCACGCACTGACGTGATCAACGTGGCCGATCCGGCGTCCCAGGAGCTTGGTCTTCTCTCCGCCAAGCCACGCCGCGCCACTGCAGCCTCTGCACCACCACGCAGGTCCACCGCGGCCGCCGCGCTCCCGCACGCACGGCATCACCGTGCTCCGCTCCACGGCCTCGGATGAGGCTCTGATACCAATTGTTGTTGCCAAAACGGCATGCCCTAGCTAGCTCTCCCTCTCTGCACTCGAACGGAGGTGGAAGAAAGGAGACACACTGGACAGGAGATTTTCCGAACGGCGACGAGCGCCGCCGCGGGCGCACGAACGCCCGGGTCTTCTTCCTCTATTGACAGTGAATACATTTCGGCAACTCGATGTACTTTCTACACGCAGATGACTCACACTTAAATAGCCTAGCTGGCACACTGCCCAGGCAACTACCTGCCCCGGCTCCTATGCCCACGACGTGCTCCACTAACCAACTAACACCATGCACTAACATCTGCTTGATCTGCACGCTCCGGCCGCACGACTCGCATGTTCTGGTGCCTCATGCACCGATGCACGCACATGCAGAACGGCCAACACGGCAGCTCGCCCCACGACGCGCCAGTGTCAAGATTAGTGCTAACAGAGAAGCCTCCCATTCCGGACTTCCGCGCCATGGTGGACGCGCGGATGCAAGTGATGCAGGCGCACGCCGGCGGCCATATTGAAGGAGCAGGGGCAGTGCTAGTTTGGGGATCAGTGACGGCGCAGCGCGGCCAGTGAGGCCGCGTGCGGGGCCGCTCGCTGGGCTAGCTCGGGACGGTGGGGGAGGACCTAGAGGGAGCTCGCGGCCCGGCCGGCGGCGGAGCCCGGTATTTCTGCTCCATCCCCAGGTCTGGGCCGCCGCGCCGGTGAGGTAGGAGGAGGGTCGCCGTGCGTGGGTGGGGATTTGAAAAATAGGGAGCATAAAAATCTCCACGATCCAGTGCGTGGTATTTTGTTGGTGGTGGTAATGAAGCCGGTGCGGTGATTGAATTGTCTCCATGCACCCGATGTAACGCCGTTAGCTCGGCTGCTAGGTAGGGTTCTCAATTTTGTGCTCCTATAGTTGATCCAATGGTTGGATCAGGGTGTGTAGCTATCACCCATGGTAGCCCACTATTTCTCATCTATGAAATATTATAGAGCATAGATGTGTCTGTCATATATGCATATGTGTTAGTGTGTGTGTGAAGCACAACCGTATTGCAAGGAGCTAAGTGATTTAGCTCAACAGTGCAAGGGCGCAACCAATATTTACTTACAAATACATCGATTACAAGTGCATAGCAGATTAAAACTAGCTATCAACTCTTTACGTACAGATTATATGTTTCTTTCCAAATCACATGAATACAAAGTAGAGAAGATTGCTAATACCTTGGACACGAGGAGGGAGAGGTAGGTGAAGTCATGAAACGATGAGAGTAAGCAGAGTCGAGGAAGGGCGACGTCTTGCTGCCGGCGGCGAGGCCGAGGCGTCCCAATCACGGCTGCCGGCCGGCGAGACATCAAAATCACGGCTGCCGACAGCGTGGCGCCATGTACTGCTGTCAGTTCGAGGAGGATTAAGAGATGTCCATACTGCAGTGATTTTTGTCCTCAATCTGTACTAGTCTGTAGGAGATGGTCGTGCCTTGTGTTTTGGCCGCAGTTTAGAGTGCTCACGCAAGTATTTTGGCGCCAATTCCCCTATATATAAAAGTAGGAAGGAATCGCTTCCAGTTACACCGTCCACGTCACCCGGAAAACAGCAGCCATTCGATAAACGCAGCAGACGGCCCAGATAGCTTCAAAATTCGTGCGAGCTACAGTAATACTGTAGCTGGGGGATTTCTGCCAATCAGAACGCGCGCACGAATTTTGGCGCAGCCTCATTTACAAAAAAGAACCCAAAACTTCCGGAAACAAACCCGCAGTCCAATTTTTAACGCTGCGAAGAACCTATTCGACAATATGCGAAACTACATGGACTTTTTTGCAAAAACGACCGCAGACTTCCCCTTCCCCTTCCTCTCTCCCCGCGCGATCCGGAGTTCGCCGCCGGCTGTCGTGCTCGATGCGGCCACTCCAGTCCTCCCCCCTCAAATCGAAGCATACCACGGACTTTAGCGTCGTCGCTTCTCCCTCCTCGACGAGCGCCGCGTGCTGGATCGCCGCATGCACGACGGAATCGTCCTCCGCGTGGTCGATGTCCGCCGCCGCGAAATTCCTCGCCGCCGGCGGCTCCGGCGACCATTTGGTCTGCCACGCCGCCCGTCCAGCTCGCCTCGACGGCCTCGCGCAGATCCGCACGCTCCCAGCCCCGCGGGAGCGTGCAGCTGCTCGAGCGCGGCGAAGCACAGCGGCGGAGCAGCACGGCCGCGTTTCCACCGGCGTGTGACGTCAGCGGCGCCACGGCGGGCCCACCTGTCGGATTTTTTTCCATTTACATAAATGATTTCAACAATTGCTAAAAACCTGAGCTGTGGGTCCCACCTGCCAGACATTTATTAATTACAAAAAAAACCTAAAATTTGTAAAATTTGTATCTTTTGATTTGTAATTTAGAATAATTCAAACAATATATCAAAATTTGCAGAAAAAAACCCTTTGCAACTATTGCATTTCATACATGACTAATCAACTTGAATACATGTTTAATTTACAAAAACTGAAATGTTAAATATAAAATTTGTGGAAATGACATCTCACTTCCAATTAAATTGATCTAAAACAACTAAAATACCAAAAAAATCAGAAAAATATAATCTTTACAGCTAACACATTTCAATAAATGCAAAATTGTTAAATTCATATATTTCAAACCATAATTCAAAATACATGCAAATTGTTAAATTCATATCTTTCAAGCTGTAATTCAAAAAAAAAACATTTCCAAACAATTTAAATCTTCACACCTAACACATTTCCATGCATCCTAAAACAACCATAATTCCTATTTAATTAAAACAACTAAAATATCAAATATAAAAATTATGAAAAATGACTTCTCACATCCATTTAACCCCATCTTTATATTTGTTTTCTTTCGTTTTTTTGCTTTCCTTTTGTTTTGCAACAAAACAACATTTAAATAATAATCAAAGAAGAAGAAAAATAATTGCAAGACATTTTAACTTCCAAAACAATTATAGTTTCCCTAAAATAGTTCTCGAATAATAATCAAGAAGAAGAAAAATAAATGCAAGACATTTTAGTTTGCAAGACAATTATATTAAACCGATTGAT
Source organism: Poa pratensis (assembly GCA_947311845.1). Classification (NCBI taxonomy): domain Eukaryota; kingdom Viridiplantae; phylum Streptophyta; class Magnoliopsida; order Poales; family Poaceae; genus Poa; species Poa pratensis. The sequence continues at coordinate 34,911,616 of CAMZMU010000069.1, forward strand.
CTTTTTCCACAATAACTCCATAAATTGTAACATTTATTGTACCTATATTTAATAAATAATCAAAAATGGTTAACATTCAGAAGTAACCATAATATATTTCCTCGGATTATGGTGATACATAAAAAAATTATGGCAAAATAAAACTATATTTGACCATTTCAACTTAACTAACATGTTTGGAGTTCATTCAACTTAAATTTCTCTAACTACACAATTCACTTTTAAAAATGCTGAAAAAAAACACACTTGAACATTCCAACTTACTTGCTAGAAATTTAGAGAAACGATAAGATATTTCAAAATGCCCATGGAAAACATAAATGCAACACACTTAAACATTGTAATTTACTAGAAAATTGAAGATACTATAAAGTATATCTCACATATTGCATTCTCCACTACAAATATATCCGAATATTCCAATTTGGTAAATACTAAGAAGTATGCAAACAAATTTAATAAATGCTAAAAATAAAAACAATTTGAAGATAACCATAATATATTTCCTCTGGTTATGATGCTAAAAAAGAAAATTACAATAAAATGTAACCATAATCTACATTTCAATTTAATTAACATATTTGGAGCTAACATACCTTAAATCACTCTTATTATGTAATTACACTTACACCAACAACAAAAAAATGATTACATAAGTACTTGAAGAAAATGCAAATTCATTTCCTCTAATTATAAATTGCAACTAAAGTGAATTCAATAAATACTCATATAATGTATTCTGTCTGAACATTGAATTACACTAAAGATTTACGGCAAACCACAAACATATAATATCAATTCGAATAAACATATTATATCAATTCAAATAGGTTACTAATTAGACATGTACATAATCGGCAAAATATAAAAAGTATACTGAAATGCTAGCGAAAAAAATGTTAACTATTTTTCACAAAAAACAAATAAGTTCGACCAACTCAAATGTTAACAATATGAAAAGACTAATCATATTTGATCATTCCTACTCAAATTACAAATTTGAATATTCCAAATTGTCATACGACTTTCAAATCTGCTCATTTGGTAAACAATAAAAGAATCCAAATTCAAATAAACTCCAAATTACTCATTTTCTAGAAAACTATTTGAAAATTTCAACTCAAAATACACATTTACAAATTTCAAAATTTCACATACCTTCCAAATCTAATCATTTCATACGCATCAAAAGAATACAAATTCAAATACATTCCAATACAAACCATATTCCAAGTCTAACCATTCCTCTAAGCACAAACTTCTCCAAATTCAAATAATATTCACACTCCAGCAATTTTTTTAAAAAACATACTTGAAATTCATCAAACACACGCGCGGCATTGCCGCGCTAATTTCCCTAGTATAGAAGTTATGCGAGATTATTTCCCTCCATGTCTCTTTAAATCCAGGGAATTTGTTTCTAAATTGGGAGGAACGGAAGGAGATCCGTTTGATGAAATTGGACGACAGATTTTCTGAAAAACTGCACCGTACAGTAGCAACTAGAACTGTAGACGAGCCGCACCCGGCAAATGCCTGATCACATCCCATATATCTTCTTCAGAGAACGGCAGCTCAAGGTGCCCTAGCTCCACAGTTGGCAGCCCCAGCTGCTCCAGATTCAGACTGGGCTCCCGCTCCACAGGTGTTCCTAGCAGGTCTGTGAAGCTCGGCCGCCAAATCGCCCATACCTGCAGCATCTGTCGCCTGGCGATCGCCTCTTCGCAGCGGAAAATGTGGTTTCTCCTCTTCCTAACGCTTGCCTGCAGATGGAAAAACGCCGTGCGTCGCCTTCGCCCATACTTTGTGCTCTGCATATCTCTTGACCGGTGGCAATCTGTAGTGACTCACTTCACTGGATAGACACGCCTCCCGTTTTACGATCACGCCCTGTTCAGCATGTTGGAAAGGCCAAAGCTAATCTCTCGTGTTAGATTGAAGATGATGGTGTTCTCACCTGCACATCGAAGGCCAGAGATTGCCGATGTCTTCCTTTGTCACGTGCTCACTTATTAATTAATTTAATATCCGTGCCTCTGTGCTCTGTATTATCTGAACAGACTACAACCGGAAAGTGTGTTTGGCTCCTGAGCTCCAGTGCTCCCTCCGATTTTAAAAAAATTGAAAATCATATTTGTGAGTTTCAAAAAATTCTGAATTTTTTCGGGTGTAGCCAATAGTATATCCCACGAGCGTGTAAAATACCAACTTCAAATACTTCGTATTCCGAGCTATACAAAAATAACAAAATCTGCTAAAACTTGGAGATTTCAAAATATGCATAGTTAAATCCACACTTTTGTTATTTTTTTGTAGCTCAGAATACAAATTTTTGATGTTGATATTTTGCACGTTCGTGAGATATACTATTGGCTACGCCGGGGATTTTTTTTCAGAATTTTTTGAAACTCACCAATAAGATTTTCGAATTTTGTAAACCGGAGGAAGCAGTGGAGCTCGGGAGCCAAAAATCTCCACTTGACTACAACAGACTACAACACATCCATGTGCTAGGTCGAGTATATCTTATCACTTTGAGGCTTTGCGGATATACAAATGTGTTGTATTTTTAGTTCTCATATTTGACTATAAATATCGGCTTACAACCGTGATCTTATTTTTGTGACATTGTACATACTTTTGTACTCCCTCCGTTTACAAAGGATGTCTCAACCTATATTAAATTTGCATGTATGCACACACTAAATCATGTCTAGATACATGTAAATTTGAGCTAGCTTGAGACATCCTTTTATGAACGGAGGGAGTAATATCCACAATGTGTTGTATTTTTTTCGATGTCTTCATATCAAACTATCTTATATTTACTAATTGGAGGCACCGTAGAAGCCTCCACGTTAACTCTCAAGGTAAAGGAATAACAGCCATTAGATGTTCATTACGATTGATAATAATCGTCCGATCACGCTCAAACTTCACGCGACTCCGTCTGTATTATCTGTTCACGAAGGCGTCGATGGAGAGTTCGAACCCCAAAGGCAGCAAAATAAATAAATCTCCTGAATTTATCTCCTTCCTCAATCACGTCATGCTATTAAAAATAAATCCCGTCATGCTATCTTATTAATCTAAAGACTCAAGTGCGCAGCTTGAGGTGCGTCAAATAAACAGAAGAAAACAAATCCAATCAAATCATCGCCTCGCCCGATCTCATTGCGGCGAGATTTCTGGCGGCCGTCGCCACGTTCTGTACTAATTCACGGCGGCGTGATTTCTACCAGCCGATCACCACGTTCAGTCCGTAGTAGGTTCAGTTGAGTTGACGGAGATCAAGGTATGGAAAAGTCCCGTCCATCTTGCCGTGCGCGGCGCTCGATCCTCCGTGGGAGCAGCAGCAGCCAATTTAATTTGTGCCCTCCTCTACACAGTGGGATCCGACTGCAGTACGTTATGCACTGATCTCTTTTTACTTCTATTTTTTAATCAGATTCAGAGAATGCTACCGGCGCCACCCAGATGCCACTACCCGTCGAATTAATCTCGGGTGAATAAAGTGCATGCATGCTAGGAGGCTGGCTTGATCATCCGGGTATTTTTTTGCACATAATTGCATGCATGTCTGTGATTTCAATGCTGTATGGTGTCTGATGGATGTGCTATAGCACGTATAGCTTTTAAATCATTAACTGAACAATAAGTTGTGACGCTCCTAATATTACAATCTGCTATTCAGTAGGTATTTATGTATATCTCTTAATTTATATACAGTTGAAAAGAAAATTTTGCCAGTGCTACTCTAATCGGACTATTATGTTCTTTCACTCTCAAATAGCACATATGTTTACTTGAGCTAATTAGCATGTGTAGCAGTGTAGGTACGCAACATGTAAGCAGGGAGAGGAGATCGAAACGGAACAATTACCAATTCGACTGTATATTTTATTTGAGAAGGTTAGCTTTTCTAGCCTTTACAATTAAATTTTAGGCATATGTAGGATTGTTCTCACAATGCAGAGCGTTTTAAATCCGACCTACCTTATGATCGTCCCATAATTTCATACCAAGAAATTATCATGCTGATTTTAAACAGTTGATCCATCGATTTGACCAGGTTATAACAGTTAGGATCAACTCCAAACAATTAGCAGGGCCCTATTCATCAGATTGGACGCCTCCTACACGCTAGGATATATTGATGCTTTTAGGTAGAATGTCGTTGAAGCCGTGGACATGCAAACAATTAGCAGGACCCAAACAAGTGTGCTGAGGAAAGTTATCAAAAGAACTTGGTGATTTCATTGGCTAACTAGGTAACTCACACATGCACGTTAATCAATGTCCAACAAATAAAATTGCAGTCCGTCCTTTCAAATCCATTTAGCTTATCTGATATGAGCGAATCAGAAGTACTATTTGTGGCTCACGAATCAGTGTAGATATGGAAATAGTTGCTCACATTTTGACATCTCTTTTTATCCCAGGATTAATTGGATATATGCCACTATAATTTCTGGCTATTTGAGAAACTCCACTCCAACTTTCATCTTTTGAAAAACACCACCACAATTCTCTCTATTCCATAGATGACATGCATTATGCCCACTTCCGCTCATATACCAGCGAATATGCTTAGCTATTCCTGCCATGCCAAATTGCCAATCCCTATGTACATACACAGGGTGGACCCCACCTGAATAAGGCTTAGAAGAAAAATACCATAAAACTGTGACGGAATAAACTTGAAACAAACATGAGATTGAACTGTGACATGACATACGTAAATATACATTCAATTGGCTCAAGTAAGATGCGTACCGTAACACAAATCAATAAAGGATTAACCGCTAACATGCATACATCCCGAACCAACTGTTTCTAGGCTAAAACCATTTCCAGATTTACAATACATGAGATACGATTAAAAAAAACTCCAGATTCAACATCAGGTTTAATATAAAGAATCCGGTCTGAGAGGAGGGGAGGGAATTCGGGAATCAGGTCTCGCCGCCACCATGCTCGCCGCCATCCACTAGCACTGGCGCCCCCATGTTCTGCTCCTTCCGCTGGGAAAGGGAGTGGGGAATCGGGGGAGGTTCTACCCGATCGGCGTGGTAGGGAGGGAGTGCGGGAACTAGGTGTTCCGCGCCGCCAGGATCGCCGGCCGCTGCAAAGATCAAGTTTTGGGATCGACGCGGGGAGGGAGAAAGGATCATTGCTGATCTTTCCCCCATTCAAACCTTAACTGTGCAGTCCATCTGTGCCCTCTTCAGTGTCTCTGAAAAAACCTGATTTGGGTGGGCCCCACCCAATGTAAGTACATACAGCAGGAATACCTAAGTATATTGGCCGGAAGTGGGCATAATGGCGTCTATAAAATGTAGAGACAATTGCAATGGTGTTTTTCGAAAGATGAAATTGGTGTGGTGTTTTTCAAATAGCCAGAAATTGTACTGACATCTATCTACTTAACCCTTCATTCTAAGAAACTTTGCAAGTTATTTCTTCCATTAGAGTTCTCTGCCGTGTGATAAGAGAACTATGAGATACGTGAGCATACTGTAACGAGATGGTCAGTTTTTAAAAAGTATTATCATGTGAAATCACGCCTCCAAGAATAAAACTTATTTTTTCTTAACTAATAGATTGTAGCATAAGAAGCATAAATTATTAGTGGTTTAAAATATGGGAAAACAATTTAGTTATTCTAAACTAATAACATCAATAACGCTAATGTCAGCCCGTGCGGATGCACGGGTTGCTGACTAGTGTATATAACTGCATATAACATGGATCTTATTTTGGTGACACTGTACAAAAAACATGGCTCTAGTTGACGGTATTTCTCTGCTTGCAATCTATTGATATCATCGCTGTTTCTTTAGGCTGCCATTTGCAGCTCCTCTAGATTGTGGTGAAGCTTTCTCTGTTGCTTCATTAGCCCGGACAGCAAATCCCAACCCAGCGCACCCTCGACTAGTGCCACTCAGCGGATCCTAACCCACCGCACTGTCCACTGTTTCAGCGCAGTTGGGAGTTTAACCTGAACAGATTGCCCTGCGCTTATTTCCGACAAAGCTGAACATGAGTTGTTCTCAAAGAACTTTGACTTCTTAAACCCTCCATAGGTGCCGCGCAAATAGGGAGTTCATTGTGAATAGACTTTCCTGTGAAGCTCACCCTCTTGTAGGAGTCGTGCTTCAACCTACATTTTGTCTTTTCTTTGTGTGCTCAGAGCATCTCCAGTCGGAACTCCCAAAATCAGCCCCCAAACTGTTCGCGAACACGTCCGGACGTGTCCGTGGACAGCGACCAGACAGCCCCCAAATGTGGTGCTCTACAACCACAATGTTCAAATATTGACACCAAAAAACATGCAAGCCATGCACGTCGATCATACAACTAGTTTTGAGTCTGCATAAATAGTTCAAATCAACTTATTACAACATTTAATTGTATCTAAACAAATAAAAATAGTCGGGCATAAGAAAAGTTCACATTATTCGGTCCACAAATCAATGCAAATTGAAATTCACTGCTTTCCCATGAAGACATACATATGCTCCACCAGATCATTGAGTAGTTGGACGTGCACTTGTTCATCTCGAAGTTGTCGGTGCATCTCAAGAAAGTGCATGACATGCTCCGCTTCTTGTTCAGGTAGGTGGACATGTTCTCCAGATTTCTCAAAATCATTTGTGCGAGCTGCCCCTTCTCACTCGTCCTCCACAATCATATTGTGTAAAATTACACAACAAGTCATGACCTGCCATAGTACCTCCTGATCCCACATCATTGCAACTCCACGGACTATACCCTAACGAGCTTGCAGCACACCAAATGCCCTCTCGACATATTTCCTAACAGACTCCTGTGCAGCTGCAAATCCACATTTTTTGGGACTAGTTGGATTGCTGATAGTCTTCACAAATGGATAGATACCATCTGCAAGATAGTATCCCATGGTGTAGTCGTGTCCGTTGACAGTGTAGTTGCATGGTGGAGCATCCCCATCACAGAGCCTCTTGAACAGGGGAGAGCGTTGAAGCACATTTATGTCGTTGTGAGAACGGGGCATGCCAAAAAATGCATGCCAAATCCACAAGTCTTGAGATGCCACTGCTTCAAGTACGATTGTGGCCTCTTTGCTATGACCTTGGTACTGCCCACGCAGTTCTTTCATTGCCAATGCATGCAATCAACTGACCCTAACATACCTGGAAATCCTCTTGCTTCTCCAAGGGCCAGTAGCCTTTCAGTGTCCTCGACATTTGGTTCTCTAAGATATTTGTCGCCAAACACTTTGACCACAGCGTACGCAAAATGCTCCATAGCCTCAATGCATGTACTATCTCCCATCCGGACATACTCGTCGATGGCATCCACAGCCTTTCCATAGGCTAGCATTCTTAAAGTAGCGGTGCATTTCCGCAATGGAGAGAAAGAAAGTTTTCCGCAGCAATCATGCTTTAACTTGAAGTAATCATCATACTTAGTTATTGCTTCCTGTATGCGTCGGAAAAGGGACGAGCTCATGCGAAACCGACGCCGAAAGAACCCCTCGTGAAAGACCGGATCTGGTTTGAAATAGTCATCGTATAGGTCTCGACAGCCTTTGATCTTATCACGGGCCACGGTAATCCGCCCCTTAATCGATCCCCGAAAGTTGAGAACGTGCTCCTCATTCTTCTCCAATTCTTCTTGAATGCTAATCATCGACATGGCGTCCTCCTCGTCTCCCTCCTGCAACATGTCATCATCGCTAGACCCATCGATGAACTCGTTGTACATAAACTCATCTACGACGGAGTAATCATACTCTTCGTCGGAGGATGAATCCATGGCTACAAATATAAAAAGGTCATCACAACCCGGCTCCGGCACTTCGACAAACACTTTGAGAGCGAGGTGGATGGAGAGCGATGTAGAACATACCGGAAACGGAGACTGCAGGCCTGGTTTCTGCGGCGGCGGGGCACCGGCGAGCATCTTGAACTGCGGGGAGGTGGCGGAGGTTCGGGAGGCGGCGGATGTACGACGGGAACGGCGGCGGAGCAGAGAGGTGGGCGGAATGTGAGCAGCGCGGAGGAAGAAGAGATGGTTCCGGTCGAATTGAGGGGGAAAATGTGTGGGTCCGCTATTCCAGGGTCGACGTGGCGAACGCGTCCGGACGTGTCCGTGCCGTCCCAAACCCTCCCCACATATGGACTGACTTTGGGTTTGCCGGACCGCCCGGTCGTTTGGGCTAGGTTTGGGGGCCTCGCTTGGATCATGTATTTCAGCCCAAATGCTGTCCGGGCGGACCGCCCGGACGTTTGGGATAGGTTTCGGGACCATGACTGGAGATGCTCTCACACCGGGAAATCAACAGGTCCTTGGTTTCTCTTCTCTTGCAGTTGCACTATCATCACCGAGGTGCTTAAGTATTTTTCTTGCATGTAATCCCTTTTCAGCCTTTTGAAAAAGTAAGTATATTATTTACATATGGATGACACGTAATCGACATCATTGTTTAAATAACGGACTGATCAATTTGTCCTATTTATCTTTAAACTGAAGACGCACACGACGGCACAATGCAGTTCACAAGCCGGTTTCAACGAATTGTCTCCAACCTTGTTACTTTTGTGATGTTTTGGTGCAAAACAAAAGATACCTTTTAAATTAAGAGTGTCTTGTAATTTTTTTTAAGTGTCTTTGTACTGTGTAACCAAAATATCACAATGATGACGAGAAAAAATAATGCAAGGATCTGAACAAATGGAAGAACTACAACTATTGCCAAAATTTGGGGAATAACGTACCTGCTATATCTTATGTAACTTGTCTTTTAAAACTATCACAAAAACAACGATGTAACCAAAGATAACCATGATGTGTGTCTGTTAGCTGGATGAAAATGGAGCGGATACGGATGGAACTGGGTGGTGCCACATTTGTTTTCATATTTTTCTGCGGAAGCGGAAACGAATAGAGTAACCCCGGAAACAAATACAGAAACAAATATTGTCGGAAACAGATACAAACCAAGCGAACCCTTGAATAATGCAGGAAAACTCAAGCAAACTAATAAACTTGTCAAGTTTTTAAGATGAAATAAACTAAAGTATAATATAGTGTTTATAAGTTATCAACTCTGGTAAAAACATATCTACTACCGTCCCTAACCCTAGGGCAACACTGAAATGCCGAACTAGGAATGTCTCGAGAGGGAGATGCTATGCAAGTATGTAGGGCCTAAACATGGTCACTTCAGATGCTTTTCTTTTTTTGTTTAGATCTTGGGTTGTGCCTCAGTGTTCCCAGTAAAATTGTTATGCCTCCTGCATTCAGATAGCATCGCGTTGCAAAAAACGGAAAGTTCCGTATTAGCGGAAACGGAATTTCCGTGTCCGCAGTCGTTCCGCCGGAATACGCTGTTCCGTTTCCGTTTCCACATAAAAGTTTCGATTCCCGTTTTTGTTTTGCAAAATTCCGTTTCTGCTTCCGTATTTCCGTTCCATTTTCGTTTTTTGGCTGAAAAGTCGAAAAGTTTCCGCTCTGTTTTCATCCCTATTCACGCAAATGTGTTTCGGAACAACACATCTGGGTACATTGCCCTTTTTAAAGCAAATCTGGGTACATTGCCTTAGGACTACATTTGGGTCTTGGGCCACAGAATACGCTCAGGTCAAAGTAGCAGAAACTCAATTTTGGGCTAATTGCTACCAGCGGCAACTTCTCGATTTCACTGCCCAATTAACCCATTTCGATAACCGTGGGCTTACATTGCCTTAGAAAGTTTAGGTCACAGAAAGCGCTCAACAACTATTGCCGTGGGGTTCTAAGGCAATGTACCCAGCACTCCTTCCATAACTTGTTCCAATCTCCCAAGCACTAAATTTGAACAAGGAAAAGTTTACTCCTTTTGCCTTAAAAGTGACATCTTATGCTGCAGTCCAAGCGTTTCACATATATTTGAACATGGACACATGACTAAAGGGTCAAGTTTTATGAACCCTAAAGATCGCAAGCCAACTTACATCACCAATTAACTCATCAAATTCACCGAAAAAATACATATCGGTTTCTTCTTCTGCACAGAGATTCAGACTTTCAAACCGATCTTCCAATTATTTCTCATGTCCAGTATAACCCAATCCACTGGCCTCATATTCCATCGTCACCCCATCCACTTTTGATGTGTTATGGGACGTACTCCACCAGCAACGCTCTACACCACCATGCCTGTCTCCGGAGTGATGTGTGAGTAGTTCCCCACGGGACTACGGGTCCATAACAATAGCTAGATGGTAGTCTCTCCACTTTGTGCTATCATGTTTAGATCTTGTGAGCTGCCTACATGATCAAGATCATATTTTTATCTAATGCTACATGTTGGGATATCTAGTAGTGAGAATGATACAAGAAGATCAAGAAGTGAGAAAAGTTTAACCTTGGGGAGGCTCCCCATGGACCCTCCCTGCATATATCAAGAAGACTCATGCGTCTAAGCTTGGGGATGGGGCATCCCCTTCTTCATCAACAAATTATCAGGTCATCAGTAGTGAGACTATATTTTTATTGCTTCACACTTTATGTGCTATTCTTAGAGTGTCTGTGTGTTGATCATAACTAAGTTGGATCCTAGCATTCTTGTGTGGGAGAGAGACACGCTCCGCTTTTTCCTAGAATACTCCTGTTCTTCACTTATATTTGCTGAGTATTCTGTTTATGTTCTGTAAGCTTCTAGCTCTTGTTTTTCATGTATCTCTTGTTCAGAGCTATTAGTTCTTTTGTAGAAAAAACTATCTTGCTTCACTTATATTTGTTTGGGGAGTTGTTTAAATAAGTTGATTGGTGTTTGGTTGGAACATAAAATGTTATGCATGTGGTAGTGGTATAATGAAAAATTTGCATAGTCTTGTGGATCATTGAACTGTGATAACTTGATTCCTTACAAATGTTCTGAGATATTAAATAAATAGATGTTAATGCTTGATGGTTACTTAAGTTAAAATTTATTAGTGGTTGTTGCCGTTAAAGCTTGTTCCGTACTACAAACTCTACTAATTGTTGAAGGTGTAGTTGGTCTTGATAGATTTTCCTGTCTAAAAGTAATTTGTAATAACATAATTGTGTGCTAAGGTCGAGGGATCTAACAGGGTACTTGTGCCGCCGTGAATGGCCCTCCTTGGAGTAAATTTTAATCATGCTCTTAATGTTGAACCTGCTAGTTGTTTGCAATAATCTTCTGAGTTCTTTTTGACTAATATTGAGCTACGGTTTTGGCACTTCCACCATCCAAAATTTTCTAGCCTCTTCGGTGTTGTGCATTGCCTTCTTCTCACATTGAGAGTTGTTGCATACTTCGCCAGTACATCCAAACCCAGTGGGAGGAATTCCTCTTGTTCTCCTACACATAAGCCTATACATCTTCCTCAAAACAGCCACCATACCTACCTACCACAGAATTTTCATAGCTGTTCCGAGATATATTGCCATGCAACTTCCATCTTACATTACATGACTAGTTGTCATTCATCATTTTATTTATTGCTTTGCATGATTCTATACAGCTGATGTGTGGTTTTACCCATGTTACGCTAGATCATTGCACATCCTGGTACACTAGCAGAGGCATACAATTTTATACATCATATTTTGTTTATTATGAGTCATTTGTACAAAAAGTGTGTTGTCATTTTAGGATGTTGCCCCTACCTGTGAGCGAGAGAAAAGTGAAAGAGCCATGGAGGCCATCGAAAAGCAGAAACAGAAAAATAAAAAAATAGAAATAAAGAGAGAGTGGGCAACATTACTATCCTTTATTGCACACTTGTGCTCATGTTAGAACCTGCATTTCAGAGTCATCATATTTGTGCTCATGCTGTAGCATCTAGTCTTCAGAGTTATTACACTTGTGCTAGTAGCACCCGTGCTTCAGAGTTTTCATACTTGTGCTAGTAGCACCTATACATCATTGGAGAGAGTTTTCATGTTTTACTAGTATAACTATGTGGGAATTTTCATTATAGAACTTGGGTTGTATATTCCAATGATGAGCCTCCTCAAAAGTGCTCTAGGTCTTCATGAGCAACCGAGCTAGATGCACCCCCACTCTTTCCATTGGAGAGCTTTCATATACATATAGCTCTAAGTGCATCCGTTGCATGACAATCACTACTCCTTGCATAGCTTCGATTATAAGACTTTCTCTTATCTAATGATCATTTTTTTAGCTGTGTGAGACTTTTTTCCATTGGCCTTCCAAACCTCCATTAACGTTCTTTTTGCCATAACATCCTGGTGCCAATACCTAATGCTTACGCTCACCGGTTGAGTAGACTTTGAAACAGTTGATTCATGACGTTCATGTTTATTTTTACTTGACTGGATCCCTTTTATGTTGTGAAAAATTGCTTGATGCTTGAATAGAAGGATAGAACTTCTACTCTGAATACTTAAATCATCTCTAATGAATCTTGTATGGTTTCATGTCTCCAAAGCATCATCCATGAAAGGTTTTAGTTTATTTAACTGTCTTGCTTTATCATTGTTTGTTTAATATCAATTATAGACATTTACTTTGAATGATTTGATCTCAGTTCACATGTTGTACATTACTATTTGATCAAGATTATGTTGGTAGCATGTCACTTCAAAAATTATCTTTTGTTATCGTTTACCTACTCGAGCACGAGTAGGAACTAAGCTTGGGGATGCTGATACGTCTCAAACGTCTATAATTTTTGATGTTTCATGATTGTTTTATACCAAATGCTACATGTTTTATTTACACTTTATATCATTTGTATGCATTTTCTGGAACTAACCTATTAACAAGATGCCACAGTACCAGTTCCTGTTTTCTGCTGTCTTTTTGTTTCAGAAATCCTAGTCAGGAAATATTCTCCAAAAGACCTGAAAATTTACGGGATTTATTTTTGCGAAGGAACCAGGCCACTGCCCGAAGGAGAGGTCCAGGGGACCCACCACCAGAGGAGGCGGCCTGGGGGCGCGGCCTAGGGCTGGCCCGCACCCCAAGATCGTGTGGCCCCCCTGGTGGTCCCCTGGTGCCGCCCTATCGCCTATAAATTGCTCCTTCCCCGAAAATCCTAAGTACGCGAACAAAAATTCACGAAAAGTTCCGTCGCCGTTGTCATCATCAACCCTAGTTTGGGAGGGTTCTGAAGCTCTTCCCGACACCCTGCCAGAGGGGGAGATCATCACCGGAGGGCTCTACACCACCATGCCTGCCTCCGGAGTGATGCGTGAGTAGTTCCCCACGGGACTACGGTTCCATAGCAGTAGCTAGATGGTACTCTCTCCACTTTGTGCTATTATGTTTAGATCTTGTGAGCTGTCTACATGATCAAGATCATCTTTATGTAATGCTACATGTTGTGTTAGCTAGGATCCGATGAATTGTGAAGTTATGATCAAGTTTGTTCATCTATCTATACATATGTGTTATTTATATTCTTTCATGCTCTCCGTTGTTACTAGATGTTTTGGCCAAGTAGATGCTAGTAACTCCAAGAGGGGGGTATTTATGCTATATAGTGGGTTCATGCCTCCTGTGTGTTTGGCTCGAGTTGACAGAAACGACTAAGACCGAGGATGTGCCGTTGCCACTAGGGAGAAAACAACTTTGCTATGTCTACGTGTCATTTGCATTGTTTACATTACACACTTTGACTATTGCAATAATCTGTTGCTTGCAACTTAATACCTGTGGGAGACGTGGATACTATTTCACCGGTGGATTATTAGTTATAGATGCAGCTAGCAAGCGGTCTATGTATATTGTTGTAATGCCCATTATATTTCACAATAAACATGTTCTTGTCATAATATGCATTGTCATGCCATTACACTTTGTCAATTGCCCAGCTGTAATTTCTTTACCCAACATGTTAGTTTGTTGTATGGAAAGATACCTCTAGTGAACTGTGGACCCCAGTCCTTTATTTTACACTGATATAAATACCGTTTCCTCCACGTTCTTGATGGCGTGTTAACGGTAGAGTGTTTTATTACTTCCCAGCAACAGCACCAGAAGATCTGCTTGTTGATCGTGACAACACACGTTCATTGGGAGACCCCAAGAGGAAGGTATGATGTAGTGCAGCAGCAGTTTTCCCTTGAAATATGACCAAGGTTTATCGAACCAGGAGGACACGGAGGTTCTTCAGAAGGTTGTCAGCGGCACAGCTGACGTGGAACCTACACACAACACAAGCAAACTACTTTGCCCCAACAAAACAGAGAGGTTGTCAATCTCTCCGGCTTGCTGAAAACAAAGGATTAAACGTATTGTGTGGAAAACAGTAATGAGTGCAGAAAGTAACAGAGAACAAATGATTGCAGTTGGTGGTTTTATCAGTATGAGTAAATGGACCGGGGTTGATGACGTGAAACACACGTTCGTTGGGAGACCCCAAGAGGAAGGTATGATGTAGTCAGCAGCAAGTTTTCCCTCAGAAAGAAACCAAGGTTATCGAACCAGTAGGAGCAGCAACTCTTCAGAAGGTTGTCAACAGCGCCAGAAAAATAGCTGTCGCAGGGAGTCTGGACTGTTGACGTGGAATCTGCACACAACACAATCAAACTACTTTGCCCCAACGAAACAGTGAGGTTGTCAATCTCACTGGCTTGCTGAAAACAAAGGATTAAACGTATGGTGTGGAAAATGAGTATTAAATTGCAGAGAATGAAAAAGGAACAGTATGCAGTTTATGGTTGTTTAATCAGTGTAAAAGAATGGACCGGGGTCCACAGTTCACTAGTGGTGTCTCTCCATAAAAGATAACTAACATGTTGGGTAAACAAATTACAGCTGGGCAATTGACGAATAGTGAGCGCATGACAATGCATATACATGACATGTTGACTACTATGATATTTAATTGGGCATTACGACATAATACATAGATCGTTATCCAACAGTATCTATGACTAATAATCCACCGCCGGGTTGTCATCCGAGTCCCCCGTTGGTATTAAGTTGCAAGCAACGGATAATTGCATTAAGTAAAGTGCGTAATGTAAACAAACACATATGCCCGTGGACATAGCATCGTTAGGTTATCCCTAGTGGCAACAGCACATCCACAACCTTAGAACTTTCTGTCACTGTCCCAGGTTAAACGGAGACATGAACCCACTATCTAGCATAAATACTCTCTCTTGGAGTTACAAGCATCTATTTGGCCAAAGCATCTACGAGTAACGGAAAGCATGCAAGATCTTAAATAACATATAAGATAGATTGATAATCAACTTGACATAATATTCAATATTCATCGGATCCCAGCAAACACAACATGTAGCATTACAATAATATGATCTTGATCATGTAGGGCTGCTCACAAGATCTAAACATGATGGCACAAAGTGGAGAGACAACCATCTAGCTACTGCTATGGACCCGTAGTCCAAGGATGAACTACTCACGCATCACTCCGGAGGCAGGCATGGCGATGTAGAAGCCTTCGGTGACGATTCCCCTCTCCGGCAGGGTGCCGGGAAGAGGTTCTGACCCCTCCCGAGCTAGGGTTGACGACGACGGCGTCTTGATGTCTACGCACGCTTCTATTCCTGTAGACAGTGTTGGGCCTCCAAGAGCAGAGGTTTGTAGAACAGCAGCAAGTTTCCCTTAAGTGAATCACCCAAGGTTTATCGAACTCAGGGAGGTAGAGGTCAAGGATATCCCTCTCAAGCAACCCTGCAATTAAGATACAAGAAGTCTCTTGTGTCCCCAACACACCCAATACACTTGTCAGATGTATAGGTGCACTAGTTCGGCGAAGAGATAGTGAAATACAAGTGATATGGATGATTACAAGTAGTAATTGCAATCTGGAATAAAGATGGCAGCAAGCAAACATGTAGCAGAACTTGTTGTAAACGGTGTTTCGATGCTTAGAAACAAGGCCTAGGGATCATACTTTCACTAGTGGTATCTCTCAACATGTTAGCACAACTGAATGCAAATAAATGATACTCGGGATTATTCCCTTCTTGATAACACAAGAGTACTATGTGTAGGGCTGCAAAAGCACTCCTCAAAGTCTGAGTAAACAAACACCACAATTCCCAAGAATAAGCCATGATAAATATCTAAATTATTCATAGAGTCACACAAGTACCCACACTGTCACCTTGATACCGTGTTGTCACAATGACTCCAGAAACTAGACAAAATCACTTGAGTAGCATAAACATTATATGATTCAGCGATACTAGCAATACACATGATCACATAAAGATCACACCATGGGAGAGAGAGATGAACCACATAGCTACCGGTAGAGCCCTCAGCCTCGGGGGAGAACTACTCCCTCCTCATCATGGGAGTCAGCAGCGGCGATGAAGATGGCGGTGGTGTCGATGGAGATGACTCCGGGGGCAATTCCCCGTCCCGGCGGCGTGCCGGAACAGAGACTTCTGTCCCCCGAAACTTGTCGTCGATGGCGGCGGCGCTGCGGAACTCTTCTGGAAATATGACTTGTTTTTAGGGTTTTCGCGTCGAGGAATATATAGGCGAAGGGGCGGCGTCGGTGGAGTCCCGAGGGGCCCACCCACCTGGTGGCGCGGCCCACCCGCGCGCCACCATGTGGTTTGGCCACCTCGGCGCCCTCCTTCGTCTCTCCTTCGGACTCCGTGACGGTGCTGGAAAAATAGGGACTGGCCTTTTGTTTCGTGCAATTCCGAGAATATTCGCAGAAGTACTTTTCTGAAACCAAAAACAGCAGAAAACAGGGAACTGGCACTTGGCATCTTGTTAATAGGTTAGTCCCAGAAAATGCATAAAAGTGATATGAAGTGTATATAAAACATGTAGCAATGGTATAATATAAGCATGGAACATCAGAAATTATGATACGTTGGAGACGTATCAAGCATCCCCAAGCTTAGTTCTACTCGTCCTCGAGTAGGTAAAACGATAACAACAAATAATTTCTGAGGAGACATGCTTTCACACAATCTTGATCAATATATTGCAAGGCTCATGTCATGAATGAAGTGACTCAAAGCAATGATCTATAGTTTGCTAACAATAGATAAAGAGTAAACAATGAATCATATAAGCAAAAACTTTTCATGAATAGTACTTTCAAGACAAGCATCAAAAAGTTTTGCATAAGAGGTAACTCATAAAGCAATAGATTCAAAGTAAAAGGCATTGAAGCAACACAAAGGATGATTAAGTTTCAGCAATTGCTTTCAACTTGTAACATGTATATCTCATGGATAGTTGTCAACATAAAGCAATATAACAAGTGCAATAAGTAAACATGTAAGAATCAATGCACACAAAGTTGACACAGTGTTTGCTTCTAAGATAGAAAGGAGTAGGTAAACTGACTCAACATAAAGTAAAAGATAGGCCCTTCGCAGAGGGAAGCAGGGATTAAATCATGTGCTAGAGCTTTTTAAGTTTTCGAAAGCATATAGAGAGCACAAAATAAGTATTTGAGAGGTGTTTGTTGTTGTCAACGAATGGTAGTGGGCACTCTAACCCCCTTGTCAACCAGACTTTCAAGAGCGGCTCCCATGAAGGACGTTATCTCTACCAGCAAGGTAGATCATCCCTCTTCTCTTTTGTTTACACATGTATTTTAGTTTCTTTATAGTGACACTCCTCCCAACCTTTTGCTTACACAAGCCATGGCTAACCGAATCCTCGGGTGCCTTCCAACATTCACATACCATGGAGGAGTGTCTATTTGCAAATTAAGTTGCTTACTGATAAATCAGGGCAAAACATGTGAAGAGAATTATTAATGAAAGTTGTAATTAATTGGGGCTGGGCACCCCGTTGCCAGCTCTTTTTGCAAATTATTGGATAAGCGGATGTATATGCCACTAGTCCATTGGTGAAAGTCTGTCAGAAGTAAATGACAAGATTGAAAGATAAAACACCACATACTTCCTCATGAGCTATAAAACATTGACACAAATAAGGAGTAATAAAGTTTTGAATAGTTTAAAGGTAGCACATGAAATATTTACTTGGAATGGCAGGAAATACCACATAGTAGGTAGGTATGGTGGACACAAATGGCATGGGTTTTGGCTCAAGTTTTGGATGCACGAGAAGCATTCCCTCTCAGTACAGAGTTTAGGCTAGCAAGGTTGTTTGAAGCAAACACAAGTATAAACCGGTACAGCAAGAATCACATAAAAACATATTGCAAGTATTATAAGACTCTACACTGTCTTCCTTGTTGCTCAAACATTTTACCAGAAAATATCTAGACCTTAGAGAGAACAAATATGCATCCCAAGTCTCAACAAGCTCTACGGTAGTTCTCCACTACTAGGCTTTAACTACATGATGCAAGAGCTTAAACATGATCTACTTGAGAGCTCAAAACAATTGCAAAGTATCAAATCGAAACAAGACAATGATCTACAAGAATGCATATGTCTTTTCCAATACCAACTACTACATGTAGCATTTTCTTTCTTCCAAACAAACACCAATCAATTTATTTAAACATAAACTCTCCAAATGATAATATAATGCAGCAAGAGAGTATTTATAAACAAGTGCTAACAGCTCGAAGAGATGCATGAAAAACAGGAGCTAAAAGCACTGCAGTAGCTAGTTAAGAATACTCAACAAATATAAGTGAAGAACATGAGTATTCACATGAAAAAGCGGAGCGTGTCTCTCTCCCACACAAGGATTGCTAGGATCCGAATTTATTCAAACAAAAACAAAAAAATAAAAGCACACAGACGCTCCAAGTAAAGCGCATAAGATGTGAAAGAATTAAAATATAGTTTCACTAGAGATGACCTGATAAGTTGTTGATGAAGAAGGGGATGCCTTGGGCATCCCCAAGCTTAGACGCTTGAGTCTCTCTGAATATGGTTGGGATGAACCACGGGGGCATCCCCAAGCTTAGGCTTTTCACTCTTCTTGATCACATAATATCACCCTTCTCGCTTGATCCTTGAAAACTTCCTTCACACCAAACTCAAGACAGTTCTCATTAGAGGGTTAGTGCATAATCAAAAATTCTCATATTCTGTAATGAACAATCATTCCCAAAGCTTCTGGACATTAGCTACAGCCACCAATGCTTTGTGGAGCAAAGAAATCCACACAAACATCGTAAAAGAGCGAATGCAAAACAAAAGGCAGAATCTGTCAAAAACAGAACAGTCTGGAAGACGAATTTTTTCGAGGCACTTAAGTTGCTCAGATGGATCTGGCCAAAATAATGAAAGTTGCGTACATATCTCAGGAAGATGCGTGATTTTTAGAATTTTTCGAATTTTCTACAGGGAGAAAAGCTCAAATTCGTGACAGCTAAAAATCTGTTACTGCGCAGAAATCCAAATCTTGCATCAACTTTCAATATAGAACTTTACTTGGCACAACAATGCGATAAAATAAAGATACAAAGGAGTTGCTACAGAAGTACAAAACTCCTTGACTCAAAGAAAAAAAAATAACAGCAAATAAAAACGATGGGTTGTCTCCCATAAGCGCTTTTCTTTAAAGCCTTTTAGCTAGGCATAGTGATTTTGATATGCTCTCATATGTATAAGAGTTGAATATAAGAGAGCAAAAAGCAAATAAAACACATTTAAATCTAACACTTCTATGCATAGGAGTCTTGTAAGAAAACAAGTCAATGAAGAACAAAGTGACTAGCATAGAAAGGCAAAACAAGTGTAACTTCAAAAATTTCAACATAAAGAGAGAAGACTTAATATTATTGTGATATATGAAATCGTGTCTCCCTCTCTCATAAGGACCAGTAGGTCTTAAAGTACCCAGCAAATAAAAGCAAATCAAGAGAAAGCTCAAAACATTCATCATAAAGAGAAGAATTTAGTAACATGAAGATTTCTATAACCATACTTTCCTCTCTCAAAATAATTTTCAGTGGCATCATGAATAAACTCAACAATATAGCTATCACATAAAGCATTCTTATCATGATCCACATGCATAAAAGTATCATTACTCTCCACATAAGCATAACATATCATTAGTAATAGTGAGAGTAAAAGTATCACATCCATCATTGTAATCATCATAAATTGCAGGCATAGTATAATCATAATAAACTTTATCCTCCATAGTAGGTGGCACCAAAATACCACTATCATTATAATCATCATATATTGGAGGCAAAGTATCATCAAAGAAAATTTTCTCCTCAAAACTTGGGGGACTAAAAATATCATATTCATCACAACCAGCTTCCCCAAGCTTAGACTTTCATAGCATTAGCAATAATGGTGTTCAAAGAATTTATAGTAATACCATTGCTACCATCATGCAAACAAGCCTCCATAGGTTTTTTAATTTTCTCTTCAAAAGCATCATGTCCTAATTCAATATAAAGTTCATAAAGATCTCTAATTTTTTTGTTGTTTTCCATTAAGCCTAACTAGTGAAAATAAAAACAAGAAACAAAAAGAAATAATTGCAGAATCTAAAGGAGATACCTTCCAACACTTACCTCCCCGGCAACGGCGCCAGAAAATAGCTTGATGTCTACGCACGCTTCTATTCTTGTAGACAGTGTTGGGCCTCCAAGAGCAGAGGTTTGTAGAACAGCAGCAAGTTTCCCTTAAGTGAATCACCCAAGGTTTATCGAACTCAGGGAGGTAGAGGTCAAAGATATCCCTCTCAAGCAACCCTGCAATTAAGATACAAGAAGTCTCTTGTGTCCCCAACACACCCAATACACTTGTCAGATGTATAGGTGCACTAGTTCGGCGAAGAGATAGTGAAATACAAGTGATATGGATGATTATAAGTAGTAATTGCAATCTGAATAAAGATGGCAGCAAGCAAACATGTAGCAGAACTTGTTGTAAACGGTGTTTCGATGCTTAGAAACAAGGCCTAGGGATCATATTTTCACTAGTGGTACCTCTCAACATGTTAGCACAACTGAATGCAAATAAATGATACTCGGGATTATTCCCCTTCTTGATAACACAAGAGTACTATGTGTAGGGCTGCAAAAGCACTCCTCAAAGTCTGAGTAAACAAACACCACAATTCCCAAGAATAAGCCATGATAAATATCTAAATTATTCATAGAGTCACACACAAGTACCCACACTGTCACCTTGATACCGTGTTGTCACAATGACTCTGGGAACTAGATACAATCACTTGAGTAGCATAAACATTACATATGAATTCAGCGATACTAGCAATACTCATGATCACATAAAGATCACACCATGGGAGAGAGAGATAAACCACATAGCTACCGGTAGAGCCCTCAGCCTCGGGGGAGAACTACTCCCTCCTCATCATGGGAGTCAGCAGCGGCGATGAAGATGGCGGTGGAGTCGATGGAGATGACTCCGGGGGCAATTCCCCGTCCCGGCGGCGTGCCGGAACAGAGACTTCTGTCCCCCGAAACTTGTCGTCGATGGCGGCGGCGCTGCGGAACTCTTCTGGAAATATGACTTCGTTTCTTAGGGTTTTCGCGTCGGGAGGAATATATAGGCAAAGGGGCGGCGTCGGTGGGGGTCCCGAGGGGCCCACCTCACCTGGTGGCGCGGTCCCACCCTTGGCCGCGCCACCATGTGGTTTGGCCACCTCGGCGCCCTCCTTCGTCTCTCCTTCGGACTCCGTGACGGTGCTGGAAAAATAGGGACTTGGCCTTTTGTTTCGTGCAATTCCGAGAATATTCGCAGAAGTAATTTTCTGGAAACAAAAACAGCAGAAAACAGGAACTGGCACTTCGGCATCTTGTTAATAGGTTAGTCCCGGAAAATGCATAAAAATGATATAAAGTGTATATAAAATATGTAGCAATTAGTATAATATAAGCATGGAACATCAGAAATTATAGATACGTTGGAGACGTATCACGTCTCTGGATCTTTTCGTGGATATTTGCTCAGGTACTTAGGGTTTTCGCGTCGGGGGAATAAGTAGGCGAAAGGGCGGTGGCTGCGGACCCCCGAGGGCCCACACCACCCCAGGGCGCGACAGAAGGGGGCCCGCACCCTAGGTGCGTGTGGCCTCCTGGTGGCCCTCCTCTGCTGCTCCTTCGCTCCGTCAGGCGTGTTCTGGAAAAATAGGCACCCCCGTGTAGTTTCATCCAATTCCGAGAATATTTCCAGACTAGCTTTTCTGGAATACGAAAACAGCAGAAAACAGGAACTGACACTTCGGCATCTTGTTAATAGGTTAGTCCCAAAAAATGTATAAAAGTGATATAAAGTAGATGCAAACCATGTAGCAATTGGTATAAATAAGCATGGAACATCAAAAATTATAGATACGTTTGAGACGTATCAGGGGTCCACAGTTCACTAGTGGTGTCTCTCCATAAAAGATAACTAACATGTCGGGTAAACAAATTACAGCTGGGCAATTGACAAATAATGAGCGCATGTGATATAAAGTAGATGCAAAACATGTAGCAATTGGTATAAAACAAGCATGGAACATCAAAAATTATAGATACGTTTGAGACATATCAGGGGTCCACAGTTCACTAGTGGTGTCTCTCCATAAAAGATAACTAACATGTCGGGTAAACAAATTACAGCTGGGCAATTGACAAATAATGAGCGCATGACAATGTAATATATGACAAGATGATTATTATGAGATTTAATTGGGCATTACAACAAAGTACATAGGCTTGCTATCCAACGCATCTATGCCTAAATAATCCACCTTCCGGTTAGCATCCGCACCCCTTCCGGTATTGAGTTGCAAACAACAGATTATTGCATGAAGTAAAGTGTGTAATGTAAACAATGCAAATGACACGTAGACAATGCATCATTGTTTTATCCCTAGTGGCAACAGCACATCCACAACCTTAGTCGTTTCTGTCATCTCGAGCCCAGATTACTTGAGGCATGAACCCACTATCTAGCATAAATACTCCCTCTTGGAGTTACAAGCATCTACTAGCAACGGAGAGCATGCAAGATCATAAACAACATAAATAGATAGATTGATAAACAACTTGCTCATAGTATCAATATTCATCGGATCCCAGCAAACAAAACATGTAGCATTACAATAAGATGATCTTGATCATGTTAGGCAGCTCACAAGATCTAAACATGGAGGTACAAGGTGGAGAGACAACCATCTAGCTACTGCTATGGACCCGTAGTCCAAGGATGAACTACTCATGCATCACTCCGGAGGCAGGCATGGCAGTGTAGAGGCCTCCGGTGAGGATCTCCCCTCCGGCAGGGTGTCGGGAAGAGCTTCAGAACCCTCCCGATCTAGGGTTGATGACGGCGGCGGCGACCGAACTTTTCGTGGAATATGATCGGTGTTTTTAGGGTTTTCGGGACATCGGGAATATATAGGTGAAAGGGCGGCGTCGGAGGGCACCCGAGGCGGCCACGCCAGGGCTGGGCACGGGCCCACCTCTGACCGCGCCCAGGGTTGGCGTGGGCCCCTCGTGGCTCTTTGGCATCTCCCCCTTTTGGCTTCTAGAGTCTTCCGGTGAAATACGTACGCCTGTTGATTTTTGTCCAATTCCGAGAATATTTTGCGACTAACTTTTCTGAAAGAGAAAAACAGCAGAAAACAGGAACTGGGATTTCGGCATCTTGTTAATAGGTTAGTTCCAGAAAATGCATAAAAATGCTATGAAGTGTAAATAAAACATGTAGCAATTGGTATAATAACAGCATGGAACATCAAAAATTATAGATACGTTTGAGACGTATCAGTTCTGCACTCATTTCCTCGTTGTCCATTTTTGCATTTATTATTGTTCTCCACACCATATATTTAACTCTTTATATTCGGCAAGCCAGGGAGATTGACAACCTTCCTGTTACGTTGGGACAAAGTATTTTGATTGTGTGTGCGCAGGTCCAAGTCTCCCATCAAGACACTTTTCTGACGCTTGGTTGACACCGTGCTGCAGCTCTTCCAGCTCCTACTGGTTCGATAACCTTGGTTTTGTAATCAAAAGAAATTTGCTACTTCATACCTTCCTCTTAGGGTTTCCAACGGGCGGTTGAGGCTGCATCACCCGTCTGTGTACTACAACAAGCTCTACTACAACAAGCTTTACCCGTCTCCGGTGAGGGAGGGGTGAGGACGGCGGCGCACCTTCGGCTCGCTTCAGTGTTTGTAGTCGTCGTTAGGTGGTCCGAAGACGTATTTGTAATTTTTATTACTTTTAGAATTTTTTGTACCGTTGTTGATGATCAATAGATTGGTCGGCCTTTGCGCAAAAAAAAAAAAAATCTGCAAGGAACAGGTCTAGATCACCGGAGCCTCGTATCCACATCAAGAGCGGCAGAAAGTGGAAGTCCTGCACGATCCATCCGTCGATCTCGAACAAGGCCTTTAAGTAGCAAAAAATGCTACATTTTCATTTGCAACAAAAATCACCTTCTATGTAAAAAAAATCACGAACAAGCCAAAAAAAACATGTGTGTACAACATTATCAAAAAAATACGAAAATGCACAAACTTGTATCGACGCCTAATTTTTTTTGCAACATCTGGCGTGTGATTCCGCAACAAAAGTTTGTACGCGTTTTGCTACAATTTGGAAGCACGAAAATAACATAAAAAATCCGGAGAAAACACGCTTGTAGCA
This sequence comes from Poa pratensis, assembly GCA_947311845.1. NCBI lineage: Eukaryota > Viridiplantae > Streptophyta > Magnoliopsida > Poales > Poaceae > Poa > Poa pratensis. The sequence continues at coordinate 34,936,146 of CAMZMU010000069.1, forward strand.
AAAAAAAAAACGTACACAAAACTATGCAAGGGCATATTCGCTAGTCAAAAGGATGATTTTACCATTTAAAACGCTAGAATTGCGCGTCAATTCTGCACAAGGAGCGTCGTGTCCACATCAAGAGCGGCAGAAAGTGGATGTCCCGCACGATCCATCCGTCCATCTCGATCTGGACGGTATAAAGCGATCCATATCTCCCAGTCCCTCGTCCCTTACCCCGACGCCGCCGCTCTCCCTTTCCGGTCTCCTGACGGCCAGCCATGTCCACCGCCACCGCCGCTGCCGCAGCCGCATCGACCTCCATCTCTTCCTCCACCCGAAGCCGATCGTCTCCGTCTTCAAGGATCCTGGCGAAACACCGCAGATCTCTTCCTGCCAGACTCTTATCCTCCTCCCCATCGCAGTATCCCCTCGGCCCGGTCTCCGCCATGGTCACTCCTGGCGCCGCCGGTGAGGCGGGCTTCAGGAAAAAGCTTCTCATATTTGACGCGGAGGAGGACCTCGCGGCGTCTCTGGCCGAGCACACGGCGGGGCTGTCGGAGAAGTTCGCCGCCGAGAGGGGCGCCTTCACCGTCGTTCTCTCCGGCGGCTCTCTCATCAAGGCTCTCAGGTTATTTGACCTCTTAGAAAATCAATAACGAATAGCCTTTATTTTCACGGGCTTGAGGGTCCCGAAAAGGTCTAATCTTTGGGTATTGCAGGAAGCTGGCGGAGCCGCCGTACCTGGAAGCGTGGACTGGAGCAGATGGCACGTGTTCTGGGCGGATGAAAGGGTGGTGCCCAAGGACCACGCTGATAGTAACTACAAGCTCGCCATGGATGGATTTCTTTCTAAGGTATTCGCATAAATAATCTTTGATGAATTGTTGGGAGCTTGAAACTTGAGACAGAACTTAATGTAAAAAAATAGGCTGAGATAGAATGCGGAAATGGGGATCATGGTGATTATTTGAGTGATTCAATCTGTACATGTGGATGATGGGTTGTTTATGTGCTGTTCCGTGCGTTTTGTAAATGTTGGGCGATTGACTTACTGTGGCGGATAGTTTATGATAATGTAGAATACTAGGTTTACTAGAACTGAACCTAGTCCAGAAAAATACTAGAATTGGAGCGGCACATTGTTGCGGTAAACCTACTGTTGTTTTGTAATTTAGTGGTGCATTGACTGTGGTAGAAATATTTTGTGGAGCATCCACTATATTGTTTCTGGTTTCATCGACATAATATGCAATGACTGCTTGCGGGAAAAGATATTGGAAGGAATATTATTTAACTGTTCGTCAAACTTTTTTGTTCGGGGCTTTCAGTAAATCTGGTAAAACTGCCTTTTCTCTATAAAAAAACTGCTCGCCCAATTAAATATGTAAAGTTGTACTACGTTTGGTGATCGGTGAGTGAAGTTGTAGCAAGAAGTCTGAAACTGTCCAGAATTCAGAATGTGTGGGTTTGATCACAGTTTTGTATTTCAGATATTCTATTTATTGGATAGTCAATTCAATGGATGAAATAATTGAGGTGACGTGGATTCGTAGTTTGAAGGGGACTACAGTGGGCAAAAGCCAGCCTGCACCGAACCTTTTTATTAATCAAGATAGTTGCAAGCCCAGGGGAAAAAGAAAACCTTTACAAGTGGAAGGACAGAAAAACAAAAGAGATTACAAAAACATTTGTAGAAAATAATTACAAGGAGGAGCCAGGTGGCTCAACATGGTGGCCCAGTCTCTTATGAGAGTTTGTTGGGGTTGCGATGAGCTTCAGTTTTGCCCAAAGGTGTAGATCTTACGAACAACGGTAGATGACGGTATGAGGGTCTTCATGAATTTGATTAAAGATCATGCAATCTCCGCGCTTCCAAATATTCCATAGGATAGAGCATAACACAATGGATCGGGTTTTGTCTATGTAGTTGTCCGCCCATAACTCAGCTAGGCGAGTAGCTTGTTGGAGTAATATGCAAGGTGTCTTAAGGCATTCCAGATAGGTTCGGCTGAGGGGCAATGAAGTAGCATGTGATTGTTTGACTCAGTCTCATTATAGAAAGGGCAGGAGTCAGAATCTGCAATTCCCCGGCGAAAACGTCTGTCGTTAGCCAGAGCAAACAGATCGACTGGCTAGGCTTGGAACGAAATTGCGTACGCCAAATTAGCACTGATGGGCTTCCCGACTATCTTGCTTATACGTTTATCTGGAACTTGCAAGTTCAAATGAACTGTGGCCAAAAGAGAACGAATGGTAGCTAGTTCCATCATGGTCATGGTGGTTGAGGATGAACGGGTTGAAAGGCAAGATTCAGCATGTGGTTAGACATGACCTTATGAACCAAGGAGTTTTGTCGAATGACGTGGGAAAGAAATGTAGGAAAGAGGAGGCCAAAGTATTCTGACCATTCCAAAGGTCTAGCCAGAAGGATATAGCTTTTCCGTTTCCAATGGTGACCTGGGAAATGGATCTGAAGAGGGGTAGGCTAGAGACAATGTACTTCCAAACAATAGAATCGAGTCTATTATAGTCTCCAAGATCATGATTGTCAGTCCACCCAAGGAGACGATGAAATTAGCAACCTTAATATAAGCCACAGTAGAAGAGAACAAGCTAAGGTCAAAAGCACGAAGATGCGGCGATTCCAAGTAAGAGCCCAACCAAAATTTAATAAAGCGACAAGTGTAATCAAACAGAAGCAAACCAGCCGGATGTTCAAGCTTGATCCAAACAGAGGCCGGAGACCACAACTTTGACAATGGAGCAACAGGGAAACATACTGACGACGAGAAGTGCTAGAGGGCGTGAAGAAGAGCATCACCAGGGTCGTCATTGCAGGTGCCTTGGAAGGATGAGGATGCCAGGATCACCGGGGTCAAGGGAGACAAGAAACCTCGCTCTTAGGTGCCTTGGAACAAGCGGCGTTTTCGATCCACGGCTCATCCATGGTCATGGAGGCGAGTGCAGTGCGATGGAGGATGTACTTCAGGTCAGATGCCCTAGAGCGTGGCGAGGTTGAAGGTTGGGGTGAGCCACGAGGTGGGGTTAGAGGAAGGGGAGAGCGGATGCAGGCCGGTGGTTGCCCCACAGGGTACAGTGGCAGGCTAACCCGTTGGGTGGTGGAGCTTGGTGGAGCTCATGGCTAGGATTGTGGCTGCCGGTACCGTGGTGGTTGCCGGCGCGGCGTTGGGTGGCATAGGTGTCCGTGACCAGGTGCTTTTCTTAGCTTTGATTTTTAGCCGAGTGCAAGTGATGTGGCAGAGTGTCAACTAGAAATGCAAGCCGGGTGCATGCAGTATGTGGAGTTCAGCAAGCCTCGTTATTATGCAGTCACATGACATCGTATTTGGCACTCATATTTAGAAGAGTGATACCATTAGCTTTACTGAGACACATTATAACCGTTGTGAGAGAGCGGTCTTCCTGGGACTTTCTATTTGTCCAGAAAATAATATGTGCATTAACTATGTAGTCTAGCCTATATGTTTATTTTGTCAATCAAATTAAAACCGCATCTGCATTCCACATGTCATATTTTGTACAGTTGAATTCAACTTGAATCCATCTACATGTGTTACTACATAATTCTTAGAAGCTCGTATATGTATTATCATCATACTGCGATGATGCATTCTCATCATATATCTTCAATAAAAGTATTTACCTTTTTCTTATTCATGCCATAATTGTTCTCATTTTTTCCTGTGTGTTCAATATAGGTGCCAATCCCTGCTGACCAAGTTTATACCATGAATGATACACTGACAGCTGAGAGGGCTGCGGATGACTATGAAACTCGTTTAAATCAACTTATTAAGAATGGTGTGGTTGCATTGTCACCAGTAACTGGGTTCCCAAAGTTCGATCTTATGCTTCTGGGGATGGGTGCTGATGGCCATATTGCGTCCCTCTTCCCTGGCCATCCTATTGTCAACGAAAACCAGAAGTTAGTCACCTATGTCAAGGATTCTCCAAAGCCACCAGCAGAGAGAATAACATTCACATTCCCCGTGATCAATTCGTCCGCACATATTGCACTTATGCTCACTGGTGCTGGGAAAGCCGGTGCAGTTCACAAAGCGCTTTCAGGCAATGGAAGGTCATCAGATTTGCTGCCCGTTGAGATGATTGAGCCGCAAGACGGGGAAATGACTTGGTTCACTGACAAGCCAGCTATGACCATGTTGTCGAGCATCTGAAGTCCGTTCTGTTAGATATATTTGAAACTTCCACCTTAAGTATGAGATTTAGAGGAAATTCCGTTAGATCCGTAGAAAACTTGAGCTGTTTTCGTATAGTGCAGCTTATATGTGCCGCGCATAAGTATGAATCAAGTAATCGCCATTTTATGGGATCATTGTTCATTGCGTATTTAGATCAGTGTTCGTAGATTGTGTTCAGAATTTGGTGTTATATATATATATATTGTTTCGTTTCTACTCAGAATATGTTAACGAATATTTTCACACTTTGGGGACTAACGTTACTTTTATAGTGTTTTGCACTTGTCTAGCTCGCTTGCTTCACGCTTGCAATGATCTCGTCGGTATAATTTTGCAGAGCCTGTGTTAGGAACCCTGTAATACTTATTGCCGGTAGTTTCCATGGTGTTTGTGTAGGTTCAGATTGAACGTGTGAGAGGTGACATTTATGAGGCCTATTTCTAATTTTGCCATGATATAGTGCTGCCATTAATTTGGGAGCGGTGTTTTGACGCATGGGACTAAATACTCTCATTATGGAAAATAAAAATTAAATCCAGAGGCGAAGCCGGAGGCGACTGCGTCCCTCCGTCGAGCGCCGGCGAGGCCGGTGGTTCCCTCCTCCTCCGCTCGCTGCCTCGGCAGCGGGAGGGTGGGGGAACCCTGGTTCTCCGTTTCCGGCCTGTAGATAGGGTTAGGTTTTCTTGGGGCGCCGCCGGGGTGGTGGTGACGGCGCCGCGTCGGAATAAGTTGCTGCGGCTTCTCCCCCACCACGGCGTCTCTCAGGGCGGCGTGAAGGAGTCGACGGCGTCGTTTTCTTGCTGTTCGTGCGCGACGGCAAGATCTAGGTGCCTCTGCTGGATGCGTTCCGGAGAGGCTCTTGTTCCTGGAGGAGGTTGCCGAGGCGGTGGAGGCGCCCTTCTCCTTCAGATTTTGTTCCAAGGCCCCTTCCTCGCTTCGCCGTCGTCTGCTCCGGCGCCGGTGAGGGGCCTGGTGGAAGCTTGTACAGGAGCGTCATCGAGTGTTTGCGCTCGGCTCTGGCGCTGGGAAGGTCCGATGGTGGAGGATCTGGCACGGCTTGGCCGCTCCGGCGGTGGCTGGTGCTGGAGCTGGACGTGGGAGCGGCTTGGCTGTGCGTGTTCATCGGCAAAGGTCTCGTCGCTGGCAGCGAGCGGATTCTGCAGTCTTCTTCAATGTTGGAGGTCCTCCCTCTTCTAGGCGGCTGGCGGTTGGGCCTCTCTTCTCCGGCGGCTTCGTCGGCGACGAGGAGCTCTGGTGGTTCAGCGGCGCTCTGCTGCTGTAGTGCTTCGAGTTGGGTGCGCGCTATGCAAATCTGCGTATGTACTTCGTTTCTGTATCGGTTGATTATACGTAGCTTTGTACTTTAAAAAAAATTAAAATATAAAATAATCAACAATTTTTTTGGTGTAAATTCGGGACATTGTATGTTCACATATAAAGTTTTGCGAAGAAAAGATATTTTTGTGGCTTGTATAGAAAAGACAAAAAAATTGATGGAACAAAAAAAGGACAAATTTCAGTGCTCGAAATTGAGTTTTCATCCGACATTTTTTTGTCTTTTAAACACAGGCCACAAAAAAAATTGTCCTTTTCTTGAAATTTTGTGTGCAAACATAGAATGTCGGTAGGTACACATGATTATTTTTAATATTTTATTAAAATACATTTTTGAACACTGGGAATATATGGTCCTATGACCCAAATTGGATTTCCCCTGCCATTTGTGCTTATCATGGCGTATGTGGCGTGAGTAACTTTATGAACCTGGCAGTAGTTTCAACAGCGGCAGGAATAAACAGATCCATGTCGAAGGGTAAACGAGACTAATGTAAACATAAGCACATGAGGCCCCGTGCTGAATGATGATCTGTGTGAGAAGAGAAGCGATGCATTTTCGAGCTCAGGTGCCCCGGAATCGCTCCTACATGAACATGGCCCGGTTTCTCACGACGACAGGTGCAGTTCGCACGACGCTGCACGCGGGCTCGTCGGCGCCGGCCGAGTACTAAAATAGCATCGCGGTCTCCCGCCTGGGGAACACGGCGTCGTCGCGTTCGCTTCCACGGGCGCAAACGAACTAGTGCGATCCTCCGAACGATGCCGCTTTCGCCTGGTGCTCCAACGATTCTCAAGCGGTAGCAGGTGTCGGATTTTCAGCAGGTGGCCCGGTATCAAATTCGTGGCGGTCCAGCGGCTACGAGCTCAGTTAGCTGAAGGAACCAGTCACCGGGTCGTTGTTGCGTTGTAAGGACGATTCAGATGTCCCGACTTTCTTGTAATTAACAAGCGTATGTTGTACTACTAGCAGCTAGAGATTGAGTAGTTTTGTCCGAGTAATCATCGGTCGCACAACATCTAGCGCATGGGCGCACGCGTCTAGCTTAGTTTATGGTTACAGAATCGTCCAAAATCAGTGGCATCATGCCATCATCATCGACTAACACCATTGTGACATTACCCTCTTTATTAGAGCATCTCTAGTCGTGTCCCCAATATACTGTTCGGTACTAGTGACGAACGAGCGCTATTGGTGGTGCCGCCGCATGTTCTCATTTATGGGGTGCCTTTTTCTACTCGCGTGCCTAATAGGGTTTTTTTTCCTTTAAAAAGTGTTCAGATTCGGTCGATTTTCATCCAAATGAGCGCTATTGGTGGCGCCGCCGCATGTTCTCGTTTATGGGGGTGCCACGGGCATGCTCCCACGCGCCGGTCGTCTCCTCCGGGGAGGCACTGGTACATCTCGTCATTGTTCTACGCGATGTTGGAGTCGTCTGAGTTCGCGAAGGAGAGGAAGTCGTCGGAAGACCACCAATCCAAAGGCGGCGAATTGGATTCGCTCGTGGGGAAGAAATTAATAAGCCGCCGTTGGTACCCAGCTCCACCTCCCGATTCCAATACAACGACGACGCGGAGTATTGGGGGTCACGTCGCATCTCGCACGACATGTTGCTTCAACTCATGTCGATGTAGTCTAGACGCCCCTAGCCCGCGAGGCACGGCTAGGACGTGGACGACGTCGCGAGAAACGAAGCGATGACTTGCTGCGCCCGGTCGGGAAACCGAGACGTTTGTATGAATGAAGCTGACCGGCCGGTGGCCGCATTGATGCTTTGGCAGGGTTGTCTCTATGACAGGGTTGGACCGTCTGTCGGTGTGCGACGTGGCCTCGCACGTAGTTTCGCCCCGACGCGTCCAAACGGCTCCCAACGGATCAAGGTTGGCCTGGTAGTGCCGGACGTAAAATTTGTTACGAGTGTTAGCGGCTGGCGCGATATTACGTTTGACCCATCCATCCAATAATACTATTGGAGGCACGAGTAGAGATGTGTCACGACACTGACCCAGCCCACTGGGCCAGAGGCGGCCCAGGACCGTGTGAAGCCCACGTGAGCAGCGGAGGACTGGTCGTCTATGTTAGCTGGCGTGTGCGGCGTGTGAGGCATCAAGGAAGAACAAGCAGGACTCGGTCCTTGTAATCCCCTTCTCTCTCTTCTGGACTTGGTACTCACGATTCCTCTGGATCTGAGTGTTCTAAGTACTAAATCCTATTTGGTGCGCTGCCATTAGGTGTTGTATCGTAACAATTGGTATACAGAGCCTTCGATCTTCGGATCCTTACCCCAAAATTCCAGAAAAATTCCCCACAAAAAAAGTAGCTCGAAAAATTTCAGCGAGGCGGCGAATCAATTGGAGACGAGGTCTGGGTTGGGATCTCCCGTGAAATCCCTGGATTCTCTCTCTTATTGCGGTGGCGGTGTGCGGCTGCTTCATCATCAGCGGCGCGGGCGGCGTTTTGAAGTGGCGGCGGCGATTGTTCGGCTGCAGCTTGGCGTCTCGGAGAGGTTTCTGCTGTTCCTTTCAGTAGAGGTAAAATCCCTGCCCGAGGCTGAGTTGGTGTAGTTCGTGGCGAGCGGATCCCGGCGGCGGTACACGGAGTCCTTCATCACGGCGCGTGGAGCTCCAACCCTGACGGCCAGGGTGGTGGTCGTAGAGAATCAACAAGGCGCGATGTCGTCGACACTACAGGAAGTCGAGCAGCGCCTCGAACGCGCACTCGCGGGGCTGGCTTCCGCAGCTGAAGCCACAGCTCAGGCAAATGAATTGGCGACGCAGACTGCGTCGGCATGCCAGGAGCTGCGTGTTACTGCTGACAAGCTGCTCAAGTCGCAGGACTCTGTGATTCGAGTGGTTAATTCACTCGAGACACGAGTTGAAGGATTGGGGGCACGATTGGCGACATTGGAAAGTGCTGCACCTGATGCTCGTCCGTTCACCCCAGGCCCTGGAGGGCACCGTGAAGAAACTGAGGCCCAGGACACTGCTCATGAGCGTGTCCTGGCAAATGGTGCGTCCAGATTTACTTTACCACTGCTGAATGTTGCAGCTCCTGCTCATACTGTAGCTCGTAATGATAATTACCCTGGATCTCGTCAGGATAGATCACATAGAGATATTTTCCAGTCAGTTCGCATGCCCAAAACACATTTCCCTAAATTTGATGGAACTAATCCTAAAATTTGGAAAGAAAAGGCAGAGAAATACTTTAGCATGTTCAACATACCTGAGGAATACATGGTGGATTATGCCACCATCCATTTCAATGGATCGGCTGCTCTCTGGTTGCAAACCTATGAGGCACAGCATGCTGTTATAAGTTGGCCACAATTGTGTATTGCCATTTGCCAAAAGTTTGGTAAGGATATGTATTTTAGGCATATGACCAAAACTTTAAACATCAGACAAACAGGAGATGTGGAGTCATATTATACAGAATTTGAAGTTCTGATGCACCAACTGCTCACTCACAACAATACTTTAGATGAAACATTCTTTGTAGCAAAATTCTTGAAGGGTTTGAAACGTGATATTCGTGCTGCTATTATTCTACATCAGCCAAGAACAGTTGATGCGGCTATGTCTCTCGCTCTATTGCAGGAAACTGAAATGGCAGAGGCCAAACAATACTCATATACTCCAAAGAAGTGGCATAATCAAGCTGGACCTGGCAAATTGGGTTCATATCCTGTTGAACCTGCCAGTACATCGACTGCTGTCACTCTTTCTGAAGATAAAAATCAGCTGGCAAAACTAGCAGCTCTGAAAGCTCTGAGACGCCAGAGAGGTGAATGTTTCACATGTGGAGGCAAGTTTGCTCCTGGACACAAATGTCCCAAGCAAGTATCTCTAGCTGTTATGGAAGAATTATGTGCGGCTTTGCCTGATGACTCTGCTTCTGAATCTGAAAAGGAGGAGTCTCATTCTGAACCTTCTGATTCTGAACAAGCAAATATGATGAGCTTATCTACTGCAGCAGTACAAGGCTCCAGAAGTAAGAAGACAATGCGCCTATTGGGTCATGTAAATCAGCAACAGATTCTGATTTTGGTGGATTCTGGCAGTTCAGCCAATTTCATCAGCTCATCAGTTCTCGCTCAGCTACACTGTCAGACTATTGATGCTCCTGAAGTACAAGTCACCATAGCTAACGGCACAAAAATGATTAGCAACAAGGTCATCACAGATTTCAAGTGGGGGTGTAATGGTGTACAATTCACTACCTCGGTTCGTGTGCTGGATTTGCCCTGTTATGACATGATATTGGGTATGGAATGGCTATCTGAATTCAGTCCCATGTGGGTTGATTGGAAAATTAAGAAGATGAGGATTGTTGTCAATGAAAAACGAGTAACTTTGCGTGGTATCAAAGATAACACCACACACTGTCCCTCCATTTCTGAGAAGGAATTTCACAAGTTAGTCGAAACCAGTGCAGTGGCTCAGTTGATTCAGCTATCTATGGATGTGTCTGTGCCCACAATAACATCTGTACCAGATGAAATTCAGGAAGTGTTGCTTCAGAATAAGCATGTGTTCCAAGAACCTTCTCAACTGCCACCTTCAAGGGCTTTTGATCACAACATACCATTGATACCAGGTGTAGTACCAGTACACCGTAAACCATATCGATATACCCCGAGTCAAAAAATGAAATAGAGAAGCAAGTTACTGATATGTTAAAGGGGTGTTGTGCAACCAAGTAACAGCCCTTATGCTTCTCCGGTGTTATTGGTCAAGAAGAAAGATGGCAGCTGGCGCATGTGTGTCGACTATCGCCATCTGAATGCAATTACAATAAAAAACAAGTACCCATTACCAATTGTGGATGAATTATGTGGTTCCAAGTTTTTCACCAAATTAGACTTGCGCAGCGGTTATCATCAGATCAGATTACTCATGGGAGAGGAATTCAAAACCGCATTTCGCACACATCATGGTCATTGGGAATTCAAAGTCATGCCGTTTGGCTTATGCAATGCACCAGCAACATTTCAGGAAGCAATGAATGTGATATTTGCTCAACTATTGCGAAAAGGGGTACTCATATTTATGGACGATATACTAGTCTACACAAAGACAATGGCCGAACATATTCAGCTCTTGTCACAAGTTTTCAAGATTTTACAGCAACATCAGCTCTTTGTGAAGAAGTCTAAGTGTTCCTTTGCACAAACTTCACTTGAGTACTTGGGCCACATAATAAGTGAGCATGGGGTAGCTACTGATCCTAACAAGATCTTAGCAATTCAGAATTGGCCAATTCCAATGACTCTTAAGCAGCTGAGAGCTTTTCTGGGGTTGTGTGGATATTATCGCAAGTTCATCGAACATTATGGGTTGATCAGCCGAGCATTGACTGAATTACTGAAAAAGAATGTTCCCTTCCTCTGGACACCAGAAGTACAAGTTGCATTCTCAACATTACAAAAAGCATTAATGACTGCACCAGTCTTAGCACTGCCCAACTTCACAAAGCCATTTTGTTTACACACAGATGCCTCTGGTTTCGGTATTGGAGCAGTGTTGTCTCAGCAAGGACACCCAGTGGCATATTTGAGCAAGGCATTGAGTTCGCGAGCTCAAACTTTATCTACATATGAGAAGGAGTGTCTTGCACTGATTATGGCAGTGGAAAAGTGGAAATCTTATCTTCAGCACATGGAGTTCATTATATATACGGATCACAAAAGTTTGATACACCTTGATGACCAACAGTTGACCAACAATATACAACACAAAGCCTTCTGCAAGTTGCTGGGATTACAGTTTATTATAAAGTACAAACAGGGCTCAGCTAATGGGGCAGCAGATGCTCTATCTCGATGTGTGCAGACAAAAGAGGTCACTGCTATATCAATAAGCAAACCAAAATGGTTAGAAATGGTAATTGACAGCTATCAAAATGACACCCAAGCAAAACAGCTGTTGACAGAACTTAGTCTGAATAGTCCGAATGCACAAGGGTTTTCTCTCCATGAAGGAGTCATAAAATGGCATGACAGAGTTTGGCTAGGAAATTATGATGAAGCCAAACAAGCTATTTTACTAGCTCTTCACTCTAGTGGAATAGGAGGGCACAGTGGCATTACTGCAACATATAACAAAATCCGAGCCCTATTTGCATGGACCAACATGAAGCAAGACATTCAACACTATGTCTCTCATTGCACAGTGTGTCAACAGGCAAAAACAGAACATACCAAGCAGCCAGGGTTACTGCAACCACTGCCAATTCCTGAAAAGGCTTGGGATATAATAAGCCTGGATTTCATAGAAGGACTGCCGAAATCGTCAAGATTCGACAGTATATTGGTCATAGTGGATAAATTCACAAAGTATGCTCATTTTCTGCCACTGTCACATCCTTACACAGCAATGACAGTAGCAAGTACCTTCGTGGATAACATTTACAAATTACATGGATTGCCGAAAGTCATCATCTCTGATAGAGATAAAGTGTTTACAAGTGCACTCTGGCAACAGTTATTTAATCTTACAGATACAACTTTGAATATGAGTTCTAGCTACCACCCGCAAACTGACGGCCAGACAGAGCGACTTAATCAGTGCCTAGAGACATATTTAAGGTGCATGACACAGTCGTGTCCTTCCAAATGGTCCAAGTGGTTGTCCTTGGCCGAATACTGGTATAATACCACATATCACTCCGCTCTGGGCAAGACACCATTTGAAGTGCTGTATGGGTACAAACCTAAACATTTCAGCCTCCAGGATGGCATCTCAAGCACCGTGCCGGAACTGGAACAGTGGTTCAAAGACAAAACAGATATGAATGCACTGATCCAGCAACAGCTTCTGAGAGCGCAACAAAGGATGAAAGCGCAGGCAGACAAGCATCGAGTTGAACGGGTTTTCCAAGTGGGTGAACAAGTGTACCTCAAGCTCCAACCATATGTTCAGACTTCACTTGCTCGCCGGTCCAACCAGAAACTGGGGTATAAATTCTTTGGACCATACACTGTCTTGCAACGTGTGGGTTCTGTAGCTTACAAATTGGATTTACCGGCTACCAGCAAAATCCATCCGGTGGTTCATGTGTCACTGCTCAAGAAAGCACTACCTGCTAATGCAATTCCTCAATCAGACCTTCCTCTCACCTGTGTGGAATCATCCTCAGGTATCATTCCGTTGTTTGTTCTCGAAACTAAATGGATTGATGCAGGCTCCAAACCAGTGGAATTGGTACGACTTCAATGGTCTTCGTTACCTGCTTCTTGGTGTACCTGGGAGAACAAGGAGAGGCTACTTCAAGATTTTCCAGACGCTCCTGCTTGGGGTCAAGCAGCTTCTCAAGATCGGGGGAATGTCACGACACTGACCCAGCCCACTGGGCCAGAGGCGGCCCAGGACCGTGTGAAGCCCACGTGAGCAGCGGAGGACTGGTCGTCTATGTTAGCTGGCGTGTGCGGCGTGTGAGGCATCAAGGAAGAACAAGCAGGACTCAGTCCTTGTAATCCCCTTCTCTCTCTTCTGGACTTGGTACTCACGATTCCTCTGGATCTGAGTGTTCTAAGTACTAAATCCTATTTGGTGCGCTGCCATTAGGTGTTGTATCGTAACAAGATGATCTATTGAGTCTATAGTAACCGGGCACCAATTTGGCATCCGGTCCACTCCATCGAACCACTTGCTTATTTTTCTATGACCATGTGGTGTGGTGTGTTGGTTCGATAATGGAACGAACGGCTCGTTAAAGTTGGTCTACTCCACGGCAACCCCATCTTCTCATGCTGAGCTCAGCGACCATCTTTTGTCGTGTCGTATAAATACGTCCCATTGACCAGCCATGATTCTGACTTAATTTAGAAAATCGCTGCAAATGAATTGACGCTCGTAATAATTACACGAAATAAGAGCATATCAGATATAATACGTACAAAAGAAGATACGGAACTAATTATTTTCAAAACGAAAGACAGAGACTCGCCACGGACATCGTAATTAACCCATAATGACACTAGAGAAGCGGACACATACCAAACCACAATCTCATCCCATATAGTAGTACTTTGGAAGGAAGAGATGGATACCGTGCCAAATATTTAGTTCTCGAGATAAGTACTACCAGACCTTAAAAAAGATCTCACAGAAAATCTTTCAAACGGTATAACTTAAGACCGAAATTAGTTGATAAGCACCAAGCATTAAAAAAGATCTCGCTAAACATCCTTCAAATGGAAGAACTTAAAACGAAATTAGCTGGTTTCCAATTTATAACTTATTCTCTTCTGATATCGATAGACCGAATTTCCCATTTTACTACCAAAGAAATAATTACCAGTGCCAAGAACAAAGACTGCTGTGAGATGCTCGAGACGTCTCACTGACTCGTGGGCCCCAAAAGCCAATGTCAGTCTCAGCACCCGACTGTTTAAAAGCGGCACCCACCGCACCCATGTTTTTTTTAACTCCCCTTGGACCCCTTCCTTGTCTCTCTCCGGAGAAGAGAACCGAATCGCCAATCCATCCACCACCACTGTACACACCTCGCCGGCGGCGGTGTCCGAGACGCGGTTGTCCGGCTGGGCGGATGGAGAGGCGGCTCGCTGCCCAGACGCGGGAGCAGTCGGCGTGGACTTGGTCGTCCCGGTAGTGGTTACAAGCGGTAGGTGGAGGCGGGGGGCAGGAGAGACGAGCGCGTCGTGGCGATGAAGGCCCTGCGGCGATCCAGCACCTCGTCTTCGTCCTCGTCCTCGTCGTCCCCGAGGACGCCGTCCTCGCCGCCGCCGGCTTCGTCGCGGATCCACCGCCGGTCCCTTCTGCTCGTCGCCTCGTCGGCCTCCTCTCTGGCGGCGTTCGGCAAATCAGCCGCCGCGGCTTCGGCTTCAAGGTCGGCGTTGCTTGCCGCAGATTCCTCGTCGTCCTCCTCACCCAACTCGGACCGGTCAGTTCTCTCGTCCGGAGTTATGACCACATATTAATACAGAAATAAAGTCGCTTAAATGGAGGATTTTTTTGTTCCTTAGCTATTTCTGTCTTTTTAAACGATGGTTTGATTAATCAACTAATTATATGCTCAAAATTATCCGTGTTGCGTGTACTCTGATGGAATTGGTCGTTTGGTGAGTGGTCGAACTGATGTACACGCCGCTTTTGACTTAAAAATGTGTACCTTTCTTGAAGTGCTCAGACCAAATTGCTTTAATCTAGATAAGTCTTAGTAAGCCATTCACACTCCATAGTCGTAGGCATGAAGACGTCGCTCACCTTATCATGCTAGTTCCGTTTCCGTGAAATGCGCGTCAGTTGTTCGATCATTTAAATAGTTCATTTAGTGTGTTTAATTTCATTTAATAGCAGCTGTAGAATACTCAATTATGTTTCAGAAATACGTGTCGTGGATTGGTTCATTCCAATTGTTCTTAATGTGGGGTGTTGGTGGCAACTCATAAATAAAATTTATCTTCGAAGGATAACATTACCTGTGATATATTTGGTTGTAGAAGGAAAGTTATATTGTGAATGTAATGCTAAAAGTTACTTAATAATACTGTACATGCCGCTTCCGACTTAAAAAATGTTACTTTTGTTGAAGTGGTCGGACCAAGTTGCTTTATACGCTTTGATCTAGATAAGTCTTAGTTAGCCATTCACACTATATAGTCATAGGGATGAAGACGTATCTCACCTTATCCGTGAAATGCGCGTCAGTTGTTTGACCAATTTTCAGTATTATAGAAATCAATGGCACGCATTTAATTAGTCATTTAGTGTGTTTTGTTTCATTTAATAGCATCTGTAGAGTTCTCAATTATGTTTCAGAAATACGTCTCATGGCTTGGTTCATTCCAATTGTTCGTTAATGTAGGGTGTTGGTGGCAACTCATAAAAACATTTAGCCTCGAAGGATAACATTACCTGTGATATATTTGGTTGTAGAAGGAAAGTTATACTGTGAATGTAATGCTGAAAGTTATTTAATAATACTGTACACGCCACTTTTGACTGTACATGCCACTTTGGACCTAAAAATGTTACTTTTGTTGAAGTGCTCGGACCAAGTTGCTTCATACGCTTTGATCTAGATAAATCTTAGTTAGCCATTCACACTCCATAGTCTTAAACATGAAGACGTAGCTCACCTTATCATGTTAGTTCCGTTTCTGTGAAATGCACGTCAGTTGTTCGACCAATTTGCAGTATTATGGAACTCAATGGCACATATTTTAAATAGTTCATTTAGTGTGTTTAGTTTCATTTAATAGCATCTGTAGAGTTGTCAATTATGTTTTGGAAATACGTGTCATGGATTGGTTCATTCCAATTGTTTCTTAATGTGGGGTGTTGGTGGCAACTCATAAAAAAAAAAAGCTTCGTTACATGTGATATATTTGGTTGTAGAAGGAAAGTTATTCTGTGAATGTAATGCTGAAAGTTATTGAATAATTCTGTAAATGCCTCTTTGACTTAAAAATGTTACTTTTGTTGAAGTGCTCGAACCAAGTTGCTTTATACGCTTTGATATAGATAAGTCTTAGTTAGCAATTCACACTCCATAGTCGTAGACATTAAGACGTAGCTCACCTTATCATGTTAGTTCCGTTCCTGTGAAATCCACGTAAGTTGTTTTACCAATTTCTAGTAGTATAGCATTGAATTACATGTATGTAAGTAGTTCGGGTACGGAATTTAGTGTGTCTAATTTCATTTAGAGCTGTAGAGATCTCAGTTATGTTTCGGAAATATGTACCATGGATTAGTTCGTGGGATGTTGGTGGCAACTCATAAATAAATTTTAGCTTCTACCTGTGATCTATTTGGTTGCAGAAGGAAAGTAATTCTGTGAATAATATTCTGGACCACACTTCATGTTGAACTGCAATACTGCATAACTTAAATGATCAGCAGACTATATTTTGTTCGTATTCGTACCACTTTACACAGTTATCTGTTTCACGCTGTATAATAGCAAGCAATCTGATTTCAGAAGTGGAATTAAATCTCCATGGTCTCGAAGGAAGAGAAAACGAGCACTCTCTTGTCATCGCTGGAGCCGTCTATTTTCTGCAAATGGGAAGCTTCGTGATGGAGGAAGCAAATTTCTGAAGAAAGTTCGCAGTGGGGTAAGTCTTGCTGTTATCGAGGTCTTATTTGTAATGGCTGAACGACATGCATATGTGATCATTTGCTACACACACGTCTGCTGCAATGAAATGTTCTACATCCTAGTCCACTTCAAAGAAAGTTGAGGTATATTAATTCCATCATTCTCTACAGGGAATTGAACGAGGTATCAGGGCTGAAGTTTGGCCCTTTCTACTTGGAGTGTAAGTTACCCGAGCTCTATTGTTATACGTTTATATGTTTAGTACTCATCTTGTTAACTTTTTTGAAACTGAACGGCAGGAGCTCTGCCTTTGCATTATAGAAGGGGTAGAACAAAACCATGAATTTACAACGCCTCAGCGGCGAACTCACTCACACCAGGGGGAACAAACCACGCCCCAAACTATACAGAAACAACTATCCTACTCGGTGAGCCAACATGAACATGCACACCTCATTCTTCGCTAGAACAGCGACAGCCGGTGGCCTCATCTTCTGACCTTGGAAGATTCTTCGATTGCGCTCGTTCCAGATATTCCACACAGTGTACGACGCTGTTGTGATCTGCTGCTTGGACCCCTTGCTCAGCTCCGTCCAGTAGTCCTGGATACTAGACACGGCATTCACAACCTGAACCAGCGCCGCATCGGAGCTCGCCAATTCCGCCCAAACCTCCTTGGCGAACGGACACTCCAGGAAGAGGTGCTTCACGCTCTCCAAATCCTGGTCGCAGAGGCAGCACTTATCGTCGTGCGTCCATCCTCTTCTCTGCAATCTATCAGCGGTCCACAGCCGATCCTGGAGCAACAGCCACGTGAAGAATCGGACCTTTTCTTCAGCTTTCACCCTCCACACCCGTTCCAGGTCAGGTAATTTTATCCTGCCAAAAAACTGTGCTTCATACGCCGACCTAGCAGAGTAAACCTTGTTAGCAGACAGGTTCCAGGTGATTGTGTCGGCCTCGTCAGTCAGCTGCACCTCCTGAATTTTCCCCCAAATGAGCACAAACAGCTCAAGATCCTGGCGACTCCCCACCCTGCGTAGCCCTCTCATCCAGCGACCATTCTGCAGGCCTTCCTTTACCGACAGGTTTTTTCTATCTTGGCGCACACACCCATTTCCAATTGACTAGGCACTGTCCTCCTTTCGCCTCTTCTTCTGCACTCCAAAGAAAACCTCTCCTTAATTTGTCAATCTTCTTCATGAACCACTTGTCAGCTGGAAACGCCGTGAGGTGATATGTGGCCTGCGCGGTGATCACC
Organism: Poa pratensis; assembly: GCA_947311845.1. Taxonomy (NCBI): domain Eukaryota; kingdom Viridiplantae; phylum Streptophyta; class Magnoliopsida; order Poales; family Poaceae; genus Poa; species Poa pratensis. The sequence continues at coordinate 34,954,018 of CAMZMU010000069.1, forward strand.
GAATTGACCAATCTCAATCTAGCTGCTCTATCCATCAGCTTCCCTTTCCACACTTTCAGCATACCAGCAATCTCCAGGATTGGCTGTAGCTCTCCTCTGGTCGGCTTTTTCAGACCCAACGGCAACCCCAGATACTTACACGGAAAAGAGCCAACCTCCCCTCCGAAGCCATTCATAACCTGAGAGAAATTCAGGTGAGAACAGCTCAGTGGGTAGGCCACACACTTGCGGGTGTTAGTCCTTAGCCCTGACACTTCCCCAAAAAGTTCCAAAATCTTCTGAATCGCCTTGACTTCTTGCTCCACAGGATTTACAAAGATTGCTGCATCATCCGCATAGAAACTTGCTCTCAGACGTGCAGACTTTAGCCCAAGTGGAGACAACACTCCTGTGCTCATGGCCAGCTGCAAAAGCCTCTGCAAAGGCTCAAGGACCAGTATGAATAACATCGGAGACAACGGATCCCCTTGGCGCAGCCCTCCGTGGTGCCGGAAAGATTTTCCTGGTAGCCCATTCAGCAAAACCCTCAAGGAAGAGGTAGCAAGAATCAACGCCACTAAATCCCTCCATCTCGGTCCAAAACCCATCTGTTGCATGACCTGCAGAAGGAATGGCCAGCCAACACTATCAAAGGCCTTTGCAATGTCCAACTTTAGGAAAACCAATGGCTTCTTCTTAGAATGGGCCGCCCGTATTGTGTTCTTTACATAGAGGAAGTTGTCTTGTATAGATCGGCCACGAACAAAAGCACTCTGGCAATGTGAAACCAACTTGGGTAGCTCCGGGGCAAGCCGGTTGGCCCGGAGCTTACAGAGCACCTTGGAGATACTATGCATCAGGCTAACAGGTCTGAAATCACCGGCAGTCGCAGCACCATCTTTCTTAGGCAGCAGCACCAAGTTGGCCGTATTCAGCAGCCCCCAATTATCCCCTTTGAGACTATGCATCTGGTTGAGAGCACTCTGCAGATCATCCTTAATTACTGGCCAGCAACTCTTGAAGAACATTCCTGTGAAACCATCAAGCCCCGGAGCCTTCTCTCCCGGCATCCCAAAAATAGTTTTTTGAATTTCCTCCTCCGAAAAAGGTAGTTCAAGGTGCTCCAGATTGGTCGAGTTCACCCTAACGAAATCCCAATTAAGGTTGACCTCGCTTACTTCTGCTTGGCCTAATATCCCTCTGAAATGATCTCTCAAAATTTTGCTCTTTCCTTTGTGATCAACGACTACCCCATCAGGTCCCACAAGCTCAGGAATATGATTTTTTCTCTGGCGACCATTTGCCCTTAGATGAAACAGCTTTGTATTTGCATTCCCTTCCTTTATCCATGTCAATCTCGACCGTTGTTTCCACCTGCTCCTGTCTACTGCCACAAAGCCCAGAAGCTTGTTCTTCAGAAACCTTCGCAGCTCACGTTCATCCTCGGACAGATCTCTGTCTTCCTGCGCCATATCAAGGCAGAGAATAACCTCGTTGGCAATATTGGATTGCTTAACCATCTCCCTCTGCAAACCCCTGTTCCATTTCTTCAGTGCAGCAGCCGTCCTACAAAGCTTGGTGTGCAGAACACGCACGGATCACCAGAACGCACAGCCTTCGTCCAAGCCTGCACCACAACGTTTGCAAACCCCTCTGTTTTCAACCAGTAGTTCTCGAACCTGAACCCAGAAAAGGAGTTGAACTGCATGTTCTTCAAGACTATCGGGCAATGATCAGATACGTTTGTTGAGGCAGGCGACAACTGGAATTGAGGGAATGAAAGGTCCCACTCTTTGGTCACGAGAACCCTGTCAATCCTCGTGTGTGTTGCATGCTCCCTCTCATTGCACCAGGTGAAACGGCGGCCGAGCAAAGGAAAATCAAGTAGTTCTAGGTCACTCAGGAAAGCCCTGAACCTGCCAATCATCCTCAAGTTGAGATTTCTGTTGCTCTTTTCCTCTGCCTTCTTTATTAGATTGAAGTCTCCAATTATCATCCACTCAGGCTTCATAATGGTTTGGAGATCTCTTAATTCAAGCAAGAAATCCTTCCTATCTTGATCTTCCTGCGGCCCATAAACCCCTTATTAGATTGAAGTCTCCAATTATCATCCACTCATCTTGTTAACAGGGTGTTAAGTTTGAAGATTTGATTTACTTTTCAAAAGCTGGCATCTGAAAGTTTTTGTTTCCTGTAATTTACAGAAGTCTTCATTGTTATCGATTTTATTTACTTGTTGCTGTCTACCTCACTATCTGTTTTGCTGTGTTGGTAAGCGAAATAATGTTGTGAACCCTCGTAGAACAGTGAAACTGGTCGAAACATTACCTAACTGGGTCCATTCTTTTGCATGTTCTAGCAGAGTTTATAGGATTAACTTGTCTAGAATATCAAGAACTATTTAGACAACCTATACACCTCAGTTGATGGCAAATGCAAATTTGGATAGAGATAAAACTTTATATTGCACCTTATACGAGAAAACTGCTAAATGGTTTTGTTGACCTGGTTTTCCTATCCCACGTTTCATATTGTTCTTTCTGTCTTTCCCAAAAAAAGTATAACACTGCAGAAAATAAATAATAAATAGAAGAATTGTTACCTATACTGTCAACGAAAAGCAAGTTCCAACCAAGTTAGTACGGGTATAGATTAAGAAAACTACTCTCAACGGATCACCAACATGCAAAGCAATTGCTTTTATCCCTTTAGAATACAGTTTGTAAGGCCCAGACAGGCGAGTACTGTTATGGTGACTGATACAATGGTTGGTCTGCTTGTCTGAGGGGTTTGACTGTGGCCAGATACCAGCATATTTTTTTGTGAGGGTGAGGTTGAGGTTTCGAGCATGGATTAACACACATATTTTTTGCATTCAGTATTGTTCAGTTCCGTAAAATGGCCCAGTTGCTGATTGAACGGAATTGCCAACGGTCTCAGATTTTTTTTTGGTTGTTCTCATTTGCCGGTTGCTTTTTGAAAGCATGTTTCAGAAGTCAGAACTGTGTCTTAAATAGTAAGGACCTGTTTTTTCTAAAACGGAGAAAGAGGAAAACGCATGTGAGCGCCTGTGCGCTCCTTCCACGACGGCCAACTGACGTCGCACCACCGCTGCCCAGGACGAGATGCCCATGTACTTGGCTATTTGCTCCAGTGCTATATGCCGGCCGGTCAGTTTAATTAGCTCTGAAGTATGTACGCGCTCTCGCTGACGGCCGCGCGCCGGACCTGAGCGCGATCGCCGGTTGCCGGATGCTATGACAACGAAGGAAGGATTTGCCGTGAGTACAAGAACTAGGATTTGACGTAATATCTCGTTGTTCATTAGAAGGATCATTTATAGGGGAGCCAATTAGCTGAAGCTGAAGCATTCAACCTGCGCAACTCATGCACAACCATGCATGCAAGAGCCATGAAGCAATCGATGGTCAAAAGGAATCATCCATGCACTCGGTCAAACCGATGGTTAAACGACACTTCCCAAACGCTTCACATTTTTTGGCAAAACTGAGAAATAATGCCGTATGATGAAACTGAAGTATTCCTCCGCCGGGCACCCTAATACTTCAGTATCAGGATACTGCAGTTTAGCAAAAACGGAGCTCCCAAACTAGGCCTAACAGTTGGTAGTTCTATTTATATGGTGTTGGACAATTTGATGTGAAGTTGTAAACAACACTTTTCTACTGTCATTTTTAACTTCTAATTAGTAGGCGTCTTACTAGTCTTGCATACTAAGTCTGGAGATTGACCAAATTTCTTGTCATATACAGCTATGATTTAAATAGTTCTGAAGAGGAAAGGATCACCATAAAGATAAGGAAAAGGTAAAAATTTCATAACTACATTCACTGTCTTACATTGGCGCTTACTTTCTAGATTTAGTTGTACACAATCTTGCATTGAAATAACTCACCTTGACATAGCACGAAGTGAGAGCTGGTAAGTAATATATATGAGCTGAGTGGAACTTCCGTGACCCATGTCTGGACATGCTGCATTCCAATTATCAGACCATAATGCGAAAAGTCACTTTGGCTCCCGGGCTCCAGTGATCTCGTTTTCTTTTTAAATTAAAAGTTTTGTTTTTGCTTCTTGAAAAATTCTGAAAAAAAGCATGCAAGTACGTATACATGTCTACTATGTACAACCAAATTTTCGGCGAAATATATTTTCATACGTGACCTGCTAAAAAATACAAATGTAGCAACTATAATGAGTTCCTTTTTACCTTTTTTAGAGCCATGATTTTGTGATTTTTCTGTAGCCTACAATACAATATATTATCTAGCAAAACTATAAAAAATATGTAGATAACATGTGTATGTATCTATGTGATTTTTTTTTGAAACTTCAAAATACCATTTTCGAATTTTAATAATACCAGGATAACTGGAGCTTGGGAGCACAGAATCCTCTCTCACCATAATGGCATAAGAATACTGACTTCAATCATGACGCTGCTTAATTTTTTGACAAATTTATTGGTCCATTTCTGGTGCAGGAACGAATACGAAAAGCTCAGGCGCAGATGCCATCAAATTCTGAACTGCCACAAGGGATTTGGTCTAAAGATTATAAATGAAATCAACAATGAGGGGTGTTCTGGCGGTGCACCTTACCTGGGAGATGTTAGTACAAGTGTTTCTGTATCAGCCAAGGAATTTAACCGTTTAGGCAGCGAGGCGAACAGTCCGGATAATGCTGACTGTGTTCCTGCAGAATGCATGGATGATGATACCAGTGAGTTAACTTATGTAGATCCATGTATAGCAGAATCCGAATCGTCTGACTCTGGATCTTCTGATGAGGATGATCAAGGTCAGATGTCCGTCTGTGCCAATACTGAAGAAAACTGTGCTCCAGAGCCTAAATTTGTCAGGAGTACTTCATCCAAGTCAGACTTCTTTAGATCTAACAAAACTCCAGAGGATTTTGCAACATGGCAGCGCATTATACGTCTAGATGCTATCCGGGCAAACACAGACTGGGCTTTATTCTCCCATAACCAGGCTGAAGTCTCTAAGGAGAAGGCACTGCAGCGTGCATTATCTGTTGGGTTGAAAGATTATGACCATTTAGAGCCTTACATGATTTATCATGCTGCCCGGTTAGTCGCATTGCTCGAGGCGTATGCACTCTATGATCCAGAGATTGGCTACTGCCAAGGTATGAGTGACCTATTGTCACCTATAATTGCGGTGATGGAAGAAGACCATGAAGCATTTTGGTGCTTTGTGGGTTTCATGAAGAAAGCGAGACACAACTTCAGGCTGGACGAGGTTGGAATAAAAAGACAGTTGAAGACCGTCTCTCAGATCATCAAGCGCAAGGACTCACACCTCTACAGGCACCTGCAGAAGCTGCAGGCAGAGGACTGCTTCTTTGTGTACAGAATGGTGCTGGTCCTCTTTAGGAGAGAGCTCACCTTTGAGCAGACTTTATGTCTGTGGGAGGTCATGTGGGCTGATCAGGCCGCCATTCGAGCTGGGATTGGAAGATCCACATGGGGAAAGATAAGGCTCCATGCTCCTCCGACGGACGACTTGTTGCTCTATGCTATAGCGGCCTGTGTCCTGCAGAGGAGGAAGCTCATCATCGAGAGGTACAGCAGTATGGATGAGATACTGCGGGAGTGCCACAGCATGGCTGGGCAGCTCGACGTCTGGAGGCTTCTAGATGATGCGCACGACTTGGTTATCAACCTCCATAATAAAATCTGATTCAGTTTGCTCTTTTCGGATCGTATGTAGGCCTAAAAAAATATGCCCGAGGTATGTTCTCAGATGAAAGTGATCTTTCATCTGTTGTTTGTCACCCGGCATAAAAACGATTTTAGGTATAGAGAAATGAATGTTGTAAGTTTTAAGTGGATGAAGTTCCCTTGAAAGAAAAATAGCATGGATCAAGTATCCTCAGTTACAGCAAAATACATCTTCTGTGGATGTCATAGTCACCAGGTTACTAGCACTGTAAACTATGCGTTGTTGTTTAATATAAAGAATTTACTTTTTTGGCCTTCAATGTTCATTCTTGGCCTTTTTTTTTCATGTATTGTTTCCCTCTTATAGTCAAATCAGAATTTAATTCTTGGTAGGAATAAATAGCGATGTTCACCCTATTGCTTCTATTGTGTTTACTAATACTGCATTTAGTTAACTTCCATTTCGCACTTCCAGATCCCAGTTTCCAACATCGTTCCTGTTCTACTCTTTGCATATGTTTCGGATAGAGAAAGTGTAAGATGCTGTCGCGTGCATCCGGTGCACAGCTGTTAGAAGAAATAGGGACTTTGCACCATAAGATCTGAATCACATCTACTACTAGTGGAGGGACGCATTTGCCTGTAGTGTTACTGTTAACACTGTTCCCATCAGTGATTCAGACTTAGCAGCTGCATCCACTTGATTTGGTGACGTCTACTTCCGTGGAGGGAAATGGTGATAGAGATTTTGTACTGCTCAGGGGACACCTGCACTAGGCTCCAAAGCCTTGATGCGATCTTACCTGAAGCAAAAGGAGGCAACCCAACCACCACCATCAGTTGCCATGGCCCATTTATGGCACTATGTCTTCTCCACCCTCCTCCTAGCCTCCAAAGCTTGTAGTATATCCTTGTGGCACATACAAAACACCTGAACAAGTCATAAAGGTATAACACCAGAGATGTCACGAGTGGTACGATGGCAACGTTTAATGTACCACTTACTTACTTTCTACCGTTTTGAAACGCATATGCTTTGTGTGTAGCTAAAAACTGGCTACCCAATGTTTTGGCAAGGCAATGCCAAATTTACCTAAACAAATTCGACTATTGTAGCTATTTTTTTAACAATACATTTTTAAATTAATTTCGGAAATATTACGCGAATCTGAAGATTTGCAGAAATAATACAACCTCGGCTTGGGCTAAGCCGATAGGCCCCTATCGGCCTCCTCTGGACCGATTAGTTCCTGTCGGCCAGGGCGAAGCCGACCAGTGACATGGCGGGCCAGGCCTGCGGCCGATAGGCCTGTCGGGTCACGAGTGGACCTAATCGGCCGCGCCCAAGCCGATAAGCCTTTCGGCCTAGCCGAGGCCGATTAGTCGCTGCATAAGTGCCGACGGGTTTCTTCTTCCTCCTCGCGTCCTTCTCTGTTTCTTCTTCCAACCCGAGCAGCCATGGCAATTTCTTCCCTCCCCCGGTGATTTATCCATCCAGCCATCAAATCTTAAGCCTATAGGTGTTAGAGAGTTAGGACAACTCCGATCTACAGATGGCTTAGGTTGTGGGGGTGATTTGGTGGTGCTTTTTTTTGGAGCAATGGTGGAGATGCGGTGGGGTTGGTGTAGGCCGAGCAAGAGGGGGTGGTGGTGGTTCTGCTGCTCCGGCTGTGGTGGTGGTGGTGCTGCTCCTCCATTGAATCAAGGCATGCTTCAAGGGTATGCGATTTTTGGCTAATTAGGGTTTAGATTAGTTAGGTTTGCATTATTGTTAAGTTAGTCGAGTGATATTGATATTGCGAAGTATCCGGTATAAATTACTAGGTATTTGTCGCGGTAGTAATAATTAAGTATGTAGTTGTTCCGGTTATAATGATTATTTCGTGGTACATTTTTAGGTTGCCGAGATGAGTAATTTAGTGAAGTGTTTGTTTTACTACGGTCCTGGTACTATTGAAATAACTGAGTTGGGAGCTGATCTGGGTCAGTTTCGATGTCAGAGTTGGAACTGAACTCCCCACAAACATGGTCCATAAGTCAGCTGAAAGATTGGTTGGCAGTATGTTTAGGGCTTAATCCTGAAACAGACACCGTCGGTGTGCATGCATTGTGGACGAAGTCAAGGTCACCGGTGTTTTTCTATTTGAGGCCGATAGATCGGACCTCTCAGTTGGTGCGTTGGCTGCAAGGTTGCGAAAGCAGGGGAACTACCCCTGTCGCCTTACTGATACCTGTCGCGAAGGAGGTTAACCCTCCTGAAGGCGAGGGTGGGCACGATCCTGGCCAGAGCAGCCAGGAGATGCATTTATCTGGACATGATGATAATCAGGAAGATGTTGGAGGTGGTGGTTACGATTCAGGGCAGAACAGTCAGGCAGAAGTAGGAGGTGACGATGGTGTTGAGGTAGATGCAGACGAGCCATATGGGCATATGCAGACACAGATGGAAGAGGAAGATACAGATGGTGATAGTGGTTATACCGATGATTCTGACGAGTCAGATGACGAACAGGTGGTGCCTAATCCTGCGGCATGGACTTCTCTTCGTCAATGACTGTGAACGATGGTCATGATTCTGCCTGGTAGTACCACCAGAACCAGATTGCCGTGGGTGCTCTATATCCTGACAAGCAACATTTGCAAGACACAATCATTAAGTGGGCAATGTCGGCGTGGAGGCAATTCAGAACCAAGGTTTCAAGTAAAAAATATCTGACAATGGAATGTGAGGTTACAGACTGTCCTGGAAGGGTGCATGGCTATCGCCCTCAATTCGGCATAAACTGGAAAGTGAGCGACGTAGTACATCACACATGTAAAATTGACTGTATCTCTCAAGATCATCGTAACATTTCGTCGACGCTTATAGCTCGGTTGCTTTACTCGGAGATAGTTCAGGGCAAAGCGATGGAAGTGAAGGCTATTCAGCATAAGGTGTTCACGAGGTTTAAGTACAAAATTTCTTATGGGAAAACTTGGAGGGCTAAGCAGAGGGCACTTGAGATCAGATTTGGTTCGTTCCTGGACTCATATGACTCAGTTGTTCGGCTCCTCCACACATTGCAGGCCCGTAATCCAGGCACCTATGTTGACGTCAAACACTTCTGGATGCCAGAGTTTCCGACTGTGAAGGTGTTGCATCGTGTGTTCTTCTCTTTTAGTGTATGCATCAAAGCTTTCAGTCATTGTCGACCAGTCATCTATGTTGACGGAACTTTTCTTACTAACAAGTACAGGGGACAGATCTTGACCGCCATTGGTCAGGACGGCAACAATCAGATCGTGCCACTCGCATTTGCTTTTGTGGAGAGCGAGAACACTGAAAGTTGGACATGGTTCTTCAGACAGCTTAAAATAGCAGTTGTGCAAGAGAAGCCGAATGTGTGCATCCTTCATGACCGGCATGCTGGTATACTGAACGCCATCAAGGCACTCACAAACCCTGGGCCTGAGAAAGAAACGCCATGGCTAGACCTGCAGAGTCGTTGGTGCATGCGCCATCTAGGGGCCAATTTCAACACGGTTGACCCTACTGAAAGGCAGTACATCCCCGACCCAAGCTACTGCGTACTCGTAGAGGTCGACGACAGTGCAAGCGTATCCGAAATGATATGGATGAATCTGAAGCCGGAGGCCCGACAGTGCAATGTTTTCTGTGCAATGATTTTGGTCATAGGGACACTGCTTGTACAACATTCGGGACTAGGCCAGCTGCTCCACGTGGCTGAGGCAGCCGAGGATGAAGATGGAGAGGAAGAAACTAGGATATATGTGTATCAATGTTTCAAATTTAGACTATATTTTTATCTGTAATAAGTGTGGAACCATGTTTTTAAATTTAGACTATGTTTTTATCCGTAATAAGTGTGGAACCATGTTTTTTAAATTTAGACTATGTTTTTATCTGTAATAAGTGTGGAACCATGTTTTTAAATTTAGACTATCTTTTTATCTGTAATAAGTGTGACACCATGTTTTTAAATTTATACTAAGTTTATAATTTGTATTGCAGAAATGGAACAAGTATACTTGATTAATCCGGACGTGGATAATACCCATCGAGCTAAGGTATTGCAGAGCGTAGCCTCGAGGCCCTCGTCACTCGCGGACCGAGGGAATACTGGCAGATACACCCTGGCTGGGTTGAGAGGTACGTGTTGAGGTCACTCGTGAATCTCCATGCATGACGCTAATATATGATTACACATTTATATTTGTTTTTTGGATATGCAGGTTGAAGTGCGCTGGGCTTTTACCTTTCGCGCGTCTAGTTGAGGCCACTCGTGAATCTCCACGCATGACGATAGACAACTGTCTGCTCACTTGCTTAGTGGACAGATGGAGGCCCGAGACCCACACGTTTCACTTTCGCTGGGGTGAGATGGCTCCTACTCTGGAGGATGTCTCTTTCTTGATTGGACTGCCGTTGGCGGGTCGGCCCATAGGGCCGTTGCAGGCTCCGGAAAATTGGGAGCAAGACATGTCACTTCATTTTCAGGGTATATACCATAATGCTGGAGTATTTACCTCAGAGGATCATGGACCCAAGCTTGACTGGTTGCTTGGTTTTCAGGTTAGTTCACCTTCCGCACATGTTTCGCATGCATCGTTATATTTATAAATTTGTTTCCAGCTTAGCCACTAATACAATTTGGTACATATAGATACATAAGTTTCCGGATTTTCCAGACATGCCGCTGAATGCTGCACAAATCAATTTGGTACATATAGATACAGAAGTTTCCAGGTTTGTGCATAGACGCTTTGCTCACGATCAGGTGAAGAATTGCTACCCGGCATTCAACGAGCAGTTCAACGTTTTGAGCATGGGTGCGGTAATCTCGGAGCCGTACACGGACGATACAATGGAGGATAAATACCCCGGTGGTATCTCTACCCTCTGCACTAGAGATCGCGCATACTGGATGACAAAATCAAAGATTATCTTCGATATCTACGTGGAGGAGATGTCCCAGCAGAGGGTCATGAGGCAATTCGGTCGACGACAGCTGGCACTTCCTCCGCCGACAGACGATCCCGTCCCACCCATCGTCCACAAGTATGTCTATTTACGCAATGTTTTGATGTTTTCCACGTGTAAGCATTACTAAATTGTCGAACACTCAACACAACTGTAGGTACACAAGAAAGGGTACTAACAAGACCGCGCTTCAGTGGTTGCGGAGGGTTCGGCCTTACGTTACAGAGTGGGACACTGCGACGATACGAGTCTGGCAGGAGGATCTCGGTTTGATCTTGAACTATTCAATTCCTATTTGCATGTTTACATGATCTCGACACGACTACGCATCATGCATCACGAGCACCCCGAGGAGACACCGACTCCCGCTATGTGGGATATGTATCCGAGCCAGTCTTCTTCAGGCTCCAGACAGTACGCGGTAAGATAATAGTTGTTACAAGCTTTACTATATTTATTTATAACTTCCCGACGACCGTGCAAATTACAGACCGAATTGACATACCAGCTTCAGACGCATGTGTCAGCGTACGGACGTTCGCTTTCATCCGGCCCTCTATTGGACCGCCCGCATCATCAGTCGTGGGTGCGACGCTTAGAGGACAGGCTGTGAGGTATCTACGAGGCTATCACGTGTATACGTACGTCAGACGTCAATCACCGCCAAGCATCACAGCGCCCACCGCGTCATTCCACACAGTAGCAGTAGCCGTAGCCGATGCCCCAGCAGGACCGGCAACACCCGCGTCCTCGTCTGACACCGCAGCCGTCGCCTAGGCCACCCTCTCCTGACAAGGCTGGAGGCTCGTCCTGGCAGCAGCAGAGTCCCACGATGGGCTACGTGCTTCGTCCACCACCCCAGCCACAGGGTAAGTATATTGTTATCTTTTATTTCCCATATCAATTGGCTACGACTACGTACTTGTTTTTCAATGTTATATTGCATGCAGGAGCCTACGGATATCGTCCGTCTATGTCCGGTCAGCAGTCGTCTGGATCCGCGTGGGGGAGTGATCAGGAAGGTGGGGACACCCAGGAGGCATACACATAGCTGGGCAATTGGATGGGTATGTACAACACTCCTCCACCCTACCCCACACAGGAGACACAGTATGATGATGACGGGTCCCTGATTCCGGCACGTGACGTTCGGCCACCGCACAGGTGAGGGTGGATGACGCCTAACCCACCACCTCCGCGTCGTGGCAGACGTCATGGCTGACACTTCACTCTATGAGTTGAGACTTGTCTATCTATCTATGTACTAGACTTTATATCTACGTTGAGACTTGTCTATCTATCTATGTACCAGACTTAGTTATATCTATGTTTAGACTTGTCTATCTATCTATGTACTAGACTTATTTATAGCTTTGTTGCTACTACGCTGTTTCGATTACTGTTGATGATGGGTGACTACTATTCGCAATGATATTAAACAAACCTTGCAAATTACATTGACAACATAAATTTAAGATACAATGCAAATCAACATACATCGGTACTACCAACACTACACAAAGTCATCTCCCGTCGATGCAGCCTCCCGCGTCAGCCGAAGCAGCTCCCTTGCCTTCGACGACGTAGCACCCTTCCCCTTCGACGATGCAGCACCCTTGCCCTTCGACGATGCAGCTCCCTTTCCCTTCGACGACTAAAACGCTTCACCCTTGGCCTTCGCCTTTGTAGATCTCTTGCTCGCTTCACTTGGCATGAAAAGATCGTCTTCATCCTCGCTCTCCTCAGCCCATGAGTAAGGATTGCTTTCAGCCCACCTTAGATGTGCTTCAGTCTTATATGTTGCCTTTTTCTTCTCCCACCTAGCCTGCAACCTGAAAAGTTCTTCCCGTACTTCCTTCCAGGTTCTACATGGCCACCCATGCTTACGTAGCTGAACTGCAAGCTCAAGGAGATGAGGTGGATGGCTAATAAGTTCCTCCCATGGCACTAACTTATTGTCTACCATGAAGTCGGACGCAAGCCACAATAGGCGCTCGGACATATGACGATGGAAACTACGATCGAAATGATGTCCCGACATGGTTGAGTGAATTGACTTGAATGCTCAGTGAGGAGGAGCTTTTATAGGACGAGATGAGAGGATTTGGCAGGAGAAACACGCGGGAACAACGATGGCGGGAAAAAAGGGCGGGAGCGGCGGTGGCGGTAGAAATAAGGGCGGGAAGCGACGATGGCGGGAAAAAAGGCGGGAGGGACGGTGGCGGGAGAAATAAGGGCGGGAAGCGACGGTGGCGGGAGAAAATAGGGTTGTAGCGAAAGTGGCGCGAAAGAAATGGCGGGACTGTGCGGTGGCGGCAGAGAAAATGATGAAAAATAAGGTTTTAGCAAAAAAAAAAATTCCATGCAGTAGTCGGCCCAGCAGCAGCCGAGTGGGCCTAGTCGGCTTTGCCACGGACGAGCAGGTCCAGTCGGCCCAGTGGAAGCCGACAGGATCCAGTCGGCTTAGGCGAGGCCGACAGGGTCCTATTGCGCATGCAGCCGTCGGCCGACAGCCTAATCGGCCCAGGCGAGGCCGATAGGCCCTTATCGGCTTAACCCAAGCCGAGGGTGCATTATTTGTGTAATTTCTTCATTCCGCGTAATATTAGTCGAAATTAATAAAAAAAATAGCACTATTGTAGAGGTTTGACAAGGCAATATGGTAGCCAAGGAACTGACAGCCAATTCTCGTGACTTCCCAAACATTGAGAAAAGCAATTTTGGCATCGAGCCAAGCATATACCCTAAGATTCAGAATTGCCAGAACATAGTCGGCCTGGCTGAAATACAAGCAGATTTGGTCTCTCCGCTCTTTAAACCCTGTATGAAAGAGCTAGCTGTCCCGGCAGGAGTCTGGGTTGTTCAAGTTGACCAGGTAAGCACTCAAGATCTGAAGCTACTATAGTCTACAGGCGCCGCTGTTTCTGTGCCGTTGGAGCCCCTGAACAAGAAAAAGGCGCCAGCAAGGGCCAGAACGATCTCTCTGGATCGCTCTCTAGTGCAATGGTCACGTACTGTGTCGGAGACCTGGAGCAGGCCCTTAGCCTCTGAGATTGCGATGGGTGCTTGGCCAAGTGGTCGCCGGGGCCACGACCATTTGGATCGGTCGCCATGGATCGATGTGATATGACCTTCCTTCTCTTTCCAGCTGCCTAGCTTAGCTTACCTTGTGCTTGCACGTGCATCTGTTGATATGCCTGGATTCCTTCAAAATCTCTGAGAGTGGAAATGTCAGTTACATTCCCAGGAAAAGAGAAATGAAACCTTGCAGATCAAGCTTCGTGCTGTCCTTTTTTTTATTCTTTTTAAACCTAGTTTGATGACATCTTGTAAGTGTAAATTAGACGTGAAAAAGGTGACCCAGTTAACCTCTGACTGAGCTTGTATCCGATTGGAGCGTGCTAGCTCCGGGCAGAGCCGATCAGTGCAGTGACGGAGCATTGCAACTTGCCCTTGTCTCCTTGGTTCTGCAACGACTAATAACTAACTGCTCCAAGGAAAAAGCTTCAGGGCATGCCTGGAAAGCACGGGCAAGTGTTAGTGGACGCAGTGTTTGTGCGTATGCATATTGATCCATATTCAGCCTCGTTGCATGTTGCATCAGCTGTGCTGTTCCAGCTCAATTTTCTATGTCCTTAGTTACTATAAGCAGGTAGTAGTGTAGTACCCTTTGAGCAAGTGAGTGAGTGTCGCTGCACTGGTGAGGTTGACCCTCATCCTTTTACGTGTGTCACGAGGGGAAGGCTACAGCTCCAATGGCCTCCACCGTCGTGTCGCTTTACCCGGCGTCGCCGGCTGGCCGAACGTCGTGCCGATGGGGCCGCCCCGGCCGCCTCGCTCCACACTTTTTGGCCGGCGTTCTTATCTTCAACTCCATCCTGCAGGCCAGGGCTGGACTAGAGCTGAAGCCCCATGCATATGCTCAGTCCAGCCAGCCTAGCTAGAACTGATCAGACATAGGGCTATCAGGAATCGCTAAAGATCGAAAAAGGCTCCGATGCAAACCGGGACTTTGTGTCTTCTCGATCTGCTCCACAAACATCCATCGATCCAGCCAGCCATGCACCAGGTGGCGGCGAGGCTCATCACATCTCCGTTAAAGCCCATGTGGGGAAATCTACGCTAGCTACCTAGCAATATTTTCTTGTCGATCGATCTCTAGCTAGCTTTATTCGATCGTGTCTTTGCAGAGTATGCTGATAGTTTTTTCACGAGCTAGGCACAGTGTTTTTTCTTAGTGCCATCTATGCTGCATCTCTTGTTTGTAATATCGTCCCAAATGTTTATCCTAGAGCTCGGATCTATAGGGCGAAATGGGCAATATACTCGTGTACGTGGTTTAGGGTTCTACAGCCGCGAAGCAACAAATATTTTGTGCAAGTCCTAGGACGTATCCTAGGAAATTGTTCTAAAAACTTCTCCTATTAAGTGACATCATAATTTGACTTTGATGGTCTTTCCTCCAACAAGCGTTGCGTATGAAAGGTTTTGCACAACAATGGTGCAATTGGATTATGCAATTTGCTCAGTGAGGTAGTGTTGGGATAGTAAATGATGACATTGGTCATTATTTTCAAACAAAAAAAGGTCTAAGGCAAGGAGACCCCCTATCTCCTATGTTGTTCGATATTGTAGCAGATATGTTAGCCATTCTTATCGCTAGGGCGAAGGAAGATGGTCAATTAGGAGGTCTCATTCCTCATTTAGTAGAGGGTGGACTATCTATACTACAATATGCTGATGACACAATCTTATTTATGGAGCATGATTTAGCAAAGGCGGTTAATATGAAACTCATACTCTGCATTTTTGAACAACTATCGGGTCTCAAAATAAATTTTCATAAGAGTGAAATATTTTGTTTTGGGAAGGCAATAGAGGAGGAGACACAGTATAAAAAAAATCTTCGATTGTGAATCTGGGTCCCTACCTTTTAAATATCTTGGAGTTCCGTTTCATTTTAGGAAACTTCGAAACTCCGAATGGTATCCAGTTGAAAGCCGTTTTGAAGGCAAACTAGGGTGCTGGAAAGGAAATATGTCGTCCTACGGGGACTGCTTAGTTTTGGTTAATGCGGTTTTAACAAGCCTACCGATGTTTTATATTGTCTTTTCTGGAAATACCTAATGGGGTAAGGAAAAGACTTGACTACTATAGATCACATTTCTTTTGGCAGAGTGATGAGAACAAAAGAAAATATAGATTAACTAAATGGAACATCATATAACGACCCAAAGACCAGGGCGGTTTGGGGTGGAGGTGCTTGAGCTCAAGAATAAATGTATACTCAGCAAGTGGTTGTTTAAACTTTTAAATGAGGAAGGGGTCTGGCAGGAGATTCTGCACAATAAGTACCTTTCTAACAAAGCGTTAGCTCAAGTGGAAGCACAACCAACAGATTCACCCTTTTGGAAATGTCTTATGAGGGTCAAAGAGGAGTTCTTGGCTAGAGGTTATTTTAAAATTGACAATGAGGAAACCACGAGGTTAGGACACTTGGTTGGGTAATTCTCGGTTGAAAGATCAATATCCACTACTTTATAACATTGTGCAGCACAAGGATGTTTCGGTTCATCATGTGCTCCATGATGCGCCCCCTATGAATTTGAGTTTTAGGAGGGCACTTACTGGGAATAAATGGGACATGTGGTCACATTTAGTCTATAGATTGATGGATATTACTTTGAATGATGTTCCTGATTCTTTTCATTGGAAACTTACTCAAAATGGTTTGTTTACTGTTAAATCTATGTATGAGGATTTAATGAATGGTCACACGAGGTTCTTACAAACTTACCTATGGAGGTTAAAAATACCGCTTAAAATAAAAATATTCATGTGGTTCCTTAATAGAAAGGTGTTGCTTACAAAGGATAACCTTGCAAAGAGAAATTGGCAAGATAATACTAAGTGTGCCTTTTGTGGGTGAAATGAAACCATTGAACACTTGTTTCTATCTTGCCCTTTTGCAAAGCTTGTTTGGCATGTTGTGTTTTGTACTTACAATATTCCTCCCCCTACCAATGTTTCGAATATGTTTGGAAATTGGTTAAATGGGGTCGATAAAAAGACCAAGGCTAGGATTCGTATTGACTTTTCAGCTATTTGTTGGTCTATTTGGAATTGTAGGAACAATCTTGTTTTTAACAGGAAAGATACTTTTCATGTCTTATAGATTATTCATATGGCGGTGCACTGGATCAAGTTATGGGCTTTCCTGCTTACTTCAGACCAGCGGGACCTTATGGTGGCTGTGGGTGCATGAGACTACTGCTGGTGGCACAGGATTTTTTCTCCTGGCATACGTGGCAACATATTAGTCGACTTTCGTAGTTTTTCTTTTCCTAGTCAGTGTCGGTTGAGGCTTGTCTCAATCTTTTGATTCTTGAGATGTAAACTCGAATAATTTATGATCAAATTTTGTAATAATCGGCTGTGTGCATCACTCGATGCAGAGGCAGGGATTAATAAAATTCCCTTTTCTAAAAAAACCTATTCCCAACTAGATTTGCCCTTTTTTATTCTCAGCGTGTTTCTGTGCACTAGATTTTTGTGAATTTTTTCACAACTTGTTTTGTTAAGCTATCGTGGCTTGGGAGAAAGTTAGCATCCCAAACCACAATAGTACTAGATATCTTCCAATACACTCACATATATATTCTCAAAAAGGAACTATACTCACACTCTCACTCTCCATATTGCACTAACTAAACTCCATACATTATTGCAAAAGAGTACATAGTAGGTAGAAATGTTTTTGTTTCAACCTATATATTTGAGGAGGAAAGGTCAGTTCAAAACCAAACTAAAATACGGCGAGCTTCCGTCCCATATTAATTGTCGCTAAAACCGATGTATCTGAACGAGACAGAGGGAAAAGTTACCTAGGTTTGAGATGGATCTAGAATTGAAAACTTGGACTTTTCAATCACGACCAATCATCATCTTGAGCTTGTTTGTCACGCTCTGAAAAAACATGGCCATAATGTGTGCATATATGGGAACTCAACATGTACTACTCATGCACCTCTACAATTATGAAACTTAGCAACAATATTCATCAAACTTCTACTATACTTGATCCATATCTGATGTATTCTATAGGCATGAATAGATCCCATATATGGTTGAATGGCCAACTTCCCAAGCCGTTGGCACCCCACATCTTTGCAATATCTCCAAAATGGAAAATATGGACAATCAACCAGGCCACCCATCTTGATGCATGGGTTGATCATGTCGACCTCAATCAACTCCAAATGGCCGACCACATTAGTGAGTTTGTTAAACTTTGGGTTTCATACATCAAGTCAATCTCGAGGAGGGGGTGCCCCATACCATTGTTTGGAAATTAATTTACGACATCGAGGGTATACTCTGCATCATACGTGTACAAAACCAAGTTTGAGGGCACT
The DNA here is from genome assembly GCA_947311845.1 of Poa pratensis. NCBI lineage: Eukaryota > Viridiplantae > Streptophyta > Magnoliopsida > Poales > Poaceae > Poa > Poa pratensis. Next base: position 34,972,097 of record CAMZMU010000069.1, read on the forward strand.
CTTGTCTCGCCCATGCCCGTGTTCGTCTGGAAAATGTGGGCTCCACCAAAATATAATTCTTCACAGGGCTTATCCTCCAAAACACAGTTTGGACGGCCGACCACCTCGAGCGTTGAGGATCGATGGCCCAATTGTGGCATGTACCAGTTTTGTAAGAGAGAGCCAGAGTCAGTCGCACATCGATCTTCTCTTCGGTTTCCATTGCATGCAATACAACACTAGATGTAGAGTAGAAACTCAACAAACTGTACACATGCCTCAAAGGCTCAAGCACGCGAGCAGAAATAGCCATCACCCCTATATTTGCTCGCAAACAAGCAAATCGGAGATAAGGGATTGAATGGTCGTCGGGATTTAAAGTTAAAGGTCTAAATATTGGGTGTTAGAATATCATGGTTCATTTTAGACCAAGCACAAAACTTCAGGGTTCGAAGTAGTTCTTTTTTTCCTTTTTAAGTAGTAAAAAAAATGATAACTGGTTGCTGTAAAGATCTTTGCATCCGACCGAAGCGTCTGGATCGATAAAGCTAAGCTCGATCATTGTTTGACTGTCGCACTCGATCGATCGATCGTGTGCCATTTCTGAGAGGGCATGCAGCTATCACATATAGGCATATCTCTGGATGAGATATTCTTGGTGCTAATGGCATCCTGCTCTCTAGCCAAGTACTCCCTCCGTGTCAAAATATAAGTCGCACTAGTCACTTACCACACACATGTATGTAGACATGTTTTAGTGCAAGATTCACTAGTCACTTACATGAATCTTGCACTAAAATATGTCTACATACATGTGTGTGGTAAGTGACTAGTGCGACTTATATTTTGATACGGAGGGAGTAATTATTATTACGTCGTGCAGACTTACTTAATAAAAGAATAAAAACAGTCATCGATCGTGCAAGTTGGCTGGGATAGTAATTCGTAAGTGGCCCGTCCACGCACGGACAGGGACAGCAACTCAATCGGCATTTGGCGCGTGCGACAAGGAAAGCTAGCTCGCACACACGCTTGGCCTTGAAAGCGACGACTCCAAAGTTGCACTCGATCAACCTTGAACTTGCACCAACAAATCGAAAAAGCGCGCGCAACGGCGCAAAACATAACATGAACACGGTCATCGGCTACGCGCCAAATCGCGGCCGATTTGCTCGATCCATATGCGCTGCCGGCGCTATCCTGAATCAACTAAGTGGCCAAGTTTCACCCGTCCGGCCGCGAGGTGATAAAAGATATACTCCAGCTAGCTAGCTCACGGGAACAGACATGTTGTGGTTGCTGTCAGTTTCGGATACGGATCGATTCAGAAAAGATCATCTCTCAGGTGTTATTCTTGTGTACTGTAGCTCATGTAACATCGTCTTCATGACTTCGTCATCAGCAGGCAACCGACAAGCAACAACCAAACGATGCTGTGATCTATCGATGCGCAGCCTCATACAGTACCAGTCCTGAATTCATCTGCAGGAGGAGTGATTGGTGATGATTGAGCCCGGGAAACTATTTTTTATCTGTACTTGTAAGCTTCTTCATCTTCTCTTCCGGCTTTTCAAGTTTAGCTCATTTTCGTGCAAGTTTAGCAAGTTTGATTTTGGTTGTGCTTGCAAGGTGTTTGATGAAATGACTAAATTAGGGATTTCATTTGTTTTATATGCATTTTGAGCTCGAATTGAAATATAATTTATGGTTTTATATAGTGTCGTCCCGTCCCCTGATTTCGTGAGAACTATGTATTACATTTGGGCACTACTCTACTTTGATTTTAATGTGATGAACTTGTATAAATTAATTTGGTCACGTATCTCTATTCATTATTTAGCTGGTGTAATGGTTTTTGATATATTTATGTAATGTAGATGAGCCGAGAATGGATGTACAGTGATCGACGCTGTCCCGAGTTCATTGATGGCATGATTCGTTTTCTCGATGTGGTTAAGTTAAACAAGCTGAAGAATGGTTTTATGATTTGTCCATGTGATGAATGTCGGAATAACAGGAATTACCCGAGCGTAAGAACCATACACTCCCACTTGTTGCGACAAGGCTTCATGCCCAATTATTTTTGTTGGACCAAGCACGGAGAAAGAGGGGTTATAATGGAAAACCCTGAAGAAGAGGATGATGACAACTATCCCGTGTTCTCTGATGAACACGGTGATACTACAATGGGGGAAGAGCATGAGGTCATTGTTGATCAGTCCGACGATGATGATCTTCGTCAGGTCATTCGTGATGAACTGCGTAACTGAAAACGAGTGGTCGAAGCTGGAGCGCATGTTAGAGGATCACAAAAAACCGTTGTACCCAAATTGTGAAGATGACCAGAAAAAGCTAGGTACCACCCTGGAATTGCTGCAGTGGAAGGCAAAGAATGGAATATCTGACAAGGCATTTCAAGAGTTGCTACAAATATTTAAGAAGAATCTTCCGAGGAATAATGAAATGCCCCACAGCACGTACGAAGCAAAGAAGATTGTCTGCCCTCTAGGATTAGAGGTGCAGAAGATACATGCATGCATCAATGACTGCATCCTCTACCGCGGTGAGAAGTACGAGAATTTGAATGCATGCCCGATATGCGGTGCATTGCGGTATAAGATCGCGCGAGATGACCCAGGTGATATTGAGGGCGAGCCGAGCCCCAGGAAGAGGGTTCCCGCGAAGGTGATGTGGTATGCTCCTATAATACCACGGTTGAAACGTTTGTTCCGAAACAAAGAGCATGCCAAGTTGTTGCGATGGCACAAAGAAGACCGTAAGGAAGACGAGATGCTCAGACACCCCGCTGATGGGTCTCAGTGGAGAAAAATCGACAGTGCGTTTGGTGATTTTGCAGCTGACGCAAGGAACTTAAGGTTTGGTCTAAGTACAGATGGCTTGAATCCGTTTGGGGAGCAGAGCAGCAGTCATAGCACCTGGCCCGTGACTCTATGTATCTATAACCTTCCCCCTTGGTTGTGCATGAAGCAAAAGTATATTATGATGCCAGTGCTTATCCAAGGACCGAAACAACCCGGCAACGACATTGATGTGTATCTGAGGCCATTAGTTGACGAACTTTTACAGTTGTGGTCTGACGAAGGTGTACGTGTGTGGGATGAGTACAAACAAGAGGAATTTCCCCTACGAGCGTTGCTGTTTGTAACCATCAATGATTGGCCTGCTCTTAGTAACATTTCAGGACAGTCGAACAAGGGATACAAGGCATGCACGCACTGTTTAGATAAGACTGACAGTGCATATATAGGTAAGAAGATTGTGTACATGGGGCATCGTCAGTTTCTTCCAACCGGGCATCACGTAAGAAACGGAGGCAAGCACTTCAAAGGTTTGGCAGATATCCGGACGAAGCCTACACGCCGTGATGGTGATGTTGTATATGGCATGGTCAAGGATTTGGAAGTAATATTTGGAAAGGGTCCTGGCAGTCTAAATGTTCCGAAAGACGCAAACAAGCGCGTACCCTTGTGGAAAAAGAAATCTATATTTTGGGATTTACCCTATTGGGAAATCCTAGAGGTTCGCTCTGCAATCGACGTGATGCACGTGACGAAAAATCTTTGCGTGAACCTGCTAAACTTCTTAGGCGTGTATGGGAAGACGAAAGATACAGCGGATGCACGGCAGGACCAGCAAAGTTCGCACCACGGAAGAGACAACCTGAATTCAGAGAAGTATGAAGGTACTTCCAGCTACGCTCTTACCAAAGAAGAGAAGGAGATCTTTTTTCAAGTCCTGAGCAGTATCAAGGTCCCGTCTGGCTACTCGTCGAATATAAAGGGAATAATAAACATGGCAGAGAAAAAGTTCCAAAACCTGAAGTCTCATGACTGCCACGTGATTATGACACAATTACTTCCTGTTGCATTGAGGGGGCTTCTACCGGAAAACGTTCGAGTACCCATTGTCAAGCTATGTGCATTCCTGAATGCAATTTCTCAGAAGGTAATTGATCCAGCAACTCTACCAAGTTTACAGACGGGTGTGGTCCAATGTCTTGTCAGCTTTGAGTTGGTCTTTCCACCGGCCTTCTTCAATATTATGACGCACCTCATAATTCACCTAGTCGAAGAGATTTCCATTCTCGGTCCTGTATTTCTACACAACATGTTCCCCTTTGAGAGGTTCATGGGAGTCTTAAAGAAATACGTTCATAACCGTGCTAGGCCAGAAGGAAGCATGTCCAAGGGCTATGGAACAGAGGAGGTCATTGAGTTCTGTGTTGACTTTCTTCCAGATCTTAAGCCCATCGGTGTTCCTCAATCACGCCATGAGGGGAGACTGCGTGGAAAAGGCACGCTAGGAAAGAAAGCAACAAGAAGTATGGACGGGCATTCTTTCACTCAAGCACACTACACAGTTCTACAAAATTCCAGATTGGTGGCTCCGTATATCGTGGAACACATGGATATTTTACGCTCAGAATACCCGGAGAAGACTGACTTCTGGATTAAAGAAAAACACGTGGATACTTTCGGCAGTTGGTTGCGTACACATCTCATTAATGACAACACTGTTGGACAAGAGCTATACTTGTTGGCCAAGACACCATCTTCGACTATATTGACTTTCCAAGGGTACGAGATAAATGGGAATACATTTTACACGGAAACCCAAGACAAAAAGAGCACTAACCATAACAGTGGTGTCCGCTTTGATGCAACAAACGATGATGGAACAAAGGACACATATTATGGTTGCATACAGCAGATATGGGAACTTGACTATGGACCTTATTTTAAGATCCCTTTGTTTCTATGCAAATGGGTTAACCTGTCATGCGGGGTAGAGATAGACAAGCGGTACGGAATGACTACAGTGGATCTCAAAAATCTTGCGTACAAAACCGAGCCATTCGTCCTAGCCAATGATGTGGCTCAGGTTTTCTATGTGAAGGACATGTCTTCCAGACCGAAAAAAAGAAAAGATAAGCAAGCCGGTACATCATACAATGAGCCAAAGCGCCACATAGTTCTTTCAGGAAAAAGAAACATCGTGGGAGTGGAGGACAAGACAGACATGTCAGAAGATTACAATAAGTTTGCTGAAATTCCGCCCTTCAAAGTGAAAACTGACCCAAGCACCGTGTTGAATGATGAAGATTGTCCATGGCTACGACGCAATCAGAAGAAAGGGACACACAAGAAGAAAAAGTGAACACTAGATAGGGATGTTGTTGCTGATGTGTAATAATGTATTAAACCTTTTATGTAACTATGTCCTGAAAACTCAGAAGAGAGATCTAAACGGTTGCAGGACGTAGCTAGGGAACCCGAATATATGAGTGAGTAACCTGGGAAACAAAACACACGGTTTCTCCTAGCTACAGCCCGACACTGATTCACGGTCGAATGTCGTTGCATTCAGTGTCGGGCATAGCTAGGAAACCCGAATGTTTTGTGTTTGAGCGCCACTTCGATCCAAGCAGAGGTAAGACGTCTCTGATGATCTACAACCGTCCGGCAAGACATCTCTGATGATCTGCAACCGTTTGGAACGGTCGCAGGTCATCAGAGACGTCTTGCCGCTGGTTGCCCAAAGATACCTCTCCGAGTGACGATGGAATGTTTTGTGTGAGTGAGTGAGTGACGCTGGAATTCCGGGAGGTGGGCTATATATAGGGTCATGTGGCTCACGAAGTGGTCGTGATACTGCTGATCCAACAGCTCACAATCCCTCAAAAGAAACACACCTCTGATCCAACGTCTCACGAGCGCTTGAAAGAAACACACGATCCGTGTGCTTCTTTAGTACCGGTTGGTAACACCAACCGGGACTAAAGTCGGGCTCACCCCTGATCCAACGTCTCACAAGCACTTAAAAGAAACACACCTCTGATCCAACGTCTCACGAGCGCTTGAAAGAAACACACGATCCGTGTGCTTCTTTAGTACCGGTTGGTAACACCAACCGGGACTAAAGTCGGGCTCACCCCTGATCCAACGTCTCACAAGCACTTAAAAGAAACACACCGCTTGATCCAACGGCTCCCAAGCGCTGGAAGGAAACACACGATCCGTGTGCTTCTTCCTGATCCAAGGGCTCACAAGCGCTCGAAAGAAACACACCGCAAGCATGGTACTCACTTGAGCGCAAGCATGGTGTGTATTGGTCCTTGCGAGAAGTGTTGTGTTGTATCGTAATTTCAAGTTGTACCTTAATTTGTTCTATCCAGTATTTAGAACTAGTGAAGTTGTAACGTAGATCTCTAGTTGTATGTTAAATCGTCTCTAAAATAAATAGATAATTATTACAAATTTTAAGACAATTAAATTACATAGATCTAAAATAAAAATAAACTAGAAAAAAACAGAAACCAAATAGAAAAAAGAAAACAGAAACCAAATAGAAAAAACAGAAAATAAAAAACCAATAAAAGGCCCATTAGTACCGGTTGTATTTTACAACCGGTACTAAAGGGTTGGGCTTCGCGCGCGAATTTTTGCGCGGCCCAAATTTGAGCTTTAGTACCGGTTGTACTCTACAACCGGTACTAAAGACCCTTTAGTACCGGTTGTAGACTACAACCGGTGCTAAAGCTCTATTTGAGCAGTTTTAATTCCCCACCGCCGATTCGATCCCCAAAATCCCCAAGTCACGCGCCTCTGCTTCTCTCCGGCGAACGTCACGTGCTCTCCCCGGCGAAGCCCTGCTCCTCTCCGGCGAACGACGTGCGCCCCTGCTCCGGTCGGCTCCACCGCGCGCCCCCGACGCCGCCCGTGCGGCCCTGCTCCGGCCGCCCTGCGGCGCCCTGCTCCGGCCGCCTCCACCGCCTGTGTGGCGCCCTGCTCCGGCCGCCTCCACCGCGCGCCCCCGACGCCGCCCTCCGCCGCGCCCCCGACAAGCTGCGGACTCCACCCGCGCCTCCTGCTCCGGCGCCACGCCGCCCTGCTCCGGCCGCCGTACTGCCCTGCTTCGCCGGCCCAACTAAGGTAATTTTTTTCATCCTTTTTATTTTAGTATTGTTCTTTTGATGAATTTAGGTTGAATTTTAGTGGAGCAAATTAGGAAATTTTAGTGAGTCATTTTATTAGGTTGAATTTAGGTTGAATTTGTTCATTTTTAGTGGAGTATTTTATATTAGTGTATAGCATTTTATTAGTGTAGCATTTTATATTAGTGTAGCATTTATGTTTGAATTTATGTAATATTAGTGGAGCATTTTTATGTTTGAATTTGTGTTTCAATTTTAGTGGAGCAAATTAGGAAATTTAATGGAGTCATTTTATTATTAGTCATAGAATTTTTAGTTTATTACAATATGAAAACAACATTAGTAGAAATATTAATTGTTCTTTTTTAGTACTGTTTTTTAAGTACCAAATTAGAAAATGTGTTAGAAAATATTAATTGCAAAGTTTCAAATATTGCAAATTTCAAATATTGCTAAGTTTCAAATATAGTTTAACATTGTAAAGTTTGAAACATTGTAAAGTTTGAAATTTTGCTAAGTTTGAAATATTGCTAAATTTCAAATATTGCTAAGTTTGAAATATTGTTAAGTTTGAAATATTGCTAAATTTCAAATATTGCTAAGTTTCAAATATTGTTAAGTTAGAAATATTGTAAAGTTTGAAATATTGCTAAGTTTCAAATATTGCTAAGTTTCAAATATTGCTAAGTTTCAAATATTGCTAAGTTTCAAATGTTGCTAAGTTTCAAATATTGCTAAGTTCGAAATATTGTTAAGTTAGAAATATTGCTAAGTTTCAAATATTGCTAAGTTTCAAATATTGCTAAGTTTGAAATATTGTTAAGTTTGAAATATTGCTAAGTTTCAAATATTGCTAAGTTAGAAATATTGTTAAGTTCGAAATATTGTTAAGTTAGAAATATTGCTAAGTTTCAAAATTTGCAGTGACATTGAGCTATGGCGGACGATGCCCCCACCTTCGTCCGAGATTTGGAGGAAGAAGACCGTCTCCAACAAATAATATATAACACCGCTGCCGGACCCAATTCCGATGGAGAATATTCCGATGGAGAAGATTCCGACGGAGAAGACGCCGAAGAATTCAGCGCGAAATGTTTGAATGACTCCGGTGAGGGACTTGAGTTAGAAAAATTCAGAGATGACGACGACGACGACGAAGAAGAACCGTCTGGATCTAAGGCGGACGATGCCCTAGCTAAGAAGAAGGTATATATTAAGTCTTGTTGATCACTATAGCTAGATGCATTAATTGATTTATATGCGCACTTATTAACGAAACATTTTTCTTTCAGCCCTCTGGATCTAAGTCGTCAATCCCCGTACGAGGCCCGGCCCAAGGGTTAAAGCTCCCGGAAGGTGCAACGTTGTCGATCGACGAAGTTACCTTCAAAGGCAAACCAGAGAAACCCGATGGAATCTACAATAAATATGTACGGCAGTGCGGAGTTTTTGTAAGGGACATGGTCCCGATCACTGTGACAGAATGGAATGAGCCGAAGAAAGCCAACATAGGCGCAAAATATCTCGAGAAAGAATTAAAGAGACCCTTTGGGACTCGATGATGTCTAAATTCAACCTACCGGCAGATCTCCCACAGAAGATGAAGGATAAAGTCAAGGAGTGGACTCTTAGCAAGATGGCCCAGCAATTCAACAACTGGAAGAACACATTGTGGAGAAAATATGGGAACAAAGATATAGTTTTCAAAGGACATCTAGAGAAGCTAAAAGATGATTGGGCTGAATTTGCGGCGTATAAGAATTCGGGCGTCTCTGTGGCCCGATCGACACAAAATAAGTTGAATGCCTCGAAGAAGAAATATTTCCATCATTTGGGCTCAGGTGGCTACAAGACTGCCTTGCCTAAGTGGCAAGCCTATGAAGACGAGCTGCGACTAAAAGGGATCACTCCACAGACAGATGACTGGCCCGACAGGTCCAAGTTCTGGTTGTTCGCGCATGGGGCAGTGTTGCACCCAGAAACAGGGCTGATTGTTGCAAAGGGAAAATGGCGGAGAAAAATTAGAAGAGTCATCAGAAAAATAAAAAATGTCATAGTACTAGTCAAGGAGGGAAAATTTGTTCCCGATAGAGAGGACGACGAGCTTTCACAAGCCCTCGGGAATAAAGAACACTGGGGGCGATGTCGAGCCAGAGGAGGCGGGGTTGGTTTTCTTGAAGGGTTTCCGGAAGACGTTGCAACTTATAGAAAACATTGCAGAAGTAAGAAGAGGGAGGCGGAGAGGGTTACTGCATTAGAACGCACGGTGCAGGATGTGCAGAAGCAACTGGCCTCAATGACCCAGACCAGGGAATCTCAACTGCGAGTAGAAGATCCTGCAGGCGATGCCTGCCCATCTCAGCGGAAAAGCAGCGTGGGTTCCACGCAGCTACAAGATCCTGCAGTTGATGAACCAGTTGCTGAACCATCGGCGGCTCACTACCCCGTGGATGATATCACGGAGAAGACAAATTGTGAGTTACATGCGCCGATGATGAACATTACTTGTCCGGTGGCGACTGGCTATGCTTTACGACATCAACCTGGAGAAACCTTCCATTTTGGTGTGATTCCGCCTGGATTTGCTCGTGTCGGGGTCACGAAAGTTATGCCGGGATTCAACGCAATACGTCTTGAATTTCCTGGAGCTGAAGGCGAGAAGACATTGGGAGATGTTGAGTTTGGTATCGTTCTATGGAAGAAGAAATACATCAAGTTTCCAGACTCGGAGCCAAGGCCACCGACTCCTCCCGTTAGACATTCACCACATCAAAGTCCACCCGCCTCCCCCCACGAAGTTTGGGATCCCGCCGCGAGTCCATCTCCCGCGCTGTCCCGTCAACCGACTGATGCGCCCACTAGTAACTTGACAAAGCGGAAGCTGTTCCCGTCGTCCACCCCTGTCAAGAAACGTGGAAAAAGTGTGGGGCTCCTGAGAACCCCAAGGAAGTCAAGGCTCCTGAGAAGTTAACTTCTGAGATGACTCAGCAGGAAATAGCTGAGAGCCTACGTGAAGGGTCGAGAGCCTTTTTTGAGCAGAAAAAGAAGGAAAGAGTGGAGGCAAGACTTGACCCCATAAAGGAACTTCTGAAGACTATACCAAATGAGGTAAAAGATCAAACCGTTGACAACCTATATGACCCTCCACCTCCGCCCATTTCAGACTACGAGCGAGGTATTGACAAGGTACTTTCCTCGCAGAATGAGCAAGAGAAATTGTGCGGGAAAGGAGTTGCCCAGCTCGGAGAACAAGAAGCACAATCGCTCGCCCCGCTCATTGTACCTTCTGAAACTCGGGAAATCGAGCATGGAGAAGTTGTCCTTGGCGACTCAGGTTACCCCATGGCGGAGATTGCCCCACGATTTGATTTTGAACTCGGGCTGCCTATGGTGGAAAATCCGAGCCAGCTAACAACACAGTTATGGAATTTGAATCGCTGGTACATGACCGCCGCAAAAGAAGGAACAACACTACTTCCGAGAATATTGTGTGCATGTTGAGTTCCGAGAACTTTTTCAGATGTACAATCAACGTGCTCTCGACAAATCTCTCATCAGCTGCTATTGTCTGTAAGTAATTTATTCGTGTAATTTAATTATCTATAGTTATAAGCTCTCGTTCATTGCTTGTAATTATCGTCACAAAATTCTTTTGTACGCTAATTATGCAGAATGAAGATACGTGAATGCAGACTCGAAGGAATCTGGGACATTGGTTTCATTGACCCGGATAAAGTTCATGTCAAGACCGTGGATGAAAATCCCGTGAACACAGAGGACGTTTTGCTAACGTTCTTTAAGCGACAAAGTACCAAAAAGGAAATACTATTTCCTTACAACTTCGGGTGAGTTTTACCGTCTTCTACACATTCTATTTTGCTTCCCCGATATAAAGTGTAATCGATAAGTTCTGAATACCTGCGTATATAAACGTGCGCAGGTTCCACTACATTCTGCTAATCATTAGACTCGAGGAAGGAGAAGTTGAAGTCTGGGACTCACTAAGGAAAGATCAAATGAATACAAAAGCGTGCGTCTAATGCTCAAGAGGTAATTTCAATCGCACTATATCAGCCTCTTTCGTTCATTTCCGGATATCAAAAGTATAAGTAATAACTACTCAATTCATTTTCTTTTCCGGACAGGGTTTACAGAAAGTTCAAAGCGGAAGAACGCGGTGTATGGCCAGAAAAGCTGGAGTTCAAGTCTAACAACGTAAGTACTACTACGTGTATCTTTCTAATACCATTATCATTCTCTTGATTATTATTTGATTAAATTATATTCTTGTATATATAGTGGTGTCTGCGACAACCACAGGGGACAGAACTATGTGGATACTACGTTTGCGAGTACATTCACACGAAGGTCAATGAGAGAGTCAAGAGTGTAAGAAATCGAGAGGTACGTGAACATCATACACAACTTTTATTTTGCCACCATGCATCAATTGTGTTTAGTTTCGATCATAGCTGATTTTATTTCCTTCTTTTAAAGATGTCAAACAAGCGGAGCCAGCTCCTACCACGCAACCGCGTAAAAGCTATTGCGGAGGAATTGGCGGGATTCTTACTTACACATGTCATAGATGAACACGGTGAATTCTACTTTGACGAAAGACCACCTCCACCCCCTGCAGTCGATGCTACAAGGGAACCGCCGGCAGTCGATGCTACAAGGGAACCGGCTCCATTGTAATTAATTAGGAGTACTTAAATTTATATGTGACGAGAGTACTTTGTATGTGTATAATGACTACTTTATATGTGTAGTGAGTACTTTATACGCGATCTCCTCCGAAACCCTGAAAAATGAGCGAAAAGGAAAAAACAGAAACCCTAAACCCCGAAAAATAATCGAAAAGAAAAAAACCAAAACCCCCCTGAAATAATAAGCAAAAAAAGCAGGAACCTTTAGTACCGGTTTGTATTACAAACCGGTACTAAAGGTCCTCAGGGTCGAGCTCGCCTGTTCGCCCACGTGGAGACCCTTTAGTACCGGTTTTATTTAGGTGCCGGTACTAAAGGGTTACCCCTTTAGTGCCGACCCTTTAGTACCGGTTGTGTGGCCGGTACTAAAGGCCATCTACAACCGGTACTAGAGGTGGGTTCTTTACTAGTGTACAGATGTCACGTTAGATTTTCATTTAGTTGGTTGTAGTAGAGAGAACAAAGAAAGAGATGATTGCTTATCTTAGCTAAGAAATGATCTCTTAACAATTTTGAGAATACTATTTTCTGCATTGTACCATGTCTTTTCTTATGGACATAATTTCACACTAAAATTTAATTCTTTCTCCTTAATTGTAAGATGACAACAAGAGATAACACATTGTATGACTGATATTTATTAACTTTTCTAAATGAAGTAAAGGGGTAAGAGAAGACCCGCCTTCTCTAGATTGTGCCCTAATACAGTAGAAAAATAAAACATCTAATCATTAATTATTGAATCTTCTTTTTATTACTTCATAACGGTTAGATCCACATCACCTTACCTAAATAGATAACATCCATTTGACCTTCATAATTTTACCTATACATATCACATTTATTAGATCTTCATAATTGTATCAAAGATCATAACTGGTAAATCGTTGTAACCATAGCTAGGAATCAGAATCGATAGGGTTTCGTAAGTGTACCCAATACGAGGGTGGCTATATCATCTGCAATCGCGGCCCCAATAGCTAGCCCTCCCAATATGACTATTGGGCGCGCCGAACAAAAAATCGCCACCATTGCGGTTATATCTTACCTTTACTTATTTGTTGATTTCGTTCTAATTGTCACTTGTGATCTTGTCACTAGGTTGTTCACTTAGTTGCACATATAGAAAACCTTGTGTTTACATTGTATCCGTAAAGTTGTGATGAAAGATAAAATTGTTGGTTGCATATTTAGCCCCACCCACTCTGGTCGAGTGATACGTCCAAAATGTATATACAAATTTTGATTGTTTCATGCTACTTTTATATCATTCATACATGTTTTACTATGATTTTATAGCATTTTATTAGACCAACCTATTAATCCAGTGTCTGGTGCCAGTTTCTGTTTATTTGTCTGTGCATTGGAGAAAAAGGCGAAAAATAAAGTTTCTCAGAAAAATCTGAAAAAATTACCAAAATTCTTTCCGGAGGGTCCCACCCGCTGGCACTAGTAGGAAAAAGTTTATACGTGAAATGTTATCTGTGGCGCACAGACTTACCCATGCGCCACAGATAGTCTCTCTCAGCTGGTGCGCCACAGGTAAGTTTCACCAAACCCCTCAAATTTCTCGCGGGTGGAGAGAGAGTATATGTGGCGCACAGGGTAGGTGTGTGCCACAGATAAAAACGAGGAGAGAGAATACCTGTGGCGCACAGTAGTGTTGTGCGCCACGGGTAAAAAAGTAGGAGAGAGAATACCTGTGGTGCACAGTAGTGTTGTGCGCCACAGGTAGTTGGCATCAGATTTTTTGAAAACATGATAGAGAATACCTGTGGCACACGAGCTGGTGTGCGCCACAGGTAAAAAATACCTGTGGCGCACGGCTAAATCTTGTGCGCCACAAATAATTTGCAGCAGGTATCTCTGCTTTGCCCTCTGTCTTATCCTCTTCCCTCCGGATCCACATTCTCTCTCCACTCTCATATCCACATTCTCTCTCTACCATATCCCCTCCACACGCATCGATCTCCTCCACGACACCATCGCCTCGCTCAACTCGCTCTCTATCCCATCGCCTCTCTCCTCCTCCCCGAGCTCGTGGTCGCCGCCCGAGCCTCGTCCCGCATCGGCCGGCTCCGCACTCCTTCACTCGAGCTCCGCCGTCCTCGGGGCCGCGTGAGGCCCCGACCTCGACCCTCCTCGGTCCGCGCGCCCTCCGCCGCCCAAGCTTCTCACCGCTGCCACCGAACTCCTCCATGCCGCCCTTGCCTCCCCTCCGCCGCCCGACCTCCCCTCCACCGCTCGGCCTCTCCTCCAGCCCTCGACGGCCCCATCCCGCCCGCGTCTGTCTGTGACCACCACCGGCCGACGCTGCCATCTGCGACTGCCACCGGTCGACGCCCTTTTCCTCGAGCTCGCCGTCCTCCCACCGCAACGAGGAGGTGCCCTGGGCTGGGCCGCCGCCGGCCGGGCGCGTGCGGATGGCAGTGGAGGACGGTTCCCGCCGCCGGGCCGGGACGCCACCGAGCAGGAGCAGGCGAGGACAGGAGCTGTGGTGGTGTGTCGACGACCGCGCCGCCGCCGGCCTCAACTCCGGGCGCCGGAGCAGATGACCAGAGGGGCGGAGAGCCGGAGAGGACTAGACGACCACGACGCCGCCTATGATATTTTTTAAAATAGATTGATTAATTAATATAATAGTGATGTGTATTTGGAAATACATAAATATGAATTTTTTTAATCATAATTACTTATCAGTGGCGCACAACCCGAATGGTGCGCCACTAGTATTTTGGAATACTAGTGCCCACACTTTTCTATCAGTGGCGCACGGCAAGGTTACATGTGGCGCACGGCCTTGTGCGCCACAGATAAGTTGGGTTACCTGTGGCGCCCAATTTGTGCGCCACAGGTACCACTTATCAGTGGCGCGAGTTTAGTGGCGCACGCTCGTGCGCCACAGATAACCTATTTTCGTGCGCCACTGATAGGCATTTTCCTACTAGTGTGGCCAGAGGGTGGCCACGAGCCCCACCCGCATGGCCGCCTTGGGCACCGCCTCTCGACGCCCCTTCGCCTATAAACCCCCTTGACCTAATTAGACGACCACTCTCGGAGCATTTTCCCAAACACGACGATACATTGCCACCGTCATCTTCGAAAGCCTAGACCGGGGTTTCAGGGTTCTATTCCAGCACCCTGCCGGGACGGGGATCCACCTACGAAGCCATCTTCATCGACCTTGCTGCTCCTAATGGCGATGCCTGAGTAGTCCACCCTCGGGGCTGAGGGCCTTTATCAGTAGCTATGTGGTTATCTCTCTCCCATGATGCGATCTTGATTGTGATCATGAGTTTTGTTAATATAGTTGAATCATATGATGTTTTCTCCTCTATTCCTTTATGTACTAGATATGATGTCTAGTATAGTTTCTGGATCCCGAGGTGACAATGGGAGATCTGTGGATAATAGATTAGAACGATATTGATCATGCGTTTGTTTTTAATATGTTGGATTGAATAGTGGAATCATGAGATTTCTTGATGCTTGTGTTTAGTACAATTTTCTTATAGTACAAAGGTGAAAGAATATTTCTTAATCTCGTGTTGGTTTTGTGTGTTAGGCAACAACACTAGTGATAATCTAATTATAAATCAAGTGGTGCAGGATTTAGGTGATTAAAACATATAAGCATCGAATTCCAAAAGATAAGTGAAAAGAGCTTGCGAAGTTCTCTGGCAATATTCAGTGTGCAAGCCTCTGTCTAAACCGGAGTTTTAGGCCGGATATTTCATATTGGGGGCCAGAGATTTGAAATATCTGGTTTCCATTCAAGAATTCACCTAAGGACCTTTTTCCAGAGAAGTGTGCAAGTCTCTGTCTAAACCGAAGATTTGCACCGGATATTTCATCTGGAGGCCGGAGAATTGAAATATTCGGTTTCCCTTGAAGATTTCGTCTAAGGACCAATTTCCAGGAAAATGTGCAAGGCTCTGACTAAACCGAAATATTGGGGCCGGATATTTTGCCTAAGGGTCATATATTCCGGTGGGGCCAGATATTCTGCCCCACACTTAAGCCGGATATTCCGGCCCTCTTATTTCTGCCCGAGACTTCAACGGCTCGTTTTGGTGAGTGGGTATATATACCCCACTTCGTCTTCAAGCTCAGGCCGCTCAACTAAGCACTCAAGAACACCTCAAGCTGAGCCACCAAAACCATTAGATCTCCCAATCGCTCCATCCAAACTCGTTGATCTTTGGAGGATTGAAGGAGAAGACCAAGATCTACATCTTCACCATGCCGTTCTTCATTTCCCCCTCATTCACTTGAGGGATTTGAGCCTAGGGTTTCCACTAGGAAAACCTAGACATCTTGTTGTACTTACTTGCTTGCTACTTTTGTGTTGCAGATTTGTGGTGCTTGGGAGCCCCAATCCTTTTGTGGGTTGAGCCTCAAGTTGTTGTAAGGGCTCCGGATTCCGCCTTGAATGATTCCGATAGTGGAAGGTGAACCGAGCTTTTGTGCAAGGTTCATCGAAGAATAGGGTGAGGCCATTTGTGGTGTTTGAGTTTAAAACTCACACCCCTCCAACGAGACGTACTCCCTAAAATGGAGGAACTGGGGAATACATCCTTGTCTCCGCGTGCTTCCCGTTCAGTTACTCCTTACACTCTAGTTATTACTTGTATCTTACTTTGTCTAGTGTTAACTTGTCATATAGGTAAATTCACCGTAGTTGCATATCTAGAGAATTTACCTTTGTGTCAAGCCTAAATTTGAAAAAGAGCTAAAAATTGAGTAGCACCTATTCACCCCCCCTCTAGGTGGCCATACGGATCCTTTC
Source organism: Poa pratensis (assembly GCA_947311845.1). Classification (NCBI taxonomy): domain Eukaryota; kingdom Viridiplantae; phylum Streptophyta; class Magnoliopsida; order Poales; family Poaceae; genus Poa; species Poa pratensis. The sequence continues at coordinate 34,988,529 of CAMZMU010000069.1, forward strand.
AATTGGTATCAGAGCCTCGACTCTTGTTTCAGGCTATACCGCCTAAGAGAGTATGGCCCCCGAGCTTCCGGAGGAGGCGGGTGCGGTTCCCGTGGCTACTACGGTTTCCGCGGAGGAATTCACTAACATGAAGACCTCCATGGAAACCCGAATGCAAAAGATGCAAGACATGCTTGCGCAACTTTTGGGAGCCTAGGTCACCACTCCCGCTCCCCCCCCGCTCCGGAGGATCCCCTCAAGGGTGTGGAGGTTGATGACACTAAAATTGATAATCCTATTAAACCATCTAATGAGAGTGGGAAGCCGGAGCACAACGGGGTTCCCTTTAAGTACTCTGTCGACCCACCTATCCCCCATCCTCCAATTCACCTAAGAGGAGAGCCTCCTAAGCTAAGTGCATCTTTGTTTACTAAATGGCAATCTTCTATGAGATCTTATGTGAACAGTGCCTCTATCGAGCTTTGGAGGATCATTGAATAAGGATACCAAGCCGTGGATGAATCCAACAAGACACGGAGAGAGATTGTTGATTGTCAATTAAATGCCACCGCTCTTGACTTGATCTGCGTTGCCGTGGGTGAGAAGGAGTTGCCCCACATTGAACATTGCACCACCGCCAAAGAAGCTTGGAATTGTCTCATTGAGGTGTTCGTTGGTAATGATAGCATGAGGAGAAACCGATTTGAGGAGATGAGCAACAAGGCCGAAGGGTTCTTCATGGAAGATGGAGAAGACCACGAGCAAATGTATCGAAGACTCAAGGCCCTTGCCAATGCCTATATAGATCTTGGTGCACCTCATGTGAATGATGCTTGGATCAAGAGGAAGTATGTGAATGCTCACTTGCCCTTTGAACCGGCAGACTTGAAGAGTCTCCAAGGAAGGCACAACTTTCCACAATTGACCTCCAATGAAGTCATGCAAGAGATGTAATCTTTCAAAGTTCAAGCCAAAATTGCACAAGACTTTCGTGCCCGAACTATTGGAATGCAACAAGGAGCCTCACTTGCTTTGATGGCCAAGGTAGTGGAACACAATGAAGATCAAGATTGTGAAGATGTGTCCTTCATGGACCTCGAAGAACTCAAGATTGCTCATAGAGACTATGTGGCTCTTGCGGCAAGGACCTTTTGGAAGAACCCATCAAAAGCCAAAGCTCAAGTGGAATAAAAGTTCAAATCAAGTGGTTACAAGGAGGGCAACCCAAAAATGAAGACTTACTTCAATTTTCAAGATAGATATCACTATGTTGCCGAGTGCCCGTATGAGAACCGTGAAGAACATGGAGGAAGGCTCATTCTCAAGGATGCCTCAAAGTCCCCTAGCAAGAAACCCTTCTTCAAGAAGAACTTCCCCAACAAGAAGCCACCTTCAAGAATGGTGTTGGTGACAAGAGAAGAGTACATGTCTGGGGATGAAGAAGATGAAGAAGAAACCACAAGTGGAGTTGCTGCTATTTCCATTGCTTCATCAACATCATCTTCTCTCTTTGAATCCCCCAATGAGAACGTCCCCATCCAATCCGCCAAGTGTCTCATGGCTAAGGCCACCGAGGTATCATCTCCTTCCACTTCCAAGACTATGAATGAAATGGATGATCTTATTAGTCTTAGAGTAAATGAAGAAAATGTTGCTTTGGATCGTTTCATGACTAACTTACAAGGTGAAGCCAAGATACGCTTTGAGGCTCTTATGAGCGATTATGGGATGACACAAGATCTTCTTGAGGAGAAGGGGAGACTTGAAAGAGAATATGCTAACAACATTGTCGCTCTCACCATGGCTCTTGATGAAGAGCATGAGCTTCGTGTCTCCCTTGAAGAGAAACTTGGAAACCTTGATGAGTCACAAAATCCAATCTTTTCTAAAATCATTAGAGAACATGACGGTGCTATTGCCAAATATAAGCTTTACAAGAAAGAAAGGGTTGAATTTGGTGTTGGTCATGATAGACTAACCGAGGAACTAGAGAAGCGCACCAAGGCCCACAAGGCCTTGGAGAGTGAACACTCTACCCTCACCAAGTCTTTTGAACAACTTCAAATTTAACTATCTAAAACTAATGATCCTAGTTCCTCTACTACTTCTTGTGATCATGCAAATGTTATTGAGGAAAATGTTAGGTAGAAGAGCGAACTTGCCAAGGCCTCTAGTCCCCAAAGGCGAACTTGCAAACGCAAAAGCCACACATTGGAAAAGAGTGTCGTGGTGGTGTCACGGCAGATGCCATAGGATGTCTTGAGTTGGGGCCGATGGACGCTGGTGGAACCGGCCGGGGAGGGCTAGCGCGCTAAGGAGCGCACACAGAAGACACAAAGCACACCGCAATCTACCCAGGTTCAGGGCCCTCGTGAGGAGGTAAGACCCCTACTTCTGCATGTCTGTCTCAATATACTGGGATCTCAACAATACAAAGGTGCTCCTCGAGCTATATGCTCTCAGCTATGGTGAAGCTCTCAAGCAAGAAGAAGGAAACTATGGTGGAAAAGATCTCTCAGTGCATCGTTCTCCTCCTCGCTCGGTCGTCTGCCCGTTCCTCACGCAGGAGGGGGAAGGGCCTATATATAGCCTAGCCCGAGCAACGGTCTTGTCACCGTACCGGCACTGTAGCCACGCGTGCCTGCATCAGCCGCTTCGTCATGATTGTGTCCTCTGCCACGGACAGGACGTGGCCTGCCCATGCCTATACTCTGTTCCCACGTACGCCCGTGGTTAGCGGTAGGTGAGACCGGTCACCTCGTACCCGCGCCATACCCCCTGCCAGGCTCCCATGTCAGGCGGGATGTGACCTCTGCATTGACTTCCAACCGGCATAAGGCACGTCTTCTCTTTAATCCAGCACGGATATGCCGGATTCCCCTTCCTTGGCTATCCTCTCTTGCACATAAGAGAAGACACGAAGATACCGACATATATATGTCGGTCAGTATATGTCGGTCAGTATACACCGGCATCATATCCCGGCCCCCTCTGGGCCTGGTTATACCGACATTCATATGTCGGTCAGTATATGTCGGTTTGCCCCGGCACCATATCCCGGCCCCTTCTGTGCCTGGTTATGTCGGTTTCACTGTACCTCGGTCCACTCTTGGACACAGCTTATACCATATCATGACCCTACCCCGGGGTAGCCCCCCGACATTAGTCCCCGAAGCTGGTGCGGTCCTGTAGACTCGGATGAAGGGCCACACCAGGATTACACTACCAAACCAACTTGACCAATTACCCGACATAATTATGTCGGTCCAACTCAAAACACCAGGAACCAAACCTCCAACTGCTTTCGACATCTGCCCTTATGTCGGTTCCTCCGACACAAGAAGATCTCCTCGATCTTTTCAAAGATCTTGCCCTTGCACGTGGCAGCAAAACGCTGCGTGCCTCCTCGGTTCCGGTGCGTGAACAGACATGCCTCTGCGCATGCCGCACACATCATGCGAGCCCCACGTGTTGTCATGTCACCTGCGCACTCGAGTGCTTTGACCACACCGGCGGCGCGGCTCCTTGATTCTCGCGCCCATAACTGCACCACTAAGTGGCCCACTATGCGGCCGAACGTGCGTCCGTTTTTACCTCAAACCGCACAGATCGTGCGCAGTTAATCCATGCGGCGGTTATGGGGATCGTGCGCGGTAATTTTGCTAACCGCACACCTCCCACGCCCATAAATAGGGGAGAGGGGCAACCCCCTCTTCTTCCCCGCTCTCTTTCCTCTTCTTCTTCTTCATCCCTCTGCACAGAGCGCCTCCACCGCGCAGTGCGCTCCGCCACCGCACGACGCCGGACCTCGCGAGCCACCGCCCACCGGGGTCCTTCACACCTCCGCCGAGCCCAGCTCTTCGCCGGCACGCCCTGCGTTCTTCGCCCTGCACCGCCGTCGTAACTCCGGTGAGTTCTTCACCGTAACATTTCCCGCGGCTAGCGCCTAGCTCTTTATTAGTTCTTCCCTAGATCTTCTTTAGATCTTTTCCGTAGATTTTAGATCTTCTCCGTAGATCTTCTTGTTAGCTTCTTGTTTATAGATTCATTATTCTCTCCGTAGATTTTTGTTTCTCTTGCTTGCTTCTTTTCCTCCATCGCATAAACATCGAGAGATGCTCACCGCCGGCGAACCTTTGCCTTTTTTGCAGATTTCCGCCACCGGCTTTTATTTCCTCAGCGCGCCGCCGAGATGTCTTCTAGCAACATTCCGGATCCCGCCGAGGATGCCGTCGAAGAGGGTGAGCATGCCGGGTGGGAAGGTTCCGACGTAACCCAGGATGAGATTGACTGGCTGATCCGAACCCGGCGTATCCCGGAAGGGGTGACATGCCAGCCCCCTGGCAAAGAAGCCGAGCCGAATTTGCAACCCGGCGAGCATGTGGTCTTCGTCGCGCACTTCGAGCGCGGCTTTGGCCTCCCGGTGAGTCCGTTCTTCCGAGGCTTCTTAAAACTGTTCCATCTTCAACCCCATCACCTTCCAGCCAACGCCATCACCACTCTCTCGGCATATGTCTCTTTCTCCGAGGGATACCTCGGTCTTTGGCCCACCGTTGAGCTCTGGGCCAAGTATTTCCAACTCCGGAAGCAGAGTGTTCCGGATCCGGAAAACAAGAACTTCCCCAAGGAGATGACCCCGTGCGGAGCCGCTACAATTATACCTCGGAGAGGTTCCATCTTTCCTCGGATTCAAGGCCTGGAGTCATACCGGAAGTGGCAGCACACGTTCTTCTACGTGAAGAGCCCGGACAATGCCGATCTTCTTAATTTGCCGACATTCACTCTCTCTGCCCCCACAGAGCAACATAATTAAAATTTCAACCCAAAGGAGACAAATCTCGAGGTCAACCAGATTCACAAACTCGTCATTCAGTTCCAGGCGGAAGGGATGATGGCCGATGACCTCCTGAGAACCTTCATTAGCCACTGAGTCTCCCCCTCCAAAACCGAGTTCACAAGATTTGCCACATGAGTGGCCGATACGACCCTACTCGGGTCAGGACTCATGAGGTGAGCAAACCCGAGGTTCGAAGACGCGTCAAGTCCATGGCCAAGACGCGGATGACAGACGAATGGGAATGGGGTAAAGAGCCCCATGATAGAACTCGGCTTCCGGAGAGCATAAGTAACTTGCAATCTAGACTGACATATTTTGCCTGCCGAGACAACTCTTATTTCGGCACCATATTTTGCTCTTAGAATAACCCGTTTTATTGCGTCTGCCTTGCAGAGATTTACTCGGCAAAGGACTGAAGACGGAGCGGATCCTTCCGCCAAATGGGGCCAAGATCTACCTGCCCCGGCCATCGCCGAGGTTGAAGACCCAGACGATGAGGATCACATGCCGATTCCGGCTGCTGGCGCCCTGCCTCGGGTAAGCCTCGAGCCCGAGCCTCAATCAGAGATTGGTCAGATGACGATGACGATGATTGTGAAATTTTAGAGGTACTTGATGCTCGTCCCATCGCCTTTGCTCACACATTAACCTCGGCACCAGCTGACCGGCCGGCCAAGCTCCGAGTACACGTCCTGCCACCACGGTCAACCGAGGCGGATCTCACAAACATGCAGGGACCGGTACCTCAGATACTGGGACCTCAACAGCCCCAGACCCTACAGCGAAGAAACCGAAGCTGCAGAAGAAATCAGGATACAAGCCACGGGGCAAGAAGGGGCCGCCAGTTACAGAAGGGTAAGATATCCTTTGCCGACATATGCTCGTCTCCCTTTCTTCCTTTAAACTAAGATAACATTTTCCCGAGGTAACATCTTTTCCTGTTTCGAAGCAGTGCCGCCCTTGAAATCAATCAGAGTGCATCTTCTGTGCGCTCACCTATCCCGCCGCCAGCGGTATCTCGGTCAACCGAGATTGGAGCTGCTAGCTCAGCAAGGGCGAGTCCTCCCCCGGTACATACAACTCCAGCCGACATACCGCCGCCGGCTTCTGATGCCGCACCTGGAGGACGCCAAGACGCCCCAGAAATTTCGGCCCGTGACCGAGATGATGATTCCGGTGCCCACATCATGGACTCCGAGACGGAGCAGATCGAAGCTCCGATAGCACTGGATCGGCAGCAACCACCACAACAACAATAGCAACAGCCACAGCAACAACAACTGCAGCAACATTAGCAACAGCAGCAGCAACAGCAGCCTCAGCAGCAACAGCCACCACCGAAGCAGCCACAACAGCAACAGCCGCCACCGAAGTCTCCTGCACCGACATCCAGGAAACCAGCACCAGTGCCGAAGCCGACACAGCCACGACGGTCGCTAGATCCGCAACAGAGTCAACTGGTTACCGGGAAAATGCCGGCCAAACCGAGTAAACAATTGGCGCTGACTCCGACCCAAGCCCTAGTTGCATCCGTCTCCAGAGCCGAGACAGCTGATTGGGAGTTTCCCCGGCTGCGAACTCAAAGCGGCAACAGCCTGGGCTCGGTGGAGTATTACAACATGGACTGGAATGCTGCCGATACCACCGATGTTTCTTCCCAGAACCCGGTGCCCCGGCATCCAGCTGGTCCAAGCATACCTGCGTAGTCCATGCACACGCTGCAGGTTGCGGCCCTTAAAGCAACCAAGATAGCAGAGGTAAACCTTCCTCGGCTCAGTCTTTTTTCTTTCATCATAGACAATAGATATAAATATCCCCAGTCCCCGAGATTCGGGTCGAGTGGTTGATGCTCGACCGAGTAAAGATCACTCGGCGTGAATCTTCAAAAATTCCGACATCCAGTCCCCGAGATTCAGGTCGAGTTCACTCGGCTTGAATCTTCATAATAACACTAACACTTTCCCTTTTTTCAGGATTGCACCAATACTCGGACCAAGGTGTTCCACAAGCTGCTCTTAGAACACAAGAAGCTCAGGACCTCCTACAAGCATTTGTAGGAGGGGTTGAAGAACAAGGGTACCTTTCTCTTTTACCGCCATAAAAAACTTGCTCAAAATTATCTCAACCTAACTTGCCCATATTTCTCTTTTGATGTTCTTCACAACCGAGATAGAGGCCCGAGTCGCAACCCTATCTTGGAAACTCTAGGAGCGCGATGCCGCGCACAATGCTGCGCTCCAGAAGGAACGGGATGAGGTGTCTCGGCTCCAGCAGGAGCTTGACCGGGTTCAGGCCCAGAAATCCGAGATGGAGAGAACTGCCGCTGTGGAGAAGAAACTGCGAGAAGAAGATGCTCAGAAGCATAAGGAGCTCCTTGATCAGACCGAGGTCCGCGCTACCTCGGTACAACAAGAACTGGATGCCCTCAAGGCTAAATGCGACATCTGGCTGGCCGAGCTCACCCGCATCAACAGCGAGATGGACAGTAAGTTTCCTTCATCCTTTCTTTTTATTTCCTTTGCTTGTACCGACATTAAACATATGCCGGTATATAACTCAATTCGGTGATAGCTTTTCTGTCTTCAGAACACTTCTCCCATTCCAAGGCCGCTACAGCCAACACTACCCGCAGGGCACGAGAAAAAAGAGCAGAAACTGGCCCGATCTCGGATGAATGGGATATTGAAGATCATCTGACTGCTCTGAATGCTCGCATGTCTCCTCTGAAGTGCATTGGTACTGAGCTCCTTGATGCTGGTATCCGGGTTTTCCGGACTCTATGGCCAGATTCTGTGACTCCAGCTTCCATCACCGAGTTATCCTAGTGCCTGCTAGCTGCCGAGACAAGGCTCCGGGAGTGGAGATCTTCCTCAGCTCGTGCCGGTGCAGATCAAGCTTTGACCTTTGTGCTCTCTTGGTACGAGACAATTGATCTCAATGCACTGAAATCCCTGCGCGCCGACTCGAAATGGACGTCGGATCCAAATCTGATCCAGAGCCGCAAGGATGCAGCCTCATTCATGGCCAGCTACGCCCAAACCCAAGGTTTCATTCCTGGTCCAGTTTACTCCGACGATGAAGGAGATGACGCGGAAGAGGATGATGATGAAGAAGAGGAGGTTGACGAGGAGATCGAGGTTAAAGCTCCCAACACTGCCACTGACACAGCAGCCGACACTGCCGAGCAACTAGCAGCCGACATATCTTCGAAAGCAGCATCCGACATCACCAGAAACCCGGCAACCACCACGACGGTTGATCCTGCGACCGAGATTGCTTCTGTGACTCGCACTGCTCCAACTGACCCGAGCTCCTCCGGCGCAGCTGTTTGAACTTATCACAAGTTGAACTATTAAATCCCCGGGATGCCGGGTGCAGATGTAAATATACTTTTAAGCTTTTATCAGTGCTACTTTATCATGCTAGTTTCAACAAGACTGGCTCAATGCCGGATCACTTTGCACCAAGTCCCCGAGTTTACTTTCTTGTTTACCATACTTAGTAATCTTTGCTCTTGTCTACCATTCTGGCATTCGACAGTCGAGTCACAAGATCACAATTATAGCATACAGTACTTGCACTTTGAGACGAAGTTTAGAGTCACCCGACACAAAGACAAGCTGGATCACTTTGCACCAAGTTCCCGGGTTTACTTTCTTGTTTACTATACTTAGTAATCTTTGCTCTTGTCTACCATTTTGGCGTTCGACAGTCGAGTCACAAGATCACATTTATAGCATACAGTACTCATAAATTTTGAGATAAGGTTTAGAGTCATCCGACACAAGGATAAGGAATAAAACACAGGGTTAGTAAACAACATATATCGAATCATCTTTGGACCGAGTCCCCGAGTTCGTTTTCATGTTTACTATATTCCATAACCTCTGCTCTTGACTGCCATTTTGACGTTCGTCAGTCGAGTCACAAGATCACAACAAGATAGCATACATTACTTGAACTTTGAGACGAGGTTTAAAACCATCCGACATAGAAACAACATAGATAAAACCGAGAAAAACACATGCATATAGACAAGGCAGTCCCCGAGTCTCTTTTCGGAGTGCCAACATTTCATTCAAAGGAAACCGAGATACATACATTGCGCCCTTAAGAGTAAAAGGGACGGAGTAGAGCTACATTCCAGGGTCGTTTGGTTTCCTCTCCGGATCTGTCCATCCTGTCCTTCATTGGTACCTGTGCATCTATAAGATAGTATGCATCATTGTGCAGAGCCTTGCTCACAATGAACGGTCCCTCCCATGGAGGTGATAGCTTGTGCCGGCCGGCAGTGCGCTGCACCAGCCTAAGCACCAAATCTCCCTCTCGGAATACCCGAGGCTTTATCTTCCGGCTATGATAGCGTCGGAAATTTTGCTGATATATTGCTGATCGAGATAAGGCCAGTTCTCGTGCTTCTCAAGCAGATCGACACCATCTTCCCGAGCTTCTTTTGCCTCGGTTTCTGTGTACAGTGTAACTCTTGGCGAGTCATACTGTATGTCGGTCGGCAAGACCGCTTCTGCTCCATAGACCAGAAAAAATGGCGTATAGCCCGTTGATCGATTCGGTGTGGTCCGGAGACCCCACAGTACTGTATCTCATCTATCCAACAACCCGGAGATCGCAGCAGTGGTTCAATCAACCGGGCTTTGATGCCGGATAACACCAATACATTTGATCTCTCCACTTGCCCATTGGCCTCCGGATGCACGACCGATGCTAGGTCAAGTCGGATTCACTTTTTAGCACAGAACCGAGCAAAGGCTCCTACAACAAAGTTTGTGCCATTATCCGAGATAATGCTGTGTGGGTAACCATATCTCAAAATGATGTCTTTCAAGAAGGATACGGCCGTGTTGCCGTCACACTTCCTGATTGGCTTCATCTCGATCCACTTGGTGAATTTGTCCACCATCACCAGCATATGAGTCATGTTGCCTCGGGCTGGTTTGAATTCCCCACCATATCCAGACACCAAACAGAAAAAGGCCAAGTGATGGGAATGGTCTTGAGTGTTGAAGCTGGCATGTGGATCCTGTGAGAAAATCTCTGACACCCTCGCATTTTCTGTCGATATCTTCTGCCTGTTGCAAAGCAGTGGTCCAGTAAAACCCATGCCAGAATACCTTAGCAACCAAGGCTCTTGAGCAAGCATGATGACCACATTCTCCTTGATGAATCTCCAGGAGCATCTCTTGCCCTTCCTCCGGTTCAACACAATGTTGTAGCACTGTGGTTGCGCTTCTCTTGTACAACTCTTTGTTGATGATGGTGTATGCTTTGGATCTTCTTTGCACTCGCCTGGCCTCGGCTTCATTATCTGGCTTACTCCCATCTATCATATACGACATTATAGGCTATGCCCATCCTGGCACAGGATGTACAGGAAAGACTGGTTCATCCACCTCCATTGGTTCAACCGACATTGCCTCCGACATCAATTGGTCAGTCCCCAGGTTCTGCCAAGCAGTCCCCGGGTTCTCCCAAATGCACCCGACATCGACGTCCATGGGAACGGCATCAGATTCGGTTTCGCCGGATAAAGATTGACTCGGACTCGGGCGACGGTTTGATTGATGGTTTCCTCAGATGCTCCAAGGATATGCCGGGTGGGATTGGATCCCGAGATGACCCTAGCTTGGACAGTACATCGGCGGCTTCATTTTCTGTCCGAGGTATATGCTTGAACTCGCAACCTTCAAAGAACCCCGAGATCTTCTGGACATGAAACCGATATAACGCCATGTTGGCGTCTAAAGCGTCCCAATTTCCCGAGGCTTGCTGCACCACCAGATCCGAGTCTCCGAAGCATTCTATCGGCGAATACCAATTTCCTTGGCCACACTGAGCCCATGAACAAGTGCCTCATACTCGGCCACATTGTTAGATGCCGCAAAATGAATCTGCAACACATATCTCAGTTGATCCTGCTTTGGCGAGGTAAGGACTACCCCGCACCTAAACCAATTTTGTCTTGGAGCCATCAAAGTGCATTCTCCAGTAATTGGAGTCAGGCAATGGTGGCTCATATTGCATCTCGGCCCAATCCACAAAGAAATCAGGCAGTGCCTGAGATTTGATGGCATCTCTTCTTTCATAATGTGGCGTATAAGGAGCCAGCTCAATGGCTCATTTGGCTACTCGACCACTTGCATCTTTGTTACCAATGATCTCCGAGATAGGAGCCGCACACACCACTGTGATTGGATGCTCTTGGAAGTAATGTTTCAACTTCTTGGTCGCCATATAGACGCCATATGTCATCTTCTGGTAGTGAGGATAATTTTGCTTGGATAATGAGATCACCTCGCTCAGATAATATACCGGCCTCTGCACGGTTTTGCCATCTTCTTCTCGCTCCACCACCACTACGGCACTCACAACTTGGTTTGTGGCTGCAATGTAGAGCAACATCGGCTCTTTGGGTAAGGGTGAGGCCAATATCGGCGCAGTTGCCAACATCTTTTTTAGTTCAGTGAACGCCGCATCCGCTTGCGGGGTCCACACGAAACTGTTACTTTTCTTCATTAGTTGATATAAAGGCAATGCCTTTTCACCCAACCTACTGACAAACCGACTTAAGGATGCCAAGCAACCAGTGAACTTCTACACATCCTTGAGACATATCGGCAACCTCATGCTCTCAATAGCACGGATCTTTGTCGGATTTGCCTCGATACCTCGGCTTGACACGAGGAAACCGAGTAACTTGCCTGCCGGTACACCAAATGTACATTTGTCTGGGTTAAGTTTCATCCGGAATCTCCTTAGATTCGCGAACGTTTCTCTGAGATCATCAATCAGAGTGGATTTCTCTTTAGTTTTGATGACGATATCATCGACATATACCTGCACATTTTTGCCTATTTGATCATGCAAGCATTTTTGCATACATCTTTGGTAAGTAGCACCAGCATTTCTCAAACCAAATGTCATGACACGATAGCAATAAGCCCCGTACGGGGTAATAAAAGCAGTTTTCATTTGATCAACAGGGTTCAGCGGTATCTGGTGAAAACCAGAATATGCATCTACAAAGGATAACAGCTCACACCCGGCTGTGGAATCGATCACTTGATCAATCCGAGGCAGCGGGAATGGATCCTTAGGACATGCCTTGTTCAAGTTGGTGAAATCAATACACATGCGCCACACCTTGGCCACGATCGGTTCATCTTTTTTCTTTTCCACCAGGACCGGGTTAGACATGGAACTTGGCCAGTTCATCACCTATCACTTTTCTCCTCTCATCCGAGAGACGTCGCATGGGTTGCTTCACGGGTTTCATATCCGGTCTGACGAACAATGAGTGCTCAGCCAACTCCCTCAGAACACCTGGCAGGTCCTGATTTGACCATGCAAAGATATCCCGATTCTCACGGAGGAAGTGACTGAGCTCGCCTTCCTATTTCTCGGTCAACCCGGTACCAATGATGACGTTGTGGTCTTGGAATGCGGGTCGACGTTGATCTTCTTCGTATCTTTCGGCACCTGGAATGCCGCACTCTGCTCCGGGTTAGTCATACCCGGCATACCGAGTTGCGCGGACTGGGCCAGCGCCACCACTTCATGGATCCTCTTCTTCTCTGCAGCAATGATTAATGACTCGGCCAGACAAGAGCCAGCCGAGGCGCACTCCAAGGAACGCTTATAGTCACCCGAGATGGTGATGATGCCATTAGGACCCGGCAGCTTCATCTTGAGGTAAGCCACATGGGTAGATATCATGAACTTGGCCAGCGCTGGTCTACCGAGCAAAGCATGGTATGGACTTTCGAGGTCCACCACCTCGAATTGGATGCTCTCAGTTCTGCAGTTGTCCTTGGTGCCGAATAACACATCAACCCAAATTTTGCCCATAGGTGCACATGAGACACCAGGCACTATACCGTGAAAGGTTGTATCACTCGGCTGCAACATGTTTGCCGAGATGCCCATCTTCACCATGGTGTCTCGGTACATGATGTTGATGCTGCTCCCATTGTCAATGAGAACTCGGGTGAACCTGACATTGATGGTGGGCCCGATGAATGTCGGATCCACCACTAGAGCGTAACCTCCCGGGTAGGCATGATCTGGGGATGGTCCTTCATGCTCCAGCTGATCTCCTGATCAGACCAGTGCATATACTTCGGCACAGCCGGCATAACCGCGTTTACCTCCATTGCACGCCGGTGCACGCTCCTCTTGTCAGTTTTATTGGTCACAAAGACCACATAGCTCTGATGAGCCTCTCTATACACACCCTGGCGATATTCACCCTGGCGGCTGGGACCAGCATTGCTGTTGTTGCCTCCGACATTCACTTGGTTAACATCTTCTGGCCTTCCTCTGTTATCCACAGGTCTCGGAGCTACAGGCCTCGAGGAGGCGCATTCACGGGAACAGTGTTTGCCCCGGTGAGCGGTATGTTTGGAGCTACAGGCCTCTGAGGTGCACCCATCTGATTTCCTCCGGATCCTCCCCTTCCTTCAACGTGCGCTGATACCAGCTGCACTGCCGGGTTGAATGATTAGCCGGCCTGCGGGGGTCATGCGTGTGGTAGCTGCAGGGTCCATCCAGCATTGCCTCATAGGTTAACGGCTTCCTCTGGTCACTCCACGGTCTCTTCCCATCCTGGTTTTGGCCCCATGCAGGACCGCTGTTCTTCTGACGCTGGCTATTGCCGGCATCTGGCTGATCTTGATCAACTGCAGCAACTTGATTCGAACCGTACCGGTAATCCGGCCGGTCCTCTCTCCTCTTATTCCCGAAATCCTGGCGATCACCTCGCCTGGATGGTCCAGGTCCATTGTTGACCGGGTATCTTCTACTCGGTTCCACCGAGTTCAGCAAAGGCTGCATCGGATCACCCAGTGCATAGCTATCCGCAATTCGGATTGTCTCGGCCAAGGTGGCCGGCATCTCCCTTTGCAACTTCTGCCAGAGCATGGAGCCGTGCCGGCACCCTTGAGCAAACCATGAAATGGCCTGCGCTTCAACAACTCCTTCACAGGAATTGCGAACAGTACTCCACCGGGTCAAGTAGTCCCGGTCAGTTTCATCATTCCTCTGCTTGCACATGGCAAGCTGCTGAGGACGATTCGGCCTCTTGTATGTGCTGGAGAAATTGCTAACGAAGGCTTCTTCAAAGTCCAGCCAGCAGTCAACACTGCCTTCTCGCAAGTTGTTCAGCCAGATCCGGGCTGGCCCTTCCAACATTTGCGGGATATACCTTACCGCCCATCGGCGGTTTCCTCCCGCGATATGCACGTCGACACATAATCTGTCAGCCAGTCTTCCGGCTTAGTACTGCCGTCATATGTCTTTGCGCCCCGGTTCAATTGAAAGTGCGGCACCGGTGGCTCCCTCATGATCCGAGGTCCAAAGCATGCAGGGCCAGGTGGGCCTTGCTCTTCCAGCATCTCGGACATAAAGATCCTATCCAACTTGTAGCGTGCATCATTCGGTGACAACTGGCGAGGTCCCAACCGGGATCCCAGTGCACCTTCATATCTCTGATACCCGGCTCTCTCCATAGCCGAGTAACCATCATCATAACGGTTAGCCACCTGGTCACCACCTTGTGGCTGCTGAACATGCGCGACATTTTGCTGCTGTCGGGCAGGATTTCGCAGCGGATACCGAGGTGGATAACCTCGGCCTGCCGGTTAATGTTTCCGACATCTGGATTGCCCGGACCGGGATTGCTTTTACCCCGGCCGACGCTGCCTTGGCCGACTAACTGCTTTCCGGCATACGCCTGATCATATGTATGTATCTGCTTATTTTTACCGGAGTTTACACCCCGGTCACGATCTCCACCGACATGCGGTGATGAAGCTTGCCCCTTAGATCTTTCACTGGCTACCTTAGCCGAGTAAACAATCTGGGACCCACCTGCAACTGTGTTAGCCTTAAGATAGGCCTCGTTTTGCCGCACAGCAACACCTACTAGCTCATTAACTCGGTCTTGTTGCTTACGGAGAGCTTCTCCGGATAAACCTGATAACTCGGCTCGCTGCCTCGGCAGATCTAAGAGTCTTAGCAGGGGAACTATACTTCAGCTTTTCAGCCGACATGCGACTAGCAGTTTTATTAGAACTTGATCTACCATCTCTAGCAATCTCGGCATTGAGGCCTCTACCCCTGTTACGCACATCTTCTATGCGACTAGGATGAGTAGCTACCGGAGTAAGACCATGAGCTTTATTATACTCACGGAGGGTTATTCCGAACTCCCTCCTTATCTCGGCCATCACGAGAGCCTCCTGATGCAGGTTCTGACGTTGTGACTCCAACTCGGCCTCCGCCAGAGCAGGATCCGTACCGGTAGCTACCGGCACAGCCAGCTTCTCGATCATATCCTCGAGAGGAACTGGCCTGACCGATACATGGGATGTACCGGCCTGGCCGGGGAGGTTCTCATTCCTCTCCAGCGGCAGTTTCGCCGATCTGGTGCTCTTGGCGGCAGGTTTGCCGGCATCTGCTTTGCCGGTTTCTCCTTTGCCCGCACCACCCGCGGAGTCGGTCATCATGACCTCTGCGCAGCTCCCGGGGCGAGTGATACGCCGGCCGCAAGCCGCACAGACAGCGGGAGGATCCTCCGCTACAAGCACCTGCTCGGGGTACTTGCAGACGAACTCGGTGGCGACGTAGACCTCGTACGCCCCGAAGGTGATGAGGCAGCCGTTCCTTGACATCGGCCTGCTACCGAAGTAGCCCGCGTTGTCGCTGATGAAGTTCAGTGAGCCGAATCTGTGGACAAGGCCACTGACCACGCGCTCGCCAGAGGTGATGAGGGAACCCGTCCGGATGAACACACCAGCCAGCGCCGCTGCTGGCCCCACGGTGGGCGCCAACAGTCGTGGTGGTGTCACGGCAGATGCCATAGGATGGCTTGAGTTGGGGCCGGGGAGGGCTAGCGCGCTAAGGAGCGCACACAGAAGACACAAAGCACACCGCAATCTACCCAGGTTCAGGGCCCTCATGAGGAGGTAAGCCCCTACTCCTGCCTGTCTGTCTCAATATACTGGGATCTCAACAATACAAAGGTGCTCCTCGAGCTGTATGCTCTCAGCTATGGTGAAGCTCTCAAGCAAGAAGAAGGAAACTATGGGGGAAAAGATCTCTCAGTGCATCGTTCTCCTCCTCGCTCGGTCGTCTGCCCGTCCCTCACGCAGGAGGGGGAAGGGCCTATATATAGCCTAGCCCAAGCAATGGTCTTGTCACCGTACCGACACTGTAGCCACGCGTGCCTGCATCAGCCGCTTCGTCATGATTGTGTCCTCTGCCACGGATAGGACGTGGCCTGCCCATGCATGTACTCTGTTCCCACGTACGCCCGTGGTCAGCGGTAGGTGAGACCGGTCACCTCGTACCCGCGCCATACCCCTTGCCAGGCTCCCGTGTCAGGCGGGATGTGACCTCTGCATTGACTTCCAACCGACATAAGGCACGTCTTCTCTTTAACCCGGCACGGATATGCCGGATTCCCCTTCCTTGGCTATCCTCTCTTGCACATAAGAGAAGACACAAAGATACCGACATATATATATGTCGGTCAGTATATGTCGGTCAGTATACACCGGCATCATATCCCGGCCCCCTGGGCCTGGTTATACCGACATTCGTATGTCGGTCAGTATATGTCGGTTTGCACCGGCACCATATCCCGGCCCCTTCTGTGCCTAGTTATGTCGGTTTCACTGTACCTCGGTCCACTCTTGGACACAGCTTATACCATATCATGACCCTACCCGGGGTAGCCCCCGACAAAGAGAGTCTTGGTTATGTTGCCAAGAAGAAAAAGAAGAACAAGAAAAAGGCCAAGCCCGCACAAGCAAAGAAGTCTACCATTGCGAGTGGTGATGCTACAAGGAGCGAAACCACTCGTAATGTCTTTGCGGGAATTGCTAACCGTCACTATATTCTTTATGTTGATTATTATGGTGATGTTTATGCAAAATATGTTGGTCCCTATGATGGATATATTGCTAGAGCTATTTGGGTTCCTAAGACCCTTGTTGCTAACCAAAGAGGACCCATTGCAAGATGGGTACCTAAAACCAAGCAATAATTTCTTGTAGGACTATGCTTCCAGAGGGTCGAAATGGGTGCTTGATAGTGGATGCACAAGTCATATGACCAGAAGCAAGGAGCTCATGACGGAGTTGAGACCAAATATAAATCACTCAACCGTCAGATTTGGAGATAAATCTAAAGCAGAGGTAAAGGGTCTCGGCAAGGTGGTAGTAGCAAGGGATATCACCCTTGTGAATGTTATGCTTGTTGAGTCCCTCGGTTACAATTTACTTTCCGTTTGTGCCATTAATAAGATGGGTTTTGCCGTTCACTTTGATATTGATATTGTGGTACTCATGTGGAGCAAGACTCTAAAGGTCGCTTACGTTGGGTATGTCGAAAATGAGTTGTTTGTGGTGGACTTTTCGGAGTAAACCAACTCTCAAGTGAAGTGCTTATTCGGAAAGGCCGACGTGGGGTGGTTGTTGCATCACCGCTTGTCCCATGTCAATATGAGAACTTTGCAAAGTATTCACAAGGGTGGCCACATTCTTGGACTAAAAGAGAATGTTTCTTTTTCTAGACATCGTCTTTGTAGGGCTTGTGTTGAAGGAAAGATACATGATTCTCCCCACCCAAGCAAGACCATCATTTCATCAACAAGGATATTGGAACTTCTTCATGTTGCTGTCTTTGGTTTCGTGCCTCAACCTAGTCTTGGTGGGAAGCAGTATTGTTTGGTGATTGTTGATGACTATTCAAGATTTACATGGGTTTATTTCTTCAAGTCGAAGAGTGAGACCCAACAAGCCGTCATCGACTTACCACAAGTGTTTCTATAAGATCAAAGGTGTTCGTTTATCTAAATTTGAGTCTAAGGATTTACAGGGTACTTTTGTTGGTTACGGTGCCAAATCCCACACTTATAGAATCTATGACAAGTCCTTCGGGATTGTTGTAGAATCTTGTAGTGTGGAGTTTGATGAGAACGATGGCTCCCAAGTGGCGCAATTTCATGTTCATGATGTAGATGATGAGAAACCTCAAGATGCAATAAGGCGGATGGACGGTGGATTCTTTCGCCCAATCGAGATCCACCATGAGGCACCTCAAGAAGGACCAAGCTCCACCCATGTGGAGCATACATCAATACAAGTGGAACCCGCACCATCCGGTGGAGCAAATGATGCACATAGCCAAGAACAAGCTCAAGACCCTCCTCATGTTGATCAAGTTGCTACGCAAGAACCAAGTTCTCCATTTGTTGATGCTAGCCATGATCAAGACCAATGTCCATCCTCTCCTTCTAGTGATGAAGGTGTGCACAATGAAGACCAAGGTCATCATTCCGGTCATGACGGGGACACAAATGATCAAGATGATCAAGAGATTATTCCTCGATCCAATGAGGATATCGAAACCCGTCATCAAGCTAGAGTTGTAAGAACCATGGAGATAAGGGAACATGACCTCAAAAATATCATTGGTGACTTGAGAAGCAAGGTTGTCACAAGAAGACAATGTGCAAACTTTAGTGAACATCAAGCACACATCTCCGTGGTGGAACCGAAGAAAGTCTTTGAAGCACTTGAAGATCCAGATTGGTTGGAAGCCATGCATGAAGAACTCAACAACTTCAAGCGCAACGTGTGGAAGTTAGTCGAGAAGCCAAAAGAGTGCCGCAATGTTATTGGCACAAAATGGATATTCAAGAACAAGCAAGATGAAAATGGCATGGTTGTGAGGAACAAGGCAAGATTGGTTGCACAAGGGTTCTCTCAAGTAGAAGGCATTGATTTTGGAGAGACTTCTGAACCCGTGACTCGCCTTGAGTCCATCCGTATCCTCCTTGCTTACGCATCACATCATAACATTAAATTACAACAAATGGGTGTGAAGAGTGATTTTCTTAATGGTCCACTCAAGGAGTTGGTATATGTTAAGCAACCATCGGGTTTCGAGGATCCCAAGTTCCCTAACCATGTCTACAAGCTCGATAAGGCGCTCTATGGCCTTAAACAAGCCCCACGTGCATGGTATGAGCACCTTAGAGAGCTTCTAGTAGACCGTGGATATGAGGTTGGGAAAATCGATCCCACTCTCTTTACTAAGAGGGTTAAAAGGGAGATTTTTATATGCCAACTTTATGTGGATGATATTATCTTTGGCTCATCTAACAAAGCTTTTAATGATGAATTTTCAAAGCTTATGACCGATAGGTTTGAGATGTCCATGATGGGAGAGTTGAAGTTCTTTCTTGGTTTTGAGATCAAGCAATTGAGAGGAGGGGCTTTCATCTCTCAAACCAAAAATATCCAAGACATGCTCAAGAGATTTGATATGCAAGATGCTTAGGAGAAGCGCATTCCAATAGACACCAAATGTCATCTACAACTTAACCCAAAGGGTATAGATGTCGATCAAAAGCTATATCGCTCCATGATTGGTTCTTTGCTCTATCTTTGTGCATCTAGACCTGATATTGTATTGAGTGTAGGGGTGTGTGCAAGGTATCAAGCCGCTCCTAAAGAAAGCCACATGGTGGCGGTCAAAAGAATCCTTCAATATTTGATTCATACCCCAAAGTTTGGTTTGTGGTACCCCAAGGACAAGGTTTTCTCTCTTCGTGGGTACACGGACTCGGATTGGGCTGGTGATCATGATGATAGGAAGTCAACTTCTGGGGCATGCCAATTCCTTGGTGGTTCCTTGGTGAGTTGGTCTTCTAAAAAGAAAAATTGTATATCTCTCTCCACCGCCGAAGCCGAGTATGTGGCGGCCGCTAGTGCATGCACCCAATTGTTATGGATGAGGCAAGCTTTAAAGGAATACGGTATCAATTGTGACAAAGTGCCTTTTTTGTGTGACAATGAAAGAGCTATCAAGATTGCTCACAACCCGGCGCAACATTCAAGAACCAAGCATATTGAGATTCGTCATCATTTCATTCGAGATCATGTTGCCCGTGGTGATATTGAGCTAGGCCATGTTCTCACAAGAGATCAACTTGCCGATATATTCACGAAGCCACTTGATGAAGCAAGATTCACTTTCTTGAGGAATGAGCTAAATATCGTGGATTCAAGGAGCTTGGCTTAACCATCTTGCATACACACCTATATCTTGACTATTTATTGTGTTTAGGTGTAGGCATGGGCATAGGGGGAGTGCGGTCCTAATACATTGGACTATCGCTCCCCCCATTATGCCAACATTAAGAACTCATTTGCATCTCTATATTCGTTCTATGAATTATGGGCTTAAATGACGAGTAGTGGTTGTGGACTCAAGATATATCTTCGCGGTGTCACGCCACACACTCATACATGGTGGCTTACGCCACTGCCCTCTTCTTTGTGAAGAGTTGGTTCTTATTTGGGTTTTATTGAAGTACATTTGGATTTATTTGCCTACCCGCCGGTTTTATGGAAAACACACTCACCCTTGGCACTTTATTTGTTTGATTCTTGCAAGCGTAAGTGTGAAGTACCATTACCAGTTTGGAACTCTCATCCTAAGCCTACCTTACCTTCAAAACATCTCTTTCTCATGTACACAAGTCCAGCTTTTGTATCTTGAGTTTGGGCTCCAGCAAGCCCCGGATTATTCAGGCTTCAGAGCCGGAATATCCAGGGGGCTGGAATATCCGCCCCTATGGGGGCCAGAATATCCGGCCCAAGTGGTGTTTCGCCCTTTTAAAGAGAGGATCGGGGTGAGGGACTCACCCGAGCTCTCTCATTCACCCCCGACCTCTATCTCTCTCAAACCGCCGCCTGCAGCCGCCCCACCTTGCCAGAGCCACTTCCGGCCACCGGAATATCTGGCCCCCTACTGGATCTGCTTCCTCTCCACTCCGGGCACCTTCTCCTCCAAGCTGTTTCTCAAATGGATGAGGGTAACTCCCACACTTCCAAATCTTGGGTGCTAGGCACCTAATTTTTCTTGTGGAGTTATTTTTACTAAGAACTTGGAGTAGATGCTGCCATTGATCCCTCCTGCTCACTAGATACACTAGTTATGATACATTTGTGTTCGATCTACTGTTAGACCTAGTCTGAATCAGGTTCTGGAGATTTTTTTGCCAGGTCGTATTATCCGCCCCTCACAGGGTCGAAATATCCGGTTTTGGCAGTGTCATTTTTTCTGTCTGATTCTTCTAGGACTGCATAGTATTGACTTTGGGTATCCTATCTAATGTGTCTAGCATCCATTTTTCTATAGCTTGTGTGTGCACTCATCTTTGCTATCCATCCTTATTCAATTTTCACAGGTGGTTTGAGCAATTCTCCTCAGAGGTACCAGAGACATCGTCTTGTCAAAAATGGTCAGGGAGTTTTTGAGGATGAAAATGTGTTGAAACAGCGAGAAGATGAGAGGCAGCGAGAGCTTGCCAAGTCTGTGAAAGCAGCCAAGAAAAGAAAGGGCAAGGCCACTCATCCAAATTACAAGTTAATGGACATCATTGATTATTCAGCTTTGAGGCAGAGTGACTGGTTTGAGGATGAGGAGCAGGATGAAGACATTGAAGACAAAAAATTCTGGTGCACAACTCAGCTCTGTGTTTACAAGGATGTTTACCTCTCTATCTCAAAGCCAATTCGTCCTATGCAACCTTTCGACATGGATTTTCTCAAGACCAAGGATGACTTTTCTGAGGCTGTGTATGTGACTGAACTATTGGGACTTCATCACCTCATGTCTCTCCAATGTGATTACAACCCCACCATTCTTCTGTAGTTCTTTGCCACTCTTGTCAGGAAGGGTGATGATAAACGCACCATGAAGTGGATGACTGGTAGTACAGTGTGAGGCGACTTTCTATGATTTTGCTTGGGTGCTGGGCTACCCCTTTGCGGGAGAGGACGTGCCCATGGGTCATCGCCTTCACTCTCCAGGAAGGCCTGACAAGAACAAGATGGCTGATTTATATGGTCCAAAAGGCACTATTGGTATGATGAATGGCCTCCTTCCTATCTATGCTCAGTTGGTGCTCATCTTTCGGGTGAACATTGATCCAAGTGGTGGGAACAATAATGCTGTCTGTGGTGCTCTTGTGGATCTCCTTTGCCTTGCTCATGAGTGTTTTCAAAATGAAGACCCGGACAAGGATTTCAAAGTGGATGTTATGGATTATATTTTCCATGAGATGCATGATGCCATGGTTTCGAGGTACTCTGTTCACTATGCTCCTTTCATCATGATGCTTGTCAAGGATACCTTGAAGGACTATGACTTCAGTGAGGGCTGTGAGAAGCACCGCCCCAAGCGGCTATATGTCAAGAACCTCACTGCCACTCCTACTCCTGCTGTCCCTGACACTTTTATGAGTGATGCTCGCCGGAGTGGTAGCACTCATAGGATGAACACCGCTGCCCCGTCTATTGCTCCTGAAATTAAGAAGCTGAATTGGTTCCAACGCAAAATCTTGTGCATGAATGTGGAGATTAGCAAGGAGCAGTACCAATCTTATCGTCGGGATCATCTCTCGAAACAGGCTTTCGCCCCACTTTATAAATGAAGCCACACGGCCGAACTGATACAAAGTGATGAGGAAATCCTCTTACAAAGCAGATCAGAGATAAAACAAAATAAAAACAAAGGAGAAGTTGCACCCTCCACAAAACAACCGAGACTACCGACTAGACGTGAAACAACAGCTCCATGTGAAAGCACCGGGCCTCATCGCCTCGCGCTCAACCAGTTGTCGCCGAAGAGGGCCGCCTGCCCTCTCGCTCCGGGCCGTGGAGCGCCGATCCTGCTAGCATACAACTAGTATCGAACGCAGGGCAACTAAGCCACGTGTAAAACATAGGAATCCGTCGAGATCACCCACATCAGCGTCGCCGAAGCTTTGAGGTAGGACCCAAACTTGCCCGCCGATGTTAGCACGACGCCACTGACATGTACCGAGCTCCACGACAACGCCCCCAAGAGGGTGACGACGCTTAGCGCCGCCATCGCCGAGACCAAAGACGGTCAAGGGTTTTCACCCAGAGCCCTGGCGTAGGAAGGGTAACCACAATGACGCCCTCAAGAGGGTCACGACACCCGCAAGTATCGCCGCCATTAGTGCCGAAGCAATAGGCTTTCACCCGAAATCACCCTCGCCCTACCCCACGGTATCTCCGACGGCCTGCTGACACCAAAACAGACTTCCAAGACAAGATCTGGGGGTCGCCGAAGCCGAAGCACCGCCAACACCAGGATTCCCCGCTGCCCGTTCCTCGCCATCCGTATAGCCAAAGAGCGGAACCACCACCACTGCCACGCCGCTCGCCGGAGAGCAGGCCGTGCAGTCCACCTTCTAGGGCCGCCACCCCGGCATCCGAGATCCCGCACCCGGAGATGGCAAGCACAAGCAACGCGAGCCCAAGGCACGGACGATGGATGCTGGTGACCGAACTAGGCCCCATGGCCTTGTCGGCTGGCGAGAAGCAGAAGTACGACGAGCAGGACAGACACGGCTCCTCCGTTCCATCCGCATGTCACACCCGCAGAATCCGAATGGATCTGCTAGGAGGCTACCAGATCGAAACCCGCCTGGCCAGATCTGACGCACCAGCCACACAGTAGTCGGAGGAGGGCTCCTGGCCGCACGCCGCCGTCGGCGACAGTGAGCAGCAGCCAGGGCCAGCCTGACCAAGATGGAGCCCCGGCGGGCCCAGATCTGGGCTAGGCGGGCTGAGCCCCTCCACCTCCTTCTGCCATCTCCCACCGCCGTCGGGCACGCCGGCCGCAGCAGATCAACCACACCGTGCCACCAACCCCGCCGCCAGCTCGGAGCACCGCCGCCCGCTGGTCGAGATCCTAAATCGCATCGCACCGACGCTTGAGGTTCTTCCCCGCGAAGCTCCACAACGGGACGGGTAAAGGAGAGCCGCCGCCGCCATCACCGACCGGGCTTTGCCCGGCGGCTCACGCCGGCGGTGGCGGTGAAGGGGAGGAGGGGTGGAGGGACTAGAGGCGGGCTAGGGTTCCGCTGCCCCGGTCGCTCACGGGGAGCGACGCGGAGCGAGTCATTTTTTCTAACTTGTCAATTTATCGCCGGGATCATGACAGGGCACATACTCAGGATTTGATCCTTCACCATGTCTCGGGCTCCTCCTCTGCTCGTCCCAAGGCCATTACTCCTCTGCCATATCATAGGTGGACTTCCTCACAGTCACAGGTTCCCTGGGTTGAGATTGAGAAGCAACTCTACAATGCTCCTGCTGCTGCTAGCACACCACCTCCTGCTGATGACGACGACGCTGAGTATGAGTCCGAGGAGTATGAGCAGTCCGACTGAGTTCTGGGGCCGTTTTAGCATCACTCTTTTCCCTTTTTGGCGTTTTGATGCCAAAGGGGGAGACATAGTTTTATTTAGGCTCTCCGATGGGATTTGCATGGGTCAGACACAAGCATATGCGTTTATCATTTCTTGAGAGCTTGTGTCCCTTTATGGTTTTGTTGAACTCCATTTGCTATTTGTGTGTTTGAACCATGTTGTTTATGTATTGTGTGAGACATATGGATGTTATTCTATCTTTGGTTGAGACTATATTATATTGTGCATTGCTATCATTTCTACAATCTTATGCACAAGGTATGATTTCCATCTCAAATGGTCTCAACTTCCTCATTAATTGTCTCAGTCTTATGCAAATGTGGTGTGGATATCATGTTTCAATAATATTGATGAGTTGCTCCAATCCTACGTATCGTGCATTTGTATTCCAACGCAAACTACTTATATGCACACATGTAGGGGGAGCTTCTCAATTCTTTTATGAAATATGATAGTATTTGTTTTGGGCTCCATTGCAAATCCTAGTGTTGTCATCTAACATCAAAAAGGGTGAGATTGAAAGAACATTTCTTAATCTCGTGTTGGTTTTGTGTGTTAGGCAACAACACTAGTGATAATCTAATTATAAATCAAGTGGTGCAGGTTTTAGGTGATTAAAACATATAAGCATCGAATTCCAAAAACATAAGTGAAAAGAGCTTGCGAAGTTCTCTGGCAAATATTCAGTGTGCAAGCCTCTGTCTAAACCAGAGTATTAGGCCGGATATTTCAAGTTGGGGGCCAGAGATTTGAAATATCCGATTTCCATTCAAGAATTTGACTAAGGACCTTTTTCCAGAGAAGTGTGCAAGTCTCTGTCTAAACCGGAGATTTGCACCGGATATTTCAGCTGGAGGCCGGAGAATTGAAATATCCGGTTTCCCTTGAAGATTTCGTCTAAGGACCAATTTCCAGAAAAATGTGCAAGGCTCTGACTAAACAGGAATATTGGGGCCGAATATTTTGCCTAAGGGCCGGATATTCGGCCCCATACTTAAGCCGGATATTCCGGCCCTCTGATTTCTGCCTGCGACTTCAACGGCTAGTTTTGGTGAGTGGGTATATATACCCCCACTTCGTCTTCAACCTCAGGCAGCTCAACTAAGCACTCAAGAACACCTCAAGCTGAGCCACCAAAACTACTAGATCTCCCAATCCCTCCATGCAAACTCCTTGATCTTTGGAAGATTGAAAGAGAAGACCAAGATCTACATCTTCACCAAGCCGTTCTTCATTTCCCCCTCATTCACTTGAGGGATTTGAGCCTAGGTTTTCCACTAGGAAAACATAGGCATCTTGTTGTACTTACTTGCTTGCTACTTTTGTGTAGCAGATTTGTGATGCTTGGGAGCCCCCAATCCTTTTGTGGGTTGAGCCTCAAGTTGTTGTAAGGGCTATGGATTCCGCCTTGAAGGATTCCGATAGTGGAAGGTGAACCAAGCTTTTGGGCAAGGTTCATCGGAGAATAGGGCGAGGCCATTTGTGGAGTTTGAGTTTGAAACTCACATCCCTCGAACGAGACGTACTCACCTAAAAAGGAGGAACTCGAGAATACATCCTTGTCTCCGCGTGCTTCCCGTTCGGTTACTCCTTACACTCTAGTTATTACTTGTATCTTGCTTTGTCTAGTGTTAACTTGTCATATAGGTAAATTCACCGTAGTTGCATATCTAGAGAATTTACCTTTGTGTCAAGCCTAAATTTGAAAAAGAGCTAAAAATTGAGTAGCACCTATTCACCCCCCCCCCCCCCTCTTGGTGGCCATACCGATCCTTTCAAAAGGTGACAGTGTGGATACCGTATGGATAAATTCGAAAGACATTATTTAGGAAGGTGTTTGTTTAGATACAAACTTCAGGGTGTGCTTTTGTATCCTAACGGTTGTCTCATCCTGTTTTTATCCACAAAAAGAGTGAACTCGGAGTAATCTTTGCCATGCATGCATTTGGAGGGTTTATCACATGTTTAATTATGTTAATGTTGTTGAGAGTTGCCACTGGTGTAAGTATAAACCCTGAGCCTTGTTCCCAAGCACTGAAACACCATTTTAGTTACTTTTGTTACTTGTTATCTTGCTGCCATTTTTATTTCAGATTAAAAAAATACCTTTTATCATCGTTGTTGGGGTTAGGTAAGCAATACTCACACCCGACCAACAAAGCTCTTTTCTGCTGTCGTTGTTACCCGTGTTTTATCATCTCTTCGTAGAACTGGTGCACCTATACAACTGACAATTGTATTAGGTTTGTTGGGACACAAGAGACTGCTTATATCTTAATTGCATGATTGCTTGAGAGGGATACTTTTCAACCTACATCTTCCAGTGTTCGATAAATCTTGGTCATTTACTTAAGAAAAAATTGCTGCTATCCTACAAACCTCTGCGTTTGGAGGCCCAACAGAGTTTACAAGAATAGAAGTGTGTAGTAGACATCATCGACCATATCGATCCTTTCAAATGTTACATCAACTATAAAATTGGTGATTTACATTATAATTTACACGAAAACGACAATGCAAAATTGGAATAAATTACTTTGTTGAGTGTCATAAAAAATCACTCAGGAAAGTGTCAGGTTGTTTGCGGAATGTTTTTCTAGGACACTCAGTAAAGCACAAAACGCTCGGCAAACACGTAGATTCCGGTAATAAAAATATACATTGGTTAGGAATAAATTCTCAACGGTACATACATTTCTTCATGACAATAATTTTCCATCAAGGAACAATATATACATTATGACATTTCCTGCATATTGCATGGGCCAATCTGCTAGTTTTTTAATTGGAAAATAGCATATGGTATCCACAACTGCTACATGCATATGAGCTTGCATTTTTTGATAAAAGGAGGCACACCACACGGCTCCCAATTTCATAGATGAAATTGAAAAGTTCAGGTTATCGAAACAGGAACCCACCACATTCGAAGCTGGGTACAAAACGCGCAGACTACAAAAAAAACATAAAACACAACGAAAACTACTCCTTAAACAAAGAACTACTGCTTCTCTTTAAGAGAATCGATTTATGATTTACAGAGAGTCTTTTCCACCTTAAAAAAAGAGAACAAAACTAACACAATAGGTTTTTGGTTCTTGTGACACACAACCGCAGTGAAACATGGCGGCAACTATACACTTCGAAGACCGTTTTTCCATCCTATTGTCACCCCACTATAGAAACCTTCGAAGACCGTTTTTCTACATAACTTCCAATTCATTCAGGAAATGGAAAATATATACTCTTAACACAAAATTTGTCGGATCCCTAGGTTTCATGCTTTGGAAATGGGACATGTTCCTTGTTTTCCATAATGTCCAGACTATGGTAGCAGTCCCAATAATAAGAATCTTTCTATCTATACCGGAGGATGTTGCAAACCGCCGTTGGTACGGATCATTAAAAAAAGCTGGTTTAGCATGAATGTTAAAAGACACATATGGCACATATTCTTATTCTCCACAATATTACAAAATTCAGCTCCTCCAACCCCCTCTTTCCAAGATGTCTAGTTAACCACTAACCAACAAAACAATTTTATTCTCAAAGTAATCTTCAAAGCCCAAAGGAACTTGTGTAGAAAATCCACTATGCTTGCCATTAAATACATATGCAATGATTTGACGGGAAAAAAAAATCCAGATCCAGTCAACAACCATTTGCTCTATCATAGGAATCACTTAAAGTAACACTAGACACACGTTTTTAAGATTCTCCCACATTGAGAAAAAAACGCGAAGGAAACGTCTAAATTTTAAGAAAGACCAACCTTTATTAAACCCAGAATTAACAATAAGTTTTTGACTGGATGTTAAATTGTAAATTCTAGGCAACAACAAGTATGAAGGCTTATGACCTATACAAAGATCTTCCCAAACTCTTGTCTTTTTACCATCTCCTATAAACAGTTGTAGAATAATTTTTTAACCTCTATAATACCAGACCATAAGTGCAAGTGAGTAGGAGGCGGTTTACATTGAGTTAAAAGTCCCTTTCATCACGCACTTGGCTCTTATCATCTCCTACCATTGACCATCCTCATTTTCAAATTTCCAAAGCTAGTTACATAACAAGTTTTTTTTGAGTTTAAGGTGGTCGATATCCACCACTCGTTTAGATAGAATAGAGTTGACCCAGTTTATAAGGAAAACCTGTTCCAAAACCATACAAGCTATACATTGCCCTGTTTATAAGGAAAATAGGGCCAGAAAACCGCAGAAGAAAGGAGACACATCGCCCACAAAACGCTACTACACCAAACACCACAAACACACGCCACCGGCTCCAGGGCCGCCGCCCCGACTTGCACCATTCGGCAGGAAAGCCGCACACGAGCCATAACGTCGCACGACCTAGCTGTCTCGAAGCACACGCTACCAAGACGACTGACCGCAGACCACGAACATCGCGCCAAATTCGGGGCCGCCACCCGAACGCAACAACCAGATCGAAACTCCGCGTTGCCGGCCGGAGTCGATCCAGCTAGGTCGATGAACTCGTTGCCCGCACAGCTCAAGGTCGCCGCCCAAACCACACTAGGCCACGGTCCTGCCCCATAGGACCATTGCTGCATGGGAGACCGAGGTTGCCGCCTCGACGTACCACCACCATCCAAGGCCACCGCCCCCGACCAAAAGAGCCATCCTGCACATCCGCCACGAAGCCGTTGCACCGAGGACCAAGAACACTCCAAGGCGACGCCTCCAACAAGGTAGCGACGCATCCGTCACCGTCGCCCGCTCCGAAAGAGCTTAGGTATTCTCTCGAAGGTCTTGGGACCCCCCCGCGTTAGTCGGGGTTTAAACTCCAGAACGACGCAAACAAGAAGGAACGACGCACGAAAGCGTCGCCGTCGTCGGCACTGACCGAAGTCTGTGTAGGGCTTTCGATCGCAGTTCAACCCGATCACAAAGCTAAGGGAGTAGAGAGATGGCAGCATGGCTCCATTGTCAGCCATCGTGCTCCACCGCATGCTGCAGCCACCGTGGCATCTTTCGTTGCGATGATTGGCATGCCGACGACCTCCGTGCTGCAGCCGCCGCTCCGGGGCCATCGCCCCGATATCCTCATCCCCCGGAGCACGCGAGACCGAAGGAGAAGGAGCACCAGAAGCCCACCCGACCTCCTCAAATCGCGTGCACTGCATCCCCTCATCCCTCGCGCCACTGGCGAGCTGGAGGCAACCACGCCACGCTGCCCCAGGTCGAAGGAGGAACAATGCCTCTGACCTCCCCGCAGCCCGCCACCCTTCTTCTTCACGCGCACCGGCCGCGGCCCGCCCGACCCATGTCAGGCGTAGATCGGGCCCGGATGCGCCGCCACCATCTTCACACATCGGGGGCCGCGGTCGCTTCCGCTCGTTTCGCCACCATGCCCTTCTTCCTCTGCTCTGCCGCGCCCTCGCCCACCCGCTGCACCACCGCCACCTCTCGATCTCACGCCTGTCGCCCTGCGAATGGAGAGAAACGCCCTGCCGCCACCTTCCCCGGTGCGTGCATGGCTTCGCCGGTGCCCCCTCCGGCAGCGGCGATGCGGGGGGAGGGTCGGGGGAGGA
This sequence comes from Poa pratensis, assembly GCA_947311845.1. NCBI lineage: Eukaryota > Viridiplantae > Streptophyta > Magnoliopsida > Poales > Poaceae > Poa > Poa pratensis. Next base: position 35,018,235 of record CAMZMU010000069.1, read on the forward strand.
CCTGCCGGCGGCGGTTGGGGTTTCCCCCCGGGTTGCCAGAGAAGGGCGACACGGGAGGGGGGGGGGAGGGACCGAGGGGTAGCCATTTCTTCCTATAACAAGTTATTGTTCTTAATTGAATATTGGTAAACCCGAAACCCCTTGATATCTTCTACATACAGACATCTTTTGCGCTTCTCTCCCGAGAAGGCTTCATCTAGAAAAATCATGTATCGCACTCCCTCCGTAAAGTTCCAAGTAACACAAGTTTCAATATGAATTACTCCCTCCGTATCAAAATATAAGACTCTCTAGCTAGCTAGTACACACATGTATCGCACTAAAACATGTCTAGATACATGTGTGTACTAGCTAGCTAGAGAGTCTTATATTTTGATACGGAGGGAGTAATATGGTAGCATATGTACTAAATTTCATTACCACGAGTCAATTTTTTTCTCAACCTTGTTACGAGACTCAATTAAAAAGAAGCCACGCGAGCTTGGATATCTTTTTTACATATACTAGTTGAGTGCCCGTGCGTTGCTACGGGTGACGCAAGTGTATGATACTCCACATTTTTTAAATTAGTTCGCAATCTATATGTTTATCCATATAGCTAAATGTTGATGTGTTGCGACGGAGCAACCCAAAAATATTTTGCCAGCATTGCTCATACAATTGTTGCACCGTGTGAGAAAGTTCAGTGACGTTGGTACACGATCTTTACTCATAACATAAACCTACATATATCTTGAATGAGTGGCTATGGAGGAGGCGATCGACGGCGCCATGACCCGGAGGTTCTAGCTTGAATGGGCACCGTTCTGGACCGGGACCTCCTACTTCGCGCCTTATTGGCCTGTCGGCACGACTCTGAGCCTCCTAGAGCTCGCCATGCTCAGCGGCGCGATAGGAGTGCTGCCGCCCGTGGGCTGTCCGATACCAAGTCGCACCATCATGTTCGTCTCTCACGGGTAAGCCTACTCAGCCTACTTGTGTGAGTGTTCTTTGTAACTTGTGCTAATATCTCAGAAGGGCTATTCAACATGGTAGTGAAACTATCTCATGCAAGTCTGAAAACCTGGGTGACAAATAATTGTTGGTTAAAGGATAACCTTTATATATGGTAAGGATCTTACTTACACATTCTGTCCTTTATTATATTGAGACATTCAGTTTTCATGCTGGTGGTATATATTTCTACAGTCTAATGGAATCTATTGTACATTGCAAGCAGTTTAAAACACATAAGTCTGTTGGAGAACAAGTCCGTACATGCATAAAACACAATAAATGTCTTATGTACGGAGTATACTCCAGGATTGAAAATAAATAAATTAGACGATAAGACATGTGGCTTTTTATTTGTAGTCAAGACGACCCTCCCGGTTATAGTAAATGTCTTATGTCTATATCTTTTTGGAGACGACATGGAGGTACCTTATATATTCCGATTGTTGCACTAATTGCTCGCAGCGCTGATCCCTCGCTGCTGTTGACCCCAGCGCTGATCCCTCGTTGCTTGCTCTAGCGCGTTGATCCCATTGCTGGTCCATCGCGGCTCCTTTGCGTTGATGTTGCTCCTGTATCGCTCGTGTAAATAAATGGGCCATGTTAGATATGTGTCCAAAAATGGCCGCTCCTTGTCACTAAAAGAGATACGAAGTGTGATTTGCAATTGTGACTACAGATGGGCTAGAAATCTACAATATTTTCTATCTGAAAAGGTATTTTTAGAACAGAAAGTCACGGGGATCCAATTTAAGAACCGAGCGCACTGGAATGATGAAACTTTCTTTTAGCATGAATAGCACTCAGTAAATCAATCTCACTGCATCACTTAGATTTCGAAAAGAAAAGCGCAAAAGGTGAAAAGGGAAGAGCTCATTTGTCGCTTACCTCCGCTGGCTTGCCAAGGGGCATACATTTTGAGAGAAATTATCTTTGAGAGAAAGTCAACAACAACTAATCTCTGAATGCCAGTTACAAATGGATGGCGCTTCATGACACAAATCTACACTAATGCACCCGCTGCAAGATTCTACATCCACCGGGAATTTTAGCATAGCCTTCAGTTTCATTGCAGCCTTGTCTAGGTGATCGATTCCCAGATATCTTTCACCTGAGGATGCAAACACAACTTCATCCACATCTTCTTCAACTTGCAGTGAGTACAGGTGCTCAAAGACCTAGGGAAGACAGACCAACACAAAGAAAAAAACAACATTCAGAGAAGGGATTTTGTAGATAGCATATATAACTTGTCAAGGCTATAGATGATATTCATTTTTTTCTTAATATCTTCTTCAAGTTGCAGTGAGTACAGTGCTCAAAGACCTAGCGAAGACAGACCAACACAAAGAAAAAACAACATTCAGAGAAGGGATTTTGTAGATAGCATATATAACTCGTCAAGCCTATAGATGATGTTCAGTTTTTACTTAATATCTTCAGGGCTTCAGGCTGATTCCTATTTTAGTTTCAGAAAATGTCCACTTAAGAGGTGAAGTAATATTGTGTATTCAGTAAAATAGATAAATGGACACATTCAGAAATGCTATTGTAAATGTAGATAGCAGCATAACACTAAGCTAGGAGAACGTACACCAAATAGTTCAGAAAAATAGTTCCTAGTCGCTGCTAGTGCTAGGAGAAAATACACCAAATAGTTCGGAAAAAAATGTGAGAAGTTCAAGCTAAAAAATCAGGGTACTTGAGAACCATAAGCTACCATTTTTTCATTCCATTGAAGTCGCTCAAACATGACATGTCTCCTAACATATCCTGAAAGCATGTTTTGACATTTAGTCGGTAGAGGCATTTCGTCAGACATCTTGATGGTATTTATATAGGAAGCAGCAATAATTATAAATCATACATGACCATGACATGTAAGGAGAAAATGACCTTTCCGCTGCTGGCACTCCTCAAAGATTCAGCTTCTGTCCTTGGACTCTACCGACCTGAACCTCAAGGCCCTCGTACATATAGAGCAACACTTCAGCGGCACCCAGTGCTATCTGCAGCCTGACGCCCTGACGGCTGATGCCTGATGGGTGGACAGGGTGCCGTTTGAACAGGTCGACTACGCCAAGGAACCGAACTTCGGCCAACTATTCATTGTCCCTGAAGAACAACAGGACCGAAGTCAGAACTGCTTGAGAGAGGTGGATTCTTCCATGATGTGACGCAATTGCATTACAGTTGGCAAGTGTGATGCGATCGATACCTGGCCGCCGATGGGTTTGAGCCTTGACGGCTAGTGCCGCGCCGTAGTTGGTACAACTTCAGGCGTGGGAACTCCTAAGTGTCGATCTCTCGGAGCATATAGGAAAATGAACTCCTAAGTTTCTTCATAATTTTGGTAACTCAGGTGAATGTCGTCCATGGAGAAATCTTCATACATGCTGTCCTTGCTGAACATATGTGTGCCTGACGTATACTGCAAAAGGAAACCATAAGCACACATTAGTGACAGATTAATTTAAAAATTTACAGAGAAAATCGTATAGACTTTGCATATGTTACGTAAAGCAATATATGCTGACTACAAACTTCATACTAAATTCAACAATTGGAATCAGATATGAAGCAAGAAAAATGTGGGAAACAAAATCGAGAGTTTGGATAACGTGACACACGGGCTTTGCTTGAACATCAGATGAGACCCTTCCCTATGAAAGATCATACAACTATATGAGTTAAATAATTGAGAGCGGTTTCTATGTGCTTGTAGTAGAGATAAGTGACAGTGAAAGATAAGCAATTTAATTCAAACGAAACAAAAACAAATTGCCAATTAACTTCCAAGTCTGCAATTGCTTCCTAATAAAATCTTTTAAACACTCACCTTCCCCAACTTCTGAACTCAAGCTCGAGGAGAAGCAGTTGCTAAGCGGGTGCGGCGAGTTCAGGAAGGATCAAGGAAGGCCCGCGTCCGTGCGAGATGGATCGGCGTTCCCGCGAGCCATGGAGGAGGCCAGCGACGGTGAGGCTCGAATCGGCGCCGTCGCCGTCGACCCGCCGCCTGAATCGATCTGAATCGCCGCCAGCAGGTTGAACGGGGGGATGAGAGAATGAATGAGAGATTGCTGTCGTGAATGGAAACAATCAAGATCTTACTCTACAACTACGGATAGAGATGAATATTTCCAAAAGAACAGACGCAGGCAGTCGTACCAGATGCACATCGGGACGAGATCAAAGAAAGTGGTCTCACCTGTGAGGAGCGGAGGTTGATGACGGCCAGTGGGAGCAGGCCGCAGACGCGGATGTGGTCGGGGAAGACAGCCGGACGGCCGGCGGCAGCACGGCTGTCCTTGAGGTCGCGACGGCGCCGGCGAGCAGAAGGACAGGGGCGGGGGCTGGGGCTGGTGCGGCGGCGGCGCCCAGCACAGAGGCACGGGAGCAGCTCCGTTTTGGATCGAGGGTTGACCTGGGACGAAGAGTTAGGGACCGCGGGTTGATTTCCGTATTTCATAAGGGGTTTTGTGCCAAATGACCTTTCGTCCGTCGGGCAGAAGACAGGACACTGCGTATTTTTGTAGTAGAGAAACCTCCAAGAAACAAAGGGAAATCACAGGAGAACTAACAGTAGTTCATAACTAGCTAATTATACATATTTACTACAGCACTGATCTAGCTTGTAGCTAGTGAAAAGTGACAGTACACGTACCGGCAACAGACCTATTACAGTAGCAGGCACATCTCCAAACCGGGATACTAAAGCTCTCACATCTCAATACCACTCACTACAAGCACTAGTAGAAAAAGGTACCACTACTCCTCTGTCCACGTGTCTCGGACACGTCATCACAGAGCACGCCTCGTCCTGAGCCTCGCCTCCAGCGGAGCTGCCATCTCACACGATAACCTAAGCACCTCCGACAGATCGACGGCACGGCCATCAGACGGCGGCATCCACTCGAACTCGTGCAACAGTGTGGCGACCCAGAATCCGACGGTGGAGATGGCGAGGGACTTGCCGGGGCAGCTCCGCCTGCCGGACCCGAACGGCGCTAGCCTGAGATCCGAACCGGTTATAGAGAACTCGGCGGCGCCGGCGGCGTGATCTTGAGATGGCCCGGCGACGAACCGGTCTGGCTTGAACTCCGCCGCCTGGGTCCAGACGGTCGGGTCATGTGTTATGGCCCACATGTTGACCATGGCGGTGGTCCCAGCGGGAACGAGGAAGCCTCCTACGTGGACGTCCGTGGTGGCGAGGCGAGCCCAGGAGAGCAGCGGGCCCGGCGGGTGAAGGCGCAGCACTTCCTTGATGACGGCCTGGAGGTAGACGAGCGAGGCGGCGTCCGACTCGGTCACGGCCTTGTCCGCCCCGACCACTCGGTCCAGCTCCTCGTGGACCCTAGCCTGCACGTCCTGGTGCATCACCAGCCGGGCCAGCACCCACTCGATCACCACGGCCACGGTGTCCGTGCCACGAAAGATCATCTCCTGCGATCGATAGCTCCAGTAAAATTAGCTACGTACTCCATGATCAGCAAGCTAGTCCTAGTATATCATCAAAGTGTTCGTTTTTGCGTGTAATTAAGCGTAATAACATACCCAGAGAACGGCGATCATGTCGTCGTCGGAGAGTTTGTCGCTGCCTTGGAGCGAGAGCAGGACGTCGGTGAAGTCGATGACGGTGTCGGCTTCGCGTGTGGCACGGCGGTGCTCGTCGATGATCCGGCGGACGAAGCGATTGACTCGGGGGACGAGGGCGGAGCACCTGGAGCGGGTCCTCTGCAGGTCGAAGCGCGCGAGCCAAGGGAGGTGATCGGACCAGTTGAGCTGGCCGAGGAGGTCGTAGCCTTCGTCGACCAGGCTCCTCAGCTCCGCCGCCTCCTCGCTCTCGGCCTCCAGCTCGTACCTGCGGCCGAACACCGACCACATCACGTTGTGCAGCGACGCGCGCTTCACGAACCGCCTGGCCTCGACGACGCCGTCACCGGCGAGTAGCTTCATGGCGTCCACCATCTGTCCCGCGATGGCCGCGCGCTGCGCGGCGGAGGAGGCCACCTGGCGCGGCGAGAAGAGGTGCGAGGAGGCGACGCGGCGGAGCGTGCGCCAGTAGGCGCCGTAGGGGGCGAACCCGATCGCGCGGTGGAACATGAGCCCGTACGCGGACTCCTTGACCGGGCGGTCGGCGAAGGCCGGGCTGGCAAGCAGGTCCCTGGCCACGTCCGGGTCGGCAGTCACCACCACCCGTGTCTCCCCGAGGGAGAACGCCATGAGCCGGCGGCGGCGCCCGCAGGAGGCCGCCGCGAGCGCGAGCTTGCGGTGTGCGAGGCCGGTCATGAGGCCCATGCTGCCGATCACGGGGAATCCCCTCGGCCCCGGGATACTGCTGGCCTCTCCAACAATGCCCAGAGGAGACATCCTCGTCCAGCGGTACCTCCCCCACGCCGCGCCGCCCGGGGACGCCCAGTGCAGGAGCGCCGTGACGACGCAGGCGGCGAGCAGGACGGCCAGGAAGCCGAGCACGCGGTAAGGGTCTCCGCCGCATTTGGCGGCCAGGGAGATGTACAGCAGCCAGCCACAGTCCTCTGATGGAGCCATGACAACGTTACTCGTACGTGCGCGTACCTTTTACTTTTCCGTTCTCGTGTCGAGAAATATTGGAAGTGGGAAGAAGAAGAGCAGACCTGATTGTTGTGAGAGTCAAGTCCAGTTTGAGCTTTGGAAGACGAGACCGCGGGGGGTGCGGCTTTTATAGCGGCGGGAAGAGAAGAGACTGGCTACGGCGGTGGTGGAGGGGCCGGCTCTGTCCTGTTCCTGTGTGGCTCGTCACCACGGAATATTTTAATGCAATAATAGCGGGAGTAGTGGTAATAACCGTTACCAACGGCCCAGTTGCGGCGCTAGGAATTAATTATCGGGTATTCATAGATATTTATTTTCTCGAAATCATTACTGTTTTTAGAAAAAATATTTTACTCTAATCAACCTTGTTTTGCAAAAATTATGGGTATGCACTTGCATATCCAGGAAGACACACAGCGCCGCCCCTGCCAACGGCTGGTTTACTTTACCTCCGGCGCAGCCACCGGGGTGCGTGGGTGGGCCCGGCTGCACAGCCACGCTTTAACGGAACGCCACGCGTGGGTCCTACGTGGCGCGGCACTCTGCGGCGGGTCCCAGAGGGGCGTGGACGGCACGTGAGTGAGCGCCTGACGTGGCGGCCCACCAACCTGAGAGATCAGCGGGCCGGCCGGCGGTCATGTCCGCCTCCGTCTCGATCACGATCTCACGGCGGCCGGCGGCCGGCGACCAGCGGCGATGTGCACCCACAGTTCGACCGGTGCGATTGATGTACGGCTTTGAGTCAGATCGCTGTGTGTAGTTATGAGACGGGCCACTGCTGCCGGCCGGCGAAAGACGCGGGACACGCCGCCGGGAGAGACGGCGCGCCGCGCGGACGAATGATGGGCGTTAATGTTGACGTCGGATGGAGCATCGATAGCAGGATTGATTAACCTGATCAATGAACAATTAGAGGGGCCGGCCGGATTCAATTCTGTGAGGTTCGTGGCACCGTGAGGTGTCCATGGCTTAGTTAATTGGACCAAGTAGGTAGTACGGCGCACGAGCTCGCATCAAGGCCATAGTAGATTGGAAAACATTCATTTTAAACCTTGAATTCGTATAGGTTAGAGAAATCGAACCCTAAGCTCGAAATTTCAGTCGTTGACACCCTGAATATTATGGTGTACATGTTGACTGTTATGTTGGCTACAGATGACGTGGCACTACGTTATAGCCGGCTGCTGGCTATACTAGGCCTATAACAATGCAGGTCTCTTAGCACTATTTCATAGGTATTTTTTTGCATGGATATTTCATAGATATTTTGCTTATGTGGCATATTACTTAATGAAGAGAGAGGGTGGGGTTGTAGCTTAGCTACTACTCCCTCCGTTTTTTAATATAAGATGTTTTAACTTTTGTCCACATGCACATGCACACAAATTTATGTAGACACATTTTTATGTGCATGTTCACTCATTTTAGTGTGCATATAGACAACATGTGTAGCACCTAAAACATCTTATATTAAAAAACGGAGAGAGTATAAGATACTCTTGCCTAGGAGTAGTTGTTTCTTATGTTTTTATTACTCCTATGGTAACGTGCTAAGAAACGAGACATACCTTATTCTTTATTTGAAAAACAGCTAGTTTAATTTTTTCTACTTAAAAAGTCTTTACCAAATCATCTTTATCTTTCTGTATTAACACCTCATTAACCAACCCATCAATACTGAAAACTAAACTAGTATTAACGGAACCAAGCATATTTTATAGCAGGATGTAGCATACACCAAAATATCTCTACCACCCTGAATTAACCATCCCATCTTATTGATTTAACCAACTAATTTTCTTTCTTCTTCGCCTACCACTCGCTCTAGACATAAAATAAGTTGTACATACATCACCCTCAAGAATCCCCCTCTCCTTAGCTCGCTCAAACCATTTAGCCTCCTCTTCTTTATGAGTAACATGTAACTTTTCTTCTTAGTGTTTACTAAATATATTTATCTAGAGATAAACCAATCATTTGACTATTTTTGTCAATCTTATCTATTTCTTCAGTCAACTTCTTATTCTGTTTTTTATAAAACCGTATATAGTCCAACCTTTTAATTTTTTCCTAACCTTTCTAGCTCTATCTTGCCATTGAAACAAAAAATATTTACCATAATAAAACTGAAAGAGCATGTGTTGCCCCATGTGTGGTTTTGGTAATTAATGACAATCTCTATGGACTAATGTTTGCATTGAGATATCTTTATAGATCAAGTCCATGAAGAAGTTTGGAGTTCATGTGTTGGACTCTAGAAGAGTATATGATGACCAAGGTTCTATCCAAGGATTTATATATGAAGAATGGTCATGTGTAGAGATGAGCTTATTGCAAGAGTGGCTTGGAAAAGAAGATTGAGTGAAGATTCATGTTTATCTCCAAGCCATCATCATATCAAGACAAGAAGTATATGAAGCGCAAGTGGATTCTTGAAGACGGAGCTTAGCGAGGCTCTCCCATAATGGAGTATGGGGGAGCATTTGGAGATGTCTTCATCAAGCATGTGCTAGCAAGCGCAATCAAGAAAGGTGGTCCACTTGAAGAGATCAAGATCGTCATCATCTAACTCAAGTGGAATGTGCAAGGCAAAGGTATGATCTTGATAGGTTTTCTATTTTACCGGTCTCATGTTGTTAGTGGGAGACCGGGTTATAGGATAGACGGCGTACTATCAAGAGGGGCTCTCAAGTGAGTAACTTGATCGCATCTTTGTGGAGAGCTCAAACCTTTGCATTCTTGGCATATCATCTTTCTTGGTTCTTATTTGGCTTTTATCCATGTGAGAATTTAGAGCTTGTGTTCATCTCCATACCAAGCTCTAGTTCATCAAAAACGGGTTTCAAGTGAATATCTTGCGGTGTTTTTGATGTTGGAGGTTTTACCGGTTCGTCGTTTCTAGAGAGGTCAAACTCTCTCCTTGTGGTCTACTCCTCACATGATGGACTATGATGTGTATATGCATGATCTTGTAGTGCTTGTGATTATCTTCGAAACAAGCCCAAGATCATTGAAAACGGAGTCCGGATGAAAACTTGTTTGCATTCTCGGCTTTGGAAATATTATCGGTCCACTTCAAAATAGGGTCCACACCTTCCCATGTGTGGTATCCCCTCTATATTTGTGACCCTTAATATTTTTGTGTGATAACACTCGTCGTTACCTTTCCAATGCAATTGGATTCACCTGATTTGGAGTTCATACGAGAAAGTTATTGCATTTCAGGTTTTGCTGCTCTGCTGGTTTTTCTGTCCGGAGTCTCCGTGGTTTTAGGTCCGGAGTCTCCGGCCCCTGGTTTTGAGGCTAAGTGCCTCGCGCACGGCGCTTGCGGTATCGAGGCCGGAGTAGGTCCGGAGTTTCCGGCAGGGCCGGAGTTTCCACCCTCAAGGTCCGGAGTTTCCGGCCCATCTGGTTTTTCTGCGTTGAAGAGCTTCGCGGCGGCAGCCGCTGTTTTGAATCCGGAGTTGGTCCGGAGTCTCCCCGGAGTCTCCGCCCAGACCGGAGTCTCCGACCTTTGTGGTCCGGAGTCTCCGGTGTTAGTTTTCTACAAACGGGTTTTCCCTGGTCCGGAGTCTCCGCACTGGCCGGAGTCTCCGGTCTAAGTGGCTGCAACGGCTCTTTTTCTGGGAGGGGTATAAATACCCCTCCACCTACCTTCAGCCACTTAGCTCTTCCAAGCACGTTTTTCCCCTTCTCTCTCCTCCATTGTTGACCTTGGAAAGCTTGCCCCTCTCCCAATTCCTCCCATGATTCTTGCATATCTTTGAGAGATTTGAGAGAGGAGATCTAGATCTACATTTCCACCAATCCATTCCTCCTCTTAGTGAGGGGAACCTAGTAGATCTTGATCTTGGAGTTCTTGGTGTTTCTCCTCCTTTGTTCTTCCTCTCTTATTCCCCATAAGCATTTGTTGCTTTGTTGGAATTTGAGAGTGAAGGACTTGAGCACTCCGTGTGCTCTTGCCATTGCTTTTGTGCATCGGTTTGCTCTCTCCACGAAGATTCGTGGAAGTGAAAGTTCGTGAGTTTGTTACTCTTGGGTCATTGGACCCTAGACGCCTTTTGTGGCGAGTGGCGCCTTTTGTGGCGGTGCAAGGCCTTTTGTGGCCGCTTGGGAGCTCCCGATCCTTTTGTGGGTTGTGCCTCAAGTTTGTTGTAAGGGACTCGATTTCCGCCCAAAAGGAAATCAATAGTGGAAGGTGAATCGAGCTTTTGGGCAAGGTTCATCGGAGAATAGGGTGAGGCCATTTGTGACATCTTGAGTTTGATACTCACACCCCTCCAACGAGACGTACTCCCCTAAAAAGGAGGAACTCGGGAATACATCGTCGTCTCCGCGTTCCTCGGTTATTTCTATACCCGAGCTCTTTACTTATGCAATTTACATTGTGATAACCTTCGTGCGTGAAGTTATATATCTTGCTATCACTTTGTTGCTTGACTTGCTTAGCATAAGTTGTTGGTGCACATAGGTGACATAGTTTATTTAGGTTGTTGGCTTGTTAATTTAAACATCTAGTTTTATTCCGCAATTAGCAAGCCTAAACCAGAAAGGTTTTTAAACGCCTATTCACCCCCCCCCCCTCTAGGCGACATCCTTGTCCTTTCAAAAACTTATTCCCATATCCATCACTACAGAATCCACATCTTTCCTTAAAAAGAAACTAACAAAGTTGACATTTGAATGGTCTACACACCTGTACTTGTGTAATACCAAAATCTAACACAAGTCGAGCATGGTCAGAAATAACCTTAAGAAAGGTTTTCAAATATAATAAAGGATAAGCATTTTCAACTTCCATAGACATAAGAACCCTATCTAGTCTTGACATGGTGGGGTTTTGTTGGCTATTAGACCAAGTAAATATTCTACCATCATTTTCTACCTCTTTCAATTCCCAGTGTTCAATAATAGCATTAAAGAGATGTGACCATTTTGGTAACCTTCTCTATTCATTGCCTTCATTACTCTTTCTGATAATATTAAAATCTCCTCCTACAGAAAAGGAAAAGTATTGTACAACCTAATGCGTGCACCAAGTCAATAAGAAAGTCTTGTTTGTCCTTTGCATGTGTTGCGCACATACATTTACAATGTTCGAAGTCAAGTCCTTCTCTTAATCTCTCACCAGCATTCTAATGTGGAATCTATCAGTTTCAATTTCAGACGAACGGCCTTTAAATCAACTTGCACGCATGCGCGCATCGATGTCGGCCTGAAACTAATCATCAGCTGTGTGCATGTCCATGTTCGTAAACTACCATTACATGTCATTGTTAAGTTGATCATGAAAATCCTTCATCGTATATATGTGGCGGCGGTGGTGCCAACTTTTCGCCTGCCTTCTTGATGCTTCGAGAGGTCACGAAGTATACTACTTCCTCCGTTTGAAAAAAGATGTCTTACATATATCCAAATTCGGATGTATGTGTACACTAAAACATATCTACATACATCCGAATCTAGACAAATCCAAAACATTCTTTTCCGAACGGAGGGAGTAGGTAACAATTGACGGCAGTATACTAGTGCTCTTCTCCTTTGCTGGCTCCAGTGGCGGACCCACCACTGGGGCAAGCTGGGGCGACCGCCTCAGGTCGCCGGCGGCAAGCTATAGATCGCTGCAGTGCAGCCCCAGGTTGAAAATTCCCCAATCGATCGCGAAAAAAAGAGGAGAGGCAGCAAAGGAAAATGGGCCTCACAATTCAGGCCAAGTAGAGCACAGCACAGCACAGCACAGCAGTCAAAATGGACCTAATCGATCGTTCACTTTCACTCGTTTCCAGTACTGCTCGTTTCTCTCTCAATCGACCAAAATTCTCCAATCTCCAAATCCCTAGCGCCGCCCCTGCTGCTCCCGCCGCCGCGCCCGCCAAGACGCCTCCGGCCTCCCCTTTCCTGCGCAGCGCACTGCCCCTCCTCCCAGTGCCTCCTCCTTCTCTGCTCGGAGGCCGGAGCTCGGAGCTCGGTTGCTCCAATCGGTGGTCCGTCGGTCCGGCCACCGACGAGGCGACGATGGATTACGACAGTGACATGGACTCAGATGAATACAATCAATTGGTGGAGGCGGAGGCTGAGGAGGTTAGGCTGAACGCGGAGGCAGAGGCGGCGGCAAAAGACGGCGAAGGAACGTCGAGGAACCGCAAGCGGTCACGCGATTGCGGCAAGAATCAGCAGGTATTTCTCCACATTTGTAGATTAATTCATGTCTTGATGGAAATATGATATGCAAATGCAATAGCAGAAGTTATATGCAGAGCACTCAATTTAGCTCAAATTTGATTTTGTAGGACATTTCGCAAGCACATGTTCCTGCTGTTTTTAATCTAGCTGATGTTGTTGCTGATCCTGGTGTTCGGAGACAAATTGATGATTATGATACCCCGCAAATCAGAAATGAAATGAGAAGAGCGTATTTGTCTAAAGGTCCAAACCGTTTGTTTGGTCATGTTTTTCCTCGCTCACAAATTAACGGGCGGAAATTCAGTGAAGCATGGTATAATGAGTATGATTGGCTAGAATATAGTGTAGAAAAAAATGCTGCCTATTGCTTCTATTGTTTTCTTTTCAAGCCTAGAAACTTTGGTGGAATGTTTGGGTATGATGTCTTCACAAAAACTGGGTTTACAGCATGCCTTGATCCTAGAGAGTCATTTATCAGCTTTGATCACGAGAGGCTAATGGAGCTTGCAAGTATGTACTCTGTTGATTTCTCTTCACACGACCTCTATATCTTGGTTGATCAACTCAACATATATATTGATGTGATGAGAAGAAGTCCTGATTTCTTGACTTGTCAAAGTCTGAGTGTTCTTACTATCAAGTTGGTTCAAACTAGAAAGCATTTGGCCTTTCCATTGGTTTATCGTCTCATTGAACTTGCATTGATATTACCGGTGGCAACGGCGCAAGTTGAGAGAGTTTTCTCAGCGATGAAGATTATAAAGACAGATCTTCGAAATAAGATGTGTGATGGTTGGCTCAATGATCTCATGATATGCTTTGTTGAGCGAGAGATATTTGCAAAGTTAAGCGACAAGCAGATTATGTTACGTTTTCATGCCTTGAAGGATCGTCGAGGCCATCTACCTCGACAAGTTTGTGCTCCCGCTACTACAACTTAATGGTATGATGCAAGTGGGTGTTCAGGCAGTAAAAGTCCATGTTATTTGGTTACTTGGTTCTAAGTTTATTTTTTTAGTCATGTTATTTTATTTGTACTTCGTTGATCATGACAATTGAATCTTTTGAGTACCGTTCATTTCATGATTCTTATCTAGTACATGCATTCGTGTGTTAATTTTTCTTGCCCGCGAACGAGTTCGCCCCAGCAAACAAATTTTTCTGGGTCCGCCACTGGCTGGCTCTGAAGCGTTGTTTCTATGGATCGAAAGTGACATGGGCAGGGAATGGTCGATAGTCTATTGACGAGTCAAATCTGATGCATGCATACTGCATTTTGTTTTTGTTTTGATAAAGGGTAATTTCATTCTCGAAATATCGCAAAGATACAAAGAGCATATATTGCATACATATGAAACATTGTCACCGTCGATCGAGCGGTGCTGTGTGTTATTTTGGTATATATCGCTCGTCGCTATCACGGCAATTGCCACTAGCAATTCGCTGGTGTGTAGTATATTGGCTAGCTCGTATCCACTTGGAAGATATGGATTAGGTTTAATATACTTGACCTACTCGTGGTCTCTTCCTCATAAATACTCGATCGATTATAGTTTGTTTCGTTATATTGATCTTAGTTATTTGAATCGAAGCATGACGTACGTGCATGACAAGCACACCGACACACACGAGGTAGAATACATGCATGAATATATACATACACAGAACTTGCAACCACTGGTCTCTATATTATGCTTATTATTTCAAACATTATATACAAGCCAATCATGTTCATACATGCACCTCCATCCATGTATGCTACGTACCTAGCTAAATCTAATCACATTCTGGTCAATCTGGTTATAGTTTAATTTCGGTATCGGCCGCATCAAAAGATCTTATCGGATCCGGCTGTTTATCAGGGGCGAAGCTAGGAGAAATATCCATTGGGTTCATCCATATAAAACTACACTAAAACTATAGTGTCAAACAAAGTGATCTAAGGTGGTAAGTACTGGTCTAGCTTTGATTACTAATAATCTATTGGGTTCATGTGAACCCAACCACTACATGGTGGTTCCGCCACTGCTGTTGATCCACCGATGGGGCCCGAGGGATCATGCATGCGCCACATTCAAGGCACTAGCTCGATCGTGTACTGTACATGGATCGATCGATGCCGCGCGTCTGTGATGACTTCGTCAATTTCAAGACTCTTAGATACTCATAGGGATAGGATATGCGTATGTGTGTTTATAGGGGTAAGTGTATATATGTGTATGTGAGCGTTTACGTTCGTACTGTGTTTCGCAACAAAATAAAATCGATGGCGCGCATGCCAGCTGCTTCCTGATCGACGTGCCGTTACACTTGTCTCGCTGCCGGGTGGTGGAGGGGCCATGCATGCATGTGTTGCTCTTGCGTTTCATCGTGCGTGCATGCATGACACCGCCACGAGCTATGCATATAGCTATAGCTAGTGTACGTCTATAGCTACTCGATCGACCACCTCAGGTCACTACCGACAACAGATCGACTAAAGTGCTATACACTCCTGAAGCAATCAAATCACAATTCAATCACTTATTCAGGTACGTAGCAGCTAGCAGCTCATCCATCGATCAATCACCACCAGCAGGTTTTGGAGCCCATTGGTAGCTCCTAGCTAGCAGCTAGGTATACAAAGCTGTGTACATGCAGCTAGTGTTTGTCCGTTGTCCGTACGAAATATCCTGTTGTCCGTAGTAAATTGCAAGAAGTTGCGGAAATATCAGGAGTATGTTGTCGACAGCATAATTTCCTTCCCTTTAATTTGGTTCCTCACTCTAAGGATCGAATCACGATTTGAAATTGTATGGTGTTGCAGATACATTCTGTTCAAATGTTTTCGGTATTTTGGCAACTTTTTAATTTGATCTTTTCAATGTTCATGCCTGATTATATCAATTCCACCGAAGGAGGATGTGAGTGCACCCAAGACGTCCCCCACTTCTATCAATGCGTTTTGTTTTCCTCTTTTGGCTAGCTAGGTCTGTTCGTACAATCTGATTTCCAGGTGCTGGCGTGTTATTTTTTTGTGATCCAAATTCATATGAAAATATAAAAATAAAGCTAAATTCTGACGGAGCGAAGCGAGACCCTTGCCGGAGACTTGGATTAGGTTTCCACCGATATATATACCTCTTCTAAGCCGCCGGTTGGGATAAGTCGCAAGTTGTAAATCTCTGGCGTTTGTAACCTCACCCGATTATAGTAAAGATTTGCTGGCTGGCGCTCGTGATTTTCTCTCTTCCTTCTTAGATGTTTTTTTAACGTGTCCCCTGTATTGATCTTGCTTTTCTTCGTCGTTTATTTGTCTATCGCTTATAACATGGCGAAATGATTAAACGCTTTTTAATCCATGTGTGTTGTTTTCTAGCTGGCCAGCTAGCGTACTTTTGTATGTACATAATGATTACCAGGTGTTGGCTAATTAGGGTTATGCATCTCTTACTTCTGAACAGCATACAGAGTACTAGAAAGACTCGGTCTCGTCGCTCTCCTCTCTTCTTCCCTTGAGAGTCGACTTCCCCTCCCAGATCCAGCGCCCGGTTTGCTCCTTCTTCCTCTCCGGCGGCGTTGTCGGCCGGCGTGGAAGAGGATGCGTAGCTTGGGTTGTAGATACTAGGGTTAGGGTTGGTTTTTGCTTTGTCGTGGCGGATGCCCGTTTCTGTTTATTCTTCTTTCTTCTAGCTTGTGCTCCGACGACTCGCAGCGACGCCAGAGACGGCCCCCTTCCCCTCTGCAGCTCGGATCCATGGCGGATCTGCTGCAGGGCTGAAGATGGTCGAAGCTTTTTCAATAAAATCGTCTGCCGTATCATCTACTCTGCAGATCAAGGGATGAGGTGGTGTCTTCTTCCTCTGGCCGGCTGTGGCGGTGAGGAGAGGAGATGGTGCTTCTGCTCCTCCTCGAGATCGACGGAGTGGATTTCTGGCCCTCGGGTCAGTTGGAGTTGGTCCGTCCTTCCGTTCGAGCGCGGCGTGGGATGGCGATTCCTATGCATCACTAGCAGGCTTCCATGGTGGAAGCAGAAGCAGGAGCTTCTTGGAGTCAGCTCCTTCATCAAGCGATGTTGCCTCTTCCTCGAGCATGAATTGAGGTGGCTGCATCTTCCTCCGGCGGGCCGTGGCGGCAAAGGGTGGAAGACGAGCTGCTGTTCTTCTCTTGCTTCGATTGGGAGGCATCTGCTGCATCATCGAGCTTCACACGCGGCAGCCATGTTTGCCGCCGCGATCTTTGGCCATGAGGGTGGTCAATCTTCAACCTCCGCATCGGAGGCCTGCTGGATCCGACGCCGGAACTCGGCTTCGCCGTGCAGCCAAGTGGTTCGTCCCCGGTTGTGGCTGTGATTGCCGGCGTCTGAGATCGTCCGCTGGAAGGGAGAGTCCTTGCGATTCACTGGGCTCCGATCTCGGTGCTTCTTGCACCTGGAGGTCGCCGGCGGCGGGTGGCGGAGACAGTCAAGGACTTGATTGCATTCCTTTTCTTAGTCCTAGGGTGTTTTTTGTAAGAAATCTGGCCCTTTCTTCGAATTCTAGGTCTTCTAGGGAAATAGACGCAAAGGGCCTGATTGTAATTTGTACTTGCCACATGGTTATATAGAAATGCAGCACCGGGGTCCTCGGGCCCCACCCCTTGTACAAAAAAAATCTCTTGCTTCCAAGATAGCCAGTGTACTTTGTCAGTACAAATTCTATCCAGACTGAGAAAGCATCTGAACCCCCACTGCGGCTTGTTATATTTCTGATACTGTTTCCTTATCAGTACTTTGATGCTGATTATTGGGTTAACAGATGTGATGCTAATGCGCATTGGCAGTTGCAGCACATACAGCTCGCGCTTGATATTTCCCTCTCTCGGCCATGGATTCAATCGGTACTTTTCTCTTACACACGAGCAGCAGGCATTGCAACAAGAGTCAAGGATGTCTTTTTTGTTGTTGTCATTTTGCTTTATGTAGCGATATCAACACAGCGAAATAACCCAACCGACCCCTCGCGTCGCTCCCCAGAGCACCGCCGGGGCGACCTGCGTCACGCCACCACAAGACTCCGCCGCCTGCCTCTCACGCCGCCGCTGCCGTCGGCCCTCGCCGCGGCGGCAGTGGGCCCAGCCGCTGAAGGTGGCCTGGGGGCGGAGGTTGCCGGAGGTGGCTGTCCCGGATCTTCTGGGGCGGAGAGGAGCGGCTCATCGACGAGCAGCGACCAGGGTGGCGTCCCTGGTCGGGGTGGAGGTGGAGGTCCTTCCCGGCGGCGCCATGGCCCGCGACAGAGATGGGGCTGGGCCTGGAGGTCATGGACAAAACCTAGATTCGATCTGGGTGTCTTCCGTGGCGCCCCCAATTCCAAAGCGGCAGATCTTGCAGGTTGCCGGCGGGTGGCGTGGGGGCTGCCGGTTCGGTTTGAATAAAGGTGGCGGTCCCTGGATCCCTCTCACGACAAGACAAAGATCTACTTGATGCCCGTCTTCATTGATCTGGCCAGAGTGTCGAGTTCCAGAAGGCTCCGCCTGCGAACTCCATTGGGCAACTCAAGCCTGGAGATTGACGGATCGGGTGGACTTCGGTCGCGCGCAACCATGTTTTTTTCTGGCCGTTTGGTTTCAGAGGGAGCGTTGCGAAACTCTGCAGTCGTTGCCATCGTGGACATGTCTTTTGTTCCATGGTGAAGTCAGTATGCGGAGAATGGCATGGAAGCCGAGATTTGAGGACTAGTAATGGTGGTTCGAGTCTTGGTGCGACGAGGAATTGGCTTGGTGATTCGAAACTTGGTGCAGCGACAACGGCAAGTGGGGGCGACAGCACATGAGAAGTTCAGAGTCTAAACTTTCAGGGTGAAAACCTAAGGCCTGGCCTTAATTGGTTGTGCCTAGCAATGGCCTTGTTGAAGGCATTGCTTTTGTGAATGCAGACCTTCTTCAGGGTGAAAGCCTATGATCTATGATCAGGGCGACGACGGCGCTTGAGCAATGTTCCCTTCTTGGAGGCGTCGCTTTTGGAGCAGTTGGACTTCTGGTACTGTTTTGGTGGGGTTAGGTCTGTTGTCACAAGGAATAGATCACTGTAGCGGGACTTTTCTTTTTTGTAATTCTTCTTTTTATTCTGGGATGTGTGCATCTGTGTGGCCGTTAGGGCAACGCGTTGTTGCAGAGGCTGGGTGTAATTGGTATCTTCTCAATATTAATATATGCTCTTTATCTAAAAAAACATTTGCTTTATGTATTTCCATGTTTTATTTTCGTCTTCCTTTTGTTTTTTCTGTTTTTTTATTATTTTTGTCCCGTTTGCTTAACTTAATTTGTTAATTCCCTTAAAACTTAATTCCCGTAATAGTTATTCATCTAATTTTTTATATTCTTTACTTCCATTGTATTTTGTTTTCCGGTTCACTTATCGCTATTATTTGATGTACTTTATGTCAAAAATTCACTAGTAAATGATTTCTTCCAGTACAAAAGTACATTGTTCACACATTAAAATATTTTTGTAATGAGTTAGATGGAATTTTTTAAAGAAGACATGAACTGTTTCACTTATGCTAAAACGTATTTCCCCAGAAAAAATCCCAACAGCTTTATTGTAACAACTTTCAGTACTAGCATATATGTTTTATTTGATGAAGATTAACATTTTTTACAGAATATTCCACAATAGTCGCGTTAATACATCACCTTTAATACATGAACAATTCTTTCCTATTGAAATATTTTGGTAATTTCCTCAACAATTTATTTGATATACATGAACATTTTTCACTGAGACGTTCTTAGGTGGTTGTGTGAGCACTTAATTTAATGTAATGAGCATTTTCTATTGAGACATTCCTAGGTACTCATGTTAAAACTTTATTTTGATTACATGATATAATGTATGTTCGGTAGCATTCTACTATATATAAAAGACAGAAGAATCGCTGCCCTCTCCAGCCCTCCACGTCGCGGGCATCCCACAGCCGTCCGATACGCGAAATCGACGGCCGAGATGCACCCACGTCGCCCCCAAACCCGCCCGGTATTGTAGCTACGATTTTTGACCAACCACAGAACGCCACGTCGCCCCGGTCACCGTCCGGTCGCCCCGGTCGCAGCCGGTGACCCTCCTGCACGATTTTTGACGCGCGCACTTTGCAGAAACCCCCGCGGAAGGACCTCAACGCAAATTGGTAGAATGTCGAGTTTTTTTCTGCAATAACATCCACGAGCTCTCTCCTCCCCCGCGCGCCGCCGTGGTCGCCGCGGCCGCCGGCGCACCATCCCACCGCTCCCCCGCCAAATCTCTTGCTACAGGAAGATGCGCCGTCACTGGATCTACCACCTCGCCGGTGGTCGGACGTCGGAACGTCGCCAGGCCGCCGGAATCGCCTCCGCCGCATCCGCCCCCTTCCGCCGCTTCCGCGAGTCGCCGACGCCGCTCCGGTGATCCGAAACGGGCGGCGCCGCCACTCGCTTGCTCCCCGCGTCCGGGCGCGTCGGCCGCGCTAAGCCGCGCGTCCTGTAACGCCCCCGTTCGCCGTCGGCGTCGACGGCGCCGCCGCGGGCGTTGCCGGCCGCATTTGCCCTGTGACGTCATCACGACGTCACAGTGGGGCCGCCATGTCAGATTTTTTTTTTTTAAAAAACCTAAATTATTCATGTACTTCCAAAAAAAGCTACACAATTTAAATCAATAATTTCAGTATGTCCACAACAAAAAAAACGATAAATATGTCAAAGTGGTTACATAAAAATAAACATGCCCGACCAAAATTCAAATTCCAAATTTCCATGTGTCTTCCAAATTTTTTTTTCATATACGCCAAAATAAATTCAAATGTGTCAAACTATTCCAAAACCGTATGACTCCCAAATTTGAACAATTCTCAAAATGCGGACAATTTTTGAATTCGAACAAATTTTACGGTTGAATATATCAAAAAAAACCACGGGACAAAATTCAAATATTTAACAAGCTAAAAAAACGAATTCACATACAAATAAGTTACCAATTTTAACAAATTCCAAAAACTAAACAATTTACACATATATTTTTTAAAAAAATCAAAGGTTTTAGATCTGAATAACTTTTGAATATAGACATTTCATAAATTTGAACAACTTGACAACCTAGACAATTTTTGAATTTCAACAATTTTACGATCGAACAATTCAAATTTTTACCCCACGGGCGCGGTAAAGCCGCGAAAACTAAAAAATAAAAAACATAGCAACAAAAATGTTGACATTTTTTCGGAAATAATTGCAAACAATTCTAAATATAATTTTGCAACGATTCTAAATAATGCAAACTAACAATTTGAAAATGCCCCATTTTTTGTTTTGAAAAATAGTCCAACAAAAAAAAATCCAAACTAAAAAATAGAAAACAATCCAACAAAAATGTGGACATTTCTTTTGAATAATTGTAAGTAGTTCTAAATATGATTTTGCAATAATTCAAAATAATGCAAACAAATAATTTCAAAAATGCCCCCATTTTTGTTTTGGAAAATAATCCAACCTATCCATATGATTTTGAAGTAATTCTAAATAATGCAAACCATCAATTTTAAACATGTTCATACAAAAAAATGACAAATATATCAACGGGGTCACATCAAATTACATATGCACGACCAAAATTTAAATTTCAAATTTCCATATCGTTTCTAATTTAAATTCCAAATTTCCATATAGTTTCTAAATGAATTTCAACACATTTACGATTGAAAAAATTCAAAAAAATTGCCCACGGGTGCGGCGAAGGCCGCGCTTAATACCCTAGTATATATAACTATATATAACAGCTCGCAGAATCCACCCCTCCTCCGGCCCTCCACGTCGCGGACTTCCCCTGGCCGTCCGATCCACGCGACGGACGGCCAGGATCGAACCACGTCTCCCTCCCCGACGGGCACTGTAGCAAACTACAGTAAAACACAATTTCTACCAATGGGATGACGCCGCGTGGCCCGGGTCGCCCCCGGTCACACCCGGTCACCCGCGTGCACGAATTTTGGCGCGGCATTTTTGCAAAAAAACGCCCGCAAAGGATTGGATTGTAATTTATGAAAACTACAGGGACTTTGTTCCAAAAACATCCACGTCAATCCCCTTCCTCTTCTTTCTCTCGCGCGCGGCCGCTGTTCGCCGCCGTCGCCGCGCCGCGCTGCCGTTTCGCGACTCCCCGGTCAAATCGGAGAGCACGGCGAGGTGCGCCGTCGCCGGATCTCCCTCCTCGCCGTCGATTATCCGCCGAAACGCCGACATGTCGCCGGGATCAACGCCGCCGTGCGCGCTGCCCTCCGCCACCTCCGCGCGCCGCCGGCGGCTCTACGGCGACCAACAGGGGGCGGCTCCGCCACCTACGGCATCCCCGCGTCGAGGCGCATCGGGCGCGCCCCCGCGCGCCTCCAGGGATGCACGGACGCGTCGCCGGCGCCGCCGTGTGCTTCGCCGTGCCCGCGGTGGCCGCAGATGACGGATGACGTCAGCACGACGTCATCTGCGGCCCACGTGGCATTTTATTTTTACAGAAAATGTTAAAACTTGCAAAATCAATTAATTTAAATCTACCCACCAGAAAAATATAAAAAATATCAAAATGATCAGAAAAATACATGCTCTTTATTTATGACAAAGTGCAAATAATTTTAAATTTCCAAATTTGGTAAATATTTGGAGAAATTTGAATTCTTTCCACCGCGTTGCTCACAAATATAACAAAAAAAACATAACAAAAAAACTACCTACTTATGTCATACGACCAAAATTAAAATTCAAGAATAATATTTTTGAATGCCTTCCCAAACCGATCATTCAAAAACCAAATTCTACAAATTTTAGACAAATCTAAATCAACATTTCATAAACTTTCAGACCTTCCCAAAAAAATATCCGAATCTTAAAATTTTCAAATAGTTCATAAGGCCTCATTAATAGATTACAAAAAAAAACACAAAAAATTAAAACTTTCTTCTTATTAATTATAATAATGCAAAAGAATTACATAAAAAATACACACAAAAAAAACCCATAAATTCGAAAATAGAATTCAATAATGCACAAAATTAAAATCTTCGAATTAATGAAACACAACAACGCACATCATATGTTAAAAAAATGTGAACAATATGTATTTCCCAAAAAAAAAACACATTTTCTATATTCCCTCTCATTATGGTGTCAAAAAAATGACAACATGAAACTAAATTTCATCAACTCAATTTATTTAACATATCTAAAAATAACAAAACTTACCTTTCTCCAACTATGTAGCTAAATTTTAAAATACTTTATTACATGCATATTTGGAGAAAATACAAATTAATTTCCCCTAATTACGAATTGAATTTAATAACTGCTCATAAAATGTATTTCCCCCTCCCCCATTACAGAGTTAAATTAGTTCGGACAGATTTCATAAATACCACCAAATTTCATCATTACACAAACTTCTTCCAAATTCACTACTTTCCAAACCTACACAAATCCTAAAATTGAATGTTACCAAATTTAAATTTTATTTACTACGCGGGCGTGCTATTACCACGCTAAATTCCCAGACCCGACCTACCTTTTTCTTTTCCCCACAAAAAAAATGACTTCAATAAATGCCCATATAATATATATCCTCTAACTGAAGAACTACGTTAAATATTTATGGCAACATGCAAACATAATCCAACATTCAAATTTGCTAAAAAATTCAAGTTACCTTAGATGACAATTTCGAGATACTCCGCACGACAAATTCCAGTAAATTTCACCACTTGAAACCCTGACGGCTTATATGTTTGAATATTTCAAATTGATGAATATCTTAAAAAAATCCCAATGCACTTCCTCTTTAAAACAATTTCTAGAACATTAAAGTATTTCTACAAATAACCTCACAAAAATAAATACTCATTATTTCTGCCATGTACCTAAATTTCGAATTTACAAAATTCAAAATTCAAAAAAATATTTGAAATCTACTCATTTTACAAGCGTAAAAAAAATTCGAATCACAAAAACACCCAAACTTAAACACTCTTCAAAATCTAAACAATTTTCAAACACAAACCCTTCTTAATTTCACTAATTTTCAAATATAAACAACTTTAAAAAATGCACGTTACCAAATTTAAAATTTATCTACAAACACGCGGCATATACTTTGCATCCTTTTCAAATATACACAACTTTCAAAAATGCACGTTACCAAATTTTAAAAATTGTCAACTATTTTTCACACAAAACAAATAAGTTTTGCAAATTCAAATACATAACAATCAAAATAATCATTACATGTACTTTGCATCCTTTTCCAAATTATTGCAAAACTTAAAACTTTTAAATTGCACACCAACAAAATATAAGAAAAATATCAAAATGCTAGGGAAAAAATTGTCAACTATTTTCACACAACACAAATAAGTTTTGAAAATTCAAATTGGCCTACATTTTATTTTTCACACAAAACAAAAAAGTTTTGCAAATTCAAATATGTACCAATGAAAATAATCATTACATATACTTTCCAACCTTTTCCAAATTATTGCAAAACTTAAAAATTTTAAATTGCAAACCAACAAAATATAAGAAAATATCAAAATGCTAGGGAAAAAATTGTCAACTATTTTCACACAAAACAAATAAGTTTTGAAAATTCAAATTGGCCTACATTTAGACATGGGAAAAACAATCATATTTTAGCATTCAAATCCAAATTACAAATTGAAATATTTTGACGTACCATACGACTTCCAAACCTGCTCATTCCGTAATCATTAAAGCAAAATTGAAATTTCAACAAACTCCAAATTGTTCATTCCTAAAATCAACATTTGAGCATTTCAACTCAAATTTCAAAATTACATATTCCAGAATTTCAAATACCTTCCAAATCTGATCATTTTTCGTAAACATTAAAAGAATACAAATATGAATACATTTCAATACATCAAACCTTCACAATCTCAACAATCTTCTAAGCGCAAACTTTCCGAATTCAAATAATACTCAAATTTCAACATGATTTTTCAAAAAACATATTCGAAAAAAATTCAAATCCATGGGCGCGGCGGAGCCCGCGCATAGTCCCCTAGTATGTTTTAAAGATGTGTTAGCCATACAAATCATAATTTTTGTTTAAAACCCCGAGTATTGTCATCTTATGCGTGCTTTGCAATCTATATCTTTCTATTTTTGTTAAGTAAAAAAAACATGCAAAGACTAGGTTTCTTTTAGGCTTAACGAAAATACAAGTAGGCAAAGACATGGCATGGTATCTAAGGCTTCAAAATATAGCCTTCACATCATACGCGCAACGAAAAGACAAGTAGGCAAATACCCAAGTAAAGCAGATCGGTTGCAGTGGCCTCCACTTGATTTTTTAAATTCCAGTGTACTTTGTTCATACTTTAAGGAACAGTTCGAAAAATATTCGAAATTGTACAAGAAGTGTGCCCAATAATTTGATTTCTTTGTAGAAGCCCCTCTAAACTGGCCCATTGGAACCCAGTTTAGCCCAAACCCTTGTATATTTCTCCTCTTAACCCATTTGTTCCCCCAAGTAGCTGGCCCAAGCTCCGCCACTACGTATATTGTTCGGTTGCCTGCACTAGCTCATCTGGCAAGACCCCAGAGACTACGTTTGGTTGTTTGCTTGGAGTCTTGTATGGTTACCTTGTGCACGATTGGTGACATTACATCCTATACATCACACTTGCAAATAAGTCATAACCACGTCGTGTATGTTACTTGAAACAAAGAGCATAACAGATGAAAGTTGTGCGTAGCACAATTAGGAAGCTACTTCTCAATACAATTTGGGAAAAAATCTAGCGTGGGTGACGAATATTCCCTATTTTATGTTGACTTCCATTTTCTTTATAAACAATAGTGAGTGATAATAAACGACCGAAAAATCTTAGGAGAACTGTTATTGAGATACTTTAGTTCCCACTCCTTCGTCAAGAACACCCTGTCAATCCTTGTCATGATATTCCTGCTAGCCTCACTAGCCCATTTGAAATTCGTCATATGCAATTGAAATTCTCTCGGTTCTAGGTCTGAAATGGTTGTTATAAACCGGCCCATCATTCTAATGTCGATGTTAGCACTTATCTTTTCACAAGCCCTTCTCATTATGTTAAAATCCCCGGCACCAACCAATTATCTTGCATATGTGGCTTAATATCTCCCGGTTCCCTGAGAAACTGCATCACAACCCCTGAAATCTGAAATCGATTGTCTGAATGCAAGAACACAACCTCTTTTCAAATAACTAAACAATCAAGAAAATATCTTTTTGCATCACGCGAAGCCTAATCGGGCCTTATTCAGACAACCAAACAACTCCCTAGTGCTGATCAAAAACCTCCGATTTGATGCCGCTTGGGGCTTGTGGCAGGGCATAACCAACGGGGGACGCACTAGCGCTCGGCGACTGATCCGACGATGATACAGAGGCAACGTTTCCAGGGATCACTGCGCTTGCACTTAACGCCAGGCAATTTGGCTGTATCGGAAAGCATCCAGGCAAAGCGCCTTCCAGTTCCAAGTACCAAGATTTTTTAACTAACGAACCAACCCCACACACACCGACGAACAACGCGCATACAGTCAGAACTGTACTGTCTGATTGATTCGCCTCTGTAAGATTACACACAACACAACGGAAATCAACCACGCGCTCGCAACTCACAAACAGAAACATCAGCGGAAACAAATCAGTGCTGGATCTCTGGGGAACGAGTCATCTCTCTCCGATCAAGTCAACCTCCTGTACTACGTAAAAATCATTCTTCTACCGCCGTCAATGTAGTATCAATCACTCAGGAAGCTGAAAGACCGCCGTTCAGTTCGCGGAGCGACCGTGAAGTTCAGCCCGAACATCTCCTTGAGTGCCAGCCCCGGCTCGACCAGGTCGATCAGCCTCGCGACGAGGGATGCACTCTCCCTGACATGCTCCATGTCGGCCCGCGTCCACACGAGGCGGGATAGCTGGAGCCGTCGCTGCTTGGAGCTCACATCGACGCCCCACCTTCTGTAGACGCTCTCCTTGTCGTCCCCATTGGCAAGCTTCTTCAGCATCTGCCTGTAGAGCATGTCCCTCTCTCGTTTCAGAGTCTTCAGACTGCCCACAGAAACGAGCGTCAGTATTCTACCATCACACATTGGTTTCAGTTCATGGACAGTGAAAACATCACCGTTGACTCGGATATCGTAAAATGCAAATGAGTTTACCTGGTTGCAATGGCGGAATTAACCTCGCCTTCTACTGCAGGGATGGCGCTGAACGAGTTCATGATGAAGGACAGTCTCCTGTGCTCCACTTCCATGTAGACGCTGTCTGCTGCATCTCCCTTGAAGAGGAGGAAGAAGTAGGTTCTATGTACCAGAGACACATTGCATTCGTGCCACAACTCGATAATCTCTTGCTGCCTTCTTGCGAAATCGATAGGCCAACGAGAAGGAGACTCCATAGCACTCAGAACTGCATCTATGCCAACATCTTTGACAGTTTTCACTGTTGTACCGTCATCTCTAACGATCTGCTGCTGAGGTCACATACAAAACGATATTAAAAATTCAGGTTGATATATAAAGATAAACAGGCTGGTGAATTAGGCGCTAACAGCTACAGTCTTTGACACGGCATACTAGTCAATATCCATTTTGTTTAATTTCCGTTGACAGTAAAAACCATACCATTATTAGAAGAAAATGAGTAATGTCAGGATGCAGATACCTTAAAGTTGGAACACTTAAAAAAATACAATTGGATACTGAGGCAACAAGTCAAGGAAAAATCCATGTAGATTGTGTTGCTAACACTTACCTGTGCCTGACGCTTCTCGGGTTGGTTCTCATGGTGTTTTTCTATCTTTTCTTCCAGCTCTGTGACACAACTGATGTCATTGATACAAACTTCTTGTTCTGCATCATTGTCACTCAACTCCTTGTCTACTTCATCATTGTCACTCAACTTTGTCTACTTCATCAATGGTGCTCATGTCCTTGACTACTTCATCACTGGTGCTCGTCACCATGACTACTTCATCACTGGTGCTCATGTCCTTGATTACTTCATCACTGGTGCTCGTGCCCATGACTACTTCATCACAAACTACTTGACCAGAAACAGCGTAGTGGTCTACTAAAGTGTCATTGTTTTGGCAATCCTCATTTTCTTGATACAGACTTCTCCTAACGTTGTCAGGCCTTCTGGGAGGATACCTGAAGATTTCATCAGGTGGTGTTCCTCTATCGTTCTCGGAATCATCAAACCAACTATTTGGAATGATCTTGAAGCTAGCCCTGCAGCTTTGACTTCTAGCCAATGCACTATCCTTGGAGCTCGTTATACACCTCTTTACGGTCAGGCATTCATGAGGATACGGTTTGCCAATGTCCAATGAAATGTTAGAATCACGTGTGTACAGCTTGACAAGGTTGTCTGCGAAGCCATCAGATTGACATTGATGCACTTCGAAGGGACCTTCTACTGCATTTGATATGATCTCAGCCTGCTGCTCCTCTTTTATAGGGTACATCTTGATATGATCTTCCATTTTCTTTGTTATGCTCTCAACTTCTTGCACTTCATCAGGCTGTGGACAGCGTCTCTAGAGATCTCCTCTACTTCAGATATCTGGAGTTTGGTGCCCTCAGGGAGTAATATGTCAAGTTCCTGGCTTGAGCTTCTTCTATGCTCATGAATCTCTATGCATTGTACTTCCCTGCAATGTTCTTCAGACACTTCAGATGCAGTTCTAAAAGCTCCATTCATGTTATATGACTCTGTGCCATCAGAGCTATAGTTGCTAGAAGGGTGCCATGGTGAAATTGGCTTCCGATCCCTTGTTTGTTGAGGAAGATCCATTGTTTGATTAGGGAATGAAGAGTCATCATGATCAGCATTGAAGACATATGATCCATCAAACACTGCATGACCTTGATCTTGATAAGAACCTCCATAAGTATCTGAAACCGAAAGTGCTTCCTCAATGCATTTCGTGCAAGAGACTCTGAAGACCGACTATGGACATCCTATCAGAGGAAGGACAGGTTATCAAATGTCACAGAAAACGGTAATGCAAAAGGTAAGTCATTGTATATGAGAGAAAGAATACCCATCGCTTTGCAGTGCGATCATCACCATGATCGTCCACATCACTTTTCAGCAAACAGTTAAGTTGAGACTGAACAGTATCTTTTTCTTCCATCAATTCCCTCAGCTGCTTCTCCAGCTGAAAAAGAATATACAGGTACATAGTGCATAAAATTGTGCAGTCCAGCAATTAACACTGTTAAATGGTTGGAGAATTTCAGGTGAGGAAAAGTACCTTTTTAATCTGTGCATCCTTCTCTCTCAAAGCTTCAGCATGACTAGTGCAGGAAGCTGACTCTGGCACTTTCCGTTCATTTTCTAATCTTGCAAGCTCTCTTTGTAGATGTTTCAGAAGTGCCTTGTCAGACATCACAACATTGACCTGTGCATTTGTAACTACCTCCTTTGCGCAAGTAGCAAATAGAAGTGTGTTCCTGGATTGCTCAATATGAGTGTGTGCAGGGCTCATTGTGCAGACAATGGCTGTTCTTGCATTGCCTCCCAAAGAGGACTGTAATATGCGTGTCAGCTTTGAATCTCTGTAAGGGATATGGCCATTTCTTCCCTTGCTGCAGCAGGAACATCATAGTTCAGACTACGGTATATGGTAATACTATGGTCATTGGTCAAAGAGCATGCAAACTTGGCAGAAAGGAGAAATGTCAAACTGTATACCAAATGATTTCAGAATTACTTGACCAAGTGAATACGAAAGAAAGAGGAAATATATGTGCAAAGAGACCAGAATCTCTTTATAAAAAAGTAAAACACTGGGATTACAAGTTCTTGCTAGAAGACAAACCTGAGTTGGCGAACAACCTTCCCCAGTGTTAACAGACTTCGGTTAATATGACTACCTTCTTTTAACCTCATACCAGCTGAAGCAGTCTGAGATGCACGCTCACTTCCTGCTAGGTCAACAAAGTTCTGCCCAGAAGAAGAACATCATAGATCATGGAACATGTTATACCAAACAGTCATGAATACAAGAAAGACAGTCCATACCACACAAGACACGAGGGTGCTTGATTTGCCCCTTCCTAAATACTGTCTAGCAGAACTTTCGATTGTCTGAAATTAACATAAGCTTGTCAACAAAAGCATCTATAAGTAGTCTAAACCACGTAGTCTAAGAGGGGCACCAACCAGCCTGAGTATTTGATGGGACCTAGAACTCGCTTCGTTCAAAGCCGTTTCCCCAGTCTCCCTTTGAGCTGCAGCACAAACAAAATTAAGCAAATAACAAGAAGAGAGAATATGTTGCATGTTTCCTTTTGTTTTAGTAATTTCAGCCAATACCTGCACACATTGCTAGAAGATCCTTAAGATGGTCCTGGTCCCTCAGTGTTTCCTCAATGAGTTTTTCAACAGTAGTCCCTCTCTGTTTGAATTCAAATGATAGCATGAGAGATCAGTATGCAGAGGGTGGCGAAAAAGAAAGGAGAACGGCGTACCTCTGGATCATCAAGAAGTCTAAGAGGCGTGGTATCATGGCTCAGAAGGTCCCTCACGGCTTCGTTGTATATCTCTATCGCCGAAAATTTCAGCATGAATTCTCTTTCAGGGTGCTGTAGCAATGACAAACAGTGAGACAAGTATCATCTCACAAGGTGAACTAAAACAGCATTGGTGACATACCTTCTCTATGTAGTCGTAGATGTCCATCACACTATACTCAGTAATTCCAGTCATCGTGTAAGTCTTTCCGCTACTTGTTTGACCATAGGCGAATATGCTTGCTGTCAACAAGAAGAAATTCATGAGCATATGTTAGTCGGTTGGCACCTGTTGATCCAAAAGCAGGTTAGCATTTCTCCGTACAATACATACAGTTGATTCCACTGACAACTGATAGAGCAACTTCTTTTGCACCTTCCTCGTAGACCTGCCTTGTAGAGCAATTGGGCCAAACACCCGGTCTGAAAAGTACAGAAAGAAGAGCAATTTGAGAACTGACTGCTAAATGAAACCCCTACAAGGTTTCAACATCAGCACCAGTAATTGTCGCCAACATCGACATACATTATTTGCAAAATTGAGCTCTGCTTCTGCTGCTGCTTACCGTAGGTGTAGGCGGTGGGGAACATGGCGCGGTCAGGGAGGGTGCTGCGGAACATGACGGTGGTGGGGCTGATGCACTCCCAGTCGGAGCTGTCGCCGGACTCCCTGCCGTTGAGCGGCCGCACCCGAACGGACACCATGATCCTCTCCTCCTTGGCCTCCACCTTCTCCCATGCCGCCGTCGCCGCCCCTTCCTCCTCCCCCGCCCCATCACCCCTCCCTCCCTGCACCCTCCACCCGAGAACAGTATCAGTCAAAACCTCCTCTTTTCCTCTGCAGCAGTCACCGCCGACCAACACCCCTCTCCCCTCGAATCGAACGGCATTGCAAGAAAGCAGAGCGCACCTTTCTCACAGGCGGAGAAGGAAAGGTAAATTCGGGAGGCGGGCCGGTGGCAAGCCGAAAGCGCGGTGTCAGTCGCCGGACGAGGACGGCGATCTGGCGAGACCAGCCTGCCCAGACCCAGGCAACGACAGCAAGTAGTACTCCTACGCACTGCCCGACGCGCTCTTACTCGCGCACATGTACTAAACTGCCACCTGCACGGCTACGGATTATCTTTGGCCGCCGCCGCCGCGTGCTGCGTTGGAGGTTTCCGGTGCTGTCGCGAGGCGACGGACGGACTTGGTCCCCGCCACGCTCCCGGCCACTCTCTTCAATTTTATTTATGCGCCTCACATGGGGGAGAGAGAGACTGGGAGAGGGAGAGAGATGTTGGAGCCCAAGACTTTGTTATTTTCTATGCGTATCGTAGCACATAGTAGCCATTACCCAACAGAACCAACCGCCGAGCACATTCCTTCCGGGAGATGAACAACAGAACAAGAAGGAAGAAGGGGAGGCGAAGCAACCGTACCTGCGCACGGTCGTGGGGGTGGAAGACGAACAATGTGGGGTGGGAGAAGGAATGCAGTCTGGTCGTCTCCTCTCCGGTCCTCTTTGTTGCAGCGGAGAAGAAGAGGAGAATTGGTAATGGTGGGAGGGGACGGAGAGGGAGAGGACGGTGGTTTCAATGGGGGAAAATACGATGGGAAAAAGTAAGGGGGAAGGTGTAAAGGAACAGGTGTTCTTGCCGGTACAGCGAGACTTTTCTACCCATAGCAGATAGGACGGCCCATCGGCCAATCGCGGTCAAGGGAGCCTGTGGGGCCCACGGAGAGTTCCTGGGCCCACTTGTCTGCCATTGTGTCATGTGATGTGTCCCGTTGAACGTGGAACAGTATTCTCATGTATTATAAATAGGTACTGTATCTTTTTTGTTTAGGAACTGAAACCTGATTCAAAATTGCTAGCCTCTATCCCTTGAGACATTTTTTTATGGAACACTTTGATTCCACGAAATTAGAGCTCGAGAAACGGTAGTACCTAGAATAGAGATAGTTCACTGTCGACGGGAAAGAAAAATTCCTGCTAATCAATTATGAGCAGAATAGACCGACGGGATCATGGATTGACTTTTGGAAACGCTGTGTCACCTACCCGTTAAGATTTTTTTTTGCGAAACACAGTACAACGCAAGCGCTCATATACACGCGCACACACTCACCCCTATGAACGCACGCACGCACACCCTACCCCTATGAGCACCTCCGAGAGACTGAGCCGGCGGGTCGAGTCTTGAGATTGACGAAGTCACCGCAGGCGCCTCGCTGTCGACGGGAACGTCGCCTCCCACTGAAGAATATTCCGCCTTAAATGAGAAACACCAGCGTCAAACCTGGGGTTTGAACTCTGGTGGGCTGGGGGTACAACCACCCACCTAACCATCTTGCCACAGGCAAGTTCTCACCTACCCGTTAAGATGGTAATGGTGAGAAACGCATTTGATGTCTAGTTACTGCAGTACCGTTAGCTACTGCTAATCAACGCACTGTTGCATCCGAGGTCACCATTCACGTTGCCAGATTGCACAAGAAACTTGGGCGTTAGCGTGTACTCCCTCCGTTTTTTAATATAAGAAGTTTTAACATTTGTCCACATTCATATATATCTAGATGTATGTAGACATATTTTAGTGCGTATGTGCATTCATATTAGTATGCATGTAGACAACATATTGGATAGCTAAAACTTCTTATATTTATACATGGAGGGAGTAGTATATAATACGATTGGCAGCTAATTATAGAATAATTGTTTGTTGTAGTCTGTTCCCTCGTCGAAGAATTGGCATGATTGGGAAGCTTCCTGGCGTGGAACATAGATTATCCATCCTATTGTTAAACATTTTGAGATGTTCGACAACTAAGATATACTAGATTGATTCTCTAGCTCAGTGTCACTTTCCCTGTCGTTAAGTAAACATTATCATCACTGTCAATTGCGAGATATCCCAATCTCACTTACACGAATGTGGTCAGAACTGTAGAATTATGAGATTGGCGGAATATGATGGATGTATTATTGAGACTCATGGGCGAGTATATATAGGAGTACAAGTCAAGTCAGGACCGTATGGATACGTATCCTATCTCTATCCTATACTACCATAACAACATGTACACATATACTCTAACATCCCCCGCAGTCGTAGCGGGAGCGCCGTGAACAACTGGAACGTCGCGGACGGTCAGACTTGAGAGAAACCGAAGTAGATCCAGTGGGCTGACATCCCCCCGTAGTCCGAGCGGGAGTGTCATGGACGGTGTCGCGGCGCGAAGCTTGGACTGTAGAGGACGCTGATGATGCTCAAGCGAGGTGGTAGCCCTTGTGCCGATGTCGAGGGAGCCGAGAGCGTTGGGCGGTGCAGCCTTGGTCGTGGAAGCCGTGCGAGGGGTCGTCGTGGTCGATATCGTGGTCGGGGTTGCCGGTGTCGAGGTAGACGCAGAAGAAGCCGCTTGCGCATAGTACGCGAGGAGAGTGACGGGGACGCGTCGAGGCAGTCGTCGAGGATGCCGATGCCGGGGACGACGCAGTACGAGCCGTCGAGGACGAGGTGCGGCCATTGTTTTGCCAGAACAAGGCGCACGTCGGGGACGAAGGCATACTCCGGTTTTGCCAGAACCGAGTACGCATCGAAGAAATCGGTGACGTGGTCGAGGCAGTCGTAGAGGAGGAAGTCGATGCCGAAGACGTTGTCGAGGCCGATGTAGACGAGGCGCCGACCCGGGCTTGCTAGACCCGGGGACACATCGGGGACGAAGGCACGCACCGGTGTTGCCAGTACCGTGCATGCGGGGGCAGGGACCACCATGAACCATACGCCAGCGTCGGAGGGGCCAGCAGAGGAGAACTCAACGACGATTGCGGCGCCAATCAGCAGGGGATAGAAGGTGCCAATGTCGTCCGCGGTTGTCGGAGTAGACGTAGTCGGGGACGAGGATGATGACGCATGCGACGTGGTCGTGGTGGACGAAGATGTAGAAGGCGGCGAAGGCAGCGGCAGCCAGGGGTGGCCATGCTGGACACCTGGACAAGGGGTGGTCGGCGGGACCTGCGACGGCCTGAGGTGGCCATGCAGGTTACCTGTAGATGGCGGCGGCGTTACTCGAAGTAGGCGAGGAAGAACCCGGCGGCTTGACGAAGACCATGCGCGGACGGTGGCGTTCCCACGCCGAGGGAGTCGGCGCGGCGCATACCACGTAGAAGTCGACACGCAGGGACGGCGAAAAGGACCGCGTGCCGCGGCGCTACAGCCTGAAGGGGCGACGCAGCAGCAGTGCGCGGGTCGGGGCGACGGTGCGTGTCGCCAGCGGCATACACGCTTGGGAAGGCGCGTTGGCTGCCGGCCCGTAGGGGCGACGCAGCGGCAGCCCGTAGCCCGATCGGTGGTTGGCGCGTGCTCGGGGACGTGCTTGGCGTAGACGGGCGCGAGATCGGTTGATCAGACCGACGGTGCGCCGTATGCGCCATGGCGGGGACTACGCGTAGATCGGAGTCGATGGCGGCGTTGTCGGTGAAGTCTCGGACGATGACGACGAAGACGATCCGAGGGGGGCAGCCGCAGTACCCTCCCGAGGAAGGCGCAGCAGCCGGCCGCGGTGCGCGGCAGCCTGCCGTGAGGCCGCGACGGCCTACCGAGGCAGGCACGGCGGCGCAGGTGGCAGGCGCACGGGCGCGGTGTAGATCGTCGATGCCGATGGTCGGAGTGGAGGCGCGGCGATGACGACGGCGGTGGGCGACTCAATCCGATCTAAGATCGGTAAACCAAAAAAAAAACCGATTAAGAGATCGGAAAAAAAAAGACTTACAGGGCAGCCGATCACGGATCGGCGGACGAATCCTGCGTACGGGTTGCGCGGCCCCCGGCGGAGATCATGGAGATCGACCTCCCCGGGGGCGGCGCACGGGCGTGGCGCGGAAGTGTGTGCGGCGGCTAGGTCAAGGATCTTGCCGCTTTGATACCATGTAGAATTATGAGATTGGCGGAATATGATGGATGTATTATTGAGCCTCATGGGCGAGTATATATAGGAGTACAGGGATCATCTTGAAGTACAAGTCAAGTCAGGCCGTATGGATACGTATCCTATCTCTATCCTATACTACCATAACAACACGTACACATATACTTAACAAGAACAAAACCAAGACAAAACATCATCCATCAGCGCACGTTAGATGCACGAAACACTCCGGACAAAAATACGCGAAGGCGCCTCGACGGTAGGAGCATTTGCGATTGGTGGATTTTTTTTTTACAAAGGGCGAACATAATATCAATAAGATAACAAGTACATATGGTCTCTCCAATAACACAATGTTCGGAGCAAATTTAGACATCGTGAATGTAGAAAACCAAATTATTAAAAATAAATAAAAAAGAAAAACAAAGGGAAATGACATCAGTATCGCGAAATAGGTTCCCAAAAGAAACACATTCATAAAGGGAAGCGACGAGCGACACCGCTGTTGCCAGATCCAACCAGTAAAGTGTACATCACGAGTTTTCAAGAGCAAGCTTAAGAAATTCACGGGGAAGTACTGATCAAGATGTTACAATGTTGTATACAGATGCTACATCAGTTTTCCGTGTGGTAAGCCAAGATTTGGTGTATATATTAATGATATCGCCGTATGCATCTATCGATGCAGAGGGCGGGGCTTCCCTTTTTCGAAAAACATCATACATGCTTATCGGACTGGTCAGCTAGCATGCATCGGCTTAAAATTTGCACAAAAATTTATCTCTTAAAAGGAGGACGATCATCTAGACGCCACCTCTCTACTCACTGATTTAAATTCGCCACAGCCGTCGGAACCGGACGACGGTGGCGACCTTGTCTCCTCGATGTCAGGGGATTTTTTTTACGTGTGTGGCATGGTGTCCTTGGACAACGCGTGAACGACAGTGCTGGGGTACCAGGCATGGTGGTAGGGTGGTGGCGGGGCTTTGCTCTTCATCCAATCTAGGTGATTTGCGGCGGCTCGTGGCATGTGTTCCGTGGGCCAGCGGGAGGCGAACATGCGCCTAGGTCCGGTGAGGGGTGGTCTATGCGACCTGCATATGTCACTCGAGCCCACTAGTACAGAACGACACATCAGAAACGGGCCAAAACCACCATCGAAAACGGAAAAAGGGTCCGTGTCCCCGCCCCCGATGTTGATGTGAAGGCCCTCATCGGGAAAGGACGCTAAAAACCGTCGCCGATGAGGCCTCCGTTTGGCAACAGTGGGGCACAGACCTCCGTTTCCGATGTATCGGAACATCAGAAACGGAGATTCTGTTTCGACTCGCTTGCATTGAGTTTTCTTCGTAAGTCTAGAGCAGGAATACAGTTGCCATTGGACATTTAAAATCTCACAACAGAAGCACAAAAATGTTAACAAATCCATTCATAACGTTTATAACAATTGTAACCATTACATAGCATCAAAAGATGATCAATTACACAAGTAGAGTCATCTTCTTCTTCCTTAGCTCGATGTCCGTTTATAGTCCTCCACTCTTCTCCTTATTCCTCAGCTCGCTGCCGTTTTGAAACCTCAAAAACGGTCTTTGAGCGAGCAAAAGACTCGAGTAGTGGTTTCATGCTTCTCCAATCCACATCTGCAGCTTAATTGCTATACACACCCCAAAAACGGTGGTGAAAGCAACTACCTAGAAGGACAAACTGAAAAACAAGAAACCACATCGAGCTCGCAAGCCTCCGTAGCATATTAGTTTTGCCAAAATCGTTGTACTGCGGCTTGCTCTGTCTTGGACAGTGTCGCTGAAATAATTCACAATCTAATATAAAACAAATAGAACATTTCATTAGTTGGTAATACAAATCACATATCAAAACAGAGCATCTCTAATTCATGAGATCTTGCCTATGCCGCTAGAGAATATGACATATCAAGACAGAGCACAATTGATGAACAATCTAATATAAAACCAATTGATGAACTAGTTCAAGAGCTGAGCGATTTAGACCTCATATTTTCTTCTCCGTCGATGGTGCCTCCAGATCGGCCACCTCCTCGCATCTGTAGGCACCTCCTCCTCCATTGAAGGCGGCCTCCAGGTCAGCCACGTCCTGCTCCATTGATGGCGGCCTCCAGATCGGCCACCTCCTCGCATCTCTGGATGGTTCTGCTGGCGGATCCGCCGGCACTGCTGCATCACCACCCGACGAATGATCTGTACCAGTTTCGCGTGGCCTAGAGGACGCCGGGCATCACCGGAGGAGGAGGGCGCCAAGATCCGCCTGATGCGCTACAACACCAGCCACGTCCCGGCCGTCTCTAGATCGGCCTTAGCATCACGAACGGTTGCCGCTATATCGGTGCTGCCGCTAGAGCCGCGGCTGCGATGGTCGGATCTAGAAGCGCCGGCAGAGGAAGCCATGAGAGAGTGAGGAGAGTTAAAATCTACAGTGTGCGGCGGCTAGGGTTGGAAGATAGACGTGAGGGAGTGAGAATGAGACTGATGACTTGCTCCATCGGCAGTACATTTATAAGCACCAAATTGGCAATAGACATTTTATATAACCGTTTCCATTGGATACTTATTAATAATGTGTTGCTGCATACAAGTTCACAACTACTATCTAAAGATATAAACGGTGAGACCCATTGCAGTCTCCTCAGCGATTTGGCCTTTCTGGTCGTCCGATCCTCCCCGCTCCGTGCCTCCGCTCCGTCTGATCCCTGCCGGCTCCTGGAGTCGGAATGATTAGGGATTCGCAAAGTCGTTAAACGTACCAACCTTATTGCACCCACTCTCGCTGACATCCTACGTGGATCACCGATGTAGCCCGAGGCCCCGCCCGTCGGCCTCACGGTTCGTGTTTAATCGGTGTGGCGGACAGGCCTGCACGGTGCAGATTCGCACTGCGTTCCTCCCATTGGTCAATTATGTTCGTTTACCGTAATGGGTTTTAGCGGTGCCCCTCTGGGATAGCTTTCTTCGCACGTGGTTCCTTCCCCCTTTTTCTCGCTGACCATGGGCCCGTCCCCTCCCATGGTCCACATGTCGGTTGCCCTGCACGTTTGCGTCGCCGATCTCTCCCGTGCGTGGGTTCTCGCTGCGTATTTTCTACAGTATGCTGGGGTATGTTTGGTATTTCGGCTACGTTGCACTGTTCGTGATGTCAGGGAGAATTCGGGCCCACTTTCTCCGTCTGAGCTGGCCTCCCTTCATTCGTCGGCGGGTACGTTGCACTGTGCTGGTAGTCAGAAGGCCCGATTTCGCATCTCGCTGGCGGCTCGCCATTGGTTCATTAGGTCGGAACCGACCTATCGTATTGAATTGTTGCCGTGACGCTACAGTATTGATCTGCAGGTATATATGTTGTCTTTTGGATCTGAGAGATACCACAGCCTCCATTCCCCCCCCCCCCCCCATTTCTTCTTCCTCTCTGTTCTTACTCTGTTTTACTGTTGATCTGTTTGATCTGTTCCTTTTATTGTTTGTTGTTGTGATCGTGCTATTGTGTGAATTTTTTGGGTTGTTTAATTAGTTTTGTTGTCCACGGCCCTCTTGTCGTGTAGTTTTTTCGTGTTACCTTTTGTATTTACGATCTGTTGCTTTCACTATTTCCTGCCGTGTTTCTGACATGGTTTCTTCTGTTCTTTCCTATGTTGATGTAGGCAGACATCTTGGTGTGGGTCATTCGTGTCTGCGTGGCGGCTTCACCCCGAGCTGCAAAATCAGGTATTTTTCTTTTCGTTTTGGATTGTGTTCATCATGTTGTGAATCCTTGTGTTTTGTCGACGTCTTCGATGTTTGTGGACGTTTTGCTCCATTGTTTTACGTGATCCCTTTTGTTAATGGATCGTTGTTTTCGATCTTTGTTTTCTGCCATATTCCTGCCATGGTGCTAACGATCTTTTGTTTTGTTTGTCACTACCTTGATGCAGGGCGGTTTCTTGCTGCAGATCTACGGTCTTCGTGTATCCGCTTGCTTTTCTGTGTTCATTTGATTTCTCGATTTTTTAGTTGTATCGTTTCATGCGTGCCGGATTCATCCCGGTTGTAGATTCATTTTTTTCCTTTTCTGCCCGGGTTCATCCGGCTATGAATCCTTTCCTTGGTGAACGCATGGGTTATTTGTGGCTGTTTTTGGTTATTTTCCTGGTATCCTGCTGTGGGTTCTTTTTGGCATATAGGTACATGTGTTTCTATGCCGGTTTTCTATTTGCGTTTCTCTGTCGGCTTTCTATTTTTTGTGTTTATATTTGGTCGATTGTCTTTCTAATGGTATGATTGATTCGTTGGTTCCCCGGCTGTTTATGCGTTTTGTTTCTACTTGTGTTCATGTTTCCATGTCTATTTGTTCGTTTTTCCAGACGATTTATTTTGTGTGTCCCAAATCGGCTTCTTGCTATTTTCATTTTATATTTTTGTTGTTCGGTTCCTTTTGTGTTTTTCATAATTGTTTTGTGATTTCTTTTGCATCTTCTTCGTGCAGGTCGTTGTCTTGGTCGGGATCATTTCGGACGCGAGTGTTTTTTATTTTCTTTTTGGCTTCAGGTTCCTCTTCTTTCTGTGGTAAGTTGTCCTGGTCGGTGGGTGTTGCCGGCTCCTCGTTGGGCTTTAGTTCGTTGGGGTTTTATCTATTACTTCGGTTTCTTTTATCTTGTGTTTTCTTCTGCTCTCCGTACTTTTCTTATTTTACACACCAGCTCTTTTTTAGTTTTTTTATGTTTCTTCTCGTGCAGGTTGTCGTCTTACTGGTGATCGTTTGAGTAGCGGGTGGTTGATGTTTATTTATTTGTTCTGGGGTCATGTCCCGCCGGCTTGCCCCGTTGGGTTTTCTTTGTTGCTCGCGATGGTACTTCCTCTGTTCCTCAGTATTTTTCCTATATTCGCATTACCATGATCAGATTTGGCGTGGTTTTTTTTATTCTCACGTTTTCTTTTGCGTATCCTTTTGTTTAGTCAAAGTATGTATGAGTTAGATCTGTGGCTTACGAGTGAAGAATCGTTTGTAAAGTTGATGTGAAGAAACGAGTGAAGGATTGTTTTCTCTCTTTGTGTTTTGGTTAGATATGTTTGGTACTCCGTATTAGTAAGAAGATAGTCAACCGGAATTGCTTCCGTCTACAAGTAGTAGAGGAATTAGGTGCGTAAAGTGTTTACTTTCCACGGAACAGGGACAGTGCGTTTAGCCGGACAAGCCAGTATCGATATGTCCCCTACACGATGTTGGTTTTCTTATTCACGAAGTTGTCGTCTGCCCATTTATTTTATGGATTTATTTTTTATGTTTCGTAGGGTTATGTCGGTTTACCCTTGCAGGAAGGTGATGATACGTCTCCAACGTATCCATAATTTCTGCTGTTCCATGCTCATATTATACCATTTGCTACATGTTTTATATACACTTCGTATTACTTTTATGCATTTTCTGGGACTAACCTATTAACAAGATGCCACAGTGCCAGTTCCCTATTTTCTGCTGTTTTTGGTTTCAGAAAGTTACTTCTGGAAATATTCTCGGAATTGCATGAAACAAAAGGCCAGGTCCCTATTTTTCCAGCACGTACACGGAGTACGAAGGAGAGACGAAGGAGGGCGCCGAGGTGGCCAAACCACACCCAGGCGCGGGTGGGCCCCCTGCCGCGCCACCTGGTGGTTTGGGCCCCTCGGGGGTCCGCCGACATCGCCCCTTCGCCTATTTATTCCCCGAGACGCGAAAACCCTAAAACACCGAGCCTTTCATCCAGAACATATTCACTGCCGCCGTCGTCGTCAACCCTAACTCGGGGGGTTTCTGAAGCTCTTCCCGGCACCCTGCCGGAGAGGGGAATCATCATCCGAGGGCTCTACATCGCCATGCCCGCCTCCGGAGTGATGCGTGAGTAGTTCATCCTTGGACTATGGGTCCATAGCAGTAGCTAGATGGTTGTCTTCTCCACTTGTGCCATCATGTTTAGATCTTGTGAGCTGCCTATCATGATCAAGATCATCTTATTGTAATGCTACATGTTGTGTTTGCTGGGATCTGACTTATATTGATACCTATGTGGAGCTGATTATTATATTATATTGTCTATGTCATTTGTGATCTTGCATGCTCTCCGTTACTTGTTGAAGCCTTGGCCACGTGAATACTTGTGACTCCAAGAGGGGGTATTTATGCATGATAGTTGGGTTCAACCTCTATTTAACCTGGGATAGTGACAGCAAGTTCTAAGGTTGTAGATGTGTTGTTGCCACTAGGGGTAAAACAGCAATGCTTTATTCAAGGATGAATGTATTGTTTACATTACGCACATTACTTAATGCAATTGTCTGTTGCTTGCAACTTAATACTGGAAGGGGTACGGATGTTAACCGGAAAGTGGACTATTTAGGCATAGATGCATGCTGGATAGCGGTCTATGTACTTTGTCGTAATGCCCAAATGAATCTCATAGTAGACACCACAGCTCACACATGCATGTTATATGCACTTATCAATTGTCAATTGCCCAGCTGTAATTTGTTTACCCAGCATGTTAGTTATCTTATTGGAGAGACACCACTAGTGAACTGTGGACCCCGGTCCATTCTTTTACATCTGAAATACAATCTACTGCAATCATTGTTCTCTACTGTTTTATGCAAACAAACATCATTTTCCATTCGATACGTTTAACCCTTTGTTTTCAGCAAGCCGGTGAGATTGACGACCTCACTGTTAAGTTGGGGCAAAGTAATTTGGTTGTGTTGTGCAGGTTCCACGTTGGCACCGGAATCCCTGGTGTTGCGCCGCACTACACTCCTTCAGCAACACCTTCGAAGCAAACCTCGTTTTCCTACTGGTCTGATTAAACCTTGGTTTCATACTGAGGGAAAACTTACTGCTGCAATCATCATACCTTCCTCTTGGGGTTCCCAACTGACGTGTGACATACAAGCATTGTTTCTGGCACTATCAACCTAGAGCCACCAGGTGACGGTTTATATTTTAAGTCATGTGTTTGTTTTTTGTTATGTCTACCGTTCTGGTGTTGTAGGATGGTGGTTTGTTTTTTCTTCACGATGTTGGTGCTTTTGGCGGGTTCATTTTTCAACCTACCATTTTCCTCCCTCTGCTTCCGTAACTTAAAACATGTTTTCTCGCCATTTACACTAAAGCTACGTTTGGGTGTGTTAACTAAGAGGAGGGATCTAGGTACATATTCACGAACATATTGTCCATTGACCTATTGATTTAGAAATCCCTCGAGTATCCACCGATGGCTGACCGGGTGCACCACCCGACACTGCCAACTCCATGTTCCCGTCTTAATGCACCACCCGACCCTGCTGACTCCAGGTTCCCGTCTTAATGCAAATCTTTTTTCGTCTGTAGGAATATCTGATCTTTTGTTAGCTGTTTTTCCTTATGTTTGCCAATATTTTTGTCCTACTGGGTTGTCGACGCGTTCCTTGGCCATCTCTACTCCGCCGACTCTATGCGTTGGGTGGGCAGAGTTTTGTGTTTGTCCTTGGAAATGTGTGTTGTCTGGCACTCTTTTGCTGCTGAGGATTGATGGGACTGTCGCCGACGGTGTTGTTCCCTCTCTGTTCACGCTGACTCCAGGGAGTCGACGTGATCGGATGGTGCATTAGACGGATAAGCTTATATCAATCGAGCAGAAAGCAATCAGGTGGCCTGGAACCGTACGTTGTTCAGAGAGGCTGCAGGATGCCGGCGAGATTGCCTTCTTTCGTCCGGTTTAGTGACGTCTCTCCCTTGGGCTTCACAACCGGTTTAATACACAGAGTCAGCACGAGTTCGACATAAGGCAGCTTGGATTATGGTTCCATGTGGAAGTTAGTGCCAAACGATAGGACATCGAAATCTATGATTTATTACACTCGCGAGACGTCATTGTGAATTAACAATTTATGTTGTGCATCGCTTCATCGTGCGTTCCAAGGCTTCGTCATGAAGGAATTTGCGTGCGAGATTTTGAAGAGAAGAATCATTTTTCCAAGGACGTGGCGGCCACTTTCCATCGTTATGATGTATATATGTTTGAGCTGACAGGTTGGCAGGTCAGAAAGGTTGCCGGCTTACGGTCCTAGCATCAAACCGTCGTCCGTCATCCGGCTTGCTAATGTACAGTAATTCCACGTAGTGGAAATCTATGTACGTGCAAGACAAAACGTCATTAGAAATGTGCTCCCAACGAGCTCCGAAGTTAGGGTAAACAGCCCCGTTGTAATCAAGTTGTCTTCTTAGTTGCCGATCAGTCTATGTTGTCACGTGATTGGTTCTGCTTGACTCATATGGGCTTCTTCGTCTTAATACACCATCTGTCTCGCTGACTCCCTGGAGTCGGCCAGAATTGCGTTCCTCTCCACGTTAATTTCTGCGTCTTCCCGCGTACAATTTAAGTTGGCAGACGGGTCCGTCTATGAACAGTCTCATGATGACGCGTAGTGGGTGTATGGTCCAGTCGGTTCCCTGGACTCGGCATCGAATATTTTGGGAGATCGTTTGTCAACAGTGCGCGGTTATCTCGGTGA
The DNA here is from genome assembly GCA_947311845.1 of Poa pratensis. Classification (NCBI taxonomy): domain Eukaryota; kingdom Viridiplantae; phylum Streptophyta; class Magnoliopsida; order Poales; family Poaceae; genus Poa; species Poa pratensis. The sequence goes on from CAMZMU010000069.1 coordinate 35,061,974, forward strand.
CACAGCTACTGTTCTTTGATCAGTTTCTTTTCGATGTTGTTTAAATTGTATGGAAAAGGGAGGGTAATTCGGGAGGGCAGCCTGTTAGGTTCGACTTATTTGCCATCTGATATGAGCTTCGCTAGCCTTTAGCTTTGTTCGATTAAGCCTTCTGGTTGACTTACATGGGCTTCTCCGTCCTAATACACCATCCGTCACGCCGACTCCCTGGAGTCGGCCGGAATAGCGTTCCTCTTCGTGTTAATTGCTCCGTCTTCCGTGTACAGTCTCTGTTGGCAAAGGGGGAGGAGAAACAGACCCACGACAAAGGCCGCACAATACATACATTGGCCGGCTTAATAGAGGGCACCGCGTAGGAACAGTGGACAAACGACGTGTTGCTCCACCGAACGGTGGCCACTCTCTTGTGTGCAATCCGCTTGATGGGACGTTGGGAGGTGGAGTAAGTGTTTGAAATAAACATTAATGAGCGTGATAGTTTGGTAGGTTGGAGTTATTTCTACGCGATTGAATGCGTTCACTGAGTCCGTAGTAATTTCATCTCTCCGATAGGTGTGACGTGACGATTAGCTATACGCCGGCTCCCTGGAGTCGGCGGTTAAAGTGAGGGGTTGATGGAAGATGGTAGGTTGGCAGGTTGAAGTTATTTCTATGTGAGTGAATGCGTTCCCTGAGTCCGTAGTAATTTCATATCTTCTGCTTCGTGAATCCTCCGCACTTGATAGTCTCGAGGAGTTGAGAGCCATTTCATAGTCTTTGCTTTTCTCGTCAATTGATGTCCCGGTTCTTAAGCCGGCGGCATCACCCATCGTTTTAAGAGATGGCAGGTACTGTGAAAGGATAAAGTCATCGCCTTGAACCTACCGTGTCAATACGAATCCAGCAATGGTCGGGAATCTCGCCTCTCCTGTGGAAACAGTCTTACCGTTGTCCTGGGGCAGTCGATTTGAGAGTTGCCATTATCTATGATTCGTTTTCTGTGCACGTGCCGACTCCAGGTTCCCGTCTTAATGCACGGCCTGACCCCGCTGACTCTAGGTTCCGTTTTAATGCAACCTCCGATTAAGCCGACGCAGGGACGATAAATTCAACCCCGGTGTGTGGACCGCACCATCACTGAGTTCTTGCGCATTCGCCAGAAGAAATGTCGCCCACGCCGAAGCTCCACAGGTTCAGCGAAGACTCAACGGATCGTCCCAGGATCCGCAAGATCCAAGAGTACCATCGTCGGCGCCAAGTTGTGTCTCCAAGATGTGCCTCCACAATGGAGGCTGGGGGTGCCCGGGCCGGTCGCCCGGATCTATGGAGCTAAGGCACTGATGACCCACAAGTATAGGGGGTGTATCGTAGTACTTTCGATAAATAAGAGTGTCGAACCCAACGAGGAGCAGAAGGTGTTGACAAGTAGTTTTGATCAAGGAATCACTGTAAATACTAGCAGACAAGTTTTTAGGGGTTTTTGATATTGCAGATAAATAAAATACGAGTAAATAAAAGACAGTAATAATATTGCAGCAAGTGGCCCAATCCTTTTTAGAGCAAAGGATAAGCCGGTTGGTTTACTTATGATGGCAAAATGTTCTTGAGGACACACGGAATTTCGTCAAGTGCTTTCGCTTTACAGCGATTAATCTTTATTGTTTTGATAAGTGTTTATGGGTGAACCTATGCTAATGCACTGCCTAACTTGGACTAATACATACTTGTGATTAAACCCCTTGCAAGCATGCGTTACAAGGAAGTAATTAAGATAAATCTAACCACAGCCTTAAACTCTGAGATCCTACACTCCCTCATGCACCGGTTTACTAACGGGGGTTTAGGTTTCTGTCACTCCGGCAACCCCACAATTAGTAGCCGAATACACAATGCATTCCCCTAGGCCCATAAAGGTGAAGTGTCATGTAGTCGACGTTCACACGACACCACTAGAAGAATAACACCACAACTTAAATATCAAACCATTAAATATTACTCAACATAATCCACTACTAACAGCATGACTTCTCCCATGTCCTCAAGAACTGAACGAACTACTCACAAGACATCATATGGATCATGTCAGAGGTGATATAATGATGAATAACAATCTGGACATATACTTTAATTCACCGATAAAACTTAATAGCATCAACCACAAGTAGTAATCAACACCGGGAAAGTTTCCCCTATGAACTACACAAAGTATAACCCTAGATGTTACAGCGGAACGAAGTGGAGCGGTGGAGATGATGGTGACGGCGGTGGAGATGATGATGATGATCCCGATGAAGTCCGGCGTGATGACGATGACGATGGCGATGATTTCCCCCCTCCGGGAAGGAATTTCCCCGGCAGATTTCGCCCTGCCGGAGAGCTTTTTCTCTCTCTGTGGTTTCCGCCTCGTGGAGGCGGCGGAATATTTCCTCGATGGCTCCCTGTCTTAGGGTTTCTGGGGATGAAGTACGCGAAGGGGGGAGAGGTGGGCCAGGGCCACACCCACCGGCGCGGCAGAGGGACCGCGCCCCCTATGGTGTGGGCCCCTCGTGGCCCATCTGCCTCCCTTTTGGCTGCCTCCGGCATCTGAAAATAAAGCTTCAGTAATTTCCTGAATTGTTGATCTTCAGAAATAGGGTGTCTTGACGATGCTTTTTCCAGCTGAATCCTGACTCCGGCAGTTAATTCTCCAATAATCATCAAACATGCAAAACAAGATAAAATAACATAAGTATATCATCCAAATATGAAATATATCAATGAATAGCAGTAAATTATGATATAAAATAGTGATGCAAAATGGACGTATCAACTCCCCCCAAGCTTAGACCTCGCTTGTCCCCAAGCGAAAGCTGAACTCAGTAAACAAGACCACAGGTTTATGGAGTGAAGCGTCGATAATAAAGAATACGGACAAGAAGCATCAACATGTATTAATACACAAATCATTTTAGACAGCAACTTCCCCTCATATAACTTATCTTGAACGAGTAATGGAAATCACAATAAAGGTGCATAAAGAAAATCATAGTTTGGTGATGGCAAACTTCGTTCTTGGTCAGAGAACAATTAACAGATTGTACTTATCTTTCGAGTAGAGTCCTTATATGGAGCTATATTGCAGAACTTACATGCTCAATTATCACAATTTCTTTACAGTCATTGATAACTTTCAAAGTTATATTCCTTCAGATAAAAGACTTGTGCAAAACAAGGAAGGATAACAAACATGATTGATAATATTAATATATAGATGGTTGAATCACAACAACTCAAATGCTTGCTTAAGAAAGAAGGGAATAGGTTTACTGACTCAACATAAAAGTAAAAGAAAGGCCCTTCGCAGAGGGAAGCAGGGATTAAATCATGTGCTAGAGCTTTTTAAGTTTTTGAAATCATATAGAGAATAAAAATATAAGTTTTGAGTGGTGTATGAGAATTGTCAACGAATGGTAGTGGAAAACAATATCCCTGTCAACCAGACTTTAAGAGCGGCTCCCATGAAGGACGTTATTTCTACCAGCAAGGCAGATCATCCCTTTCTCTTTTGTTTACACATGCAGTTATTCACTGTATCATTGCTTGTCTGATAAATCAGGGCAAAAATGTGAAGAGAATTAAGCGGTTAAAGTTGTAATTAATTGGGACTGGGCACCCCATTTGCCAGCTCTTTTTGCAAAATTAATAGATAAGGGATGTATATGCCGCTAGTCGGTGGTAAAGTCTGTTGACAGCTAATAAAGAATAACCCACCCTCCTCATGAGCTAGTAAACAGTGACACAAATAAGGAGTAGTAGCTTTTGAATAGTTTAAAGGTAGCACATGAAGTATTTACTTGGAGTGGCAAGGAAATACCACATATAGGTAGTTATGGTGGACACAAATGGCATGGGTTTTGGCTCAAGGTTTGGATGCACGAGAAGCATTCCCTCTCAGTACAGGTTTTTGGCTAGCAAGGCTGGGTAGCAAGCATAAGAGTGGAGGGATACAAACAAATATAAATGTAATAGAACAATCATGCAATCTTCCTTGTAAACACAAATAATTTTAACTTGAGAATACTAAGCTCATGAGCCAACAAGAAAGAAAGATAATGAGATAATGTATCTACATGCAATCCCCTCTTTTCTACTTAAGCCTCAAAGTATTGTTGCTACTGACCAATGCTAAGTTTGCCAAAACCAAATAGATTTACTTGATGCTCCCAAAGTGATGCCAATACTAACAACAAGATCATTCATATGACAGAAATTTGCAAAGTAAAATAAAGTGTGCAGAAAGTAAATGATAAAACTTCTCATTAATATTCCAATAACGGCAACTCACACCAAGGGATACATAGATAACCAACTAAAGGAGAGATACTTCCACACTGCAAACCATCCTATATGATAACTTCTCTACTCATGATATGACTCGACTGAAAAGTAAAAGGTAAAAGATAATGGTGATGATACCGCGGCACTCCCCCCAAGCTTGGAACAAGCTGAGGGGATGCCAATACCAATGATGAATTACTCCTTCGGTGGTGATGGTGAATCCCTAATAAGCTTCTCAACCAACTCCTTCAACTCGTCAATCTTGTAAGTGAGAGCACGAATCAACTCCGTGTTGTGTTCAATACGGTTCATGAACCTATCAGACTGTGAGTCCCAGCTCTTGGAATTGTTTCCCCACTTCTCATCAGACTGAGAGCTTCCTTTTCCTGCATTGTTAGAACGATCTATATTCCAACTAGTGGGTATTCTGCCTCAGGAACTCTTTCAAACTGATATTTATGGATTAAAGTGTGGAAAGGGTTATTGGTGCCTGGAGAAGATGTTCTTGGAGCTAAGCAATGACGTGGAACCTTCCCCCCTGTGCTCATCCGCGCATTCCTCTTTGGGTTGAATGGATTTGCCACCACTCCGATACTTGCAATGGTGGCGCGCGGGTACGAGTGCGGGTCTTCTTCTACTTCATCTTCAGCTTCACTCTTGACTTCCTCCTCCAGCTCGGGATCTTGAGATCATCTTCCAGAGCCTCCTTGCCCTTGTTGTTGTTGGAGACCATGATGCTTCTAAATCTGGAAACAATTCCTGGCAGAAACAGCTCGAAACAAAACACGACGAGAAAACGATATACGGACCTCGGGGATCCGGGGATTATATAGCAAAAAGTTTCATAACAAAAGGAAAGTCCAGGTCGAAACCGGGCTGGAGACGGGCTCCGAGGCGCCCACACCATGCCACGGCGCGGCCAAGGGTGGGCCCGGCCGTGGGGTGGTGTGGTGCCCTCGGGCACCGTTTCCTCCCCGTTTTGGCTCGTAATTTTCCATATTTAATAAAAACAACAAAAACATAAGTTGGGAAGTTAAACGCGAACGCAAAAACTGTTACCTATTCGAAAACAGACTCTGCAGTTTTCTGAATTTGACTTTTAATAAAATCTTCCGGAGTCACTACTTGAATAATATCAACGTCTTCGTTATAAGAATCCCCAGAAATATAATGCTTGAGTCTTTGACCATTAACCACTTGAGATTTGTCACCATCAAGCGAAGTAATTTTGATTGCACCTGAACGGTAAACCTCTGAAACAACATAAGGTCCTTCCCATTTCGAAAGTAATTTACCTGCAAAAAATCTGAGACGAGACCTATACAATAGAACTTTCTCACCAACATTAAACTCTCTCTTTAGGATTCTCCTATCATGCCATTGTTTCACTTTCTCTTTAAAAAGTCTAGCATTTTCATAAGCTTCACTTCTCCATTCATCTAAGGAACTCAAGTCAAGTAACCTTTTTTACCGGCAAGTTTAAAATCTCTATTAAGTTCTTTTACGGCCCAATAAGCTTTATGTTCTAATTCTAGAGGTAAATGACAAGCTTTTCCGTAAACCATTTTATAAGGAGACATACCCATAGGATTTTTATAAGCAGTTCTATAAGCCCACAAAGCATCATTAAGCTTCCTAGCCCAATTCTTTCTAGATTTATTAACAGTCTTCTGCAAAATAGATTTAATCTCTCTATTTGATAATTCTACTTGACCACTTGTTTGAGGATGATAAGGTGAAGAAATTCTATGATTAACATCATATTTAGCAAGGGTTTTTCTAAAAGCACCATGGATAAAATGAGAACCACCATCAGTCATGAGATATCTAGGCACACCAAACCTTGGAAAAATAATATCTTTAAGCATTTTTAATGATGTCTCACCATCAGCACTAGATGTTGGTATAGCTTCTACCCATTTAGTAACATAATCAACAGCAACAAGTATATGAGTATAACCATCAGAAGGAGGAAAAGGACCCATAAAGTCAAATCCCCAACAGTCAAAAGGTTCAATAACAAGAGAATAATTCATAGGCATTTCATTGCGTCTAGTTATATTACCAACTCTTTGACATTCATCGCATGATAAAATAAATTTTCTTGCATCTTTAAAAAGAGTAGGCCAATAAAAACCTGATTGTAAAACCTTTTGTGCAGTTCTATCTCCAGCATGATGTCCTCCATAAGCACTTCCATGGCATTTTCTCAATATTTCTTTTTGTTCAAATTCTGGAACACATCTTCGCATTATACCATCCACTCCTTCTTTATATAAGTGTGGGTCATCCCAAAAATAATGCCTCAAGTCATAAAAGAATTTCCTTCTTTGCTGAGCTGTAAAGGTTGGAGGCAAATACTTGGCAACAATAAAGTTAGCATAGTCAGCATACCAAGGACTTTCTCGAGCTTACCTTTATCACAGCCAATTGTTCATTTGGAAAACTATCGTTAACAGGAACAGGATCATAAGAAATGTTTTCCAATCTAGACAAATTATCAGCGACAGGATTTTCAGCACCTTTCCTATCTACAATATGCAAATCAAACTCTTGTAATAAAAGCACCCATCTTATAAGTCTAGGCTTAGCATCTTTCTTTTCCATAAGGTATCTAATAGCAGCATGATCGGTATGGATAATAACTTTCGAATCAACAATATAGGGTCTAAACTTATCACAAGCAAAAACTACTGCTAAAAACTCTTTTTCAGTAGTGGCATAATTCTTTTGAGCAGCATCAAGAGTCTTACTAGCATAATGAATAACATTCAACTTCTTATCTACTCGCTGTCCAAGAACAGCACCTACAGCAAAATCACTAGCATCACACATAATTTCGAAAGGTAAAGTCCAATCAGGAGGTTGAACAACAGGAGCAGTGGTTAAAGCCTTTTTTAGACTCAAAAGCTTCTTTACAATCATCATCAAAAACAAAAGGTACATCTTTTTGGAGAAGATTAGTAAGAGGTTTTGAAATTTTAGAGAAATCTTTAATAAACCTTCTATAGAAACCGGCATGACCGAGAATACTACGAATACCTTTAACATCCCTGGGACAGGGCATTTTCTCAATTGCTTCAACTTTAGCTCTGTCCACTTCAATACCTCTTTCAGAAATTTTATGTCCAAGAACAATCCCTTCATTAACCATAAAGTGACATTTCTCCCAATTAAGAACAAGATTAGTTTCCTCACATCTCTGCAAAACTTTATCAAGGTTTTGCAAGCAGTTATCAAAAGAAGTTCCATAGACGGAAAAATCGTCCATGAATACTTCCACAATTTTTTCACAAAAACCATGAAAAATGGCAGACATGCATCTTTGAAATGTAGCAGGAGCATTACACAAACCAAAAGGCATACGCCTATAAGCATAAGTTCCATAAGGACAAGTAAAAGTAGTTTTCTCTTGATCTTTCGCTCTAACAGCAATTTGTGAAAATCCAGAATAACCATCAAGAAAGCAAAAATGAGTTTTCTTAGACAACCTTTCTAACATTTGATCAATAAAAGGTAAAGGATAGTGATCTTTCTTAGTAACTTTATTAACCTTTCGAAAATCAATGCACATCCTATATCCAACAACTACTCTTTGAGGAATAAGTTCATCATTTTCATTTGGCACAACAGTAACTCCTCCTTTCTTAGGAACACAATGCACAGGACTTACCCATTTACTATCAGCAATAGGATAAATTATACCAGCATCGAGGAGTTTTAATACCTCATTTCTTACCACTTCCTTCATTTTAGGGATTAACGCTGGTGCTCCACAACAGGTTTTGCATCATCTTCCATGTTGATGGCGTGTTGACATATAGTAGGAGAAATCCCTTTTAAATCATCCAAGTATATCCGATAGCCCTCGGTGTTTCCTCAACTTCCAATAACCTTGCCTCTTCAGTACCTGAAAGTTTAGAACTAATAATAACAGGATATGTTTTCTTATCATCAATGTGAGCATATTTAAGATTATCAGGCAAAGGTTTTAAATCAAAAACAGGATCTTCTTTAGGAGGTGCAGGGGTACCCAAATTCCACCGGCAAATTATGCTTAAGTAATGGTGGTTGATGAAGAAAGATATTGTCAATTTCATTCCTTTCCTCCATAAAGACCTCACTTTCGTGTTCCTCCATAAATTGCTGCAAGGCATTGTTAGGAGCAATAGCAATAGCAGCAAGTTGTTCAATTTTCGAGTCCTCATTAGGCAAATCAGTTTCATAAAGTTTCTTACCAAACTTAGAGAAATTAAACTCATAAGATTCTCCATTAAATTTAGTGTAAATTTTCTCTTTCTTACAATCTATAATAGCACCACATGTATTCAAGAAAGGTCTACCGAAAATAATAGGACAAGTTTTACTAGCTTCAGAACCAAGTACTAGAAAATCAGTAGGATATTTAGTTTTACCGCATAAAACCTCAACATCTCTCACAATACCAATGGGAGAGATAGTTTCCCTATTGGCAAGTTGAATAACCACATCAATATCCTCAAGTTCACAGGGACTAATTTCATGCATAATTTCTTTGTAAAGTTCAAAAGGAATAGCACTGGAACTTGCACCAATATCACATAAACCATAATAGCAATGTTCTCCTATCTAACTGAAAGCACAGGAACACTTGTTTTCCTAGATTTACCAGGATGCGAAACAATATTAGAAGCATCTTCACAAAAGATAATATGTTCTCCTTCTACATTTTCAGTTACCAAATTTTACTATTGCTATGCAGGTTCAACAGTTATTTGTTCATCAGGTTCTAAAGCTTTCTCAATGACTTTAATAGGAAAAGGTATTTTTCAATATAAGGTTCTGGCAAAATGTGATCAACAGTATGAACTTCAATACTTTTACCAATGGCCGAATTGGCTTTATCTTTATAAGGTTCATGATATTTATTCAAATCCTTCTTAGGCACATCAAGATAAGAGGCAAAAGCTTTGTAATAATTTGCAACAACTTGAGAATCAAGTAAATAAACAGCACTAACATTACGGAAATCATCAGTCTCCATAAAAGATTTAATGCATTCGTAGTCATAATTTATACCTGACTTTCTACCTTTGTTTCTCCCATCCTTCAGTATTTTCCTGAATACGGTCAAGAAGGTCCCATTTAACTTCTTCTTCAGTACGTGTAAATGATCCAGAACAAGAGGCATCCAATAAATCCTTATCATGAAGAGAAAGCCTTGCATAAAAATTATTGATAACAATATTACTTGGGAGCTCATGAATGGGACATTTGAGCATTAGTGACTTCAATCTTCCCCACGCTTGGGCAATACTCTCTCCATCATGAGGCCAAATATTATATATGTGATTTCGATCTTGATGAATCTCACTAGGAGGATAGAATTTAGAATAAAAGAGAGGTACAATTTCTCCCAGCCAATAGATCGGCCATTCTTCAACATCTTATACCATTCCGCAGCTCGGCCCTTCAGTGATATAGAGAATAACTTTCTCTTGACTTTTCCATTGAAATACCTGCACACTTGAACAACTCGCATAATTCATGTAAAAAGTAAATGATCACCAGGATGGATGGTTCCATCTCCAACATAGCGGTTATCCATAGCACGTTCAACAATTTTCATAGGTATTTTAAATGGATCTAATTCAGCAGGCGGCGGTTCATCTACTACCTTAGCAGTGGCAGTAGTATTCCCAAATAGGGATTCGAATGGAGATCTCTCCATAATAAATAAAGCAGCAAGCAGAAATAAAAACAGCACTTACAGTAAAGGTTTCCTTACCAATTCCACTTACCAATAGCACTTCACTCCCCGGCAACGGCGCCAGAAAATAGTCTTGATAACCCACAAGTATAGGGGGTGTATCGTAGTACTTTCGATAAATAAGAGTGTCGAAATCAACGAGGAGCAGAAGGTGTTGACAAGTAGTTTTGATCAAGGAATCACTGTAAATACTAGCAGACAAGTTTTTAGGGGTTTTTGATATTGAAGATAAATAAAATACGAGTAAATAAAAGACAGTAATAATAGTTGCAGCAAGTGGCCCAATCCTTTTTAGAGCAAAGGATAAGCCGGTTGGTTTACTTATGATGGCAAAATGTTCTTGAGGACACACGGGAATTTCGTCAAGTGCTTTTGCTTCATATAGCCGATTAATCTTTATTGTTTTGATAAGTGTTGTGTGGGTGAACCTATGCTAATGCACTGCCCTAACTTGGACTAATACATACTTGTGATTAAACCCCTTGCAAGCATCCGCGTTACAAGGAAGTAATTAAGATAAATCTAACCACACCTTAAACTCTAAGATCCTACACTCCCTCATGCACCGGTTCACTAACGGGGGTTTAGGTTTCTGTCACTCTGGCAACCCCACATTAGTAGCCGAATACACAATGCTTTCCCCTAGGACCATAAAGGTGAAGTGTCATGTAGTCGACGTTCACACGACACCACTAGAAGAATAACACCACAACTTAAATATCAAACCATTAAATATTACTCAACATAATTCCACTACTAACAGCATGACTTCTCCATGTCCGCAAGAACTGAACGAACTACTCACAAGACATCATATGGATCATGATCAGAGGTGATATAATGATGACTAACAATCTAGACATATACTTTAATTACCTATAAAACTTAAAAGCATCAACCACAAGTAGTAATCAACACCGGGAAAGTTTCCCCTATGAACTATACAAAGTATAACCCTAGATGTTACAGCGGAACGAAGTGGAGCGGTGGAGATGATGGTGACGGCACTGGAGATGATGATGATGATCCCGATGAAGTCCAGCGTGATGACGATGACGATGGCGATGATTTCCTCCCCTCCGGGAAGGAATTTCCCTGCAGATTTTTCCCTGCCGGAGAGCTTTTTCTCTCTCTGTGGTTTCCGCCTCGTGGAGGCGGCGGAATATTTCCTCGATGGCTTTCCCCATCTTAGGGTTTCTGGGGGATGAAGTACGTGAAGGGGGAGCGCTAGAGGTGGGCCAGGGCCCCACACCCTACCACGGCGCGGCCAGGGGGGACCCGCGCCGCCCTATGGTGTGGGCCCCTCATGGCCCATCTCTGCCTCCCCTTTTGGCTGCCTCCGGCATCTGATAAAATAGGAGCTTCAACATAATTTCCCTGAATTGACGATCTTCAGAAATAGGATGTCTTGACGGTGCTTTTTCCAGCTGAATCCTGACTCTGACAGTTAATTCTCCAATAATCATCAAACATGCAAAACAAGATAAAATAACATAAGTATATCATCCAAATATGAAACATATCAATGAATAGCAGTAAATTATGATATAAATAATGATGCAAAATGGACGTTTCAGGCACCGCGAAGATGTCTCCATCAGTGAGTCAAAGAGCAAGCTGTGTGTCGAACGGGATACAATCCCGTTTCTACACCAGTTGCTCCCTCAAGAAAAAAAGGCGATGCCCGACGGCGGGATTGACCACCGGGAGGAGCTTGGACACGTTTCTCAGGGACAAGCTATGGATCTAGGAGAAGTTGCTCAAGCTTGCGACATCGTCTCGAGGGGCGTGCTCCACCGTCGTAGCGGCACGGGTCTCATGACGGACCAGTTTTGCTTCCTCTTCCTCGAGTCGACGTCCTACTCCTTGGGGAAGAGGTAGGTATGTTCGGCTTCAACGTTCCGCAGGAACCGCCACCACCATCGACGACAACCGATCCGGGTTGGTGGCCCGAGGACGGCGATGATGAGTATGATTACTACGATGGTAATGTGTCAGATTGATAGAAGCCATATGGGCGATGGATGATTTTGAAAGAGCAGTTGGCAAGTTCATATTGTACTTGGTATTTGTAGTTTTCTTAAGTTCCGATCAGTTTTTAAAAATTACTTGATGCAATCAGTCTAGTAGATGAACCTGTGCTGTGTATATGGAAAGTGTAAAATGTTTGATTTGTCTTAAGAGTAGTATAGACCTTTTGTTTGATTTGTCTTAAGTGTAAAATGTTTGATTTGTCTTAAGAGTAGTATAGATCTTCGAGTAGATGAACTTGTACTATGTATATGGAAACATGTTCACTGGAACTCTCATACAAGAAGAAAGCTTCGGCATGGTTATTCATTTCGCCGCCTCTGTATCTTCGGATGAATTCTTTTTAGTCCATGTATATGGACCCTGTGAGGGTGTGGAAAGAGAGAACTTTATTGCCTGGTTATTTAGCCTGCCTATTAATGATGAAACTATGGCTGTTCATGGGGAACTTCAACTTCTATAGATATTCTGACAGCAGGAACAGACCTGGTGCTAACCTAACTGATATTGCCACCTTTAATGAGTTGATTAGTTACCTGGGACTGGTGGAGATTCCTATCAAGGGTAGAGCGTATACCTGGAGTAATATGCAGGCTGAGCCCCTTCTTGCTCAACTAGACTGGTTTTTTACATCCGCAAAGTTGGACTCTCAAATTCCCCAATACTCTCGTGCACCCATTGGCAAAACCAACTTCAAATCACACCCCTTGTGTCCTCTCTATCAGCACAAATATCCCTAAAGCTCAAGTTTTTTGGTTTGAGAACCACTAGACAAAGATGCCAGGGTTTCTGGATGTGGTTAGTAGAATTTGGGATATTCGTTGTCCAGGGGATGGGGCCAAGCGCTTATCTTCCAAGCTTAAATTATTGCGTAAAGGTTTAAAGCAGTGGAGTACCAGCATCGCTGTGATTGGAAAATTGATTGATAACTGTAGCATTACTATCTTCATGTTGGACGAGTTTGAGGAGCAAAGAGATCTGGATATCACTGAATGGAACTTCAGAAATATTGTCAAGGCTCGCCTCAGTCACCTTCTTCATTGCAAGCTGGAATACTGGAAGAAAAGATGTATAGCAAGATGGGCTAAGTTTGGTAGTGAAAACACAACTTTTTTTCACTCTATGGCTACTATCAGATACAGGAAAAACTCGATCTCTACTCTCACCAGGCTGGATGGTTCTCTGGCTGTGGAGCACTATGAAAAGGCAGGCCTCCTCAGATCCACTTTCTATGAGCGCTTAGGCAATGTTGTGGCCCTTGATCCTAGTTTTGATTTTTCTGAGTATATTCACCCAGTGGAGGGTTTAGAGGTGTTGTCTGCTCCTTTCACTCAGTCTTATATTGACAGTGCGGTAGCTGATTTGCCAACAGATAACACACCTGGCCTAGATGGTTTTAATGGTCTCTTCCTCAAAATCTGCTGGCCAATCATTAAGTATGATTTCTATGACTTACTGCAGGAATTTTGGGAGGGATCTGTGAATCTTCAATCCATTAATGAAGCTTTTATCACCCTCATCCAAAAACCAATGCCCCTGAAAGTCCAAATGATTATAGGCCAATATCGCTTCTCAACACATGCTTTAAGCTGATCACTAAGCTGCTTGCGAATAGGTTGCAAAAGAAAATTCTGGGGCTGGTACATGTTAACCAATATGGTTTTTTGAAAACCAGAAACATACAGGAATGTGTTGCTTGGGCCTACAAATATATTCATCAAGTTTCTGCCTCAGGGAGGGAAGCTATTGTTCTGAAGTTAGATTTTGCCAAAGCATTTGACACTATTGGCCATCAAGCTCTAATACAAATTCTGAAGTGTAAAGCATATGATGATAGATGGATCAGGTGGATTGAGTCTATCTTTTTGACAGGTTTCTCCTCTGTCTTATTGAATGGTGTGCCAGGAAAGAAGTTTCCTTGTAGATGTGGGGTGCGGCAGGATGATCCTCTGTCACCTATTTTATTTGTGGAAGGTGCGGACTTCCTTCAAACCATAGTCAAGCAAGTCCCCATTCCTGATTCAGACTTCCCCATAGTCCAATACGCTGATGATACCCTTCTGATTGTGCAAGCCTGTCCCGCTGAGCTGTTAGCACTCAAGCAAGTTCTTCATACTTTTGCACAGGCTACTGGGTTGAAAGTTAATTATAATAAAACATGCATGCTACCTATTAATATTTCATCGGACATACTGGAATATTTGGCTGTTGTTTTTGGCTGTGCGATGGCCACGATACCTTTCCTACCTCGGGCTGCCTCTTGGTACAACTCGCCCTTCTGTTGCTGATCTTTCTAATATTGTGGATCAATTGGAAATGAGGCTGAATGCAAGTGCTAGATTCTTAGATTATGGTGGTCGAGTTACTTTCGTTAATTCGATTCTGACATCTCTGCCGATACACTTCCTTTGCTCTCTGAAAATTCATAAGTCAGTCATCAAAGTTTTTGACAGAGGTCGTCGTCTTGCTCTTTGGTCTAAGGAAGAGGGTAGAAGCTCTTCTCACTTGCTTGCAGCTTGGTCCATGGTCTACAGACCCAAGAAGCATGGTGGATTGGGAATCATTAATTAGAAATTCAAAACACTGCTCTACTCCTGAAACACATGCACAAATTCTTTAGCAAATCTCACATTCCCTGGGTTAAATTAGTCTGGTCTCTTTATGGGGATACTCCCCCTCAATCGCAATCTCCCAGAGGATCTTTCTGGTGGAAAGATGTGTTCAGCCTGATTAATATCTATCGCAGTATTACCTCTTCCTCTGTTGGAAATGGAGAGTTGACGCTTTTCTGGAAAGATTATTGGAACCATGGAGAGTTGCTTTGTGACACGCACCCACATCTATATTATTTTGCTCTCAGTGAGGATATTTCGGTTGCTTCTATGGCTAGGGAAACAGAATTAAGCTCGATGTTCGCTTTACCATTATCAGTGCAAGCTTTTGAGGAACATGCTCAACTTAGACCGTTATTAGACAACATCTCTGACGACCCAAATGACACTGATAAGAGGGTTTTTGCCTGGGGAAAGTCGAGTTACACATCAGCTAAATACTACCGTTTCATTTTTGCTCAAGCTCCGCAAGATAGAGCCATTGACCTCATATGGAATTCCAAGTGCTTGCCTAAACTCCGGATTTTCCTCTGGCTGTTGATACATGATCGGCTGAACACCAAGGATCTCATGCTCCGGAAACACTGGCATTGGGAAGACGGCTCTCATTGTGTTCTTTGTGCCGGACATATTCTTGAGACGCGTGATCACTTATTATTTCAGTGTCCTTTTGCCACTAGTTGTTGGAACAAGGTTGGCATTTACTGGAATGATCAGCTACCAATCTCCCCCCGCATTAGCCTAGCACACCAAGCATTTACAGGACCATGTTTCATGGAAGCCATGGCTTGTGTTAGTTGGAATATCTGGAAGGTGAGAAATGATCTTATTTCAATAAGGTGCCAGCTATGTTCCGGGTGTGGAAAGTGAAATTCCAGAGTGATATGTTGCTGCATCAGCATAGGGTTAAGGCAAACTTGGTTGCCCCTTTGATCGACTGGACTAGATCTTCATGTATTTAGCCATGTATTCGTGGTTCATTTTTGACACCCACTGATCTCTGTAATCTCTGTACTTCAGATGGTCACCATTTTGGTGACTTCTGACATTATGAATTGAAAATTTAACCGTATGGGGTTTTCCCCTACGGTAATGGGTGTCAAAAAAATAGACGAAGTCCACTATCTTTCGAGAAACATGGTGAATAGCGCTATTCCTCATTTCACGGTCTGGCATCCGTCTCGCGTGATAGTGTGTCGGATCCAGCGAGAGACTTCAGGAGACATTATTTAATTTTGGAGCCGTTTCACCTACAGAGAAACGATGTTTGTGGAACAACTTCATTGTTTTTCATTTTAGTGTCCTTTCGCGTTTCGGCTGCTGACTCGTGAGTCCATAAGCATTGCCAGGTTGCCAGCTCCAGTGGCCAACAAAGCGACTAGAAGCGCGAAAAACAGTCACTATTTTATGATTATTTTCCAACAATTGTTTATTTACGTGGGCTTGACTACAAGTGTGGAAAACAGTCACTATTGGACGGCCATTTTTCAGTAAAATAGTGATGTGTTTTCAGATAACTGCCCGCTGTTTATCCCACAGAAGGTAGGGTGGAAATAGAAATCTCACTTTACAAGTTAGTCAAACGTCTTTGCGAAAGGCAGACACGGCGTTTTTTTTAACATGGTGATTAGTATGCAAGGAGGAGTTTATTAGACTGGTAGCAGGTATGTGATGTGTCGTGACACCACCTCCTGGAATCCTACTCGATGGTGTTAAGCGAGTAGAGTGAACTATTGCCCTAGGCTGCTCAGATGGTTATTGTTTTTTATTATTTGTCTAATTTGGTCCTCGAGTTTACATACGGATATCAGTTTTCCATCCGTTAATTATTAGCATCGTGTATGACGTGTCGTTTAGAAAGGGCTTGGGGGTCGTGCGCCAAAGTGCACCCCTAAATCTAGTATTCTACTGATTTCCATAGCTGCATACAAACCTATTACAATCTACTGATTTCCATAGCTGCATACAAAGCTAATACATTCTACTGATTTCCATAGCGGCATACGAATCTAATACATTCTACTGATTTTTATTGTTGCATACAAGTTCACACCTAACAGCAGCACACAAACACACAAAATCATTCTAGCAATGCTTACAAGAACATTTAACTGAGCTATTTCTTCCCCTTTCTGCCGTTCCTTTCGCCCAGCAACAACATGGTCAGATTTCGTCGAAGTGTTTGTTGGGCTCTATGCCAAACCAGCTAGAGCAGCTGCAGTGTGGCTTCATCTCCATGTTCGCCTTCCTGACTATCAAGGCTACATTTTCAGCTCTGCAGCTTCCACTTCAACGCTATTAGCTAGCAGCATCTCAACATAATCTTCAATCCAAAAAAAATCACAGCTCCAAGAATACTCTTCGCCCCTCCCCTGTCAAATGGTAAATCGAAGTCAGAGCCAAATCAGCGTCACACAGAATAGAAATCAACCAAAACTGGTCGAAGCGTCGAACTAACCCTGTGATTTGGAAACTTGAAGTAGATCCGGCCTGGGTTCAGTTTCGAACGCGACACTCGACGAATCGCGTTTCTACAGCGGCAGCAAACACACTTCACAAGCGGCAGATCTGACCTGGCCCCGGGGGCGCAGGAGGAGGACGCCAGCGATCTCCCTGACGAGCTCATGCTCTTGGCCATGAAGGACACAAGTGCGGAGTAAAAACAAGATGGAGTAGAGGAAAAAGGGCGAATCGACAGTCTTTTATAATATCCAAGATAGTCCTAAAAAAGAAATTTTATATACGCAACCTCGCCAACGGTTGTACAAAACTGTCCGATGCCATTGAAGTACATGTCGCACACGGAGTTACTGGAACCTCCGTTAGCAATATATTGGCAACGGTTAAACTTTTCGCGACCGTTGCCTATGAATGACGGGAAGCGGGCCAGCTTGCCTGGCGGGGTGGGTTTTCTTACGCGAAAAGGTCGATTTTCCGTCGCCTAACTCGTGCCGTTTTCATAGAGGGATATTTGATGTGTCGTTCTGTACTAGTGGCCATGCCCTTAAGTGGCAGGCAATACTGCCACAGTGGCAGGCGGCTGGCACCGGCGGCTGGCCCCGGCGACTTTCGCCGTTCCTGGCAATCGTAGCATTGCAACGAAGTTATTATCCTGAAAAGTTTAGCGACAACACTAGTGGACTTCATTTTGGTGATGCTCTTCGAGTGGTGTTGAAGGCATTGTTTGGATATTTACCGTACTCTATTTAATTGGTGCAAGTTTTGATTGGGCCTAACTGGTTGAATCTGACGACACTAAGGCTCGTCATCGTTCTCTTCTTGGAGACGTCATTGTTGGGAAACCTTTCTCACAAGTTTGATGTGCATTGTTGTTGCGGACCCAGATAAAGAATGAGAGCGAGACCAATTGGACTTGGGACACATCTCTTGATCCATCCCTGCGGACGAGATACATCGGTTGAGATTTAGCAAAACGAAATAAGCTGGCATGAATTTAACAAATTTAAGTAATTTTCTTTGAAGTTTCAAATAAATTCTTTTAAATACTAGTAGGGAACTGAGCCCCCTCTAGGCTCTACTTGGGTCCGCCCCAACGTTTGAGCCAACATTGGTGGTTGATGTTCATACTTGTGCTGGAGCGGGCTGTTTGCGTTGTTTTGTGAATTGTGATCATTTTTTTGTTGTAATAATATGTCTATGCACATCCTCTATTTCTCATTTACTACCTCTGTTGCACAATATAAGATGTTTTAGATGTTTCACATATTGTATAAATTCAGATTAAAATGAGTAGACATATACACTAAAACGTGTCTAGATACATGTGTATACATGTGAATGAGGAAAAAGGCTAAAACATTTTATATTGTGTAACGGAGGGAGTAGCACTTAATATAATGTGTTATTTTATACTTTATATTAGCTTGATATTATTCGTTATCGAAAAAATGTGCATTGTGAAGAGCAACATGTTCCAGTGCAGTCATCTTACATAGTCTCTTCCCATCTCTCCAAGTTTCTACGGAAGAGATAATGGCACTTGAACTGAAAGATGTGATGAACAAGCATGTTACTGTAGCTTTTAAATGTTTGCTTAGTGCTTAATCAACATCATTTCTTTGAGCTGCCAAAGCTTCAGATCTGCGTAAAGCAGCTCAAAAGGCAAAGCGCGATGTGCGTGCATCCCGTTCGCCAGCACTTTGTTCACGTGATCTGATCCGCCTGATCCTGATTGTATGTTGCGATCTCTAGAGATGGATCTTCTTGACGAGCTGAATATCATTTCTGTTTGAACCACTGGCCAGCAGTTAAATCGTTTAAATGGCTGAAGGATCGTCGGTCTTACTCTCCTTTGACGAATGCCTTTACACTGCCCGACAGAAAGAGGGATATGATGTTGGTCTTGTCTAGTGGAGATTGGAGTTCAGATCACGGCAAAATCAATTAAGTATAATTAGCATTTGCAATGTAGTTCGGTCAGAGCATCAGGTATGCCGTCACTGGCGACCCAGTGGGAGGCAGCCCAGGGTACTTGATAGCATTGCCACTGTTGCGGCTGTTATGGCTCTCGGACCAGATGGTAGCTAGTATTCCACTGATTTATGGTTTGGCTTGTGGGGTACATCAACTACAACTGCATTGGGCATCCATAATTCCTAGTATCATGTTGTTGTAGCCGTGGGGTTTGAAGCTTGGAGTATCGGACAGGAAACCAGCTTCTCCAAGGACAATAATAGGCGCTTCACATTCTGTGCCCTTAGCATGCGCATGTGCATCGGTGCATGCACCATTGCCAAATCATGGAGTCATCGTCCGTTGATGATACAGAATTCGGAGTAGTGCACTAGTACAGCCACTGATTTTTAAGCAACATATTCAGAACATGATGTTACAATGTGTCTTGTACAATAATCATTGGAGTGGGTATATACTGTGATTTTGGACGGCAACAGAAATCTTTGGTGGATGGTGTGTCTGGACCATGAGAGCCTGGCGGAGGAAGAAGTGTCGGCGGCGTCTATGTTTCTTTGCAGGATTTTTGGATGGAAATCGTCGCCGCAAGGAGACACAAGAACTGCCCGGCACGTCAGGGAAGAAGCGGTCGAGGAGGAGACCTTTCATGATTTGCTGGCCCTGTCTGTTTGACCTCCGGGTTTTATCGACGTCTGCTCTTGTTTTCTCTGTCATTTTCCCGATGTTTTCGCAGGTGGGACAGGGAAAAGTTCAGAAACATTAGGCCAGGGAAAAGTGGTTAGGTTCGTCTCTGGGTGCAGGTGTGAATAAACATTACACAATGAGCAGTAAACATGTGGCTAATTTCGTAGAGCGTGCACTCGTTGGTGGGATAACAAGCTGGTGATCGGTCGCGCTCTCGATACAGTCTGTTCCAAATCTCAGCTGTATGAAAGCAACAGCATCCACAATTTTGTTCCATCACCACGTACTGTGAGGATCTCGAAGAGTAAAATAGAGAGAGGAGAAAATTAGGTGAACGATACAACACATACATATTACACAGTACTAATTTTGTCAGAAACACAGGAGTTGTGTTTGTCCAATATTTGTATTTGGGAACATGTTCATTAGTTTTCGCAGAAATTAGAAAATTTTGCTCCAACTTTGGATGCTTTGGTAGTTGATACCACTACCAGTCTTTTGCACCAGACTGGATTTGCACCTCACCTTCTGCCAACCTCGGACGTTGAGCAGTCGATCTGCTGCAGACATCTGCAGGTCGGCGTGGCGTCAGATTCGTACTAGGTTTTATTTAACCTTTTCCCCTTTTGTGACAGCCAGCTGATCAAAGCTTGCTTGGCGATGGCTCACTCCCACTAGCTCGTTCGACAAAGATCTGGTCTGTTCCCTAGCAATTGTGTTCGCATAAGGATTTTTCTCTATCAAATATTGAAACTGACAAGACACACAAACCAGTCATGTTCAGATCTCTTGTGTCCACAAGCTACTTCATCGGCTTCCAGTTTCTCCTTCAGCAGCATCTGGTCAGTGATGTGTCATTGGCCGGGGATGCAATGGTAGTTGCTTCAACTTTGAGTTCGCACACTTTGGTGAAAACGTTTTTGGCAATCTTGAAGCGCTACAAACCTCGTCTTTGGGATGAAAACCCTGGGTCAAATTTAGGTTGGACTCGTCACCAGTAGCGCACGTGCGACGTTTTCCTTCTTGAAAACTTTGACTAACAGTTGTGTATTTTCTCTTTATTTCCGTCTTGTAACGTTTTGATATAAAGGCCGGGGCTATGTTCCTATTTGGGAAAAAAACAGAATAAAGAGAAAACTAACGCAAAATCGGCTCAAAGAGTCGTTGGCTCATGGTGCACCATGGACGAAGAAATCATGGAAACGCACCGAGAGCTTCTACGTCCAGCCTTCCATATATGGGCCGAAATGCACGTTTGCACTTCTACTAGGCTAGTTGGGCTGCTATCGGCTCAACTCTCCTCGTGGCCGGTACCCCGAGACCAGAGATCCATTCCGGGTAGGACTCAATATGGTACCAGGGATACTAACCACTGGTGGTATATATTGCTCAACCAAAACCATCTCCATGAAATCTCTATCCCCATTAACTGTCACGGGGACAATTTTCTTACCATCCTTATCCCAAGCGGGTAGCAAATAACCACCGGTTTCCCCATCCCCGACTAAGCCGGCAACATTGAGTGATGAAAAACTGAACATGTGGAGTGGGGATGGCGAGGACGGGGTAGCGTGGAATGAACACACAGGTTTGAGAATACGGTGGGGGCTGGAAGATGTCAGCGGCTGATAGGATGCAGTGGAGGATGGCGTGCGACTAGGAAGTGGAGGATGGCAAGGGCGTAGGGCTCGAGAGAGTGCAGAAGGGGCCGAGGGAGTGGGAAACCGGGAGGATTTGCTGCGGAGGCTCAAAAGAGAAAAGGGAAAATTAAGGATGGGCTGGGATTATAGGGTTTCATGCTTGTATACATACGATGTCTAACGTCCTTGGCCCACGATCCGTAAAGCGCGTGAGGTAGAAGCGCGGTAGCATGGCTCTTGCTCGGTCGCTCGCGACACCAACTTGCTGGAAGGTCGCTTTTTGCACAACGCACGCGGGAACGCCCGCCTCGCGCTCCGTCTTAGCGGGCAGGCTGCTTACATCTTTTGTTTGTTTAACGAAAAGTACAAAAACATATCTAAAGTAAAAATTCTAAAATACAAAATTCTGAAATACAAAACTCCAAAGTACAAGTACATTGAAACCCTGTTCGCAAAAATAAAGTACACTGAAATCCAAAATACAAAAGTAATGAACCCGCAGTATAAGAACACCAGTGTAAAAAAATTCCAAAATACAAAAAATCACGAAGTACAAAAAAAGAATCAAAGTACAAAACTCCCGAAATACAAAGTAAAGAAACCCGAAGTAGAAAATCGTTGAAGCGCGAAATACAAATTACTGAAACCGGAAGTACAAAACACTGAAAGTAAAAATATATAAAATCACAAAGTAAAAAAAAAATCACGAAGTACAAAACTTCCGAAGTACAAGAACACTGGAACCCGAAGTATAAAAATATTCAAACCTAAATTACAAATACACTGAAATCTGAAGTATAAAAAATCATGGAGTACAAAACTCCCGAAAGTAAAAAACTTTCGAAGTGAAAATTACAAGTGTATTAGTTTTGGAAGTACACAATTAAGTTCATTAAAACTTAGTTTTAAAAATCTAGAAGCGAGGAGCTCAAAAGTGGAACGGTTCGTAATTTGGACGAACGGTTCTCATGATATTTCGTTGTTACTCTTTGGTTTGAAAAATAAAACGGAAAAACTGAACTCCCACCCCTCTGTGCCCTCTCTTATTTATCCTCATCCCACTTTGCTCCTCGCTTTGACACTTGGTGGAAATGTGGAATGCAGCCACCTAGGGGGGGGGGGGGGGGGGCATCAAGGAGAATGTGACACTTGGCCAGCCGACGGTGGGCTGGACAGACCTTTCCAAAGGTTTCCCTTGTTCTAATGATTTCGCATCCACTGAAGGTCAGGGAAAAGATGGACGATTTGATAAATTGCCGAACCGTCCTCTCTTCGGTCTGATTCTAAGGCCGTCAGGCGCCGGCGGTCATGTGTGCCTGTGCCGCCACCGGGCCTTCCACGACGATCTTCTCCTCAATTACGCTCCCGGCTACCGGATCGTCTGATTTCCGTTGTCCCGCCGGCTAGTCCTACCCCTGTCTTCATGCAACAGAGCCACACACACGGACTGCACTGACGCACCGTACGACCGTTGGGCGAGACGTCGAGCTCCGACCAACAGTGAAGCTATGGTGGCCCTGTGGGCTGTGGAAGTGCCACAATGGAAGCGTAGCACAATAGCAGCAGCAGCCAACAGTGAAGCATCCGCCGTAAGTGTTTCATATTTAATTTCTGTTTTTGAATTTCCCAAATTGAGATTGAGTATAATCCTCAATTAGGTTTTTTTGCAGCTCTACAAAATAAAGAATAAGTTTAGTTCTTTGCAACAAGTGTGGGATAGAGCATCAAAGGAACCGTAAATAATTTTGGCCTCAACGCTAACGATAATATATATCTAGGTTGAAATGTACGTTCTTATTGTGAACATCCATATCTTAAATTTTCGTGTCGAACTTTTTCATGTGACTTCGCTTACTCGCTACCATAAGAACAATTGTTTTGAATTGTATGAACATATATTTCTCATACGAGTATTTTTATAGTCACCAACACTTATTTTTCTGGACATTACGAATAATCATCTTGAATTGCATGAACATTTTTAATAGTCGTGAATACTTATTTTTTGGACCATACTAACGATTATTTGGAATTCTCTTAATATATTTTTTCCTCATGTGAGAAAAGCAGAAAATAAAATAAGACTAACATAAAATTTGTGCGCCAATGGGAGTGGGGAAGAAAGAAAAAAACAATTCGCGGCCTGGTTTCATGCACGTTAGCGAGTTTCGTAAGAAATTCGTGGGCCGCTTGTTCGATGGGCCTACAAGTGGGGAGGAATTTCACGCGAGCGAGACATCGTACAATTCTCGCTGCAAGCGATACCTAGGTGATCACTTAAATCAGTCTCATGCGGGTCTCTCCAGTTATAAGGCCCATACATGGCCTCTCCCTTCCTGTACTTCTGCTCCTCCAAGTACGTGCACGTCGCTGACATAACACGACAGGGACCGCGACCTGCGAGAGAGAGACAGGCAGCGATCGAGCCTGATCAGAGCTACGTTTAGAGCGCAGAGACGCTGAGGGCGAGCCTGCAAAAAGACGACATGGTGCGGCGCGACACAATGAGTACTGGACTCGATCGATCCATCCGGTCCCAATTTCCTTCGGACGCATCTAGACGGCAAACGTTTGCCCAAACGCATGTTTTAGCGGCCGGCAAAAAAGGAAAGTGTGATTCCCTCCCGCGTGGCCAAACTATAGGCACGTGCTATGCATTAATTACATGCGTTTATATTCAAAAAGCTATAACTTTTAAACCGTGCGTCAAAATTATGATACGTTTTAACTTATCCTCGCGACGAGATATTCAAAACTAGATCACACTTGTATATGTTTCGACGAATTTTTCTAAGAAGCAACTTTGGTGCACGATACAGCAACTTTGTTGTGCAACGAAGCAAGTTTGGAGCGCGGCGAAAAACTAAATTCACAACAATGGTAGACAACTTCGTTACAACAGTAGGCGGCTTCACAACAATAAAAACAACTTAACATCTTGGCTCCTTCACAACAAACGACATGAAAACTTCATAACAGTAGGAAAAACAACTTATCAAAAATGGTAGGAAACTTCACAACAGCGGGTATCCAACTTCACCAGAGCTGGTATGCAACTTTAAAACAACAGTACACAACTTCACAACAGCGCGTCTGCAATTTTGTAACAGCTGTATACAACTTCGCAACAGAGGGTATACCATTTTGCAACAACAATATGCAACTTTACAACAAAGGGTATACAAGTTTGCAATTTTAGTGCATGACGAAACAACTTTGTGACAAAGGTTGCATCAGAGGGTACATAAGTTGCAGCAAGAGGCATTGAAGTTGCTACTAAAAAAGTGAAGTTGGTGAAGAGGATAGTGTTGTTGATAGAGATGCTGATTGGTTGCTCTCTTTTCTTGGCAACTTTGCAACAAAAGTCGCAATAGAGGATATATAAGTTGTTGCTGGAGGCACTGAAACTGTTGCAAAAATCGTTTTGGTTGATAGAGGTGCCAGTGTTGTTAGTTGGTTGCTCCATACACCTGACACTTTGTTACAAAGTTGCAGAAGAGGGTACATAAGTTATCGCTAGAGGCACTGAAGTTGGTCTTAGACTTAGTATGGTTGTTGTTGAAGGAAGTGAGGGTGCGGCAGAAGCTAGTGTTGTTGCTGGAATACTAGTGGTGGTAGGTTTTCCCGTGCCCGTGGCTACTTTTGACAAATGTTGCGACAGTGTTATACAAGTTGTTGAAAGGAAGTGAAGTTATTGTACAAGTCAGTATTGTTGGTTGAGATCCATGTGCAGCTATATGCACTGGCAAGAATCTCTTTCTTATAACACCAAAGTTGCTTATCGTAGAATAAAAGTTGCTTCCTGTAACACGAAAGTTGCTTGTTATAAAAGTTAGTCGAAACATACCCAGATGGGGTCTAGTTTTGAAGGGATCGTCACGAGGGTTCCAACGGTGAAAACGGATCTCATTTTTTACATGCAATTTAAAAGTTATGACTTTTTAAATTTTGAAAAGAGAAATTAAGTGCACACGTTATCATGCCTTTCATGCAACAGGGAGAACTGAAAGATGCGGAGGAAAACAACAACTGTGTGCCACGTCACCCACGTGAGCTCCGTTCAGGTGCCAGTGTGTCTGCACACACGAGAGACGTCCTCGCGCATCGGACGACACAGTGTGCGCCCGTATATGTCAAATAGTAAAGCTTTGCTCTTTATCATTAGGGATTTCCTTCCCCTCTCTGGCGCGGGTGCGTGGACTGCCATAGTAAAAATAGTAAAAACTACTATTCCCTTTTTTCGGGAATTTGAGAGCTTTATTAAACAAGGACAGTCCTAGGATCATCCGCCAAAAGGCTCGTGACAAGGAAACTAGGGGCAAGTTCAGCCAACCGTCTGAACCGAGCACGCATGCTTCGCACACAAGTGAGCCGTCAGGTATGCATCTCTAGATACATGTTGAATTACAAAGGATTTAAAAGAAGAAACTAGCTCCCCAATCTCTAGTATATGTGCAATCACCGAGCGTGAATTACTCCCAGTATTTCAGAAGTTAATCACCTCCAGACAGTCCGGCTACATAATAACCTGCTCGAAGCCACGGAGTTTTGCAAAGATCACCGCCTCTCACAGGGACAAGGCTTCAGCTATGAGTGGATCAGTTACACCCGGTAGCGACTTGCTTCAAGCACCCAGCAAAGATGACGACGTCCGCAATCCCGCCTACAAGGATCATCCCAAGACAGCTGGGACCTTACGCTTTGTTCTCCACAATATGGGTGAGAGCGAAGGGTAGTGCCTCCACACCAAAGAGAGGCGTGTGACAAGTTGAAACAATTGGTATGCCGATTAGAGGCGGTGAATAGGGGACACACATTTTTTTATCTTGCTTTTCAGTTTTAGGGATACAATGCATACAAGATTGTCTAGATGCGCAATTAGGTGAATGAACTACGTGTCAAGCGCACAGGATATACAAAAGAAAAGTAGCAACAAGTAGAGGGTAGTTATAACCGCAATGGTGGAGACGAGGATATATTCCCGAAGTTCCTCCTTTTGAGCAGAAGTACATATTTGTCGGAGAGGTGTGGCAACACAAAGTCTACCATCGACACAAAGGCTTATCTTATTATGATCGTCCCTCTTACACAAAGCAAGGGTACATGATCCACTAAGCGGGCAGTCAAAGGCGGACATTGAACCTTTACAAACAAGATTGAGGTACAACTCCACAACTCGACTAGAGGCTCCGAACAACACCAGGAATCTTCACAGCCCAAGAAACAGTTTTGGGGTGACCTCTTCCGTTTATGGTTTCAAAGAATTCGAGATTAACAAGACCCGCTAGGGATTAGTAGAGGGGTTCAAATTACTTCAGCGGAGACCTAGATCAAGATCTCCTCCTTCATTTCTCAAAGCATCAAAAAATTCGGCAAGGGAGTGTGAGATCTAGGAAAATAGCTCATATAATAGAACAGCTAGAGAGAGGGAAGTCGCTGCCACCTCTTGAAGAAAGTGATCTTTATATATGGGCTGTCAAATATAATCGTTACAATCTTATTTATCACTTCACGGTGCAAGCGGTATTACCGCTCTAGAGTGGTAATTTAATTTGACTATGATGTGGAGTAAGTACGACTCATCCTCCATGATAAACGACACATCTCTCGCCCTGCCATTGGGCTTCGTCTAGCCTTTTCAGCTTGCACACTAGGGTCCACTTTGCTCTTGTCTGTCTCAGGTGGTTGTACATCTGACAGCTATTGACCTCAAGGCCACAAACTAGAAAATATCTTGAGTAATCAAGTATGTGTATGTTGGTTTGCACACCACTTACTTGTGTTGAGCCTTATTGCCTTTATTTGACATCTTATCTTGTTGACTCTCTTTTTGAGAGATTAATCGACTATCCCATTTTGGGGGAGTGATATGCTTCGTGCACTTCACACTCGTAAAAATGTGTACATGAGGAATACCACTTAGTGTTGATATATCAATATTATCTACTCTCTATGTGGTATGTCACTCTCGTGAGAAATTCAAATTCTATAATGTCCATTAATTATCTCTAGTTGGTTTTGTTTGTCTCTTGTTAAGACAATTGAATTATCACATTATGGGGGAGTAATAAGCTATGTGCATATTACAAGCCTAGAAAATGTGAAAATGTGAGGTATTGCCACCTAGAATTGATTTTGTTAATAATATTATTCCTATGTGGCATGTTGGTCAAACAAATTCCATATTTGCTAAAATGATGTTGTTTATTCACTCTTTTGGATCTTGTTTGTGATGGAAATTCTTGGTACGGCTTTTCCCAAATTTGTTTGTATATATCTTGTTGGGAAACAGATTGCTTCATGCTACCCTTTGTAGTTGCTTTGCATGAGCGCGTGAATATTTGAAGCTATCAAGAATATCTATTTATCTAAGCATGGCTTTTAATCTTATCCTTTGCCATATGCTTATTTGTTGTGAAATTGGTCTTCAATATCATTCCTATATACCACCGAGAAATATCTCTATATACTCCTTGTCCATGACAAGTGATCCTCATATTTGTGGTGGAATTTGTGGACCATCTTCACTTTGGCTCTTGCTTTGAATTGCCTTATTTTTATTGCCAAGTATTTGGTTTTTTTCTTGATGGTATTTTCATCATTTGGTATCTTTTCAAAGTGGTATCTTCAATCATGTGATGATTTGGGCTTTTGATATAATTTGGACAATTATTTTTCTTGTCACATTTGTGTGTGCTTTCTTGGTTTAATTGGTGTTTTTTCCAAATTGTATCTCATTTGGTTCTTGAAAGTCTTGTGCATGCATATTTACTATATGTATATCTTATGGCATGCTTAATTTCATTGATCCAATATATAGGATAAACTGCATCAAATCCTAAATGGTTAAGATGTGCATGAAATTCAATTTCATATCAATATGCACATATTCATGTGGAGTTTATCCTATATATTGTAGTTTCTCTAACTATTTTGGACCCAATGAGTTTGGGTACCATTTTGTAACAGCCCAAAGTTTGAGAACCTAAAAACCTGAGTAAAATTTCCACTTTTGTGTTCATTGCATCATAGCATCCATTTTAACTTGCTAAACAACACACTAATTGGTTTGGCAACATTGAAAACAAAATGCCAAACTTGGTTTAACCACTCTCAAATCAATGAAAGCACTCAAACTTGCAAAACAAAAATATTTTGACATCCTATGTTTGTCAAGAAAGTTCCAAGAGTTCAAAAATAATATTTTGAACTTGCTTTAAAAACTCTAAAGTGATTTCAAGTTGCAAATTACCAAAAATCCCTAAACCAACCTTTCTAAACAAAAGTGGTTCAAAACATTTTATCTTGAGACACCAAATATTGTGGAGCTACTACGTGTTAAGGGGAGCCTCCCCAGATAATTTCTTAATTTGTGAAATGATTTAAGTGCCTCATTTAAATGACTAAAGGTTACTGGTTTTAAAGAAAGAAAAGGAAAAATAGAAAGGAAGGAACTACAGGGGGATTTTCAGGTCATCCTCGATGATCGGATAATCCGAGTCAGCCAAACTCGGATAATCCGAGTCAGGAACTGCCAGGGGTTATCTGTAAAAGAGCATCGTCTCTCTCCTCCCGCACTGGCGCCACAGTGCGCCATGGCGTTGCCGCTCGACGCGTCGCGCCAGGCCCCTCTCTGCCCTCTCCCAGCAAGGAGGACAGGCAGCACCACGAGGCCGCCCTGCTTGCACCACTCCCAGATATTTTTCCTCTCGTTCCCTCTCTCCCTCGTCTCTCCCGACAAGGCCGGACCGAGCTTGTCGTTGACGCCGCGCCACCGTCGCCTAAAGCCGCCCCGAGCAGATCGAAGGGCACCGCGAGCACCGCCTCGTCCTCCTCTCCGTCCTCGCCGAGACACCGTACATTCCCGGGGATTTGAGTTCTCCGTCCACAACCTCCGCCATACTCCGAGCAAGTCCTCCGTCGATTCCGACCGTCCCCGTCGTCGCCGAGCCTTCCCACGCGACCAGGGTGAGCTTGCGAACCTCCTGTGCCCTCAACCGTCTCACGCGCTTCCCGCAGCCGTAGTTTCGCCGTGGTTTAGCCATAGCTCGCCGTCGAGTCTTCAAATCGGATAATCTGGAGCAAGCCAAATCGGATAATCCGAGTTTATCGGATAATCCGAAATCAGTAAAACCGGATTGTCCGAGTTACTCCAGCATGAGTAGCCTTTTGGTCCTTAGCCAAATTTCAGACCTTCGTGGCGATCGGAAAATCTGAGCTAGACAAAATTCGGATAATCCGAATAACATCAGTGCTCCAAACCTTCAGGTCCTTAGCCGTTTCGAGCCAACTTCATCGGATAATCCGATTCCAACTCCATCGGATAATCCGATTAACCTGTTTCAACTGCAATGCAAATCAATCTTCAGCTCACTCTCTGTACTTGTTGCAAGGATGTTAATTCACCCAAACACTGCATCTTAACATGTTCATGCCATTCATATGTAAGTTAACAATAGGGTTAATCTATTCCCATTTAACAAGTAAAGATGATACCTTACTTAATTCCACGGTATACTCGGGATGTGCCCTTTTCGCATCCGAACTCCGTTTAAATTGAATAGCTTGAATCATCCTCATCTGGGGGATTTAAAATGTCATGCCATCATGTGTTTGCGCATTGCAACTGTTAAAGCATGTGTGGTGATTGATTGTTTCTTCCGATGTTATGCTTCGATAGATCAAGCAGCCGGGGTTGCGCCACAATACCCCGACGATCCGTACTACCAGCACGTTGAGCAAGGCAAGCGTAATCCTCCCTCTGAGCATGTCTTATCCTATTTTCCACAAATATTTTCTCCACTATAATATTGCATGTGGTTCCAAATGTCAATTTGATTGGATTAGAGTATCCTATAGTTGCCATTACCTGTTTCCCTCCTATTATCCATAGGTTTGAATTGTGAGCCTGCGATACTTAACTATGCTATGTTGATGCTTAGCCATGCTTAGTTAAATGTTTATTCGTCCGATGGATATTTCATGTTGGAAACAGATGTTGAAATGTTCGGATGATGGTGGAGGAATTGTGGGGACAGGTAATAAAATGCTTAAAGGTGGGGATGAGAGGCCACTATGGTTGTGGTGCTTTATCTCGTTCTCACTGCCTAGGTGCGAGTTCTTTACCTCTTGAACCAAGACTGAGCGTGC
Organism: Poa pratensis; assembly: GCA_947311845.1. NCBI lineage: Eukaryota > Viridiplantae > Streptophyta > Magnoliopsida > Poales > Poaceae > Poa > Poa pratensis. The sequence continues at coordinate 35,092,570 of CAMZMU010000069.1, forward strand.
AACCATGCGTGAGGCCTATGCAATTGCAGGAACCCTTATTCAACTAAATAACATGTGAGGGGCTAGCCAGGGTCCTCTAGTTCGAGCTTCCATTTGCGCGTGCGTGAAGATGGTGGTTGAGACTGGGATGAGGATTGTGGTGTTAGGAAAATGAGTGGCCGTGGGGCAGGGTGTTGGAGGCACTGAACCTGTCCTACCGCCACTGATGATCCTGGAAAGTCTCGAGCGAGGGAGAAGTCGTCACCGCTCCCACCCAGCCGGCTCCCCGGAAGAGAGCTAAAGCTAGGCAATGGGCCGGACGGTACGCGTGGCAAACATTGTACACCCCTGCAGGGTAAATCTTTTCGAAAAGCCGTGTCCGCGGTTATGGACGACTTGGGAAAGGACGATAAGATCATAGAAACTTGAACGGAATGATTAAAACCTGAGTACTAAAGGTACTACTCAAGAATGCAAGGTTAGCTTCCTCGAGGGTGATTCGGGGAGGTGCCTTTGTAGAACAGGTACAGTGATGATGGTGGTTGATGTGAGAAAGGATCAAAGAAAAGAGTTACTTCTTACCCCTTTTGAAAATATTCTGATTAGTCGATGCCATGGAGTTATGTTTCTATAAATAAAATCAGCTTTATGCAAAACAGCCATAAAACCTTGAAAGCCTCATCGAGCTAAAGCTCTATATTTAATCTTGCGAGTTCGTCGAACTCAACGTCGTTTGTTTTGTTTCAGAGGAGGACTTCACCGACCTCGAAGGTGGGTTCTTTGTGGACGTCGACGAGTAGTCTGGGGTTCCCAGGTGGCAGCTTGGGACATCCCGGAACAGCTGGCGCTTGGATGTTTATCTGTAGGCCTCTTAGGCCATAATTTGGATCTTGTTGTTTAGAACAACTTAATTCGCTTCCGCATGTTGTAATGTTGGGTCTGTGACCTCTGGTTGTAATTTGCTATCTTTCTCTATTATAAGAGTTGAACTATAATGATTTGTGTCGTAGAGTCTGTGATGTGCCAGTTGTTCCACAAGTCTTGATCTCTCTATTATGCATTGAGTTGTGCCTGTGTTAAGGCATCAATCGGGGTGTTGCGTTGCCGATGATCCATTCCGAGCAACGCCTGCCAAAGGTTTTGGCCGGGGATTGGTAAACCCGTAACCTCCGGTTGTATCGCTTAACCGGTGACACACAGCATCACTGTATAGCAGTCGGGTCGGGGCGCCACAAGTTGGTATCAGAGCAGGACTGCCTGTAGGAAACCCTTCTACTGGTCGACGTTGAGTCTAGTGTTTGTGAAAATATTTTAACCTAAAAATGAGTTGTGAAAACCATCTTAGGATTCTTTTTACTCCTTATCTGGTTACACTCTAATCTCGGAGCAATCTTACCTCGATTTGAGTTAAAGTTTTACTTCTCATCTGTTACCCAAAACTTTAGGATCACGAGGTTGGGTTCTACCTTTAGTGTTATGTGTCCGGTTGCTCCCGCTGCGTTGCAATCCAAATCAACTCAGATGTTTGAACACTGTTATTCCTACCGAGACTAATCACTTATTCCTTCGTTGGGTTTTAACCCAAGGACTTGAACAGAAGGTCCCGGATTGTGCCAACTAGAGTGTGTTGAATCACGTGGTTTCTTAACCATTTGAATCCCACGCTAGTAGTACATGATGCTGATCTTTGACCCAAGTTCTATCTTGTTGGTCCCTTGTTAGTTGTTACACAAAGTATTATCGTCCCTAGTCTGTGTACTTGAGTAGACGCTAATGCTATTGTCTCAACCATTCGGAGGAAGATACTAACTGTGTCATTGTAAATTCTCCAGAATGGCTCGAGGAGGCCGTGGTAACCACAATGATGAGGAACCGCCGCCACCACCCTCGATGGCTCAGGTCTTGATGGCCATTGAGGAGAACCGTGGGCGCAATGAGCGCTGCTGAGCAGTTGGTGCAGCAGAATGCACAGAGGAATGGCTGCAACACTCTCACTGAGTTCCTGCGCTCGCAGCCACCCACCTTTGCTGATGCTAAGAGCCACTGGAAGCTGATGATTGGCTTCGTGCTCTGGAGCGCAAGTTCTCCGCGCTGCATGTCCCAGTGGCCGAGCAAGTCAACTTCGCCACCTACCTCTGGGGTGCGGCTGGCTGTTGGTGGGAAGCCATGTGGCATTGTTCCCGGCCAACCATGTCTTCACTTGGGCGATTTCCGCACTGCCTTCCGTGCGGCTTACATCCCTCAGCCGATCATGGATTTGAAGAGGAGGGAGTTCCTGGATTTGCAACAGGGACGTATGGACCTCCGCACTTATGGTTGTGAATTCAACCATCTCTCTCGTTACGCCCCAAGGGACGTGACCACTGATGCCGACAAGCAAGAGCTGTTCCGCAAGGGTCTTGCGCCGCAGCTCCGCTATGAGTTACTGCCCTTCAAGTTCCAGACCTACCAGGAGCTGTTCAACCAGGCTCTTACTCTTGAGCAGGGAAGGAAGGAACTCGAGGCTTCCAAGAGGCCAGCACACGGGGACCACCAGAGTTCCTCGGGTTCTGAGAGCAAGAAGCGCAGGGTGTTTGTTCCCTACAGCGCTGTGCCGCGTGCTCCATTCATGCCGAGGGCCGCGGGATACAGGCCACCACCTCCGCGCCCCACTACTTCGACATTTGGGTCAGCGGAAGTGGGTATCGTCCTCAGCTACCTGCTCCACCTGGACTCACCTGCTACACCTGTGGCCAGGCTGGCCACTACTCCAGGGAGTGCCCCCAGAAGGCACCTATCGGGACACCTGCACGAGCCCCTGCCACTCCAGCTGGCAAGGCTGGACCTATTGTGCGTGGTCGCCTGAACCACGTCTCTGCTGAACAAGCTGAGGAGGACCCCGGCGTCCTCATGGGTGAGTTACGAATCAACGGCAATTCAGCTACAGTTTTGTTTGACTCTGGAGCATCGCATTCATTCATATCTATAGCTTTGCAAAAGACCACAAAATACCGTTCGAGAAGATGAGCCATCCCTTGGTGATCTCCACACCTGGCTCTAAATGGCGAACCGATGGTGTTACTCCTGAGGTCCAGATTACCATAGGTTACTCGTCTTTCCTTTGCTTTGGTAGCTCTGAGGTCAAGTGGCATTGATGTCATACTGGGCATGGACTGGTTAGTAAAATACCGGGCTAATCTCGATTGTGCTGCAAAGACCATTACCGTGACCACTTCTTCCGGCGACATTGTAGAGTATTGGTCTGCACTCAAGACCTCCATCTTCAGTCATTCCCCTCACCGAGATCCTCCTTTGCTTTATGGAAGGCGAATCCCCTCCGGAAATACAGGAATACACGTGGTGTGTGACTTCCCGGATGTGTTCCCGGAAGAATTGCCTGGCATGCCCCTGACCGAAGTGTGGAGTTTGTCATAGATCTGCTTCCCGGTACCGCTCCGATTTCCAAGAAGCCCTACCGTATGCCGGTGGAAGAGTTGGCTCTGTTGAAAGAGCAAATTGATCAGCTGTTAGCGAAGGATTTCATTCAGCCTAGCAGTTCACCTTGGGGTTGTCCGGTACTCTTCGTCAAAAGAGAGATTCTACCGTGCCTCGTCTAGTCTCTGATTATAGACCGTTGAATGCGGTGACAATCAAGAACAAGTATCCTATTCCTCGCATCAATGATCTGTTGGATCAGTTAGCTGGTGCAACGGTATTCTCCAAGATGGATCTGAGGTCAGGATACCATCAGATCAAGATCAGAAAGGAGGATATCCCAAAGACGGCATTTGTTACTCGCTATGGCTCATATGAGTATACCGTCATGTCCTTTGGTCTCACCAATGCTCCAGCTACTTTCATGAGGCTCATGAACTCCATCTTCATGGATTATCTCGACAAGTTTGTCGTCATTTACATCGATGACATCCTCGTTTATTCCAAAACCGATGAAGAGCATGCCGAACATCTTCGGTTGGTTCTGACACGACTTCGAGAACACCGCCTCTATGCCAAGTTCTCCAAGTGTGAGTTCTGGTTGGATAATCTTGTCTTCCTTGGTCATGTGATATCCGCTAATGGTGTGGCTGTCATTCCCGACAAGATTCAGTCCATTTTGGATTGGAAAACTCCAATGTCAGTCAAGGACATCCGTAGCTTTCTCGGATTGGCAGGTTACTACCGCCGATTCATCGAAGGTTTCTCCAAGATAGCCAAGGCTCTGACTGACCTTCTCAAGAAGGAAAGAAGTTCGTATGGACGGACGAAGCTGAAGAGAGCTTCAAAACACTGAAAGCCAAACTCACGTCCGCTCCTGTGCTTGTCCTGCCGGACACAAGCAAGGATTTCGTCGTCTTCTGTGACGCCTCTCTGCAAGGCTTGGGTTGTGTGCTAATGCAAGATGGCCATGTGGTGGCATATGCTTCTCGCCAACTTAAGCCGCATGAGCACAACTACCCAACTCATGATCTAGAACTTGCCGCGGTGGTCTATGCTTTGAAGCAATGGAGACCATACCTGTTTGGTAACCGTTGCGAGATTTTCTCGGATCACAAGAGTCTGAAGTACCTCTTCACCCAGCCGGATTTAAATCTCAGGCAAAGGCGTTGGTTGGAGTTAATCAAGGACTATGATGTGAGCCTGAACTATCAACCCGGCAAAGCAAACGTCGTGGCTGACGCGCTAAGTCGGAAGTCCTATTGCAACAATTGATGATTGAAAGGCCAACCTGCTCTTCATGAAGAGTTCGCCCGTTTGAACTGGAAATTGTTCCCTCTGGCTACCTTGCAAATCTGGAGATCAAATCTACTCTTGTAGACCAGATTAAGGAAGCTCAAACCCGTGACAAGGGTATTCTAAAAATCAAGGAGAACATTGCTAGCGGGAAGGCCAAATGTTTTTCTGTCAATGAATCCGGAGTTGTTTATTTTGGTGACCGCTTGGTAGTGCCAAAGAAACGAAAATTGAGGGAGTGATCCTCAAGAAGCTCATGAATCTCCTCTCTCTATTCATCCCGGTAGTACCAAAATGTACCAAGACCTTCGACCACAATTCTGGTGGACTCGGATGAAACGGAAATTGCCAAGTATGTTGCTGAATGCGACACCTGTCGACGGGTAAAGGCTGAACATCAAAGGCCTGCCGGCACTCTTCGCCCTATTGCAGTCCCGAGTGGAAATGGGATGAAATCGGTATGGACTTCATCACCGGGTTTCCCCGATCCCCTAAGGGCAACAATGCAATCTGGGTAATCATTGATCGACTGTCCAAGGTTGCTCACTTCCTACCAGTCCGTGATGATATACGGGCGAGTCAACTCGATGACTTATATATGGCTCGTATTGTTCCATTGCATGGGGTCCCTCTGAGGATCATATCGGACCGTGGAAGTATCTTTGTATCCAAATTTGGCAGAGTTTCCAAACTGCTATGGGGTCCCGTCTCAATTTCAGTACCGCCTACCATCCTCAAACTGATGGTCAGAACGAAAGGGTGAACCAAGTTTTGGAAGACATGCTTAGGGCATGTGTAATCTCTTTCGGCAAGGGTTGGGAAAAGTATCTCCCTTTCGCGGAGTTCTCCTACAACAATAGCTATCAAGATAGTCTGGGCATGGCTCCATTAGAGGTTCTGTATGGAAGGAAATTCCACACTCCTCTAAATTGGTCCGAGACCGGAGAGAGAGCACTCTTTGGTCCGGATGTGATCAATGAAGCTGAGGATATCTTTCTTATAAATTGGAGTTACCGACCATCTTCCCAAATGTACATGATGTGTTCCATGTCTCCCAACTTCGCCGTTGTTTCAAGGATCCTATCCATGGGGTCAATCATGAGGAGCTGGATCTCAGGAAGACCTCACTTATCGTGAGCACCCCATTCGTGTCCTGGATGAAGCCGAAAGAAAGACCCGTAACAAGACTACCAAGTTCCTCAAAGTTCAGTGGTCTCACCATTCCGAGGAGGAAGCAACTTGGGAAAGAGAGTCTAGTCTTTGTGAGGAGTATCCCGACTTCTTTCCGCAATCTTAGAATATCGGGACGAGATTCCTGTAAGGGGGGTAGAATTGTAACAGCCCAAAGTTTGAGAACCTAAAAACCTGAGTAAAATTTCCACTTTTGTGTTCATTGCATCATAGCATCCATTTTAACTTGCTAAACAACACACTAATTGGTTTGGCAACATTGAAAAACAAAATGCCAAACTTGCTTTAACCACTCTCAAATCAATGAAAGCACTCAAACTTGCAAAACAAAAATACTTTGACATCCTATGTTTGTCAAGGAAGTTCCAAGAGTTCAAAAATAATATTTTGAACTTGCTTTAAAAACTCTAAAGTGATTTCAAGTTGCAAATTACCAAAAATCCCTAAACCAACCTTTCTAAACAAAAGTGGTTCAAAACATTTTATCTTGAGACACCAAATATTGTGGAGCTACTACGTGTTAAGGGGAGCCTCCCAGATAATTTCTTAATTTGTGAAATGAATTAAGTGCCTCATTTAAATGACTAAAGGTTACTGGTTTTAAAAGAAAGAAAAGGAAAAATAGAAAGGAAGGAACTGCAGGGGAATTTTTAGGTCATCCTCGATGATCGGATAATTCGAGTCAGCCAAACTCGGATAATCCGAGTCAGGAACTGCCAGGGGGTTATCTGCAAAAGAGCATCGTCTCTCCCTCCCGCACTGGCGCCACAGTGCGCCATGGCGCTGCCGCTCGACGCGTCACGCCGGGCCCCCTCTCTGCCCTCTCCCAGCAAGGAGGACAGGCAGCACCACGAGGCCGCCCTGCTAACACCACTCCCAGATATTTTTCCTCTCGTTCCCTCTCTCCCTCGTCTCTCCCGACAAGGCCAGACCGAGCTTGCCGTTGACGCCGCGCCGCCGTCGCTTGAAGCCGCCCCGAGCAGATCGAAGGGCACCGCGAGCTCCGCCTCGTCCTCCTCTCCGTCCCCGCTGAAGGAATCGAGCCGAGACGCCGTACATTCCCGGGGATTCGAGTTCTCTGTCCACGACCTCCGCCGTACTCCGAGCAAGTCCTCCATCGATTCCGACCGTCCCCGTCGTCGCCGAGCCTTCCCACGCGACCAGGGTGAGCTTGCGAACCTCCCTGTGCCCTCTACTGTCTCGCGCGCTTCCCGCAGCCGTAGTTTCGCCGTGGTTTAGCCGTAGCTCACCGTCGAGTCTTCAAATCGGATAATCCGGAGCAAGCCAAATCGGATAATCCGAGTTTATCGGATAATCCAAAATCAGTAAAATCAGATTGTCCGAGTTACTCCAGCACGAGTGGCCTTTTGGTCCTTAGCCAAATTTCAGACCTTCGTGGCGATCGGAAAATCCGAGCTAGCCAAAATTCGGATAATCCGAATAACATCAGTGCTCCAAACCTTCAGGTCCTTAGCCGTTTCGAGCCAACTTCATCGGATAATCCGATTCCAACTCCATCGGATAATCCGATTAACCTGTTTTGACTGCAATGCAAATCAATCTTCAGCTCACTCTCTGTACTTGTTGCAAGGATGCTAATTCACCCAAACACTGCATCTTAACATGTTCATGTCATTCATATGTAAGTTAACAATAGGGTTAATCTATTCGCATTTAACAAGTAAAGATGATACCTTACTTAATTCCACGGTATACTCGGGATGTGCCCTTTTCGCATCCGAACTCCGTTTAAATTGAATAGCTTGAATCATCCTCATCTGGGGGATTTAAAATGTCATGCCATCATGTGTTTGCGCATTGCAACTGTTAAAGCATGTGTGGTGATTGATTGTTTCTTCCGATGTTATGCTTCGATAGATCAAGCAGCCGGGGTTGCGCCACAATACCCCGACGATCCGTACTACCAGCACGTTGAGCAAGGCAAGCGTAATCCCCCCTCTGAGCATGTCTTATCCTATTTTCCGCAAATATTTTCTCACTATAATATTGCATGCGGTTCCAAATGTCAATTTGATTTGGATTAGAGTATCCTATAGTTGCATTAAGTTTCTGATGCCATTACATGTTTCCCTCCTATTATCCATAGGTTTGAATTATGAGCCGGAGATACTTAACTATGCTATGTTGATGCTTAGCCATGCTTAGTTAAATGTTTATTTCGTCCGATGGATATTTCATGTTGGAAACAGATGTTGAAATGTTCGGATGATGGTGGAGGAATTATGGGGACAGGTAATAAAATGCTTAAAGGTGGGGATGAGAGGCCACTGTGGTTGTGGTGCTTTGTCTCGTTCTCGCCGCCTAGGTGCGAGTTCTTTACCTCTTGAACCAAGACTGAGCGTGCAACCGTGCGTGAGGCCTATGCAATTGCAGGAACCCTTATTCGACTAAATAACTTGTGAGGGGCTAGCCAGGGTCCTCTAGTTCGAGCTTCCATTTACGCGTGCGTGAAGATGGTGGTTGAGAATGGGATGAGGATTGTGGTGTTAGGAAAATGAGTGGCCGTGGGGCAGGGTGTTGGAGGCACTGAACCTGTCCTACTGCCACTGATGATCCTGGAAAGTCTCGAGTGAGGGAGAAGTCGTCACCGCTCGCACCCAGCCGGCTCTCCCGGAAGAGAGCTAAAAGCTAGGCAATGGGCCGGACGGTACGCATGGCAAACATTGTACACCCCTGCAGGGTAAATCTTTTCGAAAAGCCGTGTCCGCGTTTATGGACGACTTGGGAAAGGACAATAAGATCATAGAGAACACGAACGGAATGATTAAAACCTGAGTACTAAAGGTACTACTCAAGAATGCAAGGTTAGCTTCCTCGAGGGTGATTCGGGGAGGTGCCTTTGTAGAACAGGTACAGTGATGATGGTGGTTGATGTGAGACAGGATCAAAGAAAAGAGTTACTTCTTACCCCTTTTGAAAATATTCTGATTAGTCGATGTCATGGAGTTATGTTTCTATAAATAAAATCAGCTGTATGCAAAATAGCTATAAAACCTTGAAAGCCTCATCGAGCGAAAGCTCTATACTGCAGGGTAAATCTTTTCGAAAAGCCGTGTCCGCGTTTATGGACGACTTGGGAAAGGACAATAAGATCATAGAGAACACGAACGGAATGATTAAAACCTGAGTACTAAAGGTACTACTCAAGAATGCAAGGTTAGCTTCCTCGAGGGTGATTCGGGGAGGTGCCTTTGTAGAACAGGTACAGTGATGATGGTGGTTGATGTGAGACAGGATCAAAGAAAAGAGTTACTTCTTACCCCTTTTGAAAATATTCTGATTAGTCGATGCCATGGAGTTATGTTTCTATAAATAAAATCAGCTTTATGCAAAATAGCTATAAAACCTTGAAAGCCTCATCGAGCTAAAGCTCTATATTTAATCTTTCGAGTTCGTCGAACTCAACGTCGTTTGTTTTGTTTCAGAGGAGAGCTTCACCGACCTCGAAGGTGGGTTCTTTGTGGACGTCGACGAGTAGTCCGGGGTTCCCAGGTGGCAGTTTGGGACATCCCGGAACAGCTGGCGCTTGGATGTTTATCCGTAGGCCTCTTAGGCCATAATTTGGATCTTGTTGTTTAGAACAACTTAATTTGCTTCCGCATGTTGTAATGTTGGGTCTGTGACCTCTGGTTGTAATTTGCTATCTTTCTCTTTTTAAGAGTTGAACCATAATGATTTGTGTTGTAGAGTCTGTGATGTGCCAATTGTTCCACAAGTCTTGATCTCTCTATTATGCATTGAGGGTTGTGCCTGTGTTAAGACATCAATCGGGGTGTTGCGTTGCCTATGATCCATTCTGAGCAACGCCTGCCAAAGGTTTTGGAAGGGATTGGTAAACCCGTAACCTCCAGTTGTATCGCTTAACCGGTGATACACAGCATCAGTGTATAGCAGTCGGGTCGGGGCGCCACAATTTTGTACTTGAATTTGTTTTAGGTACATTGGAGATGCATTGGAAGCTTGTCTCGTTTACAAGGAAGGTGTTATCACCATGTGCTTATTGGAGCCAAGCTCGGATGATCGTGAACTCTTATCTTCTACATCACCAATGCTATCTCAGTAACAAGTATCTACCTCATGCATATACTTCTAGCTTTCAACCTTGTGTAGGTTGTATCTTGGCATGATTCTCTATAGTTGCGTTTGATAAGGTTTTTGCAAAGTTCTTATCAAAACATCTTTATTGCAAACGTGAGTAAGCCGGGATGATTACACATCAAGGGGAATATACATAATCATTTTCTTGATAGGGTTTCTATCATCTAGCTGAAGTGGAGTGCGCAAGGCAAAGGTATTTTCTTGATAGGGTTTCTATTTTACCGGTCTCATGGTATTAGTGGGAGACCGGGTTATTGGATAGATGTCGTACTATCAAGAGGGGCTACTTGTAACACAGACCATGAGAATGCATGGGGGGCTACTTGTAACACAGACCGGCTTGGGATGATGTATGGAGCCTATGTGTGATCTTGTTTGTGATGATATTGTCATGTTTTTAATTTTATTTTCTGCTATTTTGCTGGCAAAACGAGCTCAACTAGCTCCTGGAAAAAAAATTAAAAAAAATATGGGAAAGCTGTGCCGACGGCATTGCCGTCGGCACAGCCTCCAACCTGGACGCTCCAGATCCAACCACGTGTCAAACCTGTGCCGACGGCAGACGGCAATGCCGTCGGCACAGCCTCCCGCCTGGACGCGACAGTTCATACCACGTGTCCAACTTGTGCCGACGAAATAGTGTGCCGACGGTCACTTCTTGGCCGTCGGAAGAGACTGTGCCGACGGTAATAATATGTGCCGACGGCCAGGTTGGCTGTGCCTACGGGGAACTACGCCGATGACCCTGTACCGACGGATATCGTGTCGGTGCCGACGGCAAAAGGCCGTCGGCATAGCCTATGATTCATGTAGTGACGCGTACTCATGATTCATCGGATTCTTCCAGCAGATGGAGATGGGACCCCGAAACGAAGCAACCAACGTTGCTGGAAACACGGCCGTTGAGCCAGGAAATGTCTGCATCGATCATCGAAGCATTCCGTTGGAATAACTGATGGATGGTAGTAGTACGTACACTTGAATGGAGCAGCAAGAACATATATTTGCGCGCGTTGATGCAGCTCGATGTAGATGCCTTTACACGGTACTCCTATTACGATACTAAATTAAGAAGCTGCCGTACGAGTAGTAGTTGGGATTAACGAATTGTGTGGCTCCAGATTCCTGATAGCGTGAGCTCCATGCCTCCATGCATGGATTAATTAACCAATTCATGTAACCTGAATCAACGCAAGAATATATAATTTCAGTTATATGTAGTACTCCGGATGCAAATACAAGGCACCCCATGACACTTGCATGCACATTATTGCATGCAAACAGAGCTACTCTTTCCAACTAAATATAATTAATGTGTCTCTTAGTATAATATTTGAACCCCAAAAGGTGCATCGATGCTTAAAACAACAGCACATAAACTGTACATATATACATACTTTGCTCTGAGATCATGCTCTCATCTTAGCCGTGGGTACTGTTCCAGCACATAAATCTGCACAATTAACTCTCTTATGCGCAACAGCGCAAGTGCAAGGTACTAGTAGTAGCCATGCGTGGGCGCACAGCCAATAAGTAAGCTCGGTTACAAGTTGGATCGGAAGCCACCATGCATTTGCTGTAGCTGGCCATGTGGAGTTACCGCCTTGAGCTGCTGTGTACTTAAAACAATGAACTCACTGTTTTTCTTTTTCTTTTGAACTTACGATCGATACAGATGGTAATTAAACCAATAATGAACTCTTTTTTTTTTTTTTTTTTTTTGAGAACCTAACGTATATTGTACTACCAATAATGAACTCGACCGATCGATTTCGCAGTGACCTGAACAGGAGATTGATCGACCGATGGATCGGCCAGTAGATGGATCAATGTAGGCGATAAACGCCCCTGCAAACCCTGGTGATTTCGCAGGGTTTTTGACGTATAAGTATGGGGCAACACGTACTTGTTGGGACCATGCCTTCTCCCCACCCTAGCTAGAGGATTCCTCATGAAGAACCCTACGTGCCCTAGCTCTCCCCAGCTACCACTGCATCGCTCTTCCTCTAGCTATAGATCTCTCTCTCTCTCTCCCATCATGGGAGAAAGGAAGCGAAGCGTAAAAGGTCGAGCTAGGAGAGATATACACTGTAGCGACGGCGATAAAGATCGTCGATGACATTACGGTACGCTGCTGCGCTTTTGCGCCTGTCATTCTGTCATGCGCAATGAATAATCACGGCGAGTTTTCCCTAAAAAAAAGGAATCACGGCGAGTGCACTGTTAATCCAAACATCTCTCCGGCCGGAATGGTCGTGTCAATGTAAACCACTGCTGGCCGAGCTAGCAAAGCTCGATCTTTTTTTTTTTTTTTTTTTTTGCGGGGAGCAAAGCTCGATCATTACCGACTCCGGCCGGCCGGCCGGCGTCCTCTCCTTGCTACTGTTTGATGGGAGGTAAAGGGATTCAACAGTGGCTCGTGGCGTCGCTTTTGCACCGGTCGCATCGCTGCCGGCCGGCCTCTCCTTGTTTCATCCTTGTACTGTATGTGGCAAGCAGCTAGAGCGAAGTTATGGGTGGAAATTAAGGAATGCGAGGCTGTAACTCATCTGTGAGCCAGAGGTTTAATTAGGCGTCGTAGCTTTACTCACGCGTAGCCCTATGAGGATGAGTTCGCCGGTGGTTTTTCAGATAAGCCCCTGCGTTGTACACAAATTGTGTTACAATCCCCCGCAATGGAAAAGCCTGGGAGCCATGCGAATATCGAAAAGTAGGAGGTTGTTTTCGCAAAATGGAGCGGCCACCGGGTGGGCGACCGGTTGCGGGGCGGGCGACCAGATGACGTGTCGCGGCCCAATTGGATAAAAATGGCGATCTACAGTACCGCCCGGTTTTTGGGGCGACGTGGGTCAATCTGCACCGTTCGTCGCGCAGATCGAACGGCTAGGAAATGCCAGCGACGTGGACGAATGAGGAGGGGTGGTTTCTTCCCCCTTTTATATATAGTAGAATATGCATTGTATGTCCTCGAGATAAAAGGAAACATGTCATACAATGGATTATCTTTTATTGTCTCTAATAATTAATGTTGCATGCTCATACAGTTATTGTGTAGTTCAAATTAAACTACTCCCTCCATCCCAAAATACAAGACACCATTTAATTTCGCTGGTCAACGACGTCCAACTTTGACCATGATTTATACCCATAATATGACCACAAAATTATTATAAAAATATATGAAATGAAAGAATTTTGCAAGACAAATCCAACGATACCATTTATACATTCTATATCCACATAATTTATTGTATATTAATGGTCAAAATTGAGCACCGAAGGCCAGCACAAAAATAGCGCGCCTTATATTTTGAAACGGAGGGAGTATAAAACATGTAAATAAGATAAAATATCACATACAAAAAACTAAAAAAAACGCATCCAATGGATAAAAATGACTTAGCCTTCGTATTAAAAGATAATTATGTGTGGCAATACTAAGAGACTACTACTATATATGCCCATATATTTTAAGGAACAACATTAGTTAGCACTCTTGGTCATCGTAGCACCGGAACTAAAATGACCTAACTTGGTTATCCATCGCCATGTTTTCAAGGGAAGTTGTAAACGGAAAATGCATGTTGTTTAATGGACAGAAAGATATAGAGCGGGCGATACAACAGCGCAACAAATACATGCATTGCATCGAGACACACACAATGAAATCAACACTACATGTGCTAGCTTTGAAATTTAAAACGTATTAGCTCTCAAACCACGAGCCTGATTTACTTCATTAATGATTAATTGGTATTTTTAATTAAGAATTTCTTTATGTAAATTTTCAAATCACATTACAATCAACTTATTTAGTATTTTAGAAATTTTGATGTTGATACGATTCATGAAGGAGTTTGGTTGGACTCCATGGATTGATCTCTTGAAGCATCTCTAACAGCCTGCCCTATCTGTCCATTGGGCGTAGCCTACACCATCGGTCTAAAAGTGGGGCTAAAGTGTCTGAACACCTCGAAGCCCCCAACTTTTAGGGTGAACAAGGGGTGTCTAGACATGTCCAGACACAAACCACCGCATATGCAGCGGTCCCGCCTAACACACGCGACAGCAACACCCATTTTTTTTCTCCTTTCTCCCCAATTCTCCTAGCGCCTTGACCCGATCCTAATCTGCCGCGGCACACATGTCACTGATGTTCCAGCTGGCACCGATGCGTAACCCTCTTCACTCTCCTTACTCCGGCCGCCGTCGTGTTCACCGCTCCGGTAACCCTACCCTTGCTCAAGCCACATGGTCGTGAGTCCATGCGCCTACCTACTCTCTTTCCCTGTCTCCATTGGCAACACCATCTCCCCAGCCTGATCGCCACCACTGTAGCTCGTCGGCGCCGCCCCTGCATCTCCCCCCTCGCGACGATGGCTGGCATGAGAGCCCTCCTCTCCCTCTCGAAGCTCGGCCTCAACATGGCTAAATCAAGCATAGAACACTCATAAGTAAATCTAGTCAAGTGAAATAGCCCTTGTCCATGTCGCTCACGTTTAAGTGGTTCATTTGTTGTATTGTTGCTACCCCTTCCACGATCACCTCTTCACATTACTAAATACTAGGTGTCTGGACATCGTATCCGAGGTTATTGTTGGGGGCACCAGTCTTCATCACCACTCTTCATTTGGATAGCCTCATCTCTCTTGGACCACAATATTATCGGCAGGTGCGTATATGTATATTGTATCTTTCACGCAAATGGACATAATTTGGGGGTGTCCATAATTTTGAGGCCTTCGTTGGAGAAGTTCTTACATGACAGTTTCAACGTCTATAATAGTAGATGTTGAAGCACATTTGCAAAAGCGCTTTCTCCGTGTGTTATAACCATTATACATAGTATATATGTTCCTTGCGGCATGGTCCACGGAATCTTGTAGGCAAAAATAATAATCAAAGGCAAACAAAAATCTAAAATCGCGAATGGGATGCCTTTAATTTCTACCAGTTGATTGCACATATATGGCGGCCAATATTCCGACGAGATACGGTGCAAAGGGAATGTCGATATTGATTTGCCACTAAAGTATTACTAACTGACAAAGTAGAACTTATCATTGCCCTTTGTTATAAGCTGTGTGCAACTCATGATGGACAGGTCAGAACGAATGCTTCTTTTCCATTAATAGAAAAATGATCGACCTTGTCGAAAGATTACGACGGCATACAACCTTTGCAACATTGACCTTGGTGCGTATGGATGCACAGGTGCCATGATCAGAAACGTATGCATGACGCTTCTCTTGTAGCATTCCAAAAGTCACTAATTATTCCCCCTTCCCATGCCTTTTGATTGAAAGGAACAGCGGCTAAAGAGATGAGGCTGATCCAGATCGACCATACATGCATCTTTGCTGTGTTGCGTGACAAATACAATATGCAGATACGCACCTGCCGATAATATGGTGGTCCCACCAGGTTTATGTATGGAAAACATGGATGAATAGCACGTTTGTAACACGTGAAAGATACTTGGGTTCAATTGGATTTCATTAGAAAATTTGGAGGTTTATTAAAATTTTACATGGGTGTTATTTTGTTTACGAGATTGAAAACCATACGATATTTTCCTATGATCATTTTGCGTGCTACTCCGAACCGAAATTTTCATTCATGTCCAGCTCCAACCTCGAAGATTTTCCCTTTGTTTCGACATGCATCTAATGCGCTAGTGAAGTTAATGTGTTTTCCTTGCTATGCAACAAAACAACTTCTATTAAATCTTCATGTGTTTTCGGTTCTTGTAAGTCAATATTCCATAAAGCTTAATCATACTTTTTTTCCCTATTCCCGTGGATTTAGGATCATGTGAACCAATGACGCCTTTCGAACTATTTCCTATTGAGTTCGAGGAGACAAAAATGCTGGACAAAAAATAATTCTCAATGGAAATGGCACCCTATAAGCTTAGATAAAATTCAACTCTTGACCCAGCTCCAACTAAGAAATTCAAGGAAATCGTTCAGGTGGGCTATGACCCACGTTGCACCCTCTTAAAAAAAATCAAGCAAATCAATAGACTTTCTGAAGCTCATGTCCAATTTTCCGTCTAGTTTTGTAAACGGCTGATAATTGCAAGGTACTCCCTCCGTTCCAAATTAATTGACTTCCATATATCTACATTTGGATATTTAATTTGGAATGGAGGGAGTATATTATATGGCAGCAACTGAATATATATCTCAGGTATTGGCAATGTTCCGTTGTTCGTTCCTGAAGTTTGGTAAAGTTGCCGATCAAAAGACATAACAGTACCAAAAGGGTCATGTTGTACAGTACCCATAATATTCTAGATCTGCCTTAGGTCAAATGTCTTGTCTACAAACATAGCTCCCATCCCAGCAGAATTATCTCTATGCATAATGAAGGAGCTACAAAGCAGAAAAGATATTCCTGTGCTCCACAATCACATTACTACCATATTACGAAGGAATCATAATAATTAGTTAAGCCTATATGCCACAAAACAGTCAATCAAATATCAAGCAATTCTTTTCAGAAAAAGAATGTCAGGCAATTGAAATTCAGGTGGGCAATTCGCTCCCGTTACTCGCACAATTTTCTTTTCATTCTTGTAGTAGTAATTGAACCAGTTTATTCTTGCTAAAGGTTTATTTGATAAAAAAACAACAATTCAAGAAGTAATGATCATATAGAAAGAAGTAATTAACACAATAAAATTAATTTCACCAAACTAGTATTATTTTAACTGAAACAGAGAAGCATTATGATGAATGATGTCTGTTTAAAAACCAAATCTGAATAATGGCTATTAGTGGCAGGCCTAGAATTTCATTCAAAGTAATGTGCCTACTCATACAAAAACCTGGGTTGGGAGTTTCTAGTGCATATTCTTAGTAGGCTAAACTGCTCCCAAATATTTTTCTAGAAAATGGTTGGGTAGTCATGAGACGACGCTCAGTACGTCATCACTCCTAGCTAGCACCTTCAGTCTCCACAAACATGCAAGTCCGGCACAAATCTTTATGGGTGAAGCACATCCCATGCACTTAATTCCACATACGCAACAAAGCATAAGACTAGTCACAATGGTGAGTATCATATACTAGTATCATGCATATGATATTAGTATATGTTACTACCTCCATAATGGGTAGTAACATATGTTTGGTACTCGCTCTATCCCGGTTTATAGGATGCAACTCCAAAATCAGGTTTTTTCCAAGAATAAACAACAATTCTCATTAATTAAGAGTAGTTAATGTTGGGTTTTGGCCTTTCCAAAGAACAATAAGAAAACCGATTGGGTTTAAACTTTTCCTAATTAATGTTGGCATTAAATATGAGGGTGCTAATTGGGTGAAATATTGGGAGGTGGATTTTGCATGTCCAATCCCCATTCACCTAGGTGGTCTCAGAGATTTGCCAAATGCATGCTATAAACCGGAATGGAGCGAGTATCATATAATACAACATTAATTTGGTTATAGACTCATATTGCATTGGAATCCGTTATGTTACGGTATCTACCTATGATACCACTATCACATCTCTCATCATTAATTGCAGTGACACGTCAGCTTTTTGCCAATATGACATGCATGATACCACCTATGATATCTCCATTGTGGCTAGTCTAAAAAACACATTTTTCGGTCCAAATGAAGTGCTGGTAATAGTACTTAATAATCTGTAGGGAAACTCCCAAACATTCTTTGGTTTCCAAAAAAAACATTGATTGTCAATCGTCTAAATACTCCCTCCGGTACGGTGTATAGGTCCCGTAGCCAGAAACTATTTGTTCCGTTTTAGACTCCAAATAAGACCCGTAAACAATAAATGTCCTAATTTTTTTTTTTTTGCGGAGAAAGACACAGGATTACATCGGCAAGTTACAGAAAGGTCCACAAAGGAAAAGAAAATACAAACTAGCCCTTCTGCAAGTTGACCACGCCGGAGACGAAGACGCTGTCGGTGGCGCGCCGCTGCTCGAACTCCACACGTTGCCTTGGACCAGGAGCCTCCCCAAGCCAGCGAGAAGTCGCCAATCACCGATCCCGAAGGATCTACGCCCGAAGTCGCCGTCGTCGTCGCGCCGAAGATCCTCTGCATCTTCCAGTCGATCTCGCACCAGATTCGCCGTCACGCGAAATCCGGCGAGGGGAGAGCCGAGCCTGGCAACTCCGCAGAGCTGCGGACTCGGCGGAGGCGGTAGGTCGACGCCAGAACTCCGGAGAGCGCCACCGCCGAGGGGAAGGACCACCACCTGCAAAAGCTTGACCGGCCGCGCCTCCTCCGCCATAACGCCGCCGGCAGCCACCCAACTCACACCTACGCTACGTATGTACGCGGATCCGGCGATTCCCCGCCCTCCGGCGCCGCTCCGGCGACGCGGTGCTGCGAACTGGAGATCCCAAAACTCGCCCCTCCCTACTGTGGACGGGGAGGGGTGACGCTCCAAGGTGCGACTGCTTCTCTGCTTCTCTGGTAATAAATGTCCTAATTAACCGTGCCACTATTTACTCCCTACCGCACCATCCTCTCTCTCTCCTTTCAAGTAGTCCTTTAATCTCTCCCCGTGTGAAACTGACTGTGTGCATGCGGTGGGAAAACGATTTGCATGTTGTCCAGTGCATTCCCGAGAAAAGAGCGCCACGATTTCTTTTCCATCTCACGCATGCAGTTTCGGGTTTTTTGCTAGGGATAAAAAGGACGGTTACCATACCAGACGTTAATGGGCTATTTAACAGGAATCCTAACTAATTCACTCATTGGCCGAACGGAAAGTACTGGCCTTGATCGACGTAGCCAGTAAGATCCCACCTTGGTCGCGCTGCTCATCGCTACGGGACCTATACACGGATACACCGGACCGGAGGGAGTACTTATTTGAACATGTAATTAAGCAGATAAGAAGAGCTTTTTCAGCACCCACATCCTGGAGTGACTAAACAACCTATTTCGGAAACACCTAAATACTAAACATATTGTAGCTAGGCCAAAACTGAAAATCAAGTAGTAGTAACTTTTGGTTTCTGTAGGGAGGATGCAGTTATAGGAGTACTAGCTTCTGAGTTCCCTTAAATTGTGTGCCCTACTACATAATGAATTGTAATGTAGAGCTCAGATATGACATTATGCGTCTATTTATTTTTACAGTTTTGATAAAATCCAAATCGCTGAGATTTTCGTATGTCTAAGTCGACGCCTTAAGCTCTCCCAAGTCCAATGTCTCTGTGTTGAGTTTCAGGTGGAGAGAATAAGCAATAGATGAAACAGCTAGCAGGGTCGACTTAGGTATAAGAAAATATCAGTTGACATACGTGTGCAGGAACCACTTATTTTTCTTTCATTTCCTCATGATTTCTTGTGATAGAAATAATGTGTTGCACAATTATATCACGAAGGGCAGAAGGAGAACAGGCTTTCCGTTCTTTCCAAAAAAAAGTTACTTCTGTATACTCAAAGGATGAGAATATAAAATGCCTATTTTCAGAGATTGTGAAAAAATCTAGAAATAAATTTATAGATATAATTCCCGCAAAAAATCATAGATATAGTTTTAGTTAAACTAAATGAAGAGGGACTCAAGCAAGATAACTTTATGTAAGCATTTTCCTTTTGTTTATCTTAACAGTTTTGAGATGAATTAGAAATTCTTTTAGTAAAATTAGAGGTTTGATTCTGCTGGGAGGACAGGCAGCATGAATCAAGTACCAACACAACAATTAGCTCGGAATGGTAATATACTACAAACAATGAAGCTAATTAATCATTTCCATAACTAAATCACGTTTGAAAAATTATAATGAAAATATTGAAAAAACAGTGTTAAAAAAGAGAATGGGCTAGAATGTGATGTCACACCGATGGGATCAAAGCTGCGGAGTTAAAAACAGATAGAGAAGGTGTGTGCGAGTCATAGAATTGGAACAGATCAAACGCTAATCAAGCAAGAGACAAGAGCACAAGTATACTTTTGCTCCCAATCAACTCTCATCATTTGATCCTTCCATCAATCTTTGCTAGATCTTGCTTCCAGCCACCCTTCATCGAGCATATGATGACTAGAAGAAATATCTCTTACTCCATCTCTCCTCTCCCACAAGCATAGTGTACAAATTATTCAGACCAAACATCCAGGTAATTAGTACTAGCTAGAGCCTATATAGCTAGGGTACTAGGGCTCAGCTTTTGAAGAACAAAGATAAAGCAAAGGTGTGACACCTTATGGAAGAGCTAGACATAGGATTAGAAGCTAGCTACTACTAGTATTGAGAGCAAAGGCAAATGCAACCTTAACTAGTCCATAGAAGACACCACCAGGAAACAACATCATCACCACCATGGCACCATTCATGAAATGCAAACGAGAGAGAGAGAGAGAAGAAGAACTAGAGAGAGAGAGAGCAAGGCAACTAATCAAGTGTCAGATTTCAATTTTTAATCCTTGATTGTTCCCTAGCTATATATTGTTCCAGCTTTATAACCTGATCTGACCTGACGTGATGAGCTAAAGAAAACTAGCACATCAATTTATGCATATGAATCAATGCGATGGATCATATCTATCGAACCCCGCAGCAGTAGCTAAGAATTTCAGAGCTAATGACAAAGTGAAACCAAGGCATGGCGTCTACATGGATCGCACGATCGGCGAGGTATCCGTTTGATCACCTCGGGTGGTGGCCGTGGAAGAATGGCGCGCCGCCGTATGCGCCGTACGGGCCAGGCGTCGGGTACGGGTCCATCACCACAGCCGATGACGACACAGCGGCAGCGCTCCCGGATCCTTCGCCGCCGCCGCCGCCAGCAGAAGCCCCTGCCGCCGTGCTCGGGGAGGAACCTTCGGCGGCGTGCTGGCGGGCCCCGCCGGCGAGGAGGTGTCCAGGCCTACGTCGTGCAGGATGCCCTTGAAGACGTGGCCGCCGATGCTGACCGTGGTCTGGTACGCCACCTCGGCTTCGGCCTCGTCCACCGGGCCCAGCCGCACGCACCGGAACACCGCCTCCGAGCTCACCTCCCGCGGGAACCTCTCGGCCACCATCATCTGCTGCTGCTGCTCCCCTATAAATTGAAATCAACACGCGACGCCTCGCGTCAACCTCGCGATCGATCTAACTTGCTGTCTCACTCATGAAAAAAGAAAGACGTAGCCAGCTAGTGTGTGGTTGGACTTGGAGTACCTGAAGAAGTGGTGGTGGGGGTGGTGGAAGAGGGCTGGCCTGCTTCACGCGGGCGCTTGAATGGCTCAGCGCCGGCCTGCTGGTGATGGCGCTCTCGGCGGCGGGCGGCGGGGACCCAGGTGGACTTGACGTGGGTAGAGCAGTCGAAGCCGCGGCTCTTGCAGCAGGTGCGGCAGCGCATGTGGGGGCAGTCTTTCTTGGCCTGGTTGCCGCAGTCCTGGCAGCTGATGGTGCCCGCGCCGGCGCCGGAGCCCCTCCCCCCCCCCGCGCGAGACGGGCCAGAGCCCGCGGCCGGGTCATCGGCGAAGCGGATGATGCTGGAGGAGGCGCCGCCGTAGAAGGGGTGGTGGTGTTGCTGCGCCTCGTGCTGCCATAGCTGGAAGCCGCCGCGCGAGGCGCTGTGGCGTAGAGGAAGGCGGCCGCGGAGGGCTCGGAGCCGGGAGGGTGCTGTCTTTCGTCGTCGCGGGCGCCGCGGCTGTTGTGGCCTCCTCCGCCTAGAGGGAATCCCGCCATGCGCCCATAGATCGCGTCTGTATCGCCCGCTCGATCTCTAGCTATTCTCTACGCCGGACGGACTCCCCGCGGCCAGCATGCATAGAAAATCCGAGCCTTCGACGCGTCTGATCTCGTCTCCGACCGGTCTCGGCTCGATAGCTTGATCGAGCTGCTGCTGCTGCTGCTAGTGGTAGCTGGCTCGTGTGTAACCGCGCGCGGTGGGTTAAATTTTTGGCTTGTCTGCGCGTACGGTGGTGGTGGTGGTGGTGGTGGGGGGGAGGACGGGGGGGACGGAGGGCAGCTTTTTGGGGAAGAAGAGTGATGAGGAAAGGGACGAGAGGGAGGGAGAGTTAAGATAGGGAAGGAGGGGGAGGAGGCGACAGAGAGGACCTGCCACGCCGCCAACGAGCCTGCTGCTCTGCTGCACTCCCCAGACGCCCCACTTCACTCGCCCGGGTTGCCTCGCCGTCTCTCTCATTTCCCTGGCGGTTGTATGAACTGAACACACGCCGCTGGTAGGGCACCTCCAATGGGCTGGCACAAACGGATCAGCCAGTCTTTTTTATCCGAACGGACAAGGGAGGTGTCCCAAAGGCTGGCGCAAAGGGATATGTGTCCGCCTGACACCTTATTTCGCCCCAAAACATGGCCCAACTTTGGTCCAGCTTTGGGCGGGACGGACAGCCTCTCGGTCCGCCCCTTTGTCCTCTCTGTCCGTGTCGGGCCCAATGGCCAGCCACACAAACCCTCCCATCCCTTTCGTCCCCAAACCCTCCCGCGACCGCCGCCCCCCCTAGCCGCCGCCCAAGCCGTCGCCCCTCGATGGAGGACGGTCTGTCCAAGTCCACGGCCGATGCCGGCGCCGTCCGCTGAAGGTGAAGAAGGAGCGGAAGCCGGAGTCGGGCAAGCGACAAGGCGGAGGGAGAGGACTCGGGCTCTCGTGGCCCAGGCGAAGGCCGCCAAGCTAGCGGGCGAGGAGAAGGAGAGGCTCGCCGCCATCCAGGCCCAAGCCAACGCCGACTTCATCACCACACAGGCCGCCGTCCGAGCTGTGCTTCTCCTCAAATGGGAGGTTTTTGAAGGGGCATTTGGCGCGGCCGCCGGCCTTGTCCCCACTGTGGTCGCCTCGGCGGGGAGCTCGGCCTCCTCCGCCAAAGGGAGGCCGCCAAGGTCCTCGTCGCATGGCTTCTCGACGCCCTCACCGGCCGCCGCCCATCCCCCATCCTCGCGTCTGGGGTCACGTGAGGCCTCGCCGGAGATAACTTCGGTCCCGTTGGTGGCGAGGCCGATCGACCTCAACTTGACGCCGAGTGCCGGCGACGGGCCGCTGCGTGGCAAGGCGAAGTCCATGTCGGGCAAGATGACCATGCCCGAGGCCCGTGCACTCATGTTCGACGACATTCCGCCGACGATGCCGGCCAACCCGGCCTACTTCGCGGACGATGTCATGCAGGACATCATCAACGGCGGCACCTACTTTGACCCTGCCAACGCCGAGACAGAAGACCCGACGACGGGTATGTTCGACCCTGCCGACGCCGAGACGGAAGACCCCAACGCGACCATGCCCGAGACGGAGGCCGATGTGGTCGACATTGAAGATGAGCCACTCGAGGTCGACGAGGAGCACACTCGAATCACGGCAAGCCTCCGAAGGAAGAATGTCCGAACGTCGTCGTACACGGACAAGGAGGACCAAGTTCTTTGCGAATCTTGGATGACTTGTGGGCAAAATGCAAAACGGGGTGCTCAACAAAGAGGCACCGCCTTTTGGTTTAGGGTGCACAAGCATTTCCATGAGCACAAGAAGTTGCCCCATACAAGATCGAGAGTGACCGCAATGAGGGCTCTCTCACCAAGAGGTGGCAACACATTTCGGCCGAGTGTAGCAAGTTCCAAGCGGCCTACAAACATGTGAACGGCCGGCCGGTGAGCGGCTTTGGAGTTGATGACAAGATCCTTCAAGCAATGGAGTATCACAAGAAGGTTTCAAGTGCAAGTTCACATTGCCCCCTTGTTGGGAGATGATCAAGGGTTGCCCAAAATGGGTCGAGCTCTACAACTCTATGAAGAAAGGGGGCGGCGATGGATCAAAGAAAAGAGCCAATCGTGAAGACAAGGATGATGTGAATCCCGGCCAAAGCTCGGGGGGCGGGCTGTGCGGACGAGAGGACACAAGTCCACCGTGCAAGACGCGAAGCGTGAAGCGGCAGCGGCACAATTGAAGGAGATGTTGAAGTCATTGATCGCCGGCAAGGAAGAGTCCACCGCCGCAAGGTATGTGGAGAAACGTAAGGACAAGGGGGAAGCAATGGCATGCTACTTGGAGATGCAAAAGAAGAAGCTCGAGATCGAGCAAGAGAGGATCAAGGCCAAGGAGAACCGCGTGAAGCTCGCGATGCTTGCCGAGGAGCACCGGCTCAAGGCCGAGGAGAACTGCGTCAAGCTCGCGCTCCTAACCGAGGAGAACCGGATCATGATGGCTGCGGCGCCCCAACCCGACTGCTATACAGTGATGTTGTGTGTCACCGGTTAAGCGATACAACCGGAGGTTACGGGTTTACCAATCCCCGGCCAAAACCTTTGGCAGGCGTTGCTCGAAATTGATTATCGGCAACGCAACACCCCGATTGATGCCTTAACACAGGCACAACTATCAATGCATAATAGAGAGATCAAGACTTGTGGAACAACTGGCACATCACTGACTCTACGACACAAAGCATTATATTTCAACTCTTATAATAGAGAAGGATAGCAAATTACAACCAGAGGTCACAGACCGAACATTACAACATGCGGAAGCGAATTAAGTTGTTCTAAACAAGAAGATCCAAATTATGGCCTAAGAGGCCTACAGATAAACATCCAGCGCCAGCTGTTCCGGGATGTCCCAAGCTGCTACCTGGGAACCCCAGACTACTCGTCGACATCCACAAAGAACCCACCTTTGAGGTCGGTGAAGTCCTCCTCTGAAACAAAGCAAACGACGTTGAGTTCGACGAACTCACAAGATTATATATAGAGCTTTAGCTCGATGAAGCTTTCAAGGTTTTATGGCTGTTTTGCATAAAGCTGATTTTATTTAATAAAACATAACTCCATGGCATCGACTAATCAGAGTAATTTTAAAAGGGGTAAGAATTAACTCTTTTCTCTTGATCACCTTTCTCATCATCAACCACCATTTACCACTGTACCTGTTCTACTAAGACACCTCCCCGAATCACCCTCGAGGAAGCTAACCTTGCATTCTTGAGTAGTACCTCTAGTACTCAGTTTTTAATCATTCCGTTCAAGTTATTCTATGATCTTATCGTCCTTTCCCAAGTTGTCCGTAACCGTGGACACGGCTTTTCGAAAAGATTTAACCCTGCAGGGGTGCACTGTGTTTACCTTCGGTACCGCCCGGCCCATCGCCTGCGCTTGGCTCTCTTCCGGGGAAAGCCGACTGAGTGGGAACGGTTACAACCTTTACCTTGCTTGAGACTAACCCAGGATCATCAGTGAGGACGGGACAGGTTCAGTGCCTCCAACACCCTGCCCCGTGGCCACTCATTTTCCTAACACCACCATCCTCATTTCTGTCTTCGCCACCATCTCAACGCACGCGCAAATGGAAGCTCAAAATAGAGGACCCTGGCTAGCCCCGCACAAGTTAGTCGGTCGACGAGGGCTCCATATACCCCACCGAAAGGAAGCACGCTCATTCTTGGTTCAAGAGGTAAAGAACTCGCACCTAGGCGGGAGTGAGACAAAACACCACCATACCAAAGTGGCCTCTCATCCCCACCTTTAAGCATTTTATTACCTGTAACCACAATTTCTTCACCATCAACCGAACATTTCATCACCTGTTTCCAACATGAGGTATCCATCGGACAAATAAACACTTAACTAAGCATGGCTAAGCATCAACATTGCCTAGTTAAGTATCTCAGGCCAACAATACAAACCTATGGATAATAGGAGGGAAACAGGTATTGGCATCGGAAACTCAATGCAACTATAGGATACTCTAATCCGATCAAAATTGACATTTGGAACCGCATGCAATATTATAGTGGAGAAAATATTTGCGGAAATATAGAATAAGACATGCTCAGAGGGGGATTACGCTTGCCTTGCTCAACGTGCTGGTAGTACGGATCGTCGGGGTATTGTGGCGTAACCCCGGCTGCTTGATCTATTGAAGCATAACACACGGGAAGAAGCAATCAAACACCACACATGGTTTAACAGATGCAATGCGCAAACACATGATGGCATGACAATTTAAATGTACTGAACTTATTATTAGGTATCTAGCAATTCAAATGGGGTGCGAGAATAATTACTTCAACCGGAGAGGAAAACCCCCCATATTTAATTTAATGATTCTACTAACTTGTCACAAGTGCAGTCCTTTAATGGTGATCAAATATGCATGATATTTATTTTAAAGGTTAGTTCACAATTTTCCGGACATTTTGGTATATCGAACACATTTTTCTGATGTCCCGATAAAAAGTTATTACATTTATAATTTCCTCTTTTAAATATGTGCTTTTAATTAAATTATTTTCAATAACATTAATATTAATTACTCGAATCGAAAGAGAGAGATGAAATAGGAGAATCATCGGAGTTCGATGTCCCTAATGGCGCGAGGGAGTAGCGTGAGGCATACGCAAAAGGGGATGATGAGAAAAGAATCGCGAGGAAAAAACACAGTAAAACCGGCCTTCAGCCCGGTTTGGGCCGGTTAGCAGGCCGGCCTGGCAACAGAGACGTCCGGCCTCCAGGCCGGTTTGGGCCGGCAGAAAGGCCGGCTATGCGACAGAGAGAATCGGCCCTCAGCCCGGTTTGGGCCGATCTCACGGCCGGCTAGGGGCCCGTGAGAACCAGCCTCCAGCCCGGTCCAGGCCGATTCCACGGCCGGACAAGCGCTACGGCGACGGAAACTTCGGCGACGGCGCGACGGCTACGGTGACTACGGCGAGGCTAGAGCGAGGGGGAGGAATGGAGGAGGTTCGCGTGCTCACCCTGAGCTCGTGGGTAGGCTCGGTGGAGAAGGAGGCGGACGGGAGCGGCGGAAATCGCCCGGCGAAGAGGCGGCGGTGCTCAGATGGCCGCGCGGGAAAACGGAGATGGCGGCGTCGATTCACGGCCTCCCGCCTCGATTCCTCGGGCGGAGAAGGAGCAGGGGACGCGGCGGAGGTGCTGGTGCTCATCGATTTGCTCCTCGCGTCCTGGAGCGGTGGCGTTGCGTGGCGACGACCTCGGCTAGGTCACGGCCATGGCGGGGAGCGAGGGAGCGAGGAAACGGGGAAAACAGCGGGGAAGAGATAGAGAGCGGCTCGTGGGGATCTTCCTCCTGCAGGTGGAGGCAGTGAGGGGGGCCGGCGCGGCGTGCACGGCGACCACCGTGTCGAGCTGGTGCGGCTGGAGCTCGAGCTTCGGTCGCTACATGGGAGGAAGAAGAGGACTTTACAGAAAGCCCCCTGGCAGTTTCTTTTCCATCACAAACAAGTCCTTTTTAGTTTTAAAACTAAAACATGTGACTTTAGGGATTTATCTAAGGCACTTAAACACGCCAGAAAAATATGAGGAAATTCATGTAGCCTCTCCCTAACCTGGAGAGGCTCCACAAAAATTGGTGATTCAAAATAAAATAGTTTGGACCACATTTGTTCATAGGGTTCGATTAGGGCATTTTTGCTAACTTCAAAATGTTGCTCCTTTGGAAAATTTAGAGCAAGTTCAAAATAGTATTTTTGGAACTCTTGGAACTTCCTTGACAAATATGGAAGTTTAGTTGAGTTGGTGTTGTCACCAACAACTCGTTTGAGTTTAAGTTGTTTGAAATCAATTATTGCTGTTGTTTCCCGTTGTTTTACTTTGTTCTCCAAAACCTTGTTTCAACTTGAGCATTTGAACAAGTAATGCCAAGATGCATGAATGAAAGGCAAAAGCGAAAATTTTACTCAGGTTTTTAGGTTCTCAATTTTGGGCTGTTACAATGGCCGACTTGACCATCATGGACCCGGAGCAAAGGGCTTGGATCCTTAAGAAGCAAAAGATGATCCGTGAGCACGAGGATGTGTGATGTCCTCTTTCTATTTATCATGTTATTTGAACCTATTGGTATTTTGAACTATTTGTCATTCTAAAACATTTGAATGTCTTGATGAACTACAAGTTTTTTTTATGGGCCAGTTTTTGCGCCTGGCCGTTGGGGGCACCTCCACCCAAGGTTTTAAATAGCCGGCTATACAAAATAGCCCCAGTCCTAAAAATGAGGCTAAACCGGGGCTATAGCCGGCTATAGCCAGAAATCAGCCGATGTTTCATTTAGCCCCAAGATTCTCAAAAGGCTATAGCCGGGCTATAGCCGGCTATTTAAAACCTTGCCTCCACCCCAAACGGACAAAGGCCCAAAATGTATCCGCGGTCCGCCCCCAAACGGACCAACTCGGACACATTTTGGTGTCCGTTTGCACCAGCCCGTTGGAGGTGCCCTTATGTGAAAAGAGGGGTCACTAGTACATATCTGCAATACCACACGGTGGAAATCGGTAATCACATACGATTTATGCAGTGTTGGATTAGGCGGCGCCTAGGCAACGCTTAAGCACGCTTAGGCACTAGGCGATGGACAAACGTCTCACCTAGGGCAAAAGCGGAATTCTAGGCAGCACAACTAAGAAATTGTCTTCTCTAGCAAAAAATCATACCATATCGCACTTATGAATCGGATGGACCATAATCCAATGGCAGTTGTTAGTAGTTACTCATGTATATGCTCCAAATTAGTGTTTATAGATATAAAACAACCCAAATATAACTCTGATGGTAAAAACTATATACCCTCCTAGGCCACACCTAGTGCGCTTAAGCATCGCCTAGGAGCTAGGCAAGTGACAACCGCCTCGCTTACGCCTAGCGCTTTTTCCAACCTTGGATTTATGCCTCCATTCGTTATCCATGAGTGGGCAATGGGGTTGAAAATCGCACACGTACCAACAAACCGTGTGCCATAGTACAAGTATCGCAGACGCCTCTATTTACTAAATCATGTGCGATGTCTCGGGTTATCATACACGGTTATCAAAATCAGCCGGTTTACTTATAATGGCACACACTTTAGTAGGTCTTTCGTGTGTGTTTAGCAACGCACATGTTTATTATAGTGCTAGTCGTGTGTGTCTGAACAACCATCGCAAACGTTTAGAATTTTCAAGACTATGCATGTAGGCTTTCATTTCATATTCATACATTGCTACACATGCAAATATCAAAAAAAGCATCATTCAAATCTCCTTCTTATTTCATTCATTCACATTTCATATTCATACATTGCGAGAAAAGTATCAATTGCTAACTATAGAAATGTAAAAACTACACACACAAAAAAAGAAAAAAAAATTATTGGTTACGTCTTTGTCTTCCAATTTGCCCCTCATCATGCTCATTCCGCAGAGGATATCACTTATTTGACTTTGGCAAGGGTAGACGCCACTCGATTGAAAAGAAGATATTTCAGAAATTTGTTTATCCTTGTTTGAGCAGAAAGATATTTGAGAAATTTTCTTGTCCTTCTTTGACCTTTGCCAATCTCTCAAGGCAAGGTGCATCACGTTGAGCAATACTTGCAAGTATTGCTCAAAGGGCTGGATGTTTCGTGCATAAAATTTATTAAAGCGAGAATGTAGAAACAATGAAAACAGTGCAAATCATAATGCTTGTTCACTTACATGGACAAAAGAAGTCAAAGGAATGTCGTGAAGCTCGCCTTGCCCACGAGGATCTTATTCAGCAACTGGTCATTGTGCAAAACTCTCGGCCCCTTTCTTTTTCTTATACAGTGCCACCAAAATATGATCCCTATTACACAAGTATAAAATGACAAGTTAGGAATTTCTATAGTGACAAGATAATAAGATCTAACAGTACCAACCAATAAAGAAGATCTAACTGAACCAACCTATTAAACAAAGATGTAGAACAATCGAACGGAACAAAGATCTAGCGGTACCCCCAATAAAGAAGTCCTAACAAGATATTCTAATAGATCTGGCCTTGCCAGTACATAAACAAGATATTCTAATAGATCCGGCATCTAAGCGATCCATATACTAACATATAAGGTATTCCTAGTAAGATACGGCATATAAAACATGATGACAGCCTTGCTAAACAACCGGTAACATTCGGTATGTCGACGAGAAGATGACGACCTCGCCATATGGGGGCACTAGTATAGAACGACACATCGGAAACGGGCCAAAAACCGCATCGGAAACGGATAAAGGGTCCGTGTCCCCGACCCTGTCATTGATGTGAAGGCTCTCATTGACAACGGACCAGAAAAAACCGTCACCGATGAGGCATGATTTTGGCTACGGTGGCCATCCAATCTCCGTTGCCGATGTATCGGGACATCAGAAACGGAGATTCTGTTTTACTCGTATGCATTGAGGTTTTTTCATAAGCCTAGAGCAGCAATACAGTTGCAAATTGACATTCAAAATATCACAGCAGAAGCACAAAGTTGCTAGCAAAACCGTTCATAACGTATATAACAATTGTCACCATTACATAGCATCAAAAGATGAGTTACACATGCTTCGCTAATCCTATCATTCTCATGCCAAATTGTCAGAATTACATAGCATCAAAAACTTAAAAAACAGAAACTACACCAAGCCAAATTGCCAAATTCTTCGTACTGAGGCTTGCTCCATCTTGGACGGTGTCGCCAAAATATAATAACGTCACCGCTGTGACATTTCGGCCACACTGTCCAAGACACTCTTAATTAAAAAAGTGTTTTGAACAGTGCAGCAAAACATCACAACAACGACGGTTCACGGATATGATCCCACTTTATAAGTAGCACATTTAAAGTTTGTTCGGATCAGCTTTGTGTTTCTGGATAAAAATACATGGATTGATAGTTAGAGAAGAGCCAAAATATGATGCTACATGACATAGATATAATTTAATGTGAAAACAGTTTACACCTTTAAGCGCCTATATCCGTGTGCTTGCAGTCCGATCAAACGATTTGGAGGCATAATTTGAAGGTGATGTTTCCTTCAAGTACCTCACCATTTTTTATGCAGTGTCGCCGAAATACCATTACTCCATACACTAGCTACACAAAACAATAACAAGGATTAGCACATTGACAAAAAGTTGTGACTGGATCTATTCATCATCGGTAGTACTACAAAGAGTTCAAATTAATTCACCCTACTAGACTTTAAAATAGTGCAAGATACAACACAAGTTTTCTATATACTAGACAAGTTTTCTATGCTAGACTAGAAAACTAGACATAAACAATAAAGTGCAAGATACTAGACGAGTTTTCTATATACTAGACAAGTTCTTATACTAGACAAGTTTTCTATGCTTGACTAGAAAACTAGACAGAAACAATAAAGTGCAAGATACTAGACGAGTTTTCTATATACTAGACAAGTTCTTATACTAGACAAGTTTTCTATGCTAGACTAGCAAACTAGACTTTACAAGAGTTGAAATTAATTCACCCCGAGTACTACAAATAGAAATAAATACTAGACTAGATACTAGACAAGTTTTCTATGCTACTTTAAATAAAGTGTAAGATCTAGTTGGCAACATACTCGGGGAAGATGCGCGGCAATAGACCAACAGATCCGCGTCGGCGACATACTCAGGGAAGATGCGCAGCGGCTCGCTGACGCGCCGCTGGGGGAAGATGCGCCGACACGCCGCTGGGGGAAGATGCGCGGCAGCTCGCCGACGCGCCTCTGGGGGAAGATGCGCGGCAGCTCACGGACGTGCCGCTGGGGGAAGATGCACGGCGGCGATGCCGGCCCGACGCGCCGCTTAGATCTGCGAGATAAGGGTTAGGTATGGAGCCGCCGCCACACTGTGACTGTGGAGTGAGAGTGAGAGCGAAAGCGTTAGGGTTGCCGAGTGGCACATTTATAGCACAAAGTAGAACATCACAAACGGAGGCGATAAAGAACCGTTTCCTTTAATTTGTTCACTGACACACTGGGCCTACTTACAAAGGATCGATACAGTAGAATTGAACTAACTATCTACTCTACTTGTTCTCCTTACGCCCTGCCTCCGCGCCATTGTCATCCGCGGCGTGGCGTCGCTTCTTGCCGGTTGCCTTCTCCTCAGGCGCATGCTCTTCCTTCTCCGGCGCGTCCTCCTCCGGCGCGTCCTTCTCCGGCGCCTCCTCCTCCGGCGCCTCCTCCGATGCCTCCTCCGACGCCTCCTCCTCCTCGTCGTCGTCGGCGTCGTATTCTTCCTGGCTAGAATACGGCTCCGGCGGGTCCTTCGGCTCCTCTTCCTCCGGCGACTCGTCCTCTTCGGAGTCGTCTTCTCCTTCGCGTGAAGACGGCGGGTCCGAGTCGTCGGGTTCCGAGTCCGGCGGCCCGTCTTGATCCCACCATGGGACTTCACCGCGGTCTTCAGTGCTTGCGTCGTCGCTCGGGACTTCCTCGTTCTGCCACCAGGGTTCCTCCATGGCGGTTGTGCTAGTGTGGTAGAGAATGTGGGAGAGAACAAAGGGGGAGAATGCGAGAACTACCTGGCTTCGCGTGGTTCCAGTCACATTTTATTAGCGTCGAGTAGGCGGTTCCAATCCCTCATGAATTAAGCCGCATTGAACAGGCGCGCTTCCAGTTTGCAACTGCAATTTTCCAAGCACATCGCAAACGGATAACCATAAACAACCGTTGCCATAGAGATACGTATTGGAAACGGAGGTGAATTTATGACCGTTGCCAATCATATTGGTAACGGAGATCAAAAATTCTCCGTAACCAATGTTGACGGACCAGCCGCGGCCCAGTTGTGCCAGGCCTCGTCCGCAACGCTAAAATCGCGATTCGTTGTCGCCTAACTCGTGCCGTTTCCGTAGAGGGGTATCCGATGTGTCGTTCTGTACTAGTGGGGGGTATCGGCGGCCTTGGACAGGCATCCCACGAGGAGAGTGGAGTGTTTGTACGGTTCAAGTACGTCTGGTCCTTATTTATAAGGTAGGGTTTCACGGCCTAGTAGGTATCACACACGGTTACTGCTCTGTAAATCGTGTGCAAACATGCAGCCGTGTGGCAAGAGTTATCGCACACGATTCTTCTACGACCAAACCATGTGCGATAGTTTTGTGAAAAAAGTAATCTTCGCACAAGCTTCCGGGATGGAACCGTGTGCGTTATCTCTTGTTTTCCCAAGTTTAACAACTTCTGAGCAAAACTTTAAAAAATGCCAAATCTTGCCATTGGAACGAAGGAGTACTGGACATAATGGAACGTGGTTAATAATATTTGGATAATATTAGTTGGTACTGGAAGGGCACCATTAATTCAAACGCATGGTTTGCGCTTCATGCTACAAAAAGATTGGACGTTCCCAATCTCACATTACATATATATAGGACCATCTTATCATCAACATCATCATCAACATCTACTTTCGATGCACAGTGTTGGTAACGAATAGATCTACTCCTGTTACTTGTATCTTCATAGATAGATCTTGGTTGTTGCATAGTATGGCGAATTTTTTTGTTTTTAATTGCGCAACCCTACAGAATGCTGGCAGAATCACTTTTCTAGCATATGAGCCACTGGGCTCAACATACATCTACTATGCCGCAACCTTAACGTTCAACCTTGTATTCAACTTAGTGTCTCAAGCAGGTAAAGTGAAGTGAATATAAGTCTCACCAAAGATGATTATTGCACATGAATGAAACCGTCATATAGAGCCTCAATCATGGCTATGAAGGTCTAACTCTTAGGCATCAGCTTATCATCATGTGACACTAACCTCAACACGGGTTTACTAGGTCGCAGCTGTTTGTCTTCAACCTTTTCTTGAAGCTAGTGTCACAAGATGTTAAAGCCAGCTAATGCCTAGAGATTTTCGATGGAACTTGTCGCATAAAATGAGAGTGAATTATTAAGCACAAGCAAGTTCCATTTGCCTTGAAGATATGCCCCCCCCCCCTGATAGTACGGCTTTTCCTATATATCTCAATGCTATAACAAAAATATAACTAATGTCTTCAACCTTGGGTTCGAGTCTTCAGATGCGCTGGATCAACTCTAAGCTCCATGAGTGATATGTGTCTTGATTTTAAGTCCGCCATACGAGAGTTCATGTCTTTATCCAGCGACTGTGTCGTTTGGTCTTCATCCGTACGGGTCTTCATGCAGCGTTGTTCTGCTATGAATCTTCATGTGCACCAAATCACCGGTGATTGTTGGTGTCTTGATCTTTAGCTTGTCGTTGCACAAAAGTTGTACACGTCGAGTAGCACCGGTTGATATTGTATCAAACAGACATTTGTGCCTTGAGGTCTTCATGTAGGTGTTGTCTGTAATGGTCTTCGTGAGGTACTCAAGCACCAGATGTAGATGAAGATGGCTTTGTTGCTTGATTCCTCCAAGGGGGTGGGGTTTTCTTCAACTTCATTTGCTAGCTCTGTCGATGTAGATGAGCATAGCTGGCATGGAAGATGAAATGGTTCTTTAGTTAAATAGTCCATTGGCTGAGGAGGTTCATTGAGAGCTTGTGATGGACATGGTGTCGGCACTCCTTATGGATAAGAAGGATTATTTTTCCGACATTGATCTTGATCTTCAGGATCTTTGAGTTGCTTCTCTAATCTTTGCTTGATTCAGTGTAGAGATGCATTGATAGCATTGGATCAAAATGTGAGTGGTTAAACCAAACCGACTGGGACTATGTACCGGTTGTACTAAAAAGTTTTACTCCCAAAATATCATGTTGTCGTTGATAACTCAAAACAGATGGGACTGCATCAACTACACCTTCTGAAAGGACAAGGATGTCGCCTAGAGGGGGTGAATAGGCGATTTAAAAATTTTCTGGCTTAGGCTTAATGATTGCGGAATAAAATTAGGTGTTCAAATTAACAAGCCAATAACCTAAATATACTAGGCTCACCTATGTGCACCAACAACTTATGATAAGCAAGACAAGCAACAAAGTGATAGCAATATGTAAGACTTCAAGCACGGAGGCTATCACAATGTAAAGTGCATAAGTAAAGAGCTCGGGTATAGAAATAACCGAGGCACGTGGAAGCGATGATGTATTCCTGAGTTCCTCCCTTTTAGGGGAGTAAGTCTCGTTGGAGGGGTGTGAGTTTCAAACTCAAACGCCACAAATGGCCTCACCCTATTCTCCGATGAACCTTGCCCAAAAGCTCGGTTCACCTTGCACTATCGGAATCCTTCAAGTCGGAATCCAGAGCCTTTACAACAATCTTGAAGCACAACCCACAAAAGGATTGGAAGCTCCCAAGTGACCACAAAAGGTCTCAAACACCAGAAAAGGCGTCTAGGGTCCAAAGACCCAAGAGTAACAAGCTCACAAACTTTCACTTTTGTGAATCTTCGTGGAGAGCACAAACCGATGCACAAAAGCAATGGCAAGAGCACAAGTGCTCAAATCCTTCACTCTCAAATCCCACCAAAAGCAACTAATCCTTATGGGGGAGAAGAGACGAAGAACAAGAAGAACTCAACAAATGGAAATCCAAGATCAAGATCTACTAGGTTCCCCTCACTTAGAGGAGGGATGGATTGGTGGAATTGTAGATCTAGATCTCCTCTCTCAAATATCTCAAAGGTATGCAAGAATCATGGGAGAAATTGGGAGAGGGGCAAGTTTTCCAAGGTCAACAATGGTGGGGGAGAAAGATAAAAATGAGCTTAGATGTAGGTTGAAGAAGGGAGTGATATATAACCCCCTACCTGAAATATAGCCGTTACAGCCACTAGGGCCGGAATATCCGCCTCCCCCTTCAAAATATCCGGCCCAAATGTCCGGTTTAGATAGAGGCTTGCACTCGGGGCTCGAAAAGAGCTAAAAACACTTTTTAGGGACGGAATATCCAGCCCCCAACCCCGGATATTCTGCCCCCCCCCCCCCGGAAATTCTGGTTTTGACAGAACAAGCGATACGAAAACTGTAAGAACTTTTTCATCCGGACTCCGATTTTGATGATCTTGGGCTAGTTGGAATCGTAACGAAGAGCTTTACAAGATCATGCAGCGAAACATCATAGTCCAACAAGGTCATAGCTTGATTCTTCTTGGGAAATGGTCATTCTTCAACTTGAGGAACTTGAGTTTGAGCTCGAGGCCTCTTCCCTTGTTGCTTATCACTAAGGGATTTCTTCTTTAAAGGGTAAGATCTAACATGGTGCCCTTCAACTTTGCACTTGAAGCAAACAATCTTGGTCAAATCTTTAACTTGTTCTTGACCCTTTTTCTTCTTGTTATACACTCGGACTTGTTCTTGTTATTGGAGTTGAATCCAAGTCTACTTTTGTCATTGGGGCGTCTTTGCACACTCAACATATTGTCAAGTGTAGACTTCCCAACGTGACGCGTTTCCAAGTCTTTCTTCAAAGAAGTGACTTGGGCCTTGAGCTCTTTTAATTCCTCTACATGGTTAGTATCAACACAAATATTAGAGGAAGTATAAGCTTCATTGTTAGAGCAACAAGAAAAGGAAAATAATTCATCACAAGATTTAGCAATAGTATGAGAGGATGAATCAATAGGACTAGCACATGGCAATAAAGCTTTTAGAGTATAAGTTGTGCCATTGTCCACATGAAGCTCACAAGATGTTACCTTTGTATCGATAGCCTCGTGGGCTAACTTTAGCTTCGCATGGGATGCTAGAAGATCCTCATTAGAGCTAGAGATCTTTACATGACTTTCTTCCAATTTCCCATACTTGCTAGTTAGCAACTCAAGTTGAGCCCTTAACTCAACATTCTCCTTCAAGATAGATGCTTCACGAGAAGTGGAGTTAGTAGCACACGCATCATTAACATTACA
This sequence comes from Poa pratensis, assembly GCA_947311845.1. Classification (NCBI taxonomy): domain Eukaryota; kingdom Viridiplantae; phylum Streptophyta; class Magnoliopsida; order Poales; family Poaceae; genus Poa; species Poa pratensis. The sequence continues at coordinate 35,129,093 of CAMZMU010000069.1, forward strand.
AATGGAAGAAGACAATTTGGCAAGGTCATCATTCAACCAAGCATTTTCCTCAATAATATTAGCATGATCACATGAGGGAGTAGATGAACTAGGCACATCATTTTTAGATAGTTGAGTTTAGAGTTGATCATGAGACTTGATAAGGAGAGTGTTCACTTTCCAAAGCCTTGTGAGCTTTGTCAAGTCTCTCTATGTCCTCAATTAGTCTTACATTGCCAACACCAAATTCAACTTTTTCCATTTTAAGCACTTTATATTTAGCAATAGCATGATCTCTTTCCTTAATGATTTTAGCAAAAATAAGATCATGTGTTTCATCAAAAGATTCAAGTTTCTCGTCAAGAGACACTCGAAGCTCATGCTCTTCCTCAAGAGCATTTTCTAAGGATGCTATTTCCATAGCATCCTCTCTTTCGATCCTTCCCTTTTCTTCAATGATTTTCTTGCACTTAGTAGCATAAGTCAAAATTTCACACAAATAAGAGCAAGCTTTACTACCTTTAGGGAGATCACCAAATACCATCTCACTCTTCTCCTTTAAAGAGTCAATATCATTCTGTTTTAATCCATAATAATCCTCATCCTCATCATCACAAGATGTAGAGGGTTCCAAAGGTGAAGATTCCTTTGAATCCCTAGCCATAAGGCAAAAGTGAGTAATGGACGATGATGATGAAGACTTGCTTGAAGCACCATTGAGATCCATGTCTTGTTCCAACAAACGTTGGGATTCCTCTACATTGTTAGCCACACAAGTACTAGAGGATATGGAAGCATTATTTTCATGGCAACAAGACATACAAAGCATATCATCATGAGATTTAGTTAAGCAACTAATACATGATATGCAAGGACTATCAACACTAGCATGTAGGACATTTGAAGTGCTAGAAGAGTTTAAGTCCAAAGATAGAACATTACAATGAGATAGAGATGAAGTATAGTCAATAGAATATTCACCATCAACAAAGCAATTTATATCACCACTCACCATATCATTACCTTGTGACAAATCACATGTTGGTGGAGTGAAAAAAGTTGTGAACTCATCACGGCCGGAGGTGGAAGGAGAACAATCATCCTCAATAATGTTGGATACTTCATATTTATCTTGAAGCTTGGTCCAAAACTCATGAGCGTTCTGAAAAGGCATGATTGATACAAGAATTACATCGTTCAAAACACAAATGAGACCATTAGATACTTGACACTAGTAGAAAACTGCTTATACGTGAAAAGTTACCTGTGGCGTACAAGGTTTTTGTGTGCCACTGGTATTCTCTTTCCTGTTTTGACAAATCTGTGGAAAAGTTACCTGTGGCGCACAAGGTTTTTGTGCGCCACTGGTAAATTATTACCTGTGGCGCACCAGCATGTCGGTGCGTCACAGGTAAGTTTCCACTATTTGGCATACCAGGGGAGAAGTTACCTGTGGCGCACAGACTTGCTTGTGCGCCACAGGTAATGCAGTTACCTGTGGCGCACAGGCCGCCACAGTTAGTTTGCACCAGATTTGTCTAGAAATACTTGAGGCGCACCAAAATAATGCATGTGCGCGGTGCGCCACTGGTAAAAAGAAAAAGAAAAAACTACCTAACCTTATCCACACACGCACGCACCCACGCCACACACCCGTCGATCCCCTCGCTCTCTCCCCAGTCCCCACCCAGCGGCCGCCGCCTCCCCGCGCCGCCGCGCCTCCCTCTCTCCCACCCCGGCCGCCGACATGCCCCGCCGCCGCGCCTCCCCTCTCTCCCACCCCGGCCGCCGCCGTGCCCCGCCCTGCCCCGCCGCGTCCCCCTCTCTCTCGATCCAGATCGACGCCGGCACCTCTCCTCCACTCGCCGAGGTTCCCTCCGCCGCCACCCGTCTCCACCACCACCGGTCCTTCCGTCTCCGCCGCCTTCTGTCTCCACCACCGCCGCAGAGAGGATTTGGCGGTCGACCGGAGCCGCTGCTGTCCTCTCTCAGCACCGCGCGCACTTCCACGACTTCATCCGCGCCGTCGACGAACTCCGCTCCCTCCTCGCTGATGCCGACGTGCTCAAGGGCTCCCTCTCCAACGGTGCACTTGCTTCGCCGAGGTCGCCATGCTGCTCCGCCTCCTGGCCGCTTCCCTGTCAGGTGAGCCCTTATGCAGCAACACCACTAGCTCGTCCCGCTCCTGATGATAGCCTTGTTTCTTTTGGCTGCGGGATAACCAATTAGGGATCAATGCCTAGATAGTTCCTACTACTAACAACTTGCTGTGATGTTTAATTAAATCCCATTTCGTAGTTTGCTAGCTGAATGATGCTGCTGTTCACCATCTACTCCTAGCTAGTGTGTAACCATGTAATCAATTAATTAAGCTCGGTAACTATCTACTCCGAGTCCACCGTCACGTGTAGGCTGCACCATGGCCGCCAAATCGCCGTCGCGTTCAGGCCGCGCCATTGCCGCCGATTTTCCATCTCGTATGTGGAGCCGACGTCTTTCCTGTAGAGTTGCCGTCGAGCTCGCCGGCACGGCGGCATCTCCGTGTGGATTAGGAACGGGCGGCGTTGGTATTGCCCGACGATTTTGTGTTAAAGTCCACATGCATTGATCATATACACAGAAGATAACTTGTTTGGGACCTGCTACTGCCCGGCGACCTCATGAGACATATTTTGCATTGGTCACTACCCTAATCTTGTTTTGGTAATTATAGAATGCTATTGCTTAACTGTCACCGTGGACATTACTTTGCATTACCACAACAACCAAACATACATTATTACTTGGAACCAAAAGCTTTACCCTTTATCTTGTCTTGTGCGTATCGTTTTTGTGTAGGTATGTAGTGTAATATTTGTATAGGATGATCTACAGTTCATTCCTCGATTTATGTTTATTTTGCTGGGCTGTAATGAACCTATTTATGCATTCCGTGTGTTAGGATTTGTAACTGAAAGTCTATTAGGACCTAAGGAGTAAGGACATGTCTAAATTTGTGCTCCTGTTATGTAATATTAGTACTATTTGGCTTAATGGTTTGTATGGTTTGTTGTGTCTCGGCCTCAGCGCCGCCACGTGCTCTAGCTCTGGCGTAGGCAAGCTCGGCCAGCACCGGCGCCGTGTTCGTGGTGGTCGCGAGGAGCATCGAGGGCCAGAACGGAGCTGATGCGGCCGAGGGCGAGATGGAGTAGCAGGCCCGGACGGAGCTGATGCGGGCTGCTGCTGCTGCAGGCATGACGCCGACGTGCTGCTGCCGGCCAACTCCCCAACTTGCTGCTGCCGGTGCCCGGTGAGGTCTCTCCTCCTCTTCCACGTATTCTTGTCAGATTTGACAATAGCAGGCCTTTGATACTTGCATGAGTAATATTTATGATTAATTAGAACCACCAGATACACAGTAAACTGTTCAAAAAAAAAGATACACAGTAAACAAATGAATTACTCCCAAGAAATATCTACCAGGCAAGTTAAGAACTAGTACATGACAAGATGATGTTACTGTCCTCTATGCACTTTTGTTGTGGAGCATCTCTGCTCCTGCCCTGCATTTGGATACTCATGTCTGATCTAGAGAGATAAAATACTTAAAGGATACTCTAGAAAATTAAGAGACTTAGACTGCCCTAGATTAGTCAAGAAACCCAGCATATGTAGTGTACTTGCTCTGGATACTATCAGCCAACCTAGAGCAACCTAGATCAGTCAAGAAACCCAGCATATGAACAATCGTGATTCTGAAAACAGATGAGGCGTTTGATGCGTTTGATGTAATCCATTCTATTACACCATGTAATTGTCCAAGGGAACACTGTATAGTAATCAGTTGTGCTATTTGTGCTAGACTCATGCATTTGTGCTTGCATTTCTTGTGATCTGCACTTGCATTTCTTGTGACACTAGACTTGATTTCATACTTGATTTCTTGTTGCAGTTTTGGACGTTGGCATCGACACCAGGCTGTGGCATCGGCACCAGGCTGCGGCAGCAATGATGACATCGATAGGAGGCTGCGGCGGCAGCGACGACATTGTCACTGCGGCGATCATTTGTACCATCTGATAGACTTATATTGATTGTTGTCATAGTGTATTTGTACTATTGAAATTATGACATGTATTAGAAAATAAGCGTGGGTTGTAATTCTGTTTATTTATGAATATCGTGATGTGAAACTTTGCAACAAATCATTGTATTTGGAATAAACCATTTATGGATCTTTTAATTCATAAATTGTTACTAGTGGCGCACATATTTAGCAGGTGCGCCACTAGTAGTATATTTTTTTAATATTCTCAATGACTACAAGTGGCGCGCACAGTAGTGCGTGCGCCACTGGTATTCAACGTACCAGTGGCGCACCGTCTGTGTTGTGCGCCACTGGTAACTGAGATAGGTGTCCCACGAAACTTAATGTGGCGCACAAGATCACCTATGTGTGGCGCACGGCCCCGTGCACCACAGATAAGTGGTGTTATCTATAGCGCATGGCTCGTGCGCCACAGATAACGCATTACCACTGGCGAGCTACAGTGGCGCACGTCCCGTGCGCCACTGGTAGCTCTTTTATGTGGGCCACCGGTAAGCTTTTCTCTACTAGTGTGAGTATCGAAATGAGAGTTTTCCTTATCCTCTAAAGATTTTTTTTAAGAAAAGGGGGTGCGGATACCCGGCCTCTACATCAAAATGATGCACACAGCCACATCCTCTAAAGATAATTCTAGAGAATCCTTTGGAAGAGAAAAACCCACATCTACAATTCTCTCAATATAATTTGGACCCATGTCCCTAAAAAGATTAAGCATGCGAGTTTTCCAAACATCATAATTTGTGCCATCGAATATGAAAGTGGGATCGTGCACTAATTCTCGAAACGACATCTTTTACTTTCTAGGCGGTAAAGCCTTAAAAGAGAGCCCAGGCTCTGATACCAATTGAAAGGACAAGGATGTCGCCTAGAGGGGGTGAATAGGCGATTTAAAACTTTTCCGGTTTAGGATTGATAATTGCGGAATAAAACTATGTGTTTAAATTAACAAGCCAACAACCTAAATATACTAGACTCACCTATGTGCACCAACAACTTATGCTAATTAAGACAAGCAACAAAGTGATAGCAATATATAAGACTTCAAGCACGAAGACTATCACAATGTAAAGTGCATAAGTAAAGAGCTCGGGTATAGAAATAACCGAGGCACGTGGAGACGATGATGTATTCCCGAGTTCCTCCCTTTTAGGGGAGTACGTCTTGTTGGAGGGGTGTGAGTTTCAAACTCAAATGCCACAAATGGCCTCACCCTATTCTCCGATGAACCTTGCCCAAAAGCTCGGTTCACCTTCCACTATCGGAATCCTTCAAGGCGAAATCCTGAGCCTTTACAACAATCTTGAGGCACAACCCACAAAAGGATGGGAGCTCCTAAGTGACCACAAAAGGTCTCAAACACCAGAAAAGGCGTCTAGGGTCCAAAGACCCAAGATGAACAAGCTCACAAACTTTCACTTCCACGAATCCTCGTGGAGAGCACAAACCGATGCACAAAGACAATGGCAAGAGCACAAGTGCTCAAATCATTCACTCTCAAATCCCACCAAAAACAAATAATGCTTATGGGGGAGAAGAGAGGAAGAACAAAGAAGAACTCAACAAATGGAACTCCAAGATCAAGATCTACTAGGTTCCCCTCACTTAGAGGAGAGATGGAATGTAACATCCCAAGTTTTTCAAAAGTTTGAAAAATCAGAAAAATTTAAAACTTTTGAAAACTATTATGTATTTTGCTTTAAAAAGGAAATTCATGCATGCATTCATCTGCATATTGTGTTGTTGCATTGGTATATTTCAAAAGTGAGAATTATAATTTTCACTTGAAAATATAATTAAGAAAATATATTAAAAAGGACTATTAATGTCCTATTTTGACTTTCTTGATTTATATAAGTTATGTTTATTGTTAGGTCGTGATTTGTTTGTTTTGTTAACATGGTTGTAAAATAAATTATCTTTCAAATAATTACAATTGTGGTGTTTTATTTTATTTAAGCCACATTTCTTTTGTTTTAAAATCTATTTAGGGCTTGACATTAAGTATCAATGTATGACTTTAAACTTTTCTACAAAATAGACTTGAAAAAGTTTTAGAAAAGTATTTTGGAAGGTGTTAAATAAAATATCTTGCTTTTACAAATCTATAGCTTTGGTTTTATTTCATTAGCATTTATGAAATAAAAGTTATAAAAGTTTTCAGAAAAGAAATGAGGTGGAACAAAAAAAAAGAAAACAAAACAAAACTATCTACCGCACGGCCCAGCTCCTATCTGCCACCCGAGCAGCGCGAACCAGCCGCAGCCCAGCCCAGAAACAGCCCACGGCCCGCTCTCTCTCCCTTCTCTCACTTCCATGCAGGCCCCACACGTGACGCAAGCCATGACGTCATCAGCTTCAACCTCCAGCCCAAGAAATCCTCTCCGAATCCTATCCCAAAATCTGGATCGATTGCGTTCGTTTAAACGAGATTTATCTGCTCCCTCTGGCCCCCATATATACCCCACGCCGCCCTCTTCGATTTTCCCCAAAACCCTAACCCTAATACGCCGCCAGGCCGCCACGATTGCTCGCCGGAGATCCGCCATTGCCGCCGCCGTTCGAGCTCACTTCCGACCGACTCTGTGAGTTTCGGCCACTCCTCTTTGGTCCATAGGGTTCCTCTCGTCCAGGCGCACCCTCCTGACCCCTCTGGGAATTTTTTTTGCACGCAGCAAGGGGACGCGCCCGTGCTCGACACTCTCGCCGGCGCCAGCATCGCTCCAGCCTCGCCTACTCGCCGCATCGGGAAGCAATCGAGGCGCCGCAACGTCCATCGTCTCCGCCGCCAAGCGCCGCACCTCATCATCGCCTTCCCGAGCCAGGAGAGCCACCGGAGCCGCCGCCCCGTTCACCGCCAGAGGCCAGACGCCACCACAACGCCATCTCCAACGCCAATAGCGCCGCCCGGTGAGCACCATCGCCTCCAGCCACCCGATCTCGATCCGACGGCTAGGATTAGATCCCTTAACCGAATAGGTACCGGCCAATTGGAGTACGCCACGTCGCCAAGTAATCCCGCATCACCCGTGGCGCACCCGTCCGCCCGCGCCGCAACCCGTCCGCACCCACATATGCCCGCGAAGACGACGCACCAATCAGAGGACGAGACGTCGCCCAGGGACTTCAGCGCGAGGATTTTAATTGTTTTCTCTACAGTTTAGCCCCTACATTTTACAGTTTAGTCCCTGCGAATTAGATCTATCATTAATTTTTACTCGTTTACCCAAATTTTATGAAAAAAATATTTTTGGAAAGCTTATGACGTGTAGAAACTTTTGGTATGTTTAATTTTAGGTTTTGTCGAAATTATTTTGGTAAATTTTCAAAAGTGGTATAAATGGTATTTTGATTATAACTTGAGTTTAAAAATAGATTTTTGGTCAAACTCTTTTGCTATAAATTTGTATGCCTAACTATTGGCCGTAGGAATACAGTACTAATTTTGTAAAAGTAATTTCTATGATTTTTATAATTAATATTGATTAAATGCTTTTTAGGTGTTATTTTAATAATTAAAATTATTTCTCTTCATTTATTCGACTAATAAAATGACTTAGTCATATTTTGATCTTTTTAGTTACAAAATTTACTTAGAAATATTTTGCCTCTCCAAACAAAGTAATTTTCTTCCTTAGAAAATATTTGATACCTAATTTGGCAACATTATTTCCTTAGAAAATTTTAGCTCCTCTTACGTTGATTAACTTTTCCTTAGAATTTATTTGTGACATATTGTTGTGACTTTGGTCCTTAGTCATTTTTGGACCATCTTGCTTACCTTGCATTAACTTAGAATAATTTCATGGCATGGCATGCATCTCTAGTCCTTAGTATTATTTTGACACATCTTACATGACTTCTCCTCCTTAGAAATTTGAGGATGCATGTTAGCCTTTTGACTCCCTTGTCAAAACCACTAAGTTAGGATTTAGCATGAAAACAAGACTGCAGAAGCATCTCCAAGAAGAAATGACTTAGAAGAAATCAAGAGAAAGTTCATGAAGACCAACCAGCTACATTTTTCCAAGTCTCCCTTCCCTTTCTCTCTTTTCTTTCTTCTTCTCTTAAACTCATGGTGGCAAAGTTATATTCAAGATCAACCTTCTGCCAACATCATCAAGTCTTCAGAATCATCAAGTCTGCAGAACTATCAAGTCTACAACTTTCAATAAAGTCAACACACCAAGGAGAAAATTTCAAAGAGTTGAAGATGCTTGGAAGACCAACTACTACATTCTTTCTATCTTTTCTTCTTTCTAATTTCTATCTCTCACCTTGGACAAAGATCAATGAAGACCATTGAAGATCAATGATGCTACAAAGGAGTTGAGTAATTAATTTAAGACCAAACTTGTGTAGACCTGGATTAGCCTTACAACTTCTCAAGTTGTTGTTTTATCAAGTTTATTTGTTTAGCCTTTACCTCGCCTTAGCCTTTTGGAATAAGTCGTTTTAGGTCTTATCCTTATTGTGTTTTGTATGTCTTTCACATCATAATGCCTTGTATCATTCTGCATCTCATGCATGTCATATTTTCTTAAATATTGTTTGGCTGCATATTTATTGTGTATTGTTTGATGTGTTAGAAATTTCGGAGAGATACGAAGGTGGTTGCAACTGCTACTACTACACTCCTGTTTGCCAAGGCAAGTGGCACACCCCATAAATTTCCTATTATTTTCCTATGCATGACTTGTGTATTTATTTATATGCATGTGTTGGATAGTATTGCTAAAGCTAAACCACTATCCCCTTTACACTAGTTGTGTCTAGAATCCTATTGATAACTTAGTAGAATCATTGATGCTATGCAAAGTTGTTTTATTGAAAGCTTAATTCTACTAAGTTAATTTATCACCTGGGTGGATTTGGGCTTGAACGGCTGACAGAGTTGAGTGTTTATTCACTTGTGGATTGCCACCCAGGGTATTAAAGGGATTAAAGTTTTCTCTAAGTGAAGATGCTTCCAGTGCAGCCACTTGTATTATGGCTCTGCCTTGACTAAGTAAGTTCTAGGAACCTGATTCCGGCACGTATCAGTAGATGAATATCTTTGGGTCTGCCCAGAGGAACAGGGGACTGTTTCCCAAAGGTCTCGTCTCAACTCTCTCCTTTTCCTTAGCACAAATTGAGTGCTTGAGGATAGTTTGGGTTTGTTGGGTCTCGTGCTGAAAGTGCACAACCTCTCGAGAGTGTAAAATCTAAGTACTTAGCCGTGTCCCCGGTTACGGACAATTCAAGCAGCTGATCAAGGATGGCAACGGAGGCTCCCAACATTCCAATTTCTTAAAGTTAAAATTTTGAAGGTTGGACAAAGGTAGACAAGAGGGTGGTTTTCATGCCATACCTGTTTTGACAAAAGAAAAGTGTTTTATAAAGAAATAGAAAAATTGGCTTTATGCAAATTAGCCTTGAAATCCACCAGCCAAATATGCATATAGGTTATTAGAGTTATTCCATTAAGTGTCCACATAGTGTCACTTGCCAGATCCATTTTTTAAATGGTATCTGACCCACTCTATTGCAAATTTTATTTGTTGTAGATTGTTCAGTTGACGAGTGAGTTTACGTTAAGGGTTTTCGAGTCTGCAACCAACATGTTTTCGCCTGTGGTACATGCTAAGGATGAGGACTCCATGAAGATTATATTCCGCTGCTTTACTCTTTCAAGCTAGCTATATGCTATGCAAGTTGTAATGAATATTTTACCAAGTCTGGATCATTCGATGTAATAATGATACTTTGTTGTGATACTACATCTTAAACTGTGTGTGCAAATGAAACGATCCAGGGGTTTGCACTATACACAGTACCTTGCCATATTTTAAGTGCATGTACGCTTCATGGATTGGTGGAATTATAGATGTAGATCTCCTCTCTCAAATCCCTCAAAGGTATGCAAGAATCATGGGAGGAATTGGGAGAGGGGCAAGTTTTCCAAGGCCAACAATGGTGGGGAGAAAGATAAAAATGAGCTTAGCTGTAGGTTGAACAAGGGGAGTGATATATATACCCCCTACCTGAAATATAGCCGTTACAGCCACTAGGGCCGGAATATCCGCCCCCCCCCCCCCTTCAAAATATCCGGCCCAAATGTCCGGTTTAGACAGAGGCTTGCACTCGGGCTCGAAAAGAGCAAAATACACATTTTAGGGCCGGAATATCTGGCCCCAACCCCGGATATTCTGCCCCCCCCCCCCGGAAATTATGGTTTTGACAGAACAAGCGATACGAAAACTGCAGGAACTTTTTTATCCGGACTCCGATTTCGATGATCTTGGACTCGTTGGAATCGTAACGAATAGCTTTACAAGATCATGCAGAGAATTATCATAGTACAACAAGGGAAGATAAAAACAAATGATCAATAAAATTTTGGATATACATCATGACATTTTATCTTAGCCCAAAAAAAATCGTGAAGAAAAGACTTTTTTTGTGACCTGTGCAAAAAAGATATAAAAAATCGCGTACAAAGTCATATTGAAAACCCTGGATTTGTCTTTTTTTCACAGCCCATAAAAAAGTATTTTCTTTGCGAAACTTTTTTTGCTAACATAAAATGTTATCTAGTATATCCAAAACAATATTTGAATATTTTTAAAATTTTGAAAAATGTTTTTTGAGTAGTGGGTGCATCTAGACCTATATACCGATATGAATTTCCGACGTTCCATCACGAAAAATGTGAAAGGACAAGGATGTTGTCTAGAGGGAGGGTGAATAGGCGATTTAAATTTTTTCCGGTTTAGTCTTGATAATTGTGGAATAAAACTAGTGTTTAAATTATCAGCCAACAACCTAAATATACTAGACTCACCTATGTGCACCAACAACTTATGCTAAGCAAGACAAGCAACAAAGTGATAGCAATATAGAAAACTTCAAGCACGAAGGCTATCACAATGTAAAGTGCATAAGTAAATAGCCCAGGTATAGAAATAACCGAGTCACGCGGAGACCACTAGTACAGAACGACACATCAGAAACGGGCCAAAAACCCCATCAGCGACGGAGAAAGGTCCGTGTCCCCGACTCTGTGACTGATGTGAAGGCCTTCATCGGTAACAGAGGCAAAAAAAAACCGTTTCCGATGAGGTCTCCATTTGGCAACGGTTGTGCGCAGACCTCCGTTGCTTTAGTTTTCCTACATCAGATACGGAGTTTTCCATCTACCCGTTTGCACTGAGCTTTTCTCATATTTCGGTTATATGCCATAATACATGAAAGGCTGATTGCACAATGCACTAAAACGTTATTCAATTCATAACATAGAACAAATGCCATCATTACATTGGTATACAATAATATCACCGTTTTTTATAATTTGACTACAATCATATCTATCACACATTGGCATAATGTAATATCACCTATTACACTTTGACTACAATCATGAACTCTAAACCTATAAGCAACTAACCTAACAAGATGGAAGGCTGGCTTAAGCCAGCCTTCCATCTTTGACTTGGAGCTCACCTTCTATGAGCTCTCGGTCGTCTCTGTACCCACTCCAAGACCGGTATCCACGAAATTTCCTTGCCTTAAGGTTTCTGGTTCTCGAAATGATTCATTGGTACTTTTATGCAGTGTTGCCGAAATAAACTCCTGCGTGAAAGAAAAAAAAGATTAGCGAAATGTACAAAATACATCTGGATATAAAAAAATCGGTGGCTATTTTCCAGCAACTGCTTTGTTCGGTTGCCATTTTCGAGAAACTGCTAAGATCGACGGCAAATCCAGGAACTGCTCTGTTCGGTGGCAGACAGTTCGCATTCCTTCCTTCTCTTCTTCCTCGTTCCACCCCAATCCAACACCCGCCATGGACGAGCACAACAGAACAACAAAGACAACTACCGTCCGTACCCACGGCACCGTTCTGGAGGTGGTGTACACGAACGAGGAGCATATCGTGGAGCGGATCCTCGACAAGTACGAGGAATGGCTAGCAGAGGAGAAGCATCGGTTCATCGGCCTTGACATCGAGTACACCCGTAATCATCGGCACATGTCTGTCCTGCAACTCGCCATGCGCCAGTATGTCCTCGTGTTCCACTGGTGCAAGTCCAAGAAGAATTGTCCAGAGTTGGGCAAATTCTTTGAACGCAAGAATATCACCTTCGCAAGCATGGACATCACCAACGACAGCAAGGTGCTTTCTTCTGCCGGCTTCCACATTCCACCGGAGTACTACGTGGACATCCAACTCGTATACAAAATCAAGGGTGGAGACGAGAGGGACGGAATGGGTGATCTAGCGGCAGACCTCATCGACAAATCATACGCCAACATGAAGAAGGAGTTCCCATCCAACCAGCACAATTTTTTGGGAATGGATGCCGCTGCACAAAGTTAACCTCGACTACGCAGCAATAGATGGGTACGTGACCTACGAGTTGTATCGCATGATCCTAACCTTGAAGGACAGGCTACGTCCAACATGGCAGGAAATGCTCTGCCCTAGGTGCAAGAATGCCCTAGGTGAATTGCAATAGGCTTGGATGTCGATGTTTAACTAGTTTGTACAGTTGGTGCTTTAACAATAAGTGTTTGTAATTATCTGAACATGTATGTGTGAATTTGCACTAGGAATTTGTTTATGTGATGAAATGCTCATAAGTAGAACCTAGTTCATCGGCATCGCAGCCGGTCACAAAAAGATTTATACCTTTCACCCGGCGGGAGAGGAGGTGCAGGCCTCTGCCAGATGCGCTCCGATGCTACCAGCGCTCTGCGATGCAATCACCTCCTCCCCCTTCTCCTTCGTCGACATCCACCTCCTCCTCCTTCTCCAGATCAGACACCACCTACAGATCCTCCACCTCCTCTAGATCGGCCACTTCCTCCTCCAGATCGGCCACTTCCTCCTCCAGATGGGTTTCTGCTAGTAGATCTGCTGGTAGATCCGCCAGAGGTGCAGCACCACCACCTCATGAATGACCTCCTCCACATCGGCCTGGCTCAGAAGAAGCCGGGCATCACCGGAGGAGGAGGGCATCAGATGGTGGCGCTGCCGCATCATTAGCGGACGCATGGCCGCCTCCAGATCGACCTTTCCCTCACGAATGGCTGCCGCTAGAACGGTGCTGCCGCGGCGGCTAGAGCCGTGGCCGCGATGGCCGGATCTAGAAGCGCCGACAGAGGAAGCCATTAGAGAGAGTGAGGACAGTTGAAAGTCACAGTGTGCAGCGGCTATGGTTGGAAGAGAGACAATGAGAGAGTGATAATGAGACCGATAATTTGCTAGAGCCGGCAGTATATATAAGCACCACATTGGCAACGGACATTTTATATAACCGTTTCCATTGCTTTTACACCAGCGAGAGAGTAAACTTACTAACATACGGACTTGATAATGAAGTAAACGATTACATATATGCTACTACTAGCTAATGCTACTACTAGCAGCAGCTGACGAAGACTCGGGCTCATCGTCGCTGTACACGAGTGCGTCCCTCCGGCATAAGGTACCGTCGAAGATCTTGATGAAGAACCCATTGTCGCCGTCGAACTCGAAGCACAAAAAGTGCCCCTGCTCAAGCTTGTACGTTTGGGCGAATGACTTCCATCCCTGGCCGAGGTACAAATTCCCCCCGGCACTCATGGCCGTCTTCACCACCCAACTACCGTTCTCGCAGTCCTCCATCTTCAGATGCATGGTACCTGCCACCATGCCTTGGAGCTTCTGTGCGAACGCCCTCGGGAGCCTCAGGCGGCTCTCGATGCCCTTGTATAGGATAACCAAGAACTCGAAGCTGCACAGCTCTAGGGACATGTCTTCAGAGGACGGTGAGGGCGACACCGACGGCGTGGCATTGCGGCTGCGCCCCTTACCACGGCCTCGCCCTCGTCCGCAGCCGCGACCGCTGCTGGTACCTCTCGCCATGGATTTGGACGGAGGGGATCTGGCGAAGTTTGAAAAACTGGAGGCGATGGACTGGGGCTTCAAAGAGACCGCTGCTGGTACCTCTCGCCATTTATACTCGCGGGTGTCGTGGGTTTGTCACGTCAGGTGTCATAGATGACTTCGTAGGTGTGGGATTACGTGAGTCAAGCATCTCCGAGCTTGGGATCGCAGGAACAAAGATCAACACCGATTTACCCAGGTTTGGCCCCCTCAATGTGAGGTAAAAGACCTACTTCCTGCCTACCCTAGATTGGTATTGATATGATAATCGAGGTGTTACAATGGAGGCGATCCGATCTGGTACTCGCCGTATCTGCTAGGGTTTAAGGGCTTGACCCTCTAAGTCCCGCGAGTCCTCTTTATATACACATAGGCTCGTCAGGTTACAAAGGAAACTTTCTCCGCAAGGAATATACTATCTGGGACCTATGCGGAGACTGGCTCGTCTCCGTGTCTTCTAGATTCTTCTCCTTATGGCGGTTAGATGTTGGGCTTGATGCCATGTGGGCTTTTGTCCGTGCGAGTAAAGTAAGTCGCACTGGGCCGCGGGTTAACCAGAAAGTATTCCCCCGACATTAGCCCCCAAGATTGGTTAGGACTTTACGGTGAGAATCTTCTGACCTCTTGAAATGGTCACTGAGCCGCACTGCAAACGTTCTGACCAATCTTCGACTTATGCGATTCAGAGCTGTGACTTATCTATGCGACTCATCTCCTCTTCTGGAAATATTCTGTTTCCTTTAACTGCGGAGTTACTCGTTTTGCGGGCGTAAATTGTGCCATTGGTTGCGAGCGCAGATTGTGCCGTTAGTTGCGAGCGCAGATTGTGCCGTTAGTTGCGGGTCCCTTCAGTTATAAGCTGCGGCCGCCTAGGTCATTATTCACTTGCCCTTGCAATCTCCTCATCCCTAGCCGCGCCGTCTTCTTCCTCAATCCGAGCTTAGTTCCCCGATCCAATCTCCTCTCGCAATGGCGCCCAAGGCAAAGCCATCTGACGATAAGCGCAAGATCTCCTGCAACTGGGAAGGATCCTGGGTGACGGAGGAGACTCTTACGGATCTTGCCGAAGCTGGCTTCTTGCCGCCGAAGGAGGACAGCGTCTGGCGGGCGCCAGGCGATGAAATCGAGCCGCGCCCCAAGCCCAACGAACTGGTAATGTTCGTGGAGCACGTGGAGCGTGGATTCACGCCGCCAGGTTCTCCCTTCTTCCGCAATCTGCTGCAACGCCTAGGCCTCCGTCTTCACGATATCGGGCCCAACTCATGCTCCAGGTGAGCAATTTTCATGTGTTGTGCGAGGACTATCTTGGTATAGCCCCCAACATCGATCTGTGGCTGGCCTCTTTCACCTGCAACAGCCAACTTGTCTCCAAAGGCGGCGCCTACGTTCAGGTCGGCG
The DNA here is from genome assembly GCA_947311845.1 of Poa pratensis. Lineage (NCBI taxonomy): Eukaryota > Viridiplantae > Streptophyta > Magnoliopsida > Poales > Poaceae > Poa > Poa pratensis. The sequence continues at coordinate 35,144,464 of CAMZMU010000069.1, forward strand.
CCATCTCTCTTCAACGCCACAGAAATCTTGCCTTCCCAAGCTAGCCCTGGCGAATCGACCCAGGGCTTGGCAAAAATCTTTCTTCTACTGCCAAGACACTTCACCGGAGGGCGAAACTCGCCTCCCCTCCTGGTCTAACACCCTCTTCGTGCCCACTGAGGCATGAAATCCAAACCACGGGATGCCTCCATGTCCTTTATTAATGAGTCGCTGATCAAGGTCCGTGCCTTGATTAATCATGGCCTTACTGGCCTTGATCTCCTTTCTTGCTGGACAAAGTGGCGTATCCAACCAGTGAGTCCCCGTCAACGGTCCTTCCTTGAATGCTCTGGCACTTCTGCTGACGTTGATCGTGTCAAGGCCGCTGACTGGGAGCCTGAAGACTGGGTGGAATTCATCTCCCGTGTGACGGAGGAGAAAGACATCTCCTTTGATAAGGTGGGGCTTGCCCCTTTTAGTGTTAACAACAAGCCTTTTGAGGTAACTTCTCTTCCCTGTCTTTTTGCCTTTGTAGTTGAGTCGCATTCCTTTCTTAATACTGCGACTTATATTTTCCGATCCAGGCTGATGAGAATTACTGGTCGCTGCCTGCGACCGACGCCGGCACTGCTGCTCCCAAGCGTGCCACAAGAAAGAAGTTGCTGCCCGCTCTAGAGGGCAGCGAAATTGCTGGCATCCCCTCTGTCGCCACTGCGGCCTCAGAAGGTGAAGAGACTGAACTGGACGAGGATGACAGTCCAGTGCCAGCCACGAGTTCTGTTGCCGCGGCTGGCCCAACTCCCGCAGAGCCTCCAAGAGGCTATCTCGTGAGGAGCCAGAGCTTGATGCTCTGGAAAATCCTGAGGCCACGAAGCGTCGCAAGCCTGCTACGGGCGCGACCTCCTCCGCTGCCAGGCGTGTGTTCAAAGCCACCGCCTCAGCTGAAGAAGACATGGGTCCCCATTCTGGTAATTTCTGCTGTCTTGACATCTTGACTGTTATTCTTTTTCCTCTACTGACACGCAAACTTCTGCTTAGATTCTGGGATCCAAGGCCCGTCATCGCCGTCAAGTGGCGAGCTTATGGCCTCTGTGAAGATGGCTCCAGAGTTAGTGACTTTCCTTGCGCTTATAACACTTTTATTCTGGTTTATGCGCTTCTTCTTCACACAATGCCCTTTTTTTTGCAGAAGTGCGGTTAAATCCGCGGCTGAGCCTGGAGTCGTTTCTGAAACCGGTTGAGCCGCTTATCACCTGCGGCTCATACCGCCATGGTGGAGGGCGTGGCCACCACTGATGACTTGGCACGGCCCTGTTCTTGACACAGCTGCCCAAGAGGTGGCTCTGGAGGAAGAACGGATCCCTTATGATCCAAGACGTGGAGAAGGTCAACCCTTCCTCCATAGCTGCAATGGCCAAGGATGCTGATGCGCCGTGATTGAGTCGCCAGCGGCTGACAGCCAGCGGTCGCCAGTTCTGCGTGCTGAGGTTGCTTCCTCCTCCATGAGCCGCGCTGAGAAACTGTCAGAGGCCATCATTGCCTCAAATGACAAGCAAGCCGCGGAGCTCCGCAAGGCGCTATCTGACCTGTCTGCGGCTTACAAGGTAAACTTCTGCTTCCACTTATCTGTCTCTAGCCCCCAAGGATCAAGTTTCTTTTTGACTGTAAAGGGAGACTTGATACTTCTCTTTAGCTGTTGATATGTACTTACTAGCTGATGTACTCTTGTAGGAGGAACTAAGCTCCGTAACAGCCGCAAGACTCGCCTTGGAAAAGCAGTTGGGGGAGACTCCTTCTGAACTGGAGAGGCTGCGCGAGCTCCTTGGCCAGCGTGACGCTGAGCTGAAGAAGAGGGAAGCCAGGATGGGCGAGCTATCTGATGAAAGCTTTAAGTTATCTGAACAAGCCAAAGCCACTGAGCTGCGGCTTAAAAGTTGAAGAAAAGTTCCAAGAGAGGGTCCAGCAGCTGGACCTCCAAATCAATGCTCAGAAAGACGCCATCGCTGAAGCCAACGAGGACGCAAGGCTCAAGGCTGTTGCCATTGGCGATCTTGAGAAAAAGTTGGCAAAAGTTTCTGATGCCCATAACCTTGTCCACGCCAAAGTTTGTATCATGACCCAAGAGTTGGCTGGTATGTGTTGCGACTTGCCGCTGTATCGTGGTATCTGACCACCTTCTTTTTGTAACTGGACTAACTGGCGGACATCTTGTTGCAGGTGAGGATTCTGCACTTCAGCGTGCGACCACTCAAGAACAGCTGAATAACATCCGCGAATTTACGCGGAGGACTTGTGATGCCATGAAATCGCTGTCTAATGTCTGCTGCCGACCAAGCCAGTCCCCGGTGATTCTGAAGGCTTGCTGAAAAGACTGCTTAAGGCGCCTCAGTTCTTTTTGGACTGGAAGGAGTCCTCAGCTCGCACCGGTGCGGCTCATGTTCTTGCTTTGGCCAAGACATACTATCCTTCTTTTGATGCTGCCAAGGTTGCACAAGGCAGGCCCTCGAAGAAGGTGGATGGCACCGAGCTGAAGGCCTCAGAATATGCGGCGACTTGGAAGACATGCGCGGCCATGCGACTGAGCTGGTGGAGGGGATAGATCTTGCGACCTATATGGGCAAGTATAATGCAGATGGAAGCAGATGGGAGAAGTTACCCGCTCCGTCATCCAGTGCGGTGATCCCGCAGGAAAAGAACCCTCCAGGCGTATCCAGCTCTGCAGCCCCCAAGCCCGCGACTGAAAAGCCATCCAGCGAGCCTGCTACTGCTCCTTCTGGCAAGCTTGGTAAGCCGCCTGTTCCTCCTTCCCACAGGCCAAAAGCTGCGCACAAATGAAGAAGAGAAACAATGGTTTGATGATCTTGGCCCTTAGCGGCCTGTAATAATTGTTAGAATTTATGTGTCATAAGACAATGTTACGGTTTGCTTAAGTACTCTCAGCAGTACATGTTTCGACCAATAGGCTGGTCCTTATGATTTGTCTCGGTTTTTCCTCACTTAGGCCCTTGCGCGGCTCAGTATTTCCCAGGTAAAAAGTGCGTGTTCAGGGTCGAGAGCGGCCATGATAGGCGATCAAACTCGATTGACGCCGCACCCCCAGTACTTTGGCCGCATAGTGCAAGTCGCATCCAAGAGAGGTTGAGTATAATCACGATAAATGCCACTCGTTTGGCGATCCCAAGGAATAGGCCGCGCTAAAAAGCTGCCGCGCCCCCAAGGAACCAATGATTAAAAAATAAAAGACTCACAACTCAATTGGTAGTTTGAGATGCTTTATTTCAGAATCATTATATGATACATAGGGTCGGTCGCGCCTAGGTGGCGACCAGAAGTGATGCTTGGGTCGGTTGCGCCTAGGTGGCAACCAGAGATGTTACATGGGTCGGTCGCGCCTGAGTGGCGACCAGAAATGGGTCGGTCGCGCCTGGTGGCGACCAGAAGTGTTACATTGGGTCGGTCGCGCCTGAGTGGCGACCAGAAATGGGTCGATCGCGCCTAGGTGGCGATCAGAAGTGTTACATTGGGTCGGTCGCGCCTGAGTGGCGACCAGAAATGAAGTTTTTAGCCCTGAGTGGCCAGCTTGATGATGTAAACTCTTAATGGTTTTGTTGCGGCTGCTGATGGCAACTCGCAATGCCTGGGATGTGTCCTTATTGGCATGGCTTGTAGCCTTTGACTTCCTTGCCTCCCTTGCGGCCGTAATCTGAAGTCGCAAGTCAGGCAGGTGCCTCTTGGCCTCCACGATGTCATCAAAATTCTCCTGCGACTCGCGCATGGGCGCGCTCTCTGCGATGCAAGCTGCTCTGGCCATGGCCTTGTCGCCTTCTTCGCATTCTTGAGCTATTCTTCTGTCGCCATTAATGGTGATGACTCCCCTGGGGCCTGGCATTTTAAGCTTCAGGTACACATAGCACGGCCTAGCCATAACTTTGCGAATGCTTCTCTGCCAAACAGCGCATGATATGGGCTCTGGAAATCTACAACCTCGAACCAGATATACTCGCTCCTGAAGTTGCTTTGTGTCCCAAAGGCGACCTCCAAGTTGATTCGCCCCAATGGCTGAGCTGATATGCCTGGCACGACACCGTGAAACGTTGTTCTTGATGGGTGTAGCTGCTTTTCTTGGAGGTTCATTCTTTTGAAGGTTTCATAGTATAATATATTGATGCTGCTGCCTCCATCCATCAGCACTTTGCTCAACTTGTATCCTGCGACTTGAGGGGTAACCACCAGCGCGAGTTTGCCCTCTTCATTTATTTCTCCTGGGTGATCCTCGCGGCTCCAAACTACTGGCTGCTCGGACCACTTTAGCCACTGTGGTACGGCTGGTACTATGGCGTTAACAGCCTGATTGCGTCGTCGCAGCTTTTGCTCCCTCCTTGAAGTATTGACCACAATGGTGTGATACTGACCCAACTGTTTTGGGAACTGTGGCTGATCTGGCTGCGGATTTGGGACGGCGTTGTTGCTGTTGTTGCCTCCGCCGTGGTTACCTCCCTCATTGTTTTGATGATTGTTGTTTGTGTTGAGTGGTTGCCCATCCTTCCACTTTTTGTAATGATAGCACTGTGCCTTTGTGTGGTTGGGTGGTTTCCCATCTTTTCCTATATGGATGTCGCAGGGGCGGTTGAAAACCTCTTCCAAGTTAACTGGGTGAAAATTCCTTCCTCTGCCGCTGCTTTGCTTGTAACGAGTGTTCGTATTTGCGACTAACCCCGAGTTTCCTTCCTCGTTTTTGCGCTTGTTATAACTCGCATTAGCATTGCTAGCTTGCTGTTGTTGAGGCTTGCTACTGGCCTTCTTTCCCTTGCCAGTATTTTCCTCTTCCTCCCCATCAGATGCGTCTCTGGTTTTATCCGAGCTAGCATACTTGTTGGCCGCTGCCATTACCTCGCTTAGGCTCTTGACTTTGTCCTTCATGCGACCTAGTTTGTGGACCAGCGGCTCAAACTTGCAATTTTTCTCCATGACAAGGACTGCTGAACTGGGTGGTATGTTATCTGAGGAATGTATGATTTCTGCGACCCTTCTCATCCAGTGGCGACTCGACTCACCTTCCTTCTGTACACAACGCTCAAGGTCCTCTATACTGCAGAGTCGCTTGCATGTTCCTTGGAAATTTTGATAAAAGCTTCCTTCATCTCATCCCAAGAGTTTATTGAATTTGGCGGCAAGTTCTGCAGCCATATATGGGCTGCGCCTTCTAACATCATGTTTAGGTACCGTGCGCAGATCTCTTCGGATGCGTTTAGGATGCTCATGCCCATCTCGTAATTGTTGAGCCAAGTAACAGGGTCCATGCTTGCGTTGTAGTTGGCGACCTTGCGAGGTCCTTTGAAATCTGCAGGAAACGGTTCAGACCTGATTCTTTCGCTGAAACAGACTGGGCCTTTGAGTCGCGACGATAGATTGGATGAAGCTGGCCTTCCTATTGGATTAGCCGCCGCGTGTGCTGCAAACTTCTATGGGTTGAACTTGTGAGGTTGATTTTGAGCCGCAGGTTGATTTTCCCTTTGTCGCCTAGCCGAACTTGAAGTCGCAACGTGCGGCGACTCCGCGTGGATGCTTCTCTCGCCGTTGCTCTGCTATTGTAGGGGGTGGAGTGCAGCCGTCCCGCGTGTTCGGACATGTTTGCCTGCTGTATTACTGCTGTGCTCAGCATCTCAATGGCGCGCCGCGCCTCTCTGTCCATTGGTGTGTTTCCTGCTGGCGCTAACCTGGCCAAGATGTTCGTAGCCGCAAAGAGATTCTCCACTGGGCTAACATAATGTCCTTGCGGTGTGTGGAACCTTTGAGGCTGCTGTGGCGGCTGCTGAACAAAGGTTGGCTGCGGCAATGGCGGGGGCATGATGGCCCTATTGTTAGCTTGTATATGGCCCTTGATCAGGTATTTCCGCTGCTCTTGGTGCTGCGAAGGACGGAACCGCTGGTACAACTGATGGTACAGCGATCGCTTGAACCGCTGGCGCGGCTGATGGTGCCACGGACCGCATAACCATGGCAGACGGTGCCATGTGTGTGGGTACCGCGACTGATGGTTGTGTGATTCCTGACCATGCGACCGGGCGACTGTGTTGGTGGCGACTGATGGGATCGCGTGGGTGGTGCCACGGGAACCGCGATTGTTGGTCCGCGGTAGGCGATTGGAACAGCTCCATAGGATTTACTGTCCTGGCTGCAGGCGACTCGCATGGCGTCTGTGTGGCAAGGTGGCCTGTACTCCTTGTAGAGTATTGGTTTCCTCGATGAGTCGCAGTTGCTCCTGTTGGAGGCGCTGTTCCTCGGCGCCAGCCTGGCTCTCTCATCTGCGATTCTCTGGACTTCATCATATAGCCCGATCCTGGTAGCCTCCAATTCTGTCACTCTAGCAGCCGCGTTAACCGCAGATATTGGCGTGAGTAACACACTTCCCTGTGGCGGCGTGACCGCTGCGTCGGGGGCTACCCTTGACCCTGATCCCAGTCGCAACTCCGGGTGGAGTCTCTCTGTTTGCGACTCCTGAGGCCGCGACTCCTGGCGTTACCGCAGCGGATGCCGCGACTCCTGATGCGTCTGGCGCGGCCTGTTCTGCTGCTTCTGGCGGCGTGGGGGCTAAGCTGCCTGGTGGCATGCCCAGCCCTTCGTCCGCTTCTGTGGTCCTGTAGACCCCTTCATGTGCCGATCTTCTACGGAGGGCGAGTCGCCATCCACAGGGCCTCCGCATAGCCTTTCCTCAAGGACATACTCAATGGATTGGCCTTCTTCGTCTTCAAGAGGTAGCGACTCGTAGTTGATAGATTCTTCTTCTTGGTCCACCGTTACGCGACTCCTTCTTCTGAGTCGCCATGTTGCGATGGATCTTCTGACTCGCCGCCAATGAAGCCGACGAAGACATGGACAGATCCAAACGGGATGATGTGGCCGGTTTCCAGGTAGTCAGCTTCCGGCCCCCAGCTTGAATCGTCAATGAGGGGTGTGCCATTGACCGTGATGATACGGCCAACAACAAGATCTTCAGCTCCCTTCATGGATCCTGCGCGGAACGTGACGCTCTTGACCGCAGGCCCCACGGTGGGCGCCAACTGTCGTGGGTTTGTCACGTCAGGTGTCATAGATGACTTCGTAGGTGTGGGATTACGCGAGTCAAGCATCTCCGAGCTTGGGATCGCAGGAACAAAGATCAACACAGATTTACCCAGGTTCGGCCCCCTCAATGTGAGGTAAAAGACCTACTTCCTGCCTACCCTAGATTGGTATTGATATGATAATCGAGGTGTTACAATGGAGGCGATCCGATCTGGTACTCGCCGTATCTAGGGTTTAAGGGCTTGACCCTCTAAGTCCTGCGAGTCCTCTTTATATACACAGAGGCTCGTCAGGTTACAAAGGAAACTTTCTCCGCAAGGGATATACTATCTGGGACCTATCCGGAGACTGGCTCGTCTCCGTGTCTTCTAGATTCTTCTCCTTATGGCGGTTAGATGTTGGGCTTGATCCCATGTGGGTTTTTGTCCGTGCGAGTAAAGTAAGTCGCACTGGGCCGCGGGTTAACCCAGAAAGTATTCCCCCGACAGCGGGTCTGCTCCGCCCACCTCCCCATCTGCCCATTCACTAGCCTCCACATATCAACATTTTCAACGGTTGGAAAATTCTATCCATTACCATAGAGGCAAATATTGGAAACGGACAATTTTATTAACCGTTGCCAATATAATAAGTGACGGAGATTGGAAAGGGTCCGTTGCCAATGTAGGAGGGACAGGTCAGGTTTGTACTAGTGGACGAGGATGTATTTCCGTAGAGGGGTATCGGATGTGTCGTTCTGTACTAGTGGACGAGGATGTATTTCCGAGTTCCTACTTTTTAGGGGAGTACGTCTCGTTGGAGGGGTGTGAGTTTTAAACTCAAACGCCACAAATGGCCTCACCCTATTCTCCGATGAACCTTGCCCAAAAGCTCGGTTCACCTTCCACTATCGGAATCCTTCAAGGCGGAATCCGGAGCCTTTACAACAATCTTGAGCCACAAGCCACAAAAGGATTGGGAGCTCCTAAGTGACCACAAAAGGTCTCAAACACCAGAAAAGGCGTCTAGGGTCCAAAGACCCAAGAGTAACAAGCTCACAAACTTTCACTTCCACGAATCCTCGTGGATAAGAAGGATTATTTTTCCGACATTGATCTTGATCTTCAGGATCTTTGAGTTGCTTCTCTAATCTTTGCTTGATTCAGTGTAGAGATGCATTGATAGCATTGGATCAAAATGTGAGTGGTTAAACCAAACCGACTGGGACTATGTACCGGTTGTACTAAAAAGTTTTACTCCCAAAATATCATGTTGTTTTTGATAACTCAAAACAGATGGGACTGCATCAACTACACCTTCTGAAAGGACAAGGATGTCGCCTAGAGGGGTGAATAGGCGATTTAAAACTTTTCTGGCTTAGGCTTAATGATTGCGGAATAAAATTAGGTGTTCAAATTAACAAGCCAATAACCTAAATATACTAGGCTCACCTATGTGCACCAACAACTTATGATAAGCAAGACAAGCAACAAAGTGATAGCAATATGTAAGACTTCAAGCACGGAGGCTATCACAATGTAAAGTGCATAAGTAAAGAGCTCGGGTATAGAAATAACCGAGGCACGTGGAAGCGATGATGTATTCCTGAGTTCCTCCCTTTTAGGGGAGTAAGTCTCGTTGGAGGGGTGTGAGTTTCAAACTCAAACGCCACAAATGGCCTCACCCTATTCTCCGATGAACCTTGCCCAAAAGCTCGGTTCACCTTGCACTATCGGAATCCTTCAAGTCGGAATCCAGAGCCTTTACAACAATCTTGAAGCACAACCCACAAAAGGATTGGAAGCTCCCAAGTGACCACAAAAGGTCTCAAACACCAGAAAAGGCGTCTAGGGTCCAAAGACCCAAGAGTAACAAGCTCACAAACTTTCACTTTTGTGAATCTTCGTGGAGAGCACAAACCGATGCACAAAAGCAATGGCAAGAGCACAAGTGATCAAATCCTTCACTCTCAAATCTCACCAAAAGCAACTAATGCTTATGGGGGAGAAGAGAGGAAGAAAAAAAGAAGAACTCAACAAATGGAACTCCAAGATCAAGATCTACTAGGTTCCCCTCACTTAGAGGAGGGATGGATTGGTGGAATTATAGATCTAGATCTCCTCTCTCAAATCCCTCAAAGGTATGCAAGAATCATGGGAGGAATTGGGAGAGGGGCAAATTTTCCAAGGTCAACAATGGTGGGGGAGAGAGATAAAAACGAGCTTAGCTGTAGGTTGAAGAAGGGGAGGGGTATATATACCCCCTCCCTGAAATAAAGCCGTTACAGCCACAAGGGCCGGAATATCCGCCCCCCTTCAAAATATCCAGCCCAAATGTCCGGTTTAGACAGAGGCTTGCACTCGGGCTCGAAAAGAGCTAAAAACACTTTTTAGGGCCGGAATATCCGGCCCCAACCCCGGATATTTCGCCCCCCCCGGAAATTCTGGTTTTGACAGAACAAGCGATACGAAAACTGCAAGAACTTTTTCATCCGGACTCCGATTTCGATGATCTTGGACTCGTTGGAATCGTAACGAATAGCTTTACAAGATCATGCAGAGAATTATCATAGTCCAACAAGGGAAGATTAAAAAAAATGATGAAAGGTAAAACCTTTCTATTAAAAACAACCGGTAAATCCTTCACCACCAAGAAACCAACAAGTTTTTCATCAAGACTCCGTTTTCTATAATATTGGACTTGTTTAGAAGATAATCACAAGCCCTACAAGATCATGCATATACACATTATAGTACATCATGTGAGGAGGAAACCACAAGGAGAGAGTTTGACCTCTCTAGAAAAGATAAGCCAGTAAAATATCCAACATCAAAACGCAACAAGATATGCATATGAAATCCATTTTTGATGAACTATAGCTTGGTATGGAGATGAACACAAGCTCTAAATTCTCACATGGATAAAAGCCAAATAAGAACCAAGAAAGATGATCTGCCAAGTATGCAAAGGTTTGAGCTCTCCACAAAGATGCGATCAAGTTACTCACTTGAGAGCCCCTCTTGATAGTACGCCGTCTATCCTATAACCCGGTCTCCCACTAACACCAAGAGACCGGTAAAATAGAAATCGTATCAAGATCATACCTTTGCCTTGCGCATTCCACTTGAGCTAGATGATGTCGATCTTGACTCCCTCAAGTTGGAACACCTTTCTTGATTGTGCTTGCTAGTACATGCTTGATGAAGACTTCTCCAAATACTCCCCCATACACCATTATGGAAGAGTCTCACTTAGCTCCGTCTTCATGTATCCACTTGCACTTCATCTTCTTCTCTTGATATAGATGATGGCTTGGAGATAAACATGAATGTTCACTCAATCTTCTTTTCCAAGCCACACTTGCAATAAGCTCAACTCTAGATGACCATTTGTGTGGATCACACCTTGAATATTACTTTGGTCATCACTTTATCTTCTTATTTCAATCTTGATACCAACGCATGGTATTCAAGCATTGCCAATGGATAAGCCCTACAAGGATAGCTCAATGCAACCATTAGTCCATAAAGATTGTCATTAATTACCAAAACCACACATGAGGGCTCATGCACTTTCACCTTCAGTATATACATAAGCACGTTGTGATCCGCATATACTTCCCCCGTTTTTTAATATAAGATGTTTTAGCTTTTGTCCACATGCACATGCACATGCACACAAATGTATGTAGACTCATTTTAGTGTGCATATTAACTCATTTTAGTGTGCATGTACACAACATGTGTATCACCTAAAACATCTTATATTAAAAAACGGAGTGAGTACCTCCAAGTACCAGCTGTAAGAATAGATTGCGGTGCATGTCGCAGGCACTATACCTCGCTTATTGCGACTCCTAGCACAAGCTCGCATGTGCCGCGTCGCAGATGGGTCGCGAACCGGTAACGCTAGTCTATTTTTTCCTTCCTTCAGTTTTTTTCGTTCTTTTTTCATTTTTCCCTGTTTCGTTTTTCTCTATTTTTTTCCTTTTTATTTTCTCATTTTTATTACTTTTTTCGTTTTCTACCATCCTAATTTTTTTTCATTTTTTAGGCAATGCATGAATTTTTTTTAACCGTCAACATATTTTCTAAATAAGTGAACACTTTTTTGAACTTGTGAATAATCATGTGAACATTTTTTTGAAAACCGCAATTTTTTTAATTATGTTCACATTTTTAGATCCGTGAACATTTTTTTTACAGTGTGATTTTTTGTAAACACATCATTTTTTTAACTCCGTTAACATTATTTTAGATCCTTGGACATTTTTTTATTTCGAAATTGTAATGTTCCTGCATTTTCAAATGTTCACAGATCTCGAAAAAATTCAACGTGTCATAAATTTGTTCATGAATTCGAAAAAATGTTCATGTGCTCAAACAAGTGTTCATTTTTCTTTGCGAGAGGAAAAGTATGTATGGAAATAAAAACAAATTGGGCCGGTCCAGGAGTGAGAGGACATGCCGTGTTTATTTTTGTGAACCAGGCGCATGCATGCCGTGTACCGAGCTGCGAGAAGGTGCTGAGGAGTCCGTGCCCCCAATAATGGAGCGGCCTATGGGAGCGGAGGCCACGGTAGCTGCCCTCGAGCCCTGCGCGTTGTACGACCCCGGTTGACTCCTCCAACACGAGATGATTTCCCACGCCGCACATGGTACGACCGCACTCTATTTTACTCCTCAGCAGCTCCAGTCGAAGCGCGCGATGGAGCGCAGCGAGAGAGGGAAGAGATGGAGTGAAACAGGGAACACAGACACAGTCGCGGTTGAAATGGAGATTTGTCTTTTCCAAATGCGGAGCGCACGCGGCGCAGATCCCCGCGCCTAACGAACCCACCCACTCACCACTCACCACCCCACCGCGCGCACTGCTTCCTTTTACGTGTGGCAGTAAAAATCTCCTCGCTTTGATTGTCCTGCTTCTCTTTACTACTGCGCAAGCGAGCGAGAAAAACAGAGAGAGAGAGAGAGGATACAGAGCATGCCACCGGCACCCCAAAGCACCAAAGGCCCGAACAAAACACTCCCAATGTCAACGCAGGAAAATAAATTCAAATTCAAATAATTTACATAGGACAAAAATTAAAAATAAACCCCAACGTGGCATGTGGATTCTCGGGCGTTGCTGCCTATGCTACCCCGGTGCTGCACCGGCCAAACAATACTCTCACGCGAACCAATGTCCTCCAACACCAGCGTTGTGTTATCTTCCTTTGGTTCCGTCTCTAGCAACACCGGCGCCTCCTTCTCCTCTGGCTCCGGCAACACACCTCTTTCTCTAGCAACAACATCGCGGGGGAGAGGGTGGCGGTGCGAATTGGCGTGCGATGGAGAGTGAAGTGGAAGGGATCTATGCGGGCGAGGGTACATTTAAAAACACGAGCGATGACACGAGTGGGGGCAGCCCCTCTCCCCCATGTTTCCTGACTGCAACATTTCTTGTAGTGAGGCACCTACCGCGCCTGACCGCCTATTTATCCCCATACTGCTCGTCTCGGCTTCCGCGCCTCCTTCTCTTAGGCACCACCGACGCCATGGAGGTGCATAGGAAGTGAATCTCCTGGCACGAAGCCGCTGAGTTCACCGAAAACGATATCCTTGCGCCAACAAAGGCATTGTGCCGAAAGGCTGGGTCATCAGCTTGGGCGGTGTGCCCGTGCCGCTAGCCCCCACATGCAAAGAACACCAAGTGTGAGATCCACCACCACAAGAAGAAGCTCTAGTAGTGTCTAGACCTGATGTACTATCACGACAGCGACTACTAGCCCAAACTCTTCAGCTAGGAGCGAGAGGCGGCGCTCAACCACTTCACCGGCGAGTATCCACCGCCAGAGAACAACATCACCAAGTGAGCTTGGTTCTGGTCAGTGCCCGACTGCACCGTCCTTGGCGTACCACTCAGGCAGAAGCCTTTCCTCGTGCCGCTAGAGAGGTCGACACCATCGACATTGAGGTTAACTCTGACCCCGACGAGGCGCCATGTAGAGTTAGGAGGCGGAGGGTTAAATCTATATATAAATTTATTAAAAGCTATAAAATATCAAATATGAATAAGATTTGAACATTTTACTTTACATACAATCTCAATGTTTTATTTTGATTTTGACTTGGGGGCGCTGCTGGGGCAGCCCCAGGCCCGGTTTTGGCCCTAGGCGACCTTGTGCAGCGCACAAGGGCCATGGCTGAGTTGGGGCCCTTACTTACATATGTATGTCTATTTATTAGTGGGCTAAAAAATAAATGTAAAGGCTCAAGTGTAGCAGCCCAAATAGGGTGAGGAAAAGGCAGTAAGCAGGCACGTACCGGCCAATGGATCGATTGATCCATCCGCTGGCTAGCCTTTTTTTTTTTTTTTTGAATTTCGCTGGCTAGCCTGTTCGTGTTCTGCGCTTGCCGCCGCCTTTCCCTTCAGCTAGAGCAAATCGGACTGCCAGCACCGAGGCCACCAAGCGGTCTGCCCCTGTCCGGCTGGCGACTGCAGACCGGCGTTGGGCGACGTCGATCATCCTCCTCCGCCAAGTACGTGAGTAGATCCGTGCAATCTCTGATCTCTCCTTTGCTATTCTGCTCCCGGTGGCGTATATGTTTGATATTGCCCTAGTCTAGTTGATCTGATCCTAAATTGCAATTTTAGGTGTTACATAAATCCAGTGTTGAGAAAAGGAAAAGAAGACAAAGAGAGAATAAACTTATTGAGTCACAGAAAGGTGCTTTAAATAGGTATTTTCCGGCAGCTCGTACTAATGGTGTTGAAAATCAAAGGCAAGAATTTGAACCTGGACAAGATGAACATCATAATTCAAATGACGATCATGAAGTTGACAAACAATCAAATCACAGTAAGTAATTGTTAATCAACTAGGGTCGGTTTTTGTAGAAGTAAGTAACTAATTACAAATTGTTCTATTTCAATGCAGATATTGATGTTGATGATAATGAGGACAGAATGGGAGAGGAAAATGTGCAGCCTTCCCCTCAATGATTTTGCATCCAGAAATGTCCGAAGAAGTTTTTTTGTGAAGCAATGAAGAATTATTTGAGGTAATAATATTAGAACAGGATATTATTTGTTATATTTTGCAACTCGTTTAGACTTTTTGTCGTAATATGTCATTGCTTAATTGTTTATATCAAATATTTATGGACGTCTCGGAATAAGAATATGTGGTTAGATGTAAACTTTTAATATTTTACGTCATATGCATAGATATGTAGTAAATATAGGGGCCAATTTTTCAGCCTTGCACTAGGGACCCGAAAAATATAGAGCCGGCCCTGGGCAGCCCCTCCCCCATCGTGTCGGGGCATGTGTCAGGTATTGCCCGTCGGCTGTAGTGAACAAAATTTAGAGATTCCAGATATAATTTGGGGATCCAAGTGGAGATGCTCTCAGGCGAAGCTGGCGCCTTGGTAGACGTGCCAACGTTAGGTGACCACACTTTTCTTTTCTTCGTTCCCCTCCCCTCTACAGTACAAGGAAGGCGACCGGAGAGGAGACTCGTTTTCCGCCGGCGATTCCGCCGCCCTCCCCCTTTCTGTCGGCCTTGTGCCAGCGGAGGAGGGAGGGGGACCGAATCGCCGGGCGGATCTGTGTGCTTCTAGGCTATAGGTAGCTAGGTAGCTTAGGTGTGTGTGCTGTTCGCTGCTCTGCTGGTCGATGGTGGAGGAGACGGCGGCGAATAAGGATGCTTTGGTTCTGCTCTTGCTCGTCGGCTTGGCGGCGGCTGGTGGTGGAGCTGTGAGCTGCTTATCCGAGCATGGTGGGCGTTTCGGCAGCGTCGTCCATGAATCGGCTTTTGTACCTGGTCTTCTCCGGCGGGGCGACACAGGCTCCGGTGTCGCCGTGAAGATCTGGGTCTTGTTCAGGAGCTCCCACTGCTCGGGCCGGTTCCCAGTGCAAGGTGGAAGATGGGATGGTGGTGGATCTGCTGCGCTTGCGCCGGATTTGGGGACGGAGGTGCCCAGGCGAAAGTTCGTTCATCGTTCTATGTTTCGCCGTTCGTCGGCGGACGATTCTTGCTCTGTAAAGCCATGGGGGTGCTTCCTCCCTTGGGGTGTGCGGCGGCCTGTCTTCTTCTGCTCTGCCAGCGTTCGCGGCGACGGATGGAGGCAAGCTTTGCGGTGGTCTAGCGTCGGCGTCGGTCACGGCGTCGTTGCTCTTGCTCTGGCTTTTCTGTCCTGCCTTTGTACTCCTGTGTGTGTACGCTGTATTGTACGGTTTTCTGTTAAATATACGCAGATTGTTCTAAAAAAAAAACGTTAGGTGACCACGCACGATACGAATCGAGCTACCTTTCCCACCGTAGCTAGACCGTAGAGCACTGGTGCTGATTCGGTATATGCCCAACAAAGCAACCTGACCTCTAGAGTCCATCGTCAACCCCCTATGGTCGAAATATCGTCAATTTATATGGCAAACAAAGCGACCTGACCTCTAGAGCACTGTACCTTCTTTCCTTTTTTTTTTTTGAGAAAATGAGGATCGACTGGTTTCCTTTTTTTTTCCTTGAGAATTGATCGACTGGTATCCTGTACTCAGCAAATTGTCTAACGGTATCCAGAGTAGACGACAAAGCCCGTTCACAAACCCATCTTGTTAAATGCATGTACTGGGCTTTTCGTATTCATCGCTCTTAGTGACTTTCGCCGCATGCTTCCCACAGGCCACAAGCCGCATGCGATGAACCTGGCCCATTATTCAGTCCGGTTCTGCGTTGACATACCGTTACATTGATTTTTTTTATAGGTTTTGTTTTTGCTGTTTTGTCTTTTCTGCGTTATGTCGGTTTTCTTCTATTTCCTTCCTCTGGTTCCTGCAGTTTATTCTGGTTTCTTAAAGTTTTTACCAGTTTTTTTTGTTTCATTTATGTTTTTTTGGCAGATGTTCTCGGAGGGCGACTAGGGGAGGGCAAAAAGAATTTTTTTTTAGGGCTAACGGATTTGGATATGTTAATTTTTTATTGGTATACTCACATCAACACTCAAATAATTATAATTGTTGAAGTTGACACGACCACAGTAAATATTTATAAGTACAAATAATGTATACACCAAATTAATAATCTTTAGTATATACATTTCACCGTAGAATTACCGTAGTGACACGGGAGTAGTTGAAACTTTTGCTAGACATCAACAGCGACGGCTGAAAGATTGGTATGGTCGGCTGAGAGGGATCATTGGATGGTAGGTGGTGAGCCCATATTGGCTATGTGTGGTATATGGATCATTGGATGGATGTTGGTATCGACTTACTCTGGAGGAACTTGTCCGTATGTACCCGAGCCATTATTTGAAAACGAGAAGCATATTCCTCTTCCTTTGCCTTGGTGGCGGCTTGCGCTTTCACAGCGGCATCGGGATCGTCATCCAGGTTGGGAGAACGGTTTTTAGCCGCACTCCCATCCGCAGTGTCGAGCGGGAGGATGCGTGGGTTTCCTTAGAAGATTTCCCCATGAACTCCATGAACATCTTTCGCATCTCATCCTTCATGGTTGAACAGAAGTTGGCGGTAATCTTAGAATCGAGATTGTCCATCTTAATTTGATTCAAGACCACCGACAACCTTTTTCAAGTAGCCCAAGGAGACATATGTATCAGAGTCCATTTCGTTGACCATTCACTTTTAGGCGGTAAAGCCTTAGATAAGAGATGAGGCTCTCTGATACCAATTGAAAGATCGGTATGGTCGACTAGAGGGGGGTGAATAGGTGACTAACAATTTTACATTTTTTTAATTAGGGGCTAACAAGATATCACTAGGTTGACTATATGTGCGACTAGATGATAGCAACCTAGGTGATACGATACAAAGAGTAATACGCAAAAGAATACAATTAGTAAAGTATAGAAGTAACCACAATGGTTGAGACGAGTAGATGATTTCCGTAGTTCCTTATCAAGGGAAGTACGTCTACGTTGTAAAGGTGTGGAGCCACCTAGGCACTCCAATAGCACATATGTGCTCACCCTTTTCTCCGTGAGCTCCTCCCGTGAGGGATTTGCTCATTCCACTATGAGGTCGACTTGAAAGCGGTGACCAAACCTTTACAACAAGGTTGGGGCTGTCCACAATTGTATTGGAGACTCCTAACAACGTCTCGAAGCTTCTTACAACATGGAGAGGCTCCAATACCCAATGTTCCGTCTAGGGTTCCAAGAAACCCAAGAGGTAACAAGATCCGCTTGGGATTAGTGGGGGGGTTCGAGATTTCTTTGATGTAAGCATGTAAGTGTAGATCTAGATCTCCTCCTTCACTCCTCAAAGAATCAAGGTGCTTGGCGCAAGGGATTGGGAGATCTAGGAAGTTATTGCTTGGAATAATGGTGGAGAGAGAGTGGGAAGTCACATAACTCATTTGGGGAAGAAGGCTGCCTTTTATAGGGATTCGAAATCAAACTGTTGTGTGCAGAAAACTGCACAATGGTAATACCGCTGCAGGCAGCGATACTACCGCCCGCTGGTATTCCAGCGGCACCCATAAGAAGCCACAACCTAGATTAGGGGTGAAAACGGAGCGGATACGGTCGAATAGTAGTGAAACCATGTCCGTGACCATATTTTTTCCGGATACGGAGTCGGAGCGGATAGTGTGCGGATACGAATACGGAATCGGATCTTGTTGGTTACGAATATGGATCGAATACGGAACGAATACGGTTCGGTTGTGGATAAACATTTCGTCGGATTTCGCATTGAAAATAGGACCGGTATATAGCAGATATTATAAACTAACTTACTCCAAATTAACTCTATGTTGGTGATATACAAGATAGATAATGTTTCCATACTCATATTTCTATTTCCAAGTGGCTACTTAATTTTGCCCTTGAATGACCTAAGGATGCGTCCCAAAAATGTGATTCACAAATATGGTACTGACTTGAGCAAAGACTTTTCAAGAGTTGTGTAAGTACATAAGTTTTATCTTGCCCAACAACTCATGTTCGAGGTATTACTTGTCGGATATTACGCCAGATATTTGTCGGATATAACCGTGAAATATGGTATATCTTCGGATACGCGCGGATATTAGTAAAACCACATCCTTTTCCATATCCGTTAGTTACTATCCGTATCCGTGACCGTATCCGGCAACTATCCAACCGTATCCGTATTTGCCTTCCGTGAGGCTCTGGCCGGTCGGTCGGAAATAATCCGTACCATTTTCACCCCTAACCTAGATGCAGCGGTACTACCGGAGTACATCAGCTGGCTTCCAGGCGCGATACTACTGGCTCACGGCCCGGTACTATCGTCGAACATATCTCGATTTAATTGGAGGTATTCAAGCGGTACTGCTAGGTTACTACCGCGTAAGTACCGTGAGGAATAGAGCGGTACCGCCAAGGTACTACCGCCCAAGAGGCGCACCTGGAGTGCAGCAGCAGTACTGCTCCTGGGAGGAGCGTACTACCGATGCACCGCCCGATACAACCGTAGACGAGAAAATCGCCTCGGTTCTTTTTCATGACAAATCTCTCCAAGAGTGTGAAGGCTGTGGTGGTGCATTTGGTTTGTACGCGCAAAACGAATCCCACCATACCTTTCCACAGCGGGTCCCCCTCTTGATAGTCCGGGGTTCCAATACACGAAATAAAAGAAAAGGCTTCCAGAACACCGACTTTTCCTTTAGAATCTTGGGGCATTGAACCACGTGTGTTTTCATCGAAAATCCTAGCAAGCTTAGTCACATGATTAGTCTGATAAAGTGTGTTGTCATGAACTCCAAAACCATTAGGAGACAAGATGTTGTTTCAACGGCAATGAGAACGGAAGCATGGCCCGCCAACCTCATGTAAGTCTTCAAAAATTCACACCATCTCCAGCCTGTAAATGTCAAAGTTACATTGTCTGCGATGAAGGGGTGAAATCCTAGTGGCAATAATGTACGGGAGCGGTGCAGAAGTTTCCCGCCGCCCTGCAGGACCACTAAATGGGTTGCAATGATACGCCCATTTTAACAGGTGATTTTTTTTATTTTTGTTTGCTATTTTTAGGCAGAAAAATAAAATAAAACAAAAGGAATAATTTTCTAAGCCCGATCATTTTTCTAAAACATTTTTTAAATTTGAATATTTTTCAAATCTGAACTTTTTTCCAAGCTGAGCAATTTTTAATATAAACATTTTTTAAATCTAAATATTTTTTGAATATGGAATTTTTTAGTTGAGAACATTTTTTTGACGTTGAACATTTTTCAAAATTATTAAAAGGTGAAGAAAATAAAAATAGAAAACATTAAAGAAAAGGAAAAGAAAAAGGAGTCTAGATTTCTTGCCTCTCGAGCTCCCTTGATTCCTTTATTTAAATACACTAAAAATCATATTTATAAGTGTTTCAAATATTTGAAAAAATCCCATGATGTATCGCATAAACTTTTTTTTGAAGCGCATGTATCCATAAACTTGCAAAATCTCAGTTTAAAATGTTTTATATTCTGCGCTACACAAAAACATAAATGCGTGGATCAAGTATACATTTATTTTTGTGTCATAATATAAAGAATATTTTATTGTGATTTTACATGCTTCTAGGATGTATCGTGGACTACACCTAGATTCTTTTTTCGGATTTTTTAATAACCTGTAAATGTAGTTTTGAATTAAATAAAGGATCACTGGAAATCAAGAGTCAGATTTTCTGAAGGAAAAGAAAATAAAGATATTTAAGAAAAAAGAACAAAAAGGAAGAAAAACATATCTGTATTAATTGGGCCAGCCCGCTTAGCAAGCGCTCGAGGCGGCATAAGCCGGGCGGCTTATTGGATTCGCGATATTATACGGGCTGGCCGTTGAAGGCGGAGCTGGGCCGAGATAATTAAGGAAATAACGATGGGCATGAAAGGAACACCGGAGTTGACCAGCCACCCGAAAATTGGGATAGAACTGAACTACTGAAGTCAGCATCCCTGTTTCTTTAAGCCAGCCATCATCGTTATCAACTTATCATCAATTGATCATTTCGATTCTTCGTTGTAGCACGATAGAACGGATTGGGCATGCATCTTTCCAAACACTCTGCACTAGTTTAAGAGTAGTTTAATCGCCCGATAGAACGGATTGTCGTTACTGCAGTACTTAACTACCACTAGTTTTGACGAAGTACGCCTTGAAATTATATTCTGTGAGAGAAGGAAGAGAGCAATGCACGGAACAGTAGCGCACTGATATGAACTTCAAGATGCAGAGCTGATTACGCATCCTCGACGGAAAATTAGGGCCAACTGTATTCCATAGACACCAATCAATTCAAGCTTATAGTACAGTAACATGTTTAAGAATTAACAACAACTTTAATGCACCGTGCCACGGTATGACCAGAACAGTGGCGAATTATTGCTCACAACACACGATCACGGACTCTGATATTGACTGACTTCATGGAGCCAGCCAGGCCGGGAGACGCGCAAGCCTGAGCGTCAAGCGTCGCCGCTGCCGCCGTGGACGAACTCGCGTACCGCCGCGAAGAGCTCCTCGGCCTTCTCCGGAAGAAAGAGCTCAGCGGCGTGGAACCCGGACCCGTCCGTCTTGGTGACGACGTCCACGCCGCTGTCCTGCAGCCACGCGGCGAACCCTCTCTGCCGGTCGATCAGCGGGTCGCCGTCGCTCCCTGAGACCAGGCACCGCGGCAGGCCGGCCAGGGCCTCCGGCGCCATCGCTTTGGCCGGATTGCTGAACTCGTGGTCGCGGTCCGCGCTCAGGGGGAGCGCGAGGCTCATGAGCTTGTCGTTGGCCTCCAGCGGCAGCATGAAGTCGTCCTCTGACGCGGCCTCCGACGGCGTCCGCTCCACGCCTCCGAGGTAGGGCTGGTGTAGCAGGAGCCCCCGCACCGCGGCGGGGCTCAGGTCGACGCCCTTGGTCTGGACTCCCGCGTTGAACGCCAGGTTCCCGCCGGAGCTGCTGCCCATGACGAAGCACGGGAGAGATCGCCGTGCGCGGCGATCCAGGGGTCCTCGTGCGCGGCGTCGCGGAGCCACAGCACGGCCGCGACGGCGTCGTCGTAGGCCGCGGGCAACCGGTGCTCGGGCGCGAGGCGGTAGTCGACGGAGGCGACGATGGCCGGGACGGCGGCCGCCATGGCCTCGCAGGAAGCGTGGTAGAAGATGGTGTCCGCGGAGAAGACGACGAAGCCGCCGCCGTGGAAGTAGAGGATGACGGGGAGCTTCGTTGACGGGTCCGACGGGACGGGGCTGCAGGGGAGGTAGAGACGGATGTACGTGCCGAGAGAGGCGTCCAGGGGCACGTCCCTGCTGGAGACGGCGGCGGCGTCGAGTGAGGCCGGGACGGATGGGACGACGGGGCGCGTGATGGTGCCGTCCGAGTGGACGGCGATCTGCATGAAGAGGTTGTCCGACTTGGACGGCGGTGGCCGCGCGGCCGCGTCAACATCGGGGGCCGCGGTGGCGTCGCCCATGGTTTGCTCGCGGCTTTGCTTTGTCTCCTCCACACTCGGTGCAGGCGTATCTTTGGTGACTGTGACGACGGTGGCCATGGCGATTGGTAGACTGGTAGTGATGTCTGATGTGCTGGGCGCGCACGTTTATAAGCTGGGCGCCGCGCTGCAGGCGCTGGCGTGAGCGTGACAAACCGCCGGATCGGCTCGTGCTTGCGCGTTGTTCAACGACAATAGATGAACAAGAAAATGACCCGGTCGGTCGAGCCCATTGAACTGCAACAGTAGGTACGGGGTGCCCATCCAGGTTTTTTCATTCCGTTTTTTCCCTAGCTATTGCGAGCGTGCTCTACATAGAAGCGCTTTAGAACTCTCAAAGTGTCTGCTCCAATTAACTTTCAGGGCTAATATAGCAACTTTTCTCCACTCTTTCTCGAAAGCGCGCGAAGGTGGATCAGCTTTCGAAAATGAGAGACACAGTGCGAGATCAACGTCACACGGCTTCAATCTATTTGATTTGCTCTTTCTCGGCCTGACCAGTTGAGCCAAGAGGACGGACATTCAGTAATTCGAAATGTGCTCCAGCGCTGGCCGCCAGCAGATAGGTCAAACAAACGATTTGATAGACTTTTTTTTTAGATGGAAACGGTTTGATAGACTTGCAACTGGATGATCGACAAGGACCTTCTGACGACTGCCATGGACAATCATGCCTTGTTTCGGATTAAATTAGGGGAGTGATCATTGCATGCTTAATTGTATTTTTCGTAGGCCTTCATTGTACCTGCATCTATTGTTTCTAAAACATCCACTATTTCTCGCTCTTAGCGAGTTGAAACACAGTCTCGCCCCCACAAACCACTCACATAGCCCGGCCCATTTGGGCTTTTTTTCGTTTTCATTTTTCTTCTTCTGTTCTTTATCCTCTTCCTGTTTTCTTTTATTGTTCCTGTTTCTTTTCATTTTTCATTTTTTCTGTTTCACTTCATTCCTTTTTTTTTCTGTTCATGTTTTTATTTTCGCTTATTTTGAAAAAAAAAATCTTTTTTTGAAAATGGTTCATACCTGAAAAATATTCATTTTTAAAATAGTCCAGATTTTGAAAAATGCTTATTTTTAAAATGGTCTAGATTTGAAAATATTCACTTTTGAGAATGTTTCGGATTTAAAAGTATTTACCTTCGAAAAATATTAATATTTTAAAGTGGTTCTGATTTAAAAAACTTCGGATTAAAAACATCATGCATAATCTAGGAAAATATAAAAATAGAAAGAAAAATATAAATAATAAAGAAATCATACCTATTCATGGGTCGGACCAAAACCAGCCCAAAAGTGAAGGGCTGGTGAACCACGCGGGCGAGCCGAGTGCGTGAGAGTGCTCCTATTCTGTGCTTAATGTGTCACCTCGCGAGCCGACGCGCACCCTCCTATTATGGGCTCGACCCATTTACTGGTTCGCGTACGGACATTTTTTAAATTGTTCATTAATTTGAAAACTAGTTCATGAATTTGAAAAATTGTTCACGAATAAGATGTCCCAAAAATCAAAAAACAATTCATGAATTTAAAAAAGGTTATTAATTTAAAATAGTTCACAAATTTGAAAAAATGTTCATGTCGAAAAAATATGTGTTCGTGTACCAACGAACAAAATATGTCAGAAAAACCGATCTGGAAAAAAACCGCCAAAAAAAATCAAGAACAAGCAAAACCGGCCGGAAGCTATTAGAAGCTTCCCAAAACCGGAAAGAAACAGTCAAAGCCCACATACCTGGGCCGACCCACTTATTCCGATTGGTGCACAGGAGGGGTACGCTTTTCCATGCTAACATGTGCAATGAGCATACAATAGGATTTGGCAGCGTGCGAGCGCTAAGAGCAAGGCACAGGGCTCCCGTTTCTAATCTCAAGTACACTTGGGGCAAACCTCAGGCTGGGCCGGGTTGGGCTAGGCTTGTCAAAGCCCGAACATTTTTTTTTTGAAACAAGGGGCAAAGATTTGCCCCATTTTCTTTATTAAGAGAGTTAGGGCATAGTGTTCGGGCAACATCAAAAAAAACATTACAACAAAGAATTACTCTCCCGGCATTAATTCTTCAAGACTTTTTGCCCCCGCAATCACCCACAACTTCGCCTCGTTCTTGATCTTGGAGAAGATGCTAATAGACGATGTGTGCTTGTTACGGAACACACGAGCATTCTGCTCGTTCCAAAATTCCCAAGAGATGAGGAGGACTAGGGAAGTCATTGCCTTGCGGTTGATCATACCGACACCGGACATATGTCGCCACCAATCCTTGAGGGAAAGATCCGGCCAAGGTAAGAGATCAAGGTGTTGTAGCCCGAGCCAAACTTTTAAGAGGGTCCAAATCCGAGAGGTGAAACGACAATGGACTAGGAGGTGAGAGGACGATTCGGGCACCCTTTGACAAAGCGGGCAAAGACCACAATTTGGACGTCCCTGGCGCGCCAAACGATCCGTCGTCCAAAGGCGGTTTTGTAGAGCAAGCCAAGCGAAGAACTTCGTTTTGGGTGGCCCCAAGCTTTCCAAACCAAGGTGTTCATGTCGGAGGAGTGAGCCCCATAGAATTGCGCCTTGTAGGCCGTCTTCGCCGAATAAACACCATTTGCGGAGAGCTTCCACAAAATGGTGTCCTCCAAATTGTCCTCAAGGGCCACGCTTTGAAGCTTGACCCATAGGTCCACATATTGGCGCGCATGGTGGATGGTAAAGTCTTGGGTCATGGCGATTTTCCCAATCCAACCATCATTGAGGAGGGCTTGAGAAATAGACCATTTCCTGTTGGAGGAGAGATCGAAAATGAGAGGAGCAATATTTCTAGGCTTCTCACCCTCAAGCCAAGGGGCCTCCCAAAAAGATGTTCTTTTCCCATTCCCAACCGTGATTGTTGTGGAAGCATAGAAAAGATCCATATCCTCTTTGGTGCAAGGGTTAGTGGATCCGGCCCAATTCTTGTTGGGGTCTCTCCAATGGAGCCAAGGCCATCTCAATCGCAAGGCCCACGCGAACTTGTCGGTGTGAAGAATCCCTAGCCCCCCCAACCCCAAGAGATGTAGGGCGGCAAACGGTCTCCCAATTTACTTTACATTGGCCTCCCGAAACCTTGTCGGTTCCCGTCCAAAGGAAAGCGCGATCAGTCTTTTTAAGAGAGGTAAGGAGACCCTTCTGCCGGGCCGACCTATCTGGCGGCTTTTCCTTTTGTTTATTTTCTTTTTCTTTTTCTTTTTCGTTTTCCTTTTTATTTTTATTTTCTGTTTTTCGTTTTCTTTTCTGTTTTGTTTTGTTTTGTTTTTCTTATTATTATTCGTTCTTTTAATTTTTTTTTCTATTTTTTTCTTACCATTTTCAGAATCTGAATGTTTTATACAAGGAACAACACGACCGAAATGTTTCCGCACGCGCATAAAACTTCGGGCCGCGGCCCACGTAAGGAAGGTTTGTAGGCGGCACTGCGCTAAACTGGGTAAGTATGGTTTGTGTTTGCTCGGTTGATTCTTTAACATGTAGAGGAGGGTATTTAAATCGATACCAATGTCACTCGCTTAGCAGTATGGGACTATTTAATTTGCATGTGCTTGCTAGCGCAGGTCTGGAATTGTTGATTTTTTTCCGCCGACACATGCAGAATCGTTTACTCGTCTACAGCTTCACGTGGAGATTGTTTCGTAGCTGCAAATCATGTACAAAGTCAAAACTACTTGATCTACTATACTAGCAAGCACACGCACGTGTGTACTTGAGATTTATTTGTTTCTTAATAGGGTGGTCTGTTATGCATTTGTACATGTATCTAGCAGTTCATGTATCCATGCACATCACAAATACAAGAGGGGTGTGTCACATCCCAAAATTGTAACCAGTTGTAATAGTCAAAATTTGGAACCAACAAAAACTTTTGTTGCATGATGTGTGTTGATTGTTCCTTGTTAGTTGTGTTGCTTGTGTAAATAAATTAAAAACTTTGAACTCAAAAATAAAATTGAAACAATCACACAAATTGTCATGTGACATTAAATTTTTCAAAGTTAGAAATCAATATTTTCTTTTCACAAATTCAGAGGAGGTGATACCATAATCACTCTCACATTATTCTTATACCTTTTCTCTCTCAAATAAATATTTTCAAAAATCTATATTTAAAATTCTATTTCTTTCTTTATTTCTTTAGATCATCAAATGTACCAAGAATACCTACACTATAATTATCAAGTATGAGCCACAAATGCTTGATAAATATTTATTGATCCAATTATAAAAATATTTCACAGAAATTTGAATTTGGAATTGGTTCAGGCGTTCTGTCAAACACTTGGTGGGCAGAGTTGAACTTTTCCCCAATTCGAACTCAATCCGCACGAATTCGAGTGAAATTCAGCAAACCACCTTACCCCTCCCATTCTCACTCACCTCTCTCACCTCCCTCACTCGCCAGAGCACGAAGGAAATGTGCAAATCGGCCGTTTTGGCTCGTAGCCATTGGCATGGACATGCACCCGTACCACCCGTGACCCACTCGTGGAAGAAGGACGAAGAAGGACGCCGAGCTGGCCCTGCACCGTGCCTTCCATCTCTGATGTCCCTCCGCTCTCGTTGGACGAGAGGAGATCGCCTCAGAAGCTCCTGCAGCCGTACCTTTGCGGTCGAACCAGAGCACGCCGTGCGCGTGGCCGCGCGTGGCCATCGACGGCGAACTCGGCCTCCACTGCACCATTCGCCAGCGCATCGCCGCCCAGCCATTCACCACCCTCCCCGCGGCCACAAGGACACAATGGCGTCACCCCCACTGGCCCACGAATGCGTCATCTTTCCGTCAAGCACCTCGTGCGCAGCTCGACGCCGTCACCACCCCGAGCTCAATGCGATCACCTCCGCAAGCCATTCTCACTCCTGTGACCTCTAACGCCGTCCGTCGACGTGTCCGCACAGCCCAGCCCGCCAATGGCGAGCTCTCCCACCTCCTACACCCCTCCTGCAGCTCGACCACCATGGACCGGACCTCCGGCTATAAACACACCCGAGCCATCCCATTTCGCTCCACACCACTCCACTGTCTCTCCCTCACACACCACTCTCTCGTGCACCGCCAGGAGGGCGGAGCCACTGCTGCCTGAGCTGCTGCTGCCCGTGGCCGTGCTGTCGAGCTGCCCAAGCTCGGCCGTGCCCGAGGTTGAAGACGACCACGCGGCCGTGCCGCTTTTCTCGTTTCTCTCTCACTGACCCCTCTGCCTTGCTCCTACCACTCACCGCACTCACACGCCCATCTCTCTCGTGCTCAGGAACCACCAGAAGCAGCTCGCCATCAACGCGTCGTGCCCGTGGAAGTGGAGCACCTCGCCGCTGACGCCTCGGACGTTTTCAGCAAGCACCACTCCCCGAGCGAGCTTCCCCAGGACGCTGCACCCGTTCTGCTTCATCTACGCCGTCGCCAGTGCCCCTAGGTGAGCCCTCCGTCCACCTCGCCGTCGCAGGCACGGCGGCGCCGCCTGAAATTGGTCGTCGTCGTTGCGGCTGCCGTGGGCCATTGGATCTTAGATCCACGGTCGCATACCCCTTCGCGTTTAGACAAGTCGCTGACGGGCGGGCCCCATTGTCAGCGTTTTAAACATTTCCAGCGCGGGAGCTTTTCTGTGTTGAGTCACTGACGGGTAGGCCCCACCCGTCAGGGTTTTCAACATTATCCAGTGCAGAGAGTATTTCCTAATTTAAATTCTCTGGAAATCCAGTACTGGACCTCACTTTAAAAATCGATATCTCAAGATTTATAAGTCCAAATAAATCGAATCAAAATTCTCTGGATAGCTTATGAAACTTTTTGTGCAACTAAATTGGTTTCATCTTGTTTAGATTAATAACAATTGTGTAGTATTTAAAGTGCCACAGAAGGTCTAAAACACAAACTTGTTTGTTTCTGATGCTCTATTAACCCAAATATTGTAGATCCAAATTTTTTTTTAGCTTAGTACTGTTTTCACTTAGCTTCCATAATTTTGGTAGAATTAATTAAGCAACAATAATTGTTTAGCATTAGATTAAAGTTAGCAAACCTTACTGTACTGTAACAATTATAAAAGATTAATGCTTAACCCAAATGAATTAGGACCAATTTTGTTAGATCACATTTAATCAGTGCTAGTTACCCCTAAAAGGATTTAATTTTATATTCAACAGAAGTTAGTCAGTAGCTAAAACTTGATTAACAAGCTTCTGGAATAAAACAATTATGTAGGGAATTTGCTAACTCAAATTGATTCAAATCCAATTGTTTTGTCTTCTAGATGTCAGTAGTATATGTAGAATTTTAGTTTGTATTTATGTGATCAACATAAATTAAATGGTGCATTAAAACTTGTGTAGCTAGTTTCTGCCATATTCAAAGCATATATAAATGATGTGTAATTCAATTAAATTAAACCCAATTGTTTTGCCTTGTGAGTTACAGTAGCTCTCGGTAGAAATTGAGATTGTAATGTTGTGATGCTTGGTTGAATAGTATAGTGATTGTTTGTATTTGCTTGTTTTGACGATTAGAAGAGAACGTTGCCGGATTATCGAGGAAGTGGAATTTGTTGAACCAGAAGAACAGGACCAGGGTCACTTTGCTGAGCAAGGCAAGCTATTCTCTGATCATGCTCATAAATAGATACATCTATTTTGTATACATGTTTTACTCATTAGCAACTATGGTTTTAAACACGTTTTCAAAATATATGAAACACTATTTTGCCACCCTATATAGAAGTATAAGTTAGTTAATATCAAATTATAGGATGGGAAAAATATTGTTTACTCAAAACTCCTTTGAAAATCCTTGGATGAATTATGGTATGCCGAGATGTCGGTGTTAAAATGAAGAAATGGAGAATGGTGGTGTTTGTGAAAAATGCACATTGTGTCCTAGTACTATGACGACCAACCATACCCTGTGCGACCACATTTACCCCCATATGGGACGGGGCTTAGTCATGTAGTTTGCTCATTTTAGTATGGAATACCTCAACAACGGAGATGACTCCGTTTCATGAGGGGACTAGTTTGGTGACCCTCCCCTGACCCGGGTCCTCGCACATTGGTGGAGGATAGAAGGCTGTCCCCTATACACCGTCGGGCAAAACTATGAGTCCTCACACTTAGGGTCATCGACGGGTGAACCGGACTAGGTGTCGACGGAAAGTGTCATATGGGCAGGGTCATGTAGTAGCATGAGCAAATGAGAGGCTATGGTCGGTAGCTCAACTTCGCATACACTTTGTATGGCGGGACGTGGCTGACACGATGAGTTGCCGGATGGATGTGGGAAAAGCGTGCTACCTCTACAGAGTGTAAAACTATTCGAATAGCCGAGTCCTCGGTAATGGACAGTTGGAAGGCTGTCCTAAGACCATGTGCAAAGTTTTTAGTTTTTAAAAAGAAAATGAAGTGGAAAATGTTTTATGCAACTATACCAAAGGGCCGATATGTAGTTGTTGGAGATAAATGACCATGAAGGGCTATGGTCGGAAAAAGGAGGAGTTTTGGAGAAATAAACAAGATGGTGATTTGCTGGAGGAAAGTTATAAAATTCTTCTTTCCTTTTTCAACAAAGATATAGAGATGGTTTCAATAAATAAAAGTCTTATGAAATAAAAGTAAAACTAGTGCTTGTTCATGTTGGGGTAGTTTGCGAGTACAATTTAAATTGTCCTCATATTGGTTTCGTCCCTGGCTATTGTCTTAGCCAGATCTCGAGGAGCACTACGTCGAAGAGGAGTATGGCGCCGACTATGTGAACTAGGGATCTTCATAAGTCAGCTGCCTGTCGGGTTGTTGTTAGGATGTGTTTGGTCGACTACGCCGTAGCTTCCGCTGAATAATTTGGTTTGGCCCATGAAGGCAACTATGTAAGACTTGGTCTAAATGACCGTATGTGTAAGACTTTAATTTGGTACTATAATGGATGTAAACTTTGGTATTCAGTTCGGGTTATGTGCAACAACAGACTAATCACGTGATCGTTGTGTTAAGCATAACCGGTTATTTCGGACAGCTAGTCCAGGGTCCCCACAGAGCTGGTATCAGAGCCATCCTGACTTTAGGAGACCTTAGTTTAGTATGGGCGTTAGATAGGAGTTACAAAAGGCTAATTTCTAAAATAAAGGAGTGGAGTATTTTTGAAAATTGCTTATCTCCCAACCCTCACACTTATGCAAAATTTCTACTCTCATTAAGTATTACATTTTCCTTGTACCCTTAAAATTGAGTACACTCGTCCTCTCATTAAACTTAAAATTTTTGCACACTTGTCATCTCATTAAACTTAAAACTTTATACACTTATCATCTCACTAACTTAAAATTTTGCTTAAAATTGTAGATGGCACTCAACTTCATCGAGTTTAAGCAAGTTAAGAAGGATGGCAAGCTGATCTTCGAGAGCGACTTGTGCGAGTTGAGCGACATGTTGGGTCACCCCGCTCCAGAGTTTCAGGGAGCCCAGGTTGACGTTCACGGCAACGGAAACCTGAGTTGGCTCATCGAGTCGTTTGTTAGCGGGAACATCAAGTCTCCCGGTTCCAAGACGATGATCTTCACCACCATGGACACCCACTGGGACGACGGACTGTGTCGTGCCATGCAGAGGTTACTGGCCCGACTTTATGAGGAGCACAAGGCGGAGTTGGTGAACTCCCGCTTTCAGTTCTACGGGAGGCGCAGCGATGATGGTCACCTCACTCGAGCCCCTCGACACCCAGCGTTTAGAGACTACATCATGGACATGGAGGTCCTACTTTACCGCACCCAGGAGGACCTGATGAGCGCTAGGCTTCGGGCTCACTTTGAGCGCATCACGCTCAAGGAGAGTCGCGAGCGTGAGGCGCTACTGCAGCAGGAGAAGGTCACTCTTCTCCAGAAGAGGGCCCAACTGAGGAGGACCGTCGCCAAGCTCCGCAAGAAGGTGGCGGAGCAGGACGAGATGATCGAGGATATGGAGCGCCAGGCTAACGAGATGGAGGAGGAGGGCGAGGATCTCCGCAGGGAGAACAGCGCCTTCATCGTGACGATGAGGATTTCCTGGAGGAGATCGACTATGAGGAGGACGACGAGGAGGAGCCGTTCGAGACAGTTCTCGAGGACGAGGAGGAGGACCCGGAGGAGCCTGCCTACGAGTCCGACACTGACGCAGTTGAGCCAGAGGTTCCACCTCAGTAGACGAGTGACTTGAGTGTTACCCTAGGATTATGTCGACCCCCTATCGCGAGTCGAGTCTATGTATGGCGATGTTGTGAACTTGATGTTGTAATGTTGTTGTTTTATGAATGTGTTAGTCTTGTTTGATCTGTGCAAAATCTTTTTAATACCGTCCTTAATTAATCAAGCCCCTTGTGACTTCACCATTTTCCCCTTAGTCGGAACCCTGTTGCCTTGCCTCTTATACCCTGAATACTTCAGGATGGTGGACACTCGTCGCACCAACAACCAGGATCCACCACCACCTGAACTGACCGCCCAACTCCTTGCGATTATTATGGAGGATCGCCAAGCTGCCCGGGAGGAGCATCAAGCTCATCTCACCGCCCTGCAGCAAATTGCTGCTACTCATGCCAACCACAACAACAACAATGGTGGCAATGGCGATGAGGCTGGAAATCAGCAGTTCACCTTAAGTGACTTCCAGAAGACCAACCCGCCTACCTATTCAAAGGGACTTCACCCACTAGAAGCCGATAATTGGCTTCGCACCATCGAGAATGACCTGGAAGTTGCTGTTGTGAGAGAAAATGAGAAGGTTCTGTATGCCACCCACTATCTTTCTGGACCTGCACGAGCTTGGTGGGAAACTACCAAGGCTCTCCAGCAAGCCGGCTATGTTATCAACTGGGATGAGTTCAAGGAGAAGTTTCGCAAGAAGCATATTCCTAGCGGACTCATTGAGAGGAAGAAGGATGCATTCCCTAAGCTGAAGCAGGGAAGTAAGGATGTGGTCGGATATCTTGATGAGTTTACCAACTTGGCTCGGTATGCTCCCGACGACACCGACACTGAAAAGAAGAAGATGGAGCGCTTTCTGAATGGACTTCATGATGAAATGCAGTGTGCGTTGGTTATCCATGACTTCATTGATTTGGAGTCGCTTGTGGACAAAGCCATTCAGCTGGAGACCAAGCGCAAGTCTATGTTTGAAAGTCGTAAGAGGAGGATGAATGCTCAGGAAGGTTCTAGCAGCCACAAGCCCCACAACTTTCCGCCAGCACCCAAGCCTGCTTATCGACCACCACAAGCACCACGTCCCAACTATCCCAACAACTACTATCATAGCCCCAATGACAACAACCGTCCTGGAGGAAACTTCAACAACTTCAATCGTGGCCCCAATGTTGTCTGCTTTGAGTGCGGCACCAAGGGTCACTACTCCAGAGAATGCCCCAATCCAAAGAGGAATGTCCAGTGCCCCAATGCACCGGCGCCGAACCCTGGTCAAGGTCGTGCCGGAAATGGCAAGAATGCCGCACCCCGTGGAAATGTTGCTGTTGCCAAGGGCTGACTGAACCACATCAATGCTGAAGAAGCCCAGGATGCGCCAGATGTTGTGCTGGTACGTTCCATGTCAACTCCGTACCTGCAACAATTCTATTTGATTCCGGTGCCACCCATTCCTTCGTCACAAAGGATTTTGTGGCCAAGGGAGGTATAGTCGGGAGTCTCTTACCCAAACCCATGGTCACACAAACCCCAGAGTCCTCAGTAGAGACCAAGCTGTATTGCCCCGACGTTCCCCTTGAGATCAAAGGAGAAAAGTTTCCAGCCGACCTAATCATTCTAGGAACCCACGGCATAGATGTTATTCTGGGTATGAACTGGTTAGCCAAGTACCGTGGTCATATAGACTGCGCCAGAAGAGCTGTTTCCATCACCACAGACAGAGATGTCGAAGTGGAATATGTTTCGGTCTTACGACATTCCCAAGCCGGCTGCCATGAAGGTATAGCTCGGCCAAGCCTGGATGAGATCCGTGTTGTTCACCGATTCCAGGATGTTTTCCCTGAAGAACTGCATGGTATGCCACCTGACCGGGATATTGAGTTCGTGATTGAACTTATTCCTGGAACAACCCCTATATCCCAGAGACCCTATTGGATGAATCCGGAAGAACTGGTTGAATTGAAGAAGCAGTTAGCTGATATGCGCAGCAAAGGTCTTATTCGTCCAAGCGCACCACCTTGGGGATCACCCATTATTTTTGTGAACAAAAGAGACGGTACCACACGCATGTGTGTGGATTATCGCAAGCTCAACGACGTGACCATTAAGAACAAGTACCCTCTTCCCAAGATCGAGGATCTGTTCAATCAGATGAACGGAGCCCGAGTCTTCTCCAAGATCGATCTTCGGACAGGTTATCATTAGTTGAAAATCCGAGAGTCAGACATTCCCAAGACCGCCTTCACCACTCGCTACGGATTGTTCGATTACACTGTTATGTCCTTTGGCTTGACCAATGACCCCACCTATTTCATGAATCTCATGAACAAGATCTTCATGGATTACCTCGACAAGTTCGTGGTAGTCTTCAACGACGACATCCTTATCTACTCCAAGACCGAAGAAGAGCATGCTGAACACCTGCGTCTAGTTTTGGAGACCCTCTGAGAGCACAAGTTGTATGCCAAGCTTAGCAAGTGCGATTTTTAGCTTAGTGAAGTGGCATTCCTCGGACATGTCGTGTCTGTAGGAGGAATTTCTGTTGACCCAGAGAAGATCCAAGCCATCGTCGACTGGAAAGCACCCACTAATGTAACTGAAATCCGAAGTTTTCTCGGACTAGCGAGTTACTACCGCAAGTTCGTTGAAGGATTCTCTAGCATAGCCAAGCCCATGACCCAACTGTTAAAAAGGACAAGAAATTCGAGTGGACCCAGAAGTGCGAAGATAGTTTTCAAGAACTAAAGAAGAGACTGACCTCAGCCCCAATCCTAATAATGCCAGATGTCACCAAGAGTTTCGACGTGTATTGTGATGCATCACGCCTCGGACTTGGTTGCGTTCTGATGCAAGAAGGAAAAGTTGTGTCGTACCTGTCCCGACAGCTGCGACCGCATGA
Organism: Poa pratensis; assembly: GCA_947311845.1. NCBI lineage: Eukaryota > Viridiplantae > Streptophyta > Magnoliopsida > Poales > Poaceae > Poa > Poa pratensis. The sequence continues at coordinate 35,177,984 of CAMZMU010000069.1, forward strand.
AGAGAATTACCCAACCCATGATCTGGAGTTAGCTGCTGTTGTTCTTGCTCTTAAGACGTGGCGTCCCTATCTTGTGGGACATCGCTACGAAATCTATACGGATCATAAGAGGTTGAAGTATATCTTCACCCAGAAGGAGTTGAACCTGAGACAGAGGAGATGGATGGAACTAATCAAGGACTATGATATTGGGATCCATTATCACCCCGGAAAAGCCAACGTGGTTGCCGATGCCCTTAGTCGCAAGCCCTGCACCCTGAATGCCCTGATCCAAGCCGAGCAACCAGCCTTGTTCAAGGAGTTCAAAGATTTCGGACTAGAGCTGGTTAGCCATGGTTATCTCCCAATCTAGAGTTAGCCCCAACCCTGATGGATCAAATCAAGGAAGCCCAAAAGAATCATGAAAGCATTGAAGGGATTAAAAAGAAGATCTCTCTCGTAAAGCACCCGGTTTTACCGAAGATGCTGAAGGAGTGCTGAGATTCAATGACCGCATCTGTGTGCCTAATGTCAAAGAACTTAAGGAATTAATCTTGAGGAAGCCCACGAGACCCCTTACTCAATCCACCCCGGGGGACAAAAATGTACCAAGACCTCCGTGAAAGATTTTGGTGGCATGGATGAAGCGAGAGATTGGTTCTTTCGTGGCCAAGTGTGATGTCTGTCAGTGAGTCAAGGCTGAACATCAGTGACCCGCTGGATTGCTTCAACCTTTGAAAGTTCCTGAATGGAAGTGGGATGAAATCGGAATGGACTTTATCACCGGACTGCCAAGATCCAACCGAGGCCATGATTCAATCTGGGTCATCGTTGATCGACTGACCAAGTTGCCCATTTTATTCCCGTCAAGACCACTCACACCGGAGCTCAGCTAGCAGACTTGTATATCTCCAGAATAGTAAGCCTGCACGGAGTGCCCAAAAAGATTGTATCTGATAGAGGTACACAATTCACCTCAAGGTTCTGGAAAGCTCTTCACGAAGCCCTCGAACCAAGTTAGCCTTTAGCACAACCTATCACCCCCAGACCGGAGGCCAAACCGAACGAGTGAATCAGATATTGGAGGACATGCTTCGTGCATGTGTTCTATCCTATGGTTCCAAATGGGAAGATTGCCTTCCGTTTGCAGAGTTCTCCTACAACAATAGCTACCAGTCCAGTCTGCAAATGGCCCCGTTTGAAGCACTTTACGGCAAGAAGTGTCGTACTCCCTGAATTGGTCCGAAACCGGAGAAGGCAAATTGTTTGGACCAGATACCCTCCGTGAAGCTGAAGAACAAGTCCAACTTATCCGTGAGCGTCTCAAAACTGCCCAATCCCGTCAGAAGAGCTACGCTGATCCCAAGCGCCGCGATATCACCTTCAACGTCGGAGATTATGTCTATCTCCGAGTGACACCACTCAAGGGAATGCAACGTTTCCATGTCAAAGGAAAATTGGCGCCAAGATATATTGGACCCTTCAAGGTCATTGCTCGTCGAGGAGAAGTAGCCTATCAGCTGGAGTTACCCCCAGAATTATCAGAATTTCACGATGTCTTCCACATCTCTCTGCTCGGAAGTGTCTTGAAGTTCCCGACAAGCCCGATGTTTTCAAGAACATCGACCACCTCTCCATCGACCTAAACCATGACCTGACTTATCGTGAGAGACCCGTCAAGATTCTCGACGAAGATGTTCGTCTTACCCGGAGGCGCAAGATCAAGTTCTACAAAGTTCAGTGGACTAACCATCCGAAGAGGAAGCAACTTGGGAGCGCGAAGACTATCTTAGAAGCGAATTCCCAAACCTCTTTAGCACCTAAGCCTAGCAAATCTCGAGGACGAGATTTATTCGAAGGGGGAAGGATCTGTCACATCACAAAATTGTAACCATTTGTAATAGTCAAAATTTGGAACCAAAAAAAACTTTGGTTGCATGATGTGTGTTGATTGTTCCTTGTTAGTTGTGTTGCTTGTGTAAATAAATTAAAAACTTTGAACTCAAAAATAAAAATTGAAACAATCACACAAATTGTCATGTGACATTAAATTTCTCAAAGTTAGAAATCGATATTTTCTTTTCACAAATTCAGAGGAGGTGATACCATAATCACTCTCACTTTATTCTTATACCTTTTCTCTCTCAAATAAATATTTTCAAAAACCTATATTTAAAATTCTATTTCTTTCTTTATTTCTTTAGATCATCAAATGTACCAAGATACCTACACTATAATTATCAAGTATGAGCCACAAATGCTTGATAAATATTTATTGATCCAATTATAAAAATATTTCACAGAAATTTGAATTTGGAATTGGTTCAGGCGTTCTGTTGTACACTTGGTGGGCAGAGTTGAACTTTTCCCCAATTCGAACTCAATCCGCACGAATTTGAGTGAAATTCAGCAAACCACCTCACCCCTCCCACTCTCACTCACCTCTCTCACCTTCCTCACTCGCCAGAGCACGAAGGAAACGTGCAAATCAGCCGTTTTGGCTCATAGCCATTGGCATGGACATGCACCCATACCACCCCGTGACCCACTCTGAAAGGACAAGGATGTCGCCTAGAGGGGGGTGAATTGGCGATTAAAACTTTTCCGGTTTAGGCTTGCTAATTACGGAATAAAACTAGGTGTTTAAATTAACAAGCCAACAACCTAAATATACTAGGCTCACCTATGTACACCAACAACTTATGCTAAGCTAGACAATCAACAAGGTGATAGCAAGATAGAATACTTCAAGCACAAAGACTATCACAATGTAAAGTGCATAAGTAAAGAGCTCGGGTATAGAAATAACCAAGGCACACAGAGACGATGATGTATTTCCGAGTTCCTCCTTCTTAGGGGAGTACGTCTCGTTGGAGAGGTGTGAGGCACCACAAAGGTCGATATCAACGCCACAAAGGCTCACCCTATTCTCCGATGAACCGCACCATAAAGGTTTGGTTCACCTTCCACTATCGGAATCCTTCGAGGTGGAAATCCGGAGCCTTTCAACAACGATCCACGGCACAACCCACAATGGGATTGGGGGCTCCCGAACAGCTACAAGTGACCCCACAAGGGTCTCAACCACCACACGGGCGTTTAGGGTCCAAAGACCCAAGAGTAACAAGTTCACAAGCTTTCAACTTCCACGAAACCTCGTGGAGAGCACAAACCGATGCACAAAGCAATGGCAAGAGCACAAGGCTCAAATCCTTCACTCTCGAATCCCACCACAAGCAATTAATGCTTATGGGGGGAGAAGAGAGGAAGAACAACGAAGAACACAACAAATGGAACTTCAAGAACTAGATCGAAAGGGTTCCACTCACTTAGAGGAGAAATGGATCGGTGGAAATGTAGATCTAGATCTCCTCCTTCAATCCTCCAAAGATCAACGAGTTTGGGTGGAGGGATTGGGAGTAATCGAAGAAATGAGCTTTCAACAATGGAGGAGAGAGGAAATATGTGCTCAAGTTGCTTTTTAACCATTGGGGAAGAAACCCCTTAAATAGTTCCTCTAAAAAGTGGCCGTTGGGCAGAGCCGTTGGGCTCGCTGTGCCGTTGGACAGAGCCAGCCTGCCCGGCAGCCGGCCTGGGCCGGTCGGGAGGCCGGACAGCACACAGAGCCAGCCGGCCTGGCAGCCGGCCTAGGCTGGGCACCCAACAGAGCCCGCCGGCCTGTGGGCCGGCCTGGGGGCCGGCCAACAAAACTGCAAAAACGCCCAATACGAAAACGAACATATCTTGATCATCCGGACTCCGTTTTCGATGTTCTTGGGCTCGTTGGAATCGCAACGGAGAGCCCTTCAAGATTATGCAGAGCAACATCATAGTCCATCATGTGAGGATAAAACCAAATGAAGAAAGGTAAACCTTCTCTAAATAAGAACAACCGGTAAATCCTGAAATGCAATAACTTTTGCAAGGAAGCTCCAAACGAGATGAAACCAACGAGGTTGGAAAGGTAGCGACAAGAGGAGATATCACACATGGGAGGTGTGGACCTTATCTCCAGAAGGACCGGTAATATTTCCAACACCGAGAACGCAACAAGTTTTCCATCCAAAATCCATTTTCGAAGAACTTGGGCTTGTCATGAGGATCACAACAAGCACCAAAACCCAACAAGGAGAAGAACCAAATAAGAACCAAGAAAGATGATATGCCAAGTATGCAAAGGTTTGAGCTCTCCACAAAGATGCGATCAAGTTACTCACTTGAGAGCCCCTCTTGATAGTACGTCGTCTATCCTATAACCCGGTCTCCCACTAACACCATGAGACCGGTAAAATAGAAAACCTATCAAGATCATACCTTTGCCTTGCGCATTCCACTTGAGCTAGATGATGACGATCTTGACTCCCTCAAGTTGGAACACCTTTCTTGATTGTGCTTGATAGCACATGCTTGATGAAGACTTCTCGAAATGCTCCCCCATACTCCATTATGGGAGAGCCTCGCTTAGCTCCGTCTTCATATATCCACTTGCACTTCATCTTCTTCTCTTGATATAGATGATGGCTTGGAGATAAACATGAATGTTCACTCAATCTTTCTTTTCCAAGCCATGCTTGCAATAAGCTCAACTCTAGATGACCATTCTTCATATCAACCCTTGGATAAAACCATGATCATCATATAATCTTCTAGAGTCCAACACATGAACTCCAATATTTTCCTATGGACAAGATCTACAAGTATATCTCAATGCAAATATTAGTCCATAAGGATTGTCATTAATTACCAAAACCATGCATGGGGCAACACATGCATTTTCACACTCGTGGAAGAAGGACGAAGAAGGACTCCGAGCTGGTCCTGCACTGTGCCTTCCATCTCTTCTGCCCCTCCGCTCTCGTTGGACGAGAGGAGATCGCCTCAGAAGCTCCTGCAGCCGTACCTTTGCGGTCGAACCAGAGCACACTGTGCGCGTGGCCGTGCGTGGCCATCGACGGCAAACTCGGCCTCCACTGCACCATTCGCCGGCGCATCGCCGCCCAGCCATTCACCACCCTCCCTGCGGCCACAAGGACACAATGGCATCACCCCCACTGGCCCACGAATGCGCCACCTTTCCATCGAGCACCTCGTGCGTAGCTCGACGCCGTCACCACCCCGAGCTCAATGCGATCACCTCCGCAAGCCATTCTCACTCCTCTGACCTCTAACGCCGTCCGTCGATGTGTCCGCACAGCCTAGCCCGCCAATGGCGAGCTCTCCCACCTCCTACACCCATCCTGCACCTTGACCACCATGGACCGGACCTCCGGCTATAAACACACCCGAGCCCTCCCATTTCGCTCCACACCACTCCACTGCCTCTCCCTCACACGCCACTCTCTCGTGCACCGCCAAGAGGGCGGAGCCACTGCTGCCTGAGCTGCTGCTGTTCGTGGCCGTGCTGGCGAGCCGCCCAAGCTTGGCCGTGCCCGAGGTTGAAGACGACCACGCGGTCGTGCCGCTTCTCTCGTTTCTCTCTCACTGACCCCTCTGCCTTGCTCCTACCACTCACCGCACTCACACGCCCGTCTCTCTCGTGCTCAGGAACCACCAGAAGCAGCTCGCCGTCAACGCGTCGTGCCCGTGGAAGGGACCTCGGACTAGCTGTCCGAAATACCCTTGTGCCTACAACATCAGCGATCCCATGATCAGTGTGTCACTGAGCACAATCAAACTGGCATCAAAAGAACATCCATAAATACCAAATGAATTTACTTACTTGATTGAAGCCATAACTTCAACAAATACTTGCAACAGAAATCACCAAACAACGTGGAGCCCAAGTCACTTGCCATAACCCTACAGGCAGCTGACTGGGAAGCGCCCTAGTTCGCATTGACGTCATCGAAACCTTTTTCTTCGAACTGCTCCTCTTCAAAATCTGGCTAAGACAATAGCCAGGGACGAAACCAATATAAGTACATTTGAATGTACTCGCAAACTACCCCCGAAATGAGCATGCACTACTCTTTTTATTGTTTAAATAAAACTTTGTTTGCTTTGAAAACTTTATATCCTTATTGAAAAGAGAAGGATAGACTGTTGTTTAATAAAAATTTATTTGAAAACTCAATAACCTTAATTGAAAAAGGAGAGAAGGCTTTTAGAACTTTTCCCATAAGTTTGTCCTTGTAAGAAGTCCCTTTAAAATGTTTTCCCGAAGTATATCTTTGTTGAAAAAGGGGTAAGAAGTCTCCTTTAAAACTTTTTCTCAAAAATCATTACCAGGTTTTATTTCCCAAAACTCCTCCTTTTCCGACCATAGCCATTCATGGTCATTTATCCCCAGCAAACTCATACCAGCCCTTCGGTAGAGTTGCATAAACATTTCCACTTCATTTTTGAAACACAAAACTTTGCACGCCTCGACCATAGCCCTTCATGGTCAAATAATTCTCCAGCAACCTCATACCAGCCCGTCGGTAGAGTTGTCGATACAACACATCTCCATTTTTATTTTCAAATCTCAAAACTTTGCAAAACTTGCACATAGGTCAGAGTAGGGCCTTCCAACTCTCCATATCCGAGGACTCGGCTATTCGAATAGTTTTACCCTCTGCAGAGGTAGCACGCTTTTTCCACACCCATCCGGTAACTCATCGTGTCAGCCACGTCCCGCCATACAAGGTGTATGCGAAGTTGAGTCACCGACCATAGCATGTCCTTTGCTCATGCTAGTATAGGACCCTGCCGCTATGACACTTTCCATTAACACTTAACCCAGCCCGTCGGAATCTAAGTGTGAGGACTCATAGTTCTGCCCGGCGACCGTAGTCTTCAATCCTCTATCTCCAATTTATTCATACCGGCCTCCGGTAGACTTCTCTTAAGAGGACCTACGTCAGGGGTAGGTCACCAAACCATCCCCTCATGGAACGGAGTCATCTCCGTTGTTGAGGCATCCCATACTAATATGAGCAAATTATATGACTACGCCCTTGCCCATATGTGGGTAAATATGGTCGCATGTGACACTCCTCCCTGGCACATATCACCAGAGAGGCAGTCGTCCGTGCGCCAGCCCAGGATAACTGGCCGCACGTCACAACAGTGTAACATAATGAATATCATTACACACTCAGGCACAAAGATCTACAAAAGGGTTTACAAGGCCATCGATGCATTACAAAAGATCTTGCCAAGCATGGCCCAGGATAGAGTTTAACTGGCAGCGGAAGACATAAACGAGGCAACGGCTTGGAGCGGCTCCACTCCACAGGTATCTGGCTGGGCTACTGATCCTAGCACGCTCTTGCTCCATGTCCTTGCTAAGGTAGAAGATGAATCCTCGCTGAAATCTGGCCACAATCACAAGGCCCGTGAGTACATTTGTATGCACTCAGCAAGAATCGCCACTCACCACAAACAATCCAACAATCATGCAACAAGATATACATTGGAAATAAAATCCTACAACATGGCAAGGGTCTACTCAAGATAGACCAATATGATAACATAAGGGTAGCATGGCATCACAAGCAAAACATGGCATAAGCAAACAACAAGAGTATCACCAGTACAGAGTCCAAGCCAGGTGGGGTTGGATCGTATACCGGCAATCAAACAAAGAGATTACCTGTGATGAGTAGACGAGTGTACCAGTTGGTACCAAATCTTATAATTACTCCTGTCAACACAATCAGGCTTCCAAGCCTCTAGCCAACTCTGGCTATCAATCCAGGCAACTCTGGCTATCTCCCGGGGCATGCACGGTTGATGTTGGCTCTGGCCTAACTATAGGCTTCCAACGCATCACACCGCCATCCCATTCACCTCACAAGTAACATTCCCTGCATCATCTTATTGTTCATTTAGTGAAATCAGGTTGTTCACCTTTCTTTCAAACAAGCCTTAGGTTTAACCTCCTGACACGACACGGACACACAGTGTGACCGACACTGAACTGTTGTTCCATAACCTTGGAACGAGGCTAGACATCCAGATTTGACACTCTCGAGAGGTTGCAGATACCACCCATCTAAGTGCACCACGCCCAGCCGGTACTTTAGGATATCATCCTTAAAGCGAACTCAGCAAGATACACTCACCTGACCGTTCACGCTACCAAGACACTCCCTGTATAGCCACCGACATAAATCTATGCCTTATGCAGAAGTGAATCCGGCACGTCCCCAACCCATGAGCGACGCCTAGCTCCGGAACCTTTGCAAGACCAGCCCCGACCAACTATGGTACCGACTAGACTTGCCAAAATGGTAGCATCAAAGGAGGCTCAATAGGTTACGTAGGTCAAGGCCCGCCCATATGAGCGAAAGTGGCAGTGCTTTCGATGTTCAAATTAGTGGCACCGTGGACTGACCCTATCGTTGTTTGGAGGGGTATTTCATTTAATCAAGTTCCATCATTCACAAGTCCAAACAAAGAGGATTAGTCCAACACAACAATCACAATATCATAATAATATATCATCAAACAATAAGACATTAGCAACATGATATTTCAAGCCATCGTTTGTTTGTATTGACCGGGTGACTACGGTGGCGATACCACCGACCAGCGCCATCACAGATCTATACCAAAGGTAGCACAAGTTGTGGGCGTCGATCGGGTGACTACGGCGGCGATACCACCGACCAGCGCCATCACAGATCAACTACCAATTTTAGTTGGGCATGTAGTCTCCAAAAATGAACCGAAAAGCACTCATAAGAAAGAAAGCATCCATTCCACTCAAGGATTAACCCGACGTGGTGTCAGCAATCTTGGCAAAAAGAACCAAATGGAAAGCAAATGTCCCAAGCGTCGCAGTCCAGGTGGGCTTACGCCAACCATGTTTGACGGAGGGAGAAGAAGCAAATAACTCTTTTGGCAAATGCCCCCAACTCCGAGGATCATAAGACGACATTCGGCCGCTCCTCACCTCGGCGAAGGAGAAGAAGCAAACACTCATAGGAATGCAGGTTTTATAGTTGTTTATTTAGAGGGTTCGACAAAGCCACGCAAGTGCGAGGTGCACAATTTAAATCACACGTCATTCTAACGCATACATGGATGATGAATAAAACCTGGTAGGAGCAATATTCGGAGTAACATATTGAACACAACAATAGCAGACCGACATAATATATACCGAACGCAGACAAATGTAAACACTCGGCATGGCAATGAGCAAATAACAAATAACATTGCGGGACAGCTCATAGCAAGGGGTTAGCTTGCCTCCGAAGATCGACACCGTTTGGCTTGGAGGGTCACGGACACGTCACGGGTTAGGGTCTCGGGTTGCCGGTACCGCGGGATACACCTATACATGCACACAAGGGTGCTGAGTATACAAGTATTTTACAAAAAGGTAAAACTGATACTACTGGACAGAGCTTTTCAAACTAAGAATTTACAAATTTGAATCACTCCAAACGGAGCTACGGTTCAAAAGATATTGGCGTGCGACGGTTAGCTATCTGCTGCTCACCAGAGAAAAAAAACCGAACAGGCTGCTTTCGATTTGGGCTGGGCTGGTCGCGCATTTCCACTCGAATACGCCTTCCGGTGGAGAAGACGGAAAACCTTGAAGTCATCTCCACTTAACCCGACAGGTGGGGCCGGGTCCCACCTGTCGGTGGCTCTCTCTCCTCTCCCTTTCCTTTTTCTTTTCTTTCTTTTCTTTCTTTCTCTTCTTTCCTCTTCTTCCTCCCGACGCGCAGGCACATGGGCGCATGGGAGCCACACCGGGTGGCCACCATCGGCGACTGATTGGCCGGGAGTGGACGCCGACGACGGCGGCGGTCTCGCCGAGGCCTGTCGCGCCCGGGGAGGAGTTGGGCGGTAGGGGGAGGCTGGGGGAGGGGGCTACCACGGCGGGGTGCCGTGCGGTGGAGCTTCGGCCACGTCAGCGATTTCTTCGAATCCTCACGCAATCCTTCGGGCTCTGGAGTTTCTGGGGGTGGAGGGAGGTGTGGAGGGTGGTGTACTTCTCAGAGGAGGGCTCGAGGTGGATTTTATAGCCGGGAGCGCAGGGGGCAGGGGCACGGGCTTGTGGACGCCATGGATGCACGTTGGAGCTCCGGTGGCCATAGAGGCGGGAGGAGGGGATAAGAGCGATGTGCTGGAACAACAGAAGAGCACGAGGTGTTCCTAGAGCGCGCGGCGCGTCTTCTAGCTCTTGGAGGGGGACTGTGGAAGCGGTGCGGCGTTTAGCGCTTGGCGGTGCTCCGGGAGGGGGAGGTGTCGAGCAGGGCACGGGGGGGGGGGCTGGCCATGGCTCTTCTCGTCGGAGCCAGGTGCAGTGAGGGGGAGGCGGGGCTCGACAGCAGCGATGCTCGGGGGACAGCAAGGTAGGAGGACAAGGGGCAGAGGACATGGGGAACGCCGGGGTGCGCACTCTGGCGTCCAGAGCGCGCCACGAGTGGCATGGCGCGTTCCTGACAAACACAGAGCTCCAAACGCAAAACTAAAGATACTACGGTGCTCACAAGATCAAAACAAACACACTCAAACAAGAACCAATCAATGAGTTGCATCTTGGCAGAATAAAATTTTCAGAAAAGCAAAACCACCGAAGGTGTTCGATGAAATGTTCATGATCTTACACCACTCAAATAAATTCCCAAAAATTATGCATGGGTTGTTGAGGTCAGGGGAGAGTGTCCATGGAGTTTGAGGTCATTTGGATGATGGGAAATTGGTTTTCCACAAGATGGCCAAAAATGACCATAATGGCATGATTTAGGAAAAGTGGTGTTACATGCTTCACCTTGGGGTGATCTCCTCGATTTGTGTGTCTAAGGACCATGTGGTCAATATGTTCAAGTATCATGGCCATAGGAATTTTCTAGGTGTGGGTTTGCTTGAAGAACTCAAAATGGCATCTATCTGGGCTTACAAAGGAAGTGGTCTAAATATTGCTCAAATGGGTTTGTCTACAAAAGATGAAATGCAGGAAATGCCGAAATATTCATCCCCAGAATTTATCAGAAATTTTGGAGATACCTAGTTTGGCTAAAACATTTCAAGATCAGAAATGGCAGTTTTGAAATTATGGGCTAACTTGGAAATATTGCATTGGAGTATGCCATATTTTTGCATGGATGGCCTTTATATGGACATGGGGTCCTCTGGTATTTTGGTGGAATTTTTAGAGCTATGGAAATGGGATTTCCTTTTGTAGGTGGAGAAATTTGTTTAAGTTGTCCGATAATTAGGGCCAGGGTTTCCGAGAGAAAACCTAAGCACCAAAAATTATCAGGGGTGATGGAATGGTTCATGGATTTCTGGGAAATTCTTGAGAAGGCAATTTCCAAGTCAAATCATCCTCAAAAATTTGAAGAAATATTTGGGGTAAGAGGAAAAGTTTTTCGGGTGTCGGAAAACACCACTAAAATTAGGTACGGATTTTTGGGGTGTTACAGACCATCCCCCCTTAAAAGAATCTCGTCCCCGAGATTCGAAGACTTATAGGATTCCCGGGGTTACAACAAGATAAATCTTGAATGATCCATTTATACCCCAATTTAAAACTTTTTCTATAAAATACCAGAATTTTGGTTAACCAAAGAGGTCAACAAGACTTTTTACAAAACATACATTTGTTTTTCAAGCATGATATTTCTACCATACTCAAGGCATTTCAAAGACGACATCGCAGGGGTTCATTCAATCAATCAACATAGGATCTACTCACATGCTTATGAATTAAAATCTAAGTTTTTGTACAAACAGGGCAAGATCAAACAAGATCTACAACCAAATTATCAAATAATCTAACAAGATCAACTGGGGTGAGTAAGAACTCAAAAACCTTCATAAACAAAAGGCAGGGATATGCTAGTCATAACCTTCTCCTAAGGTTTTATTTTTGAAAAGTTATACACACACGACAGGTGCCCCTTTCATGTGCGTACAACAAAAGGTTTTATTTTTCCAAAGCTATACATACATGGCAGGTGCCCCTTTCATGTATATACAGGTTTGGAAAAAGAAACAAGGTTTGTTTTCAAACAACGATGTTCGCGCCACAAGAGTGGGATCACAAACACCAAAATTTTGTGGGATAGAGCCATTCCCAAAGTTTGTTTTTGCAAAGAAATTTTCCCTATAGAACTCTGGGATACGAGGAAAATAACACGTCTCGGGGTACCTCTTCACGTTGAAGTAGTCGCGGTGTCCCAGTTGGAGTAGAACTTGCATCATCAATTTGGCAGTTGTCCATCCGTGTACAGTTCGTGTCTTGCAGCAAGATTAAATGGCAGGGATACAAGCATGGGTAGAAGAATTTCTACTTGTAGCAAAACATCCTTTCATAAAATATTCCTGCATTTTATGGCCCAAAACAAAACGGCTACAGCAGTATGGCATAATCATTTCAACCATACCGTATAGGCAAGCACAAGCAAACATAGACAGAAAACACTCTACAAAAATCCTTCTGTGTTCCAGCGATGATGGGACACTCATCAAGCATACTAAAGCTTGTGATGGGGGTCATCGTGGAGGGCTTGGGCCCTTACTTTAACATGGGTTGTCACAAGGTTCATATTGGGTGAGGAACCTTGCAGCGATACATGTACGAGTTTTTCAAACCTATGCACGAGCCAACATTAAGTGAGCGGGACACCGGGGTTACCGTGTCTCATTAAATACTTCCACTTAATAGTTAAACTTGTGCAACACACACAAAATAATTTTCATACTAGAAAATAATATCATTCAAAGTTTGCATTAATTTTGCAGGCGTGCATATGTGTCTGGGTTCACATATACCACTTATGCTTTTATGTGATCTGTCATTTCTTCAAAACCTTTCTACTGAAGAAAAGGACATGGTATTCCGTCACACGTCAACCAGGTGGTTAACAAGGGAATCAGAACATCAAGTTTTACACAGGGCTAACCTAACCACAACTTAACCGTAGACAGAACAACCATGCATCACAAGCAAGCACCGGGGATTACAAACAACATCACAGACTCTCACCTACCAGCTTACAAGCACCACTCAGGCTAAAGCTAAACCAGGGATTTACTTTGCTTGACGGCCACTTGCATCAGGCGGGGTGAGGCTGAGTCGGAGAGTGGTGTCAACACCTCCGTCTCCTCAGGGGCTGGAGCCACAGGGTTTCCTGGTAAGATTGGGCCACTGACCAGAAGTCGTTGCTGAGCTCGGGCCATGGCTTCCTCAAGAACAGAAAGACCAACATAGGGTGCCATCTGTTCAGGTACCTGTAGTGCCCACTGAAGTCGATCTGGCACGGAGCCTTTGTGGGATGGACCAGGGTCTGGAATCTGGGGTTTTCCTTGCTGGATTTGAGCTTGGTCCTGTGTGGCTGAGATTGGATTCCTCATGGAAGCATGCTGCAGGAGTGCAGGGCCAAGACTTTGCCTGGCGACTCGGAGCTCGGCCATGAGTGAATGGTTCAGGCTTTCCATTGCAGCGAGGTAGGAGACCAAGTGCACTACAGCTGAATCGACTTCTTTTTCGGTGTTGGCCCAGAGTATCCGAGGACCAGACCGAGGCATAGCTGGGAAAAAGAAGTAGGCTCTACACCGCACAAATGCCGGTTCCATCCATCTGAGACGGGCAAGGCTTTCAAAGGCGGTTACCTGGAAAGCTAGCTCAAGTGTAGGCATTAACCTGCCACTAAACTCATAGGGTTTCTTCTTGCGGTCGGGATGCGGCTTGATACTCACAACAACCTGAAACTCATGCCCGGCAGGTGAGTCTTCGCTTCTGAACACCACATACTGAGGACGGGTCGATGCACCAAGAGCATCACGGACGACCTCCCAAAGAAGAAGGGGGAAGCCGGGGCAATGGTCGGCAGTGGTATCCATATAGAAGGTGGGTGCCATCTAAACTAGTGCAAGCTTCAGGGCTATGGGTGAGGTAAGAACGCGGGATACCTTAGCGGAATCCTGCTTCAATAGAGTTGGGTTGCCAAGGGTAGAAGGCGAAGGTGGGGATGTCTGGAAGCTAGGACTGGGTCTCATTTCTAAGGGTTAGTGTCAATTTCTTCTCATGGAAGAAACTGGCGAGCCTCACTCGGGGATTGGGACAAGTCCTACTGCACCATACTGTTGACCAACAATAGCCATGCCGGTTAGGCGAAGATGGGTCAAATCCATCGGGCTCCTTGTCGGCAAATAGTACGGTTGAGCTTTCCATGCTAGGGTAGTCTACAGCCAGCCTGGTGCTCTGATACCATGTCTGTGACACCCCTCCCTGGCACATATCACCAGAGAGGCAGTCGTCCGTGCGCCAGCCCAGGATAACTGGCCGCACGTCACAACAGTGTAACATAATGAATATCATTACACAATCAGGCACAAAGAGCTACAAAAGGGTTTACAAGGCCATCGAGGCATTACAAAAGATCTTGCCAAGCATGGCCCAGGACAGAGTTTAACTGGCAGCGGAAGACATAAACGAGGCAACGGCTTGGAGCGGCTCCACTCCACAGGTATCTGGCTGGGCTACTGATCCTATCACGCTCTTGCTCCATGTCCTTGCTAAGGTAGAAGATGAATCCTCGCCGAAATCTGGCCACAATCACAAGGCCCGTGAGTACATTTGTATGCACTCAGCAAGAATCGCCACTCACCACAAACAATCCAACAATCATGCAACAAGATATACATTGGAAATAAAATCCTACAACATGGCAAGGGTCTACTCAAGATAGACCAATATGATAACATAAGGGTAGCATGGCATCACAAGCAAAACATGGCATAAGCAAACAACAAGAGTATCACCAGTACAGAGTCCAAGCCAGGTGGGGTTGGATCGTATACCGGCAATCAAACAAAGAGATTACATGTGACGAGTAGACGAGTGTACCAGTTGGTACCAAATCTTATAATTACTCCTGTCAACACAATCAGGCTTCCAAGCCTCTAGCCAACTCTAGCGATCACTCCAGCCAACTCTGGCTATCAATCCAGCCAACTCTGGCTATCTCCCGGGCATGCACGGTTGATGTTGGCTCTGGCCTAACTATAGGCTTCCAACGCATCACACCGCCATCCCATTCACCTCACAAGTAACATTCCCTGCATCATCTTATTGTTCATTTAGTGAAATCAGGTTGTTCCTTTCTTTCAAACAAGCCTTAGGTTTAACCTCCTGACACGACACGGACACACAGTGTGACCGACACTGAACTGTTGTTCCATAACCTTGGAACGAGGCTAGACATCCAGATTTGACACTCTCGAGAGGTTGCAGATACCACCCATCTAAGTGCACCACACCCAGCCGGTACTTTAGGATATCATCCTTAAGGCGAACTCAGCAAGATACACTCACCTGACCGTTCACGCTACCAAGACACTCCCTGTATAGCCACCGACATAACTCTATGCCTTATGCAGAAGTGAATCCGGCACGTCCCCAACCCATGAGCGACGCCTAGCTCCGGAACCTTCGCAAGACTAGCCCCGACCAACTATGGTACCGACTAGACTTGCCAAAATGGTAGCATCAAAGGAGGCTCAATAGGTTACGTAGGTCAAGGCCCGCCCATATGAGCGACAGTGGCAGTGCTTTCGATGTTCAGATTAGTGGCACCGTGGACTGACCCTATCGTTGTTTGGAGGGGTGTTTCATTTAATCAAGTTCCATCATTCACAAGTCCAAACAAAGAGGATTAGTCCAACACAACAATCACAATATCATAATAATATATCATCAAACAATAAGACATTAGCAACATGATATTTCAAGCCATCGTTTGTTTGTATTGACCGGGTGACTACGGCGGCGATACCACCGACCAGCGCCATCACAGATCAATACAAAAGGTAGCACAAGTTGTGGGCGTCGATCGGGTGACTACGGCGGCGATACCACCGACCAGCGCCATCACAGATCAACTACCAATTTTAGTTGGGCATGTAGTCTCCGAAAATGAACCGAAAAGCACTCATAAGAAAGAAAGCATCCATTCCACTCAAGGATTAACCCGACGTGGTGTCATATCTTGGCAAAAAGAACCAAATGGAAAGCAAATGTCCCAAGCGTCGCAGTCCAGGTGGGCTTACGCCAACCACGTTTGACGGAGGAGAAGAAGCAAATAACTCTTTTGGCAAATGCCCCAACTCCGAGGATCATAAGACGACATTCGTCCGCTCCTCACCTCGGCGAAGGAGAAGAAGCAAACACTCATAGGAACGCAGGTTTTATAGTTGTTTATTTAGATGGTTCGACAAAGCTGCGCAAGTGCGAGGCGCACAATTTAAATCACACGTCATTCTAATGCATACATGGATGATGAATAAAACCTGGTAGGAGCAATATTCGGAGTAACATATTGAACACAACAATAGCAGACCGACATAATATATACCGAACGCAGACAAATGTAAACACTCGGCATGGCAACAAGCAAATAACAAACAACATTGCGGGACGGCTCATAGCAAGGGGTTAGCTTGCCTCCGAAGATCGACACCGTTTGGCTTGGAGGGTCACGGACACGTCACGGGTTAGGGTCTCGGGTTGCCGGTACCGCGGGATACACCTATACATGCACACAAGGGTGCTGAGTATACCAGTATTTTACAAAAAGGTAAAACTGATACTACTGGATAAAGCTTTTCAAACTAAGAATTTACAAATTTGAATCACTCCAAACGGAGCTACGGTTCAAAAGATATTGGCGTGCGACGGTTAGCTATCTGCTGCTCACTAGAGAAAAAAACCGAACGGGCTGCTTTCGATTTGGGCTGGGATGGTCGCGCATTTCCACTCGAATACGCCTTCCGGTGGAGAAGACGGAAAACCTAGAAATCGTCTCCACTTAACCCGACAGGTGGGGCCAGGTCCCACCTGTCGGTGGCTCTCTCTCCTCTCCCTTTTCTTTTTCTTTTCTTTCTTTTCTTTCTTACTCTTCTTTCCTCTTCTTTCACCCGACGCGCAGGCACAGGGGCGCACGGGAGCCGCACCGGGTGGCCACCGCCGGTGACTGATTGGCTGGGAGTGGACGCTGACGATGGCGGCGGTCTCGCCGATGCCTACCGCGCCCGGGGAGGAGTTGGGCGGCAGGGGGAGGCTGTGCTGTGGAGCTTCGGCCACGGTGGCGATTTCTTCGAATCCTCGCGCAATCCTTCGGGCTCTGGAGTTTCTGGGGGTGGAGGGAGGTGTGGAGGGTGGTGTGCTTCTCAGAGGAGGGCTCGAGGTGGCTTTTATAGCCGGGAGCGCAGGGGGCAGGGGCACGGGCTTGTGGACGCCATGGATGCACGTTGGAGCTCCGGTGGCCACAGAGGCGGGAGGAGGGGATAAGAGCGATGTGCTGGAACTACAGAAGAGCACGAGGTGTTCCTGGAGCGTGCGGCGCGTCTTCTAGCTCTTGGAGGGGGACTGTGGAAGCAGCGGCGTTTAGCGCTTGGCGGTGCTCCGGGGAGGGGGAGGTGTCGAGCAGGGGCACGGGGGGCCTGGCCATGGCTGTTCTCGCCGGCGCCAGGTGCAGCGAGGGGGAGGCGGGGCTCGGCAGCGGCGATGCTCGGCGGGACAGCAAGGTAGGAGGACAAGGGGCAGAGGACATGGGGAACGCCGGGGTGCGCACTCTGGCGTCCAGAGCGCGCCACGAGTGGCATGGCGCGTTCCTGACAAACACAGAGCTCCAAACGCAAAACTAAAGATACTACGGTGCTCACAAGATCAAAACAAACACACTCAAACAAGAACCAATCAATGAGTTGCATCTTTGCAGAATAAAATTTTCAGAAAAGCAAAACCACCGAAGGTGTTCGATGAAATGTTCATGGTCTTACACCACTCAAATAAATTCCCAAAAATTAGGCATGGGTTGTTGAGGTCAGGGGAGAGTGTCCATGGAGTTTGAGGTCATTTGGATGATGGGAAATTGGTTTTCCACAAGATGGCCAAAAATGACCATAATGGCATGATTTAGGAAAAGTGGTGTTCCATGCTTCACCTTGGGGTGATCTCCTGGATTTGTGTGTCTAAGGACCATGTGGTCAATATGTTCAAGTATCATGGCCATAGGAATTTTCTAGGTGTGGGTTTGCTTGAAGAACTCAAAATGGCATCTATTTGGGCTTACAAAGGAAGTGGTCTAAATATTGCTCAAATGGGTTTGTCTCCAAAAGATGAAATGCAGGAAATGCCGAAATATTCATCCCCTGAATTTATCAGAAATTTTGGAGATACCTAGCTTGGCTAAAACATTTCTAGATCAGAAATGGCAGTTTTGAAATTATGGGCTAACTTGGAAATATTGCATTGGAGTATGCCATATTTTTGCATGGATGGCCTTTATATGGACATGGGGTCCTCTGGTATTTTTGGTGGAATTTTTAGAGCTATGGAAATGGGATTTCCTTTTGTAGGTGGAGAAATTTGTTTAAGTTGTCCGATAATTAGGGCCAGGGTTTCCGAGAGAAAACCTAAGCACAAAAAATTATTAGGGGTGATGGAATGGTTCATGGATTTCTGGGAAATTCTTGAGAAGGCAATTTCCAAGTCAAATCATCCTCAAAAGATTTGAAGACATATTTGGGGTAAGAGGAAAAGTTTTTCGGGTGTCGGAAAACACCACTAAAATTAGGTACGGATTTTTGGGGTGTTACAGGCCTTCCCCCCTTAAAAGAATCTCGTCCTCGAGATTCGGAGACTTATAGGATTCCTGGGGTTACAACAAGATAATTCTTGAATGATCCATTTATACCCCAATTTAAAACTTTTTCTATAAAATACCAGAATTTTGGTTAACCAAAGAGGTCAACAAGACTTTTTACAAAACATACATTTGTTTTTCAAGCATGATATTTCTACCATACTCAAGGCATTTCAAAGACGACATCGCAGGGGTTCATTCAATCAATAAACATAGGATCTACTCACATGCTTATGAATTAAAATCTAAGTTTTGTACAAACAGGGCAAGATCAAACAAGATCTACAACCAAATTATCAAATAATCTAACAAGATCAACTGGGGTGAGTAAGAACTCAAAAACCTTTATAAACAAAAGGCAGGGATATGCTAGTCATAACCTTCTCCTAAGGTTTTATTTTTGAAAAGTTATACACACACGACAGGTGCCCCTTTCATGTGCGTACAACAAAAGGTTTTATTTTTCCAAAGCTATACATACATGGCAAGTGCCCCTTTCATGTATATACAGGTTTGGAAAAAGAAACAAGGTTTGTTTTCAAACAACGATGTTTGCGCCACAAGAGTGGGATCACAAACACCAAAATTTTGTGGGATAGAGCCATTCCCAAAGTTTGTTTTTGCAAAGCAATTTTCCCTATAGAACTCTGGGATACGAGGAAAATAACACGTCTCGGGGTACCTCTTCACGTTGAAGTAGTCGCGGTGTCCCAGTTGGAGTAGAACTTGCATCATCAATTTCGGCAGTTGTCCATCCGTGTACAGTTCGTGTCTTGCAGCAAGATTAAATGGTAGGGATACAAGCATGAGTAGAAGAATTTCTACTTGTAGCAAAACATCCTTTCATAAAATATTCCTGCATTTTATGGCCCAAAACAAAACGGCTGCAGCAGTATGGCATAAGCATTTCAACCAAACCGTATAGGCAAGCACAAGCAAACATAGACAGAAAACACTCTACAAAAATCCTTCTGTGTTCCAGCGATGATGGGACACTCATCAAGCATACTAAAGCTTGTGATGGGGGTCATCGTGGAGGGCTTGGGCCCTTACTTTAACATGGGTTGTCACAAGGTTCATATTGGGTGAGGAACCTTGCAGCGACACATGTACGAGTTTTTCAACCCTATGCACGAGCCAACATTAAGTGAGCGGGACACCGGGGTTACCGTGTCTCATTAAATACTTCCACTTAATAGTTAAACTTGTGCAACACACACAAAATAAATTTCATACTAGAAAATAATATCATTCAAAGTTTGCATTAATTTTGCAGGCGTGCATATGTGTCTGGGTTCACATATTCCACTTCTGCTTTTATGTGATATGTCATTTCTTCAAAACCTTTCTACTGAAGAAAAGGACATGGTATTCTGTCACAAGTCAACCAGGTGGTTAACAAGGGAATCAGAACATCAAGTTTTACACGGGGCTAACCTAACCACAACTTAACCGTAGACAGAACAACCATGCATCATAAGCAAGCACCGGGGATTACAAACAACATCACAGACTCTCACCTACCAGCTTACAAGCACCACTCAGGCTAAGGCTAAACCAGGGATTTACTTTGCTTGACGGCCACTTGCATCAGGCGGGGTGAGGCTGAGTCGGAGAGTGGTGTCAACACCTCCATCCTCCTCAGGGGCTGGAGCCACAGGGTTTCCTGGTAAGATTGGGCCACTGACCAGAAGTCGTTGCTGAGCTCGGGCCATGGCTTCCTCAAGAACAGAAATACCAACATAGGGTGCCATCTGTTCAGCTACCTGTAGTGCCCACTGAAGTCGATCTGGCACGGAGCCTTGGTGGGATGGACCAGGGTCTGGAATCTGGGGTTTTCCGTCCTGGATTTGAGCTTGGTCCTGTGTGGCTGAGATTGGATTCCTCATGGAAGCATGCCGCAGGAGTGCAGGGCCAAGACCTTGCACATGTACGGATTTTTGGGGTGTTACATCGCACAGGTTATCGGCTGTTCGACATAAGTACAAGGACACAATGTGCTTTTTATAAAAAACCATCATTCTCCACTTCTCCACTTCAACACCGACATCTCGGCATTCCATATCCACACAAGTATTTTCAAAGGAGTTTTGAGTAAACAATATTTTTCCCATCCTATAGTTTGAAAAAGAATTTCCATCTAATATCTCCATATAGGGTGTCAAAATAATATATTTGTATTTTGGAAAAAGGGTTTTCAAAATCATAGCTTTAGTGGCAAACACCACATAAATCACTTATGCTCTTTAAAAGTAAAACATGTGAACCAAAATAGATGTATATAGACGCAAGCTCAGAGAAGTAGCTTGCCTGATTTCAGCATAATGTTCCTGGACTTCTTCTCACTGATCAAGAAATAAACTCCGACGTTTCTCCAATAACTCCTCTCCAAATACCACTCCGGTAGCGTTATTATCTAGCGTCGCAAATAGGAAAAATAACAATCAATACACCAATCAACACCACAAGTGTTGCACAAACAAATAACAACCACAAGCATCAACTAATCATCCAAGCAACAAACTAGGATCTACACTTACAAGGGCATTATACTAATCAGTAGTCTAACACTTGTACACAAGCTAGGACCATCGATCACAAAACAATCTTAGGTAAAGATTAATAACAAGTACCTCCCTTTAAACAGGAAATACTTCAGACAAAAGTTAGGCCACCAATTATTCTCTATAATTCAAAATATTTCACTAAGCGGAGGTAGAGACATTAACAAGATACTCAAGCTATTACCCAACTTAGAGACAACCAAGTGTAACAAGCAAGGCAAACATATTTTTTTTGACGCTTTTACCGTAGGGGGAACAAGGCAAACATATTAATCACACAAAATAATCTAACATCAAAATAAATAAGCATAGCAATTCCTAATTACTAGGTGAAAAGTTATATAGGGAATAAAACCCTAACAAACACATGACTCACAAGTAGCTCTCCTAACATGTTAGTAAAAATAAGGAAACACGTCACAAAAGTGGGTTACCACCCTACACATGCTAGGAAACACATTTATAACAATAGAGTTATAACACAACAATTAATAAAGGCCTAATAAAAATAGGCAGAAAAGGCCTCAAGCTTATAATTATCACCACAGTCAGTCAGTGACTCCTAAATTCAAACCAAGCTAGGGATATGTTCTCCTACACATACAGAAGGCAAGCCAATTGCATTTACTCCAAAAATTATCTCACAAAAATCTACAAAAATCACCAAAGAGCCACTGGTGGTTTTAGTAAAAACAATATAACTTTTGTTTTAGACTTCATTTGCATAGAATACCAACACATCTAGAAAGGTATCACTTCAGGCTATCCATAGAATTTTGGTTTGAAATATTTGGAGTTATAAAACTATAGATATTAAATATTTAGTGAAAAAGATACTTTTCACAAGATTTAATGTAGACATCATTTAAAATTATTTTTTTGCAAACAACCAGTTCTACCTAATTAAGAAAACACATAGGAACTCTACAAAATTTGAATCACTCAAATATCTATCACAGATTTACCACAAATGAATTAAACCTACACTGCAATTTAAACAGGAAATAATAGCAGATAATCGATCTACTAAAAAAAAGAAACGGGCCAGATCTGAGCAGATCCGGGCAGCACATTGTCGGATTCAGCCCAACATCCCTCCAGGGCGCGCGGGAAATAAAAAAGACAGGATTCAATCACGGCCGCTGATCTGGGATCCGACGGCTGCTGTTCTTCTGCTTCTCCAGGACAACAGAACGCGCAGGTGCAAGGAGGAACTCGACGAGGGTTGCTGTTTGCTCACCGTGGGGGCCCCTGGGGACGGCAAGGACGGCGGAGAGGGGTGCGGAGGTCACGGGAAGGGCAGGGGCAGCAGCAGTTCTTGCCGGAATGCTCCAAGTCGACGGCGGCGCCGAGCGGAGCTTCCATGGGTCGACCTTGGCGGCGGCTCTGGTGAACCTGGGACCAGAAGAAGAGGTGAGCGAGGAAGGTCTCGATGATGGGAGCACAGGGACACAAGAATGGCGGAGAATGAAGGTTTGAGTCGCCCGCGAGCTTCTCGACAAGGCGGCAGCATCCGAGATGGAATTCTCGCGTCCCTCGCCAGCAGAGGGCGAGAGGGCTCGATTCCCTGCACGGGGTGCCCGAGAGGTGGGGTGGGAGTGTAATGGACAAGGTGGGAGGTCGGGAGAGGGTCTGTGGCTTCTTATCCGTGCTGGCACCGGTCCACGGTGCTCTGGGTGCACGGGCGCGAGCAAGGAGGGCACAGGAGGGGGAGGGGCCGCGCCGAGCGGTGTCGTGGGGGTTAAGGCAATGCTCGGGAGTGGCTGCGTTGAGCTGTACATGCTGGGGTGCTGGGGTGACGAAGAACGCCTTCGGCGTCCACGGCCTGGCGAGTAGAGGACAGGGCAGCGAGGTAATGGGGCCGAGGAAAGGCATCTCTCGTGCGTGGCTTCGACCAGAAGGAAGCGGGGAGGCGTGGGAGCACAGTGGCGAGCGTACTGGCGGCGTCACGGTCTCCTTCTTCCATGCCCACATGAGCCCGGGAGAGAGGGAAGAGAGGGATGGTGCCAAGTCGTCTAGCTCACCGTGGCAGCAGTGCCAAGGCTTGGAGGTGAAGGGAGGGAGTGCTGGGAGAAGAGAGTGGCCAAAATTTACTAAGTTACCTCAAGTTTTGCTGTAGTTCTAGAAAACTAGGTTTTCTGCCCACCAGGTGTTCGACAGAATGCCTGGCTGGGGTTTTTATTTTATTTTTGATGAATTGAGTATGTGTGTGTTTAGAACAGAGTAAAGGGGTTTGTGGATTTATCCTGGATTTTTGGTGCAAGAGAAAGATAGGATTTTCAATATTGGCCTAATGGTCACATGTTGGGTTAGCTCACAAAACCATCATGGATAATTAAGCAAACAATTTCAATTCTTTTCAATTTTGATCTAATATGGAAGATGAGATGGAGTAGATGAGATGTACCAAGATGCATTTCCAAAATGTTCAAGATTTAATCAAATGGTAAGGGTCTAGAAATGCTATCTGTTAACAGGAGCGAAGATAGGTCCAGAGATGCATTGGTCAAGATTTCTTCAAAATTTTGAGTTAGGCAAGATGGTATGGATGCTCATTTTGGTCACACATGACCATGAGCATGCCAGGGATTTTTCTCAAGATTTTTAGTGTAATAATAAAATAGGGTTTTTGAGTATCCTTTGAATCAAAAGGAATAAAATAGGATTTCATAGTTTAAATAAAATTAAGTGGTAACTATGTAATTTTGAGAAGAGAGGGGTATGAGAATGAGATGGTCATCTTTTTACCTCATCCATGGAATTAATCTCATAAAGAAAATTATTTGCTTGAGAGAAATAGAGAGTGAGGTAGATAGATTAATATATTAAGATCATTTCTTTAACTCATGATCTTAATTTCCATTTGTTGAATAATTTGAGGGGTTTGTTTTAAATTTAAGTCACATTCCAAATTTGTTGTCAAGGGTGTTTTATTTTAGTATTGAGCATAACAAAGGAATGACCCACACAAGCAACAAACACAACAAGATCAACATCACATCAACCACAAGGATGATGCATTCAAGACAAACAAGTCACACAAAGTCAAACATAGCAATGGGAAGAGAAAAACACAATCATCAGTGAAACATTTCAAAAAGTTTTTGTTGGTTCTGAATTTTGGGTCTTGTGAAACTAAGTTTTCCTTAGTTTCAAATTTGGGATGTGACAGATCCTTCCCCCCTTAAAAAATAAATCTTGTCCTCGAGATTTTCCCGGTGGGCAACAAGGGAGTACGAGGGCACAGGTTTTGGGCTGACTATTCGCCCAAAGTCGATGCTTCTTTATTGAGGTCGCCATGTGAGATCTTGACAAATTGATGTTGCAAGGCTTTCTTTGTCGATAAACTTCTGTGCTGAGTTCAGATCCTTGATGATGGGGTTGACTTGACGATCGACGCTGATGGACAGTCTTGGCTGGTTGCTTCCAGATACTACAAGGTTAAGGCGCAAGGAACTAATTATTAACACATTCTTGTATACCTATTGCAGGTCTTCCCCCCTTAAAAAGTGGTTTTGAAGGTTCAAGTCAAAGGTTGCATCTGGGGTTGACTTGGAGGCATTGTTCTTCCTGGGTAGTTTGACAATCTTTGTCTTGGGTGTCGTGCCTTGGTGCTTGGGGTTGGTGCAGATATCACCTCCTGATATCGCCGCCTTACGAGGGTCGCAGGTGGGGACGCGTTGTCCTCAGGATGCGTCAAGTCTGAGCACTCGTCTCTTTCTGGTTTCTAGTTAGTAGAGGGACGTTCAAGCTTCTAGTTGCGTCTGAGGTTGTTTGGTGGTTGACGTTGTCCACAGCAGGTGCTTCAGTCATTTGATTCTTCTGGGTATTCCGTTGGTTGGTTGTCTTCCTTCTTGTCCTTCTTTAGTTGAGTAAAGGGGGACTTCATTGTTGACTCCCTTGGTTCTTGAGCTTCACGAAGCTTTGGTAAGAATCTTAAGAGGTAGAGTCTAGGGTATCGAGCTTCCAGAGGAGTCTAAAAGTCAGTTCGAGTGTCCTGAGGTAGGTGGTTTGGGGTGTGGATCGATGATTGTTCAAAAGTCACGGCTTAATGGACCTTAGAAAAAGTTAGCGAAGAACCTTCACACCAGTTGTCTTTCCAAACGGGTACCTTTTTCTTTTCTTGTTTTGGAAATCATATCCTTGGGAAAACACTATAAATCTCCATGTGGCTTTCTTATTTAGAACTTGAATATTTCTTAAGTTATACACTTGATTTAAGAAAATTACTATTGTCCTTTATTTAAGTTCTAACATCATTTGTCTCACCCCTATGGTGAAGATATCCACTTAGTCCTAGCAAAGCTTTCTATTGGTTAGTTGTATAAGAATGTGGGTGTCTTTTATGACATCGAATTGCCTTAATCATACAAGAAGAATTTGTTAACAAGGTAGCTAGTCTTGTGATCAAACCACTTTTCATATTCCAGAGGCTGAGATGTACTGGATGATCTGACGTTCCGTTTATTTGTATATGACACTAATTGTTTGAGTATACCAACGTGATTTGTTAACAAGTTCATGAGGCTTGTTACCAAAGTACTTCTATATAACACGAACATTGGAATATCACATTATTTTTAGAGAGATTAATAATAATAGATTCTGATATAAGAGTTTCCAAATACTCAATGATAGTCTGGTATATTGCTTCTTTGCCAACCTAAGAAATCTCTCTTCAATGTCTTTTTGTCGTAGTTCCCCTTCTTGCGGTCTCTGAGCACGAATCTTCATAGCAACTCTTAGACACTCCTTGAGTTCCTCTAGTTACCAATCCTGAATGAGTTTCCTTATGTCCTGGTTTCTTGTTAAGGCTTGCAGTCCTAGAAGATTAGTTAGTACTATCGTGGACTTGAGTCAGATGTTATCCTAAAGTTAGATACAATAAGTTAGTGTGTATTCTTGTAATTTCACAAGTTAATTTTTGCGAGGTAAGGCTCGTGTCTTCACGAGGTTGCCGTAAAATTGCAGTTTCCTTCGAGATCTGGACGTACTTGCTCCAGATGGTGCATGAAGGCCATTGTCTGACTTGCCGGTTAGGTTGCAACAAATCTCAGGCTGTTTGGTTAAAGTTCGGGGGTCTTTTGTATCTTGCGGAACTGTCAGTTCTTATCGGGAGATGGTTTAGATCAGAGGAAAAATATCTTAGAAAGATTTTCCTAGGCGGGTTTATATCTGCAACAAGGTACAACTATGGCGAAGAGGCCAAAAATGGTTTTTGTTAGGTGGCAAAAAGGAGTTTTATAAAAAGTGAAGTTTTGAGGTTACTTTGTGTTGCCGACAAGGCGTGCTGGTGAAACATAAATGAAATAAAAACAAACACAAGCAGAGTACACACAAACAAACAACACACAAACAGAAAACTCACAAACAGACAACACACAAGGTACATTTAGTACCAAAGGACGTCTAATACTCGTGGTAGTCGGGTAGTACAACCAAAGTTCCTATCATATGTTTTCCTATGGGTCTTGGTTAAACATGATTGGTGAAGTCTTCATTTTGTCACCGTAGGCTTCCGCGAGAAAAATTGAGATTGCCGAAGTTGCAACTTGAGTAGAATTGTTGATATTGAGTTGAGGTCTTCGAGGTCTCTTGCTTTGTTGATACTGACGATCTTGGTATTTGCAGATCAATCACCTTGATGTTGAATGTTGAATATTTGAGATGGAAGCTTCTTCTTGTAGGTGCTAGCTAATTAGGTCTCACTTGGCTTCATCGTCAAGTATTTTGAACGGGTAAGAGGGAGTAGAGAAATCCTTGGAAAATCTTAAATAGAGGGACAAGACTCAGAAATATTTGAGAAGATGAGAAGAGTGGAAGCTATTTCTTGGGCTTCCTTTGAAAAAAAATGTATTTTGGTAGTAATATATTTTTAACAAAATATTCCCTTCCTAGCTAACGTCCATGCTAACTATGGTCTCCTATAGTCAGGATGGCTCTGATACCAAGTTTTGTGAGGACCCCGGACTAGCTGTCCGAAATACCATTGTGCCTACAACATCAGCGATCCCATGATCAGTGTGTCGCTGAGCAAAATCAAACTGGCATCAAAAGAACATCCATAAATACCGAATGAATTTACTTACTTGATTGAAGCCATTACTTCAACAAATACTTGCAGCGGAAATCACCAAACAACGTGGGCCCAAGTCATTTGCCATAACCCTACAGGCAGCTGACTGGGAAGCGCCCTAGTTCGCATTGACGTCATCGAAACCTTCTTCTTCGAACTGCTCCTCTTCAAAATCTGGCTAAGACAATAGCCAGGGACGAAACCAATATGAGTACATTTGAATGTACTCGCAAACTACCCCCAAAATGAGCATGCACTACTCTTTTTATTGTTTAAATAAAACTTTGTTTGCTTTGAAATCTTATATCCTTATTGAAAAGAGAAGGATAGACTGTTGTTTAATAAAACTTTATTTGAAAACTCAATAACCTTAATTGAAAAAGGAGAGAAGGCTTTTAGAACTTTTTCCCATAAGTTTGTCCTTGTAAGAATCCCTTTAAAACGTTTTCCCGAAGTATATCTTTGTTGAAAAAGGGGTAAGAAGTCTCCTTTAAACCTTTTTCTCAAAATCATTACCAGGTTTTATTTCCCCAAAACTCCTCCTTTTCTGACCATAGCCATTCATGGTCAATTATCCCCAGCAAACTCATACCAGCCCTTCGGTAGAGTTGCATAAACATTTCCACTTCATTT
The DNA here is from genome assembly GCA_947311845.1 of Poa pratensis. Lineage (NCBI taxonomy): Eukaryota > Viridiplantae > Streptophyta > Magnoliopsida > Poales > Poaceae > Poa > Poa pratensis. The sequence goes on from CAMZMU010000069.1 coordinate 35,205,832, forward strand.
TTGAAACACAAAACTTTGCACGCCTCGACCATAGCCCTTCATGGTCAAATGATTCTCGAGCAACCTCATACCAGCCCATCGGTAGAGTTGCCGATACAACACATCTGCATTTTTATTTTCAAATCTCAAAACTTTGCAAAACTTGCACATAGGTCAGAGTAGGGCCTTCCAACTATCCATATCAGAGGACTCGGCTATTCGAATAGTTTTACTCTGCAGAGGTAGCGCGCTTTTCCCACACCCATCCGGTAACTCATCGTGTCAGCCACGTCCCGCCATACAAGGTGTATGCGAAGTTGAGTCACCGACCATAGCCTATCCTTTGCTCATGCTAGTATAGGACCCTGCCGCTATGACACTTTCCATCAACACTTAACCCAGCCCGTCGAATCTAAGTGTGAGGACTCATAGTTCTGCCCGACGACCGTAGTCTTCAATCCTCTATCTCCAATTTATTCATACCGGCCTCCGGTAGACTTCTCTTAAGAGGACCCAGGTCAGGGGTAGGTCACCAAACCATCCCCTCATGGAACGGAGTCATCTCCGTTGTTGAGGCATCCCATACTAATATGAGCAAATTATATGACTACGCCCTTGCCCATATGTGGGTAAATGTGGTCGCACAGGTTATCGGCTGGTCGACGTAAGTACAAGGACACAATGTGCTTTTTTTTATCAAAAACCATCCTTCTCCACTTCTCCACTTCAACACCGACATGTCGGCATTCCAAATCCACACAAGTATTTTCATAGGAGTTTTGAGTAAATAATATTTTTCCCATCCTATAGTTTGAAAAAGAATTTCCATCTAATATCTCCATATAGGGTGTCAAAATAATATATTTGTATTTTGGAAAAAGGGTTTTCAAAATCATAGCTTTAGTGGCAAACACCACATAAATCACTTATGTTCTTTATAAGTAAAACATGTGAACCAAAATAGATGTATATAGATGCAAGCTCAGAGAAGTAGCTTGCCTGATTTTAGCATAATGTTCCTGGACTTCTTCTCACTGATCAAGAAATAAACTCCGACGTTTCTCCAATAACTCCTCTCCAAATACCACTCCGGTAGCGTTATTATCTAGCGTCGCAAACAGGAAAAATAACAATCAATACACCAATCAACACCACAAGTGCTGCACAAACAAATAACAACCACAAGCATCAACTAATCATCCAAGCAACAAACTAGGATCTACACTTACAAGGGCATTATACTAATCAGTAGTCTAACACTTGTACACAAGCTAGGACCATCGATCACAAAACTATCTTAGGCAAAGATTAATAACAAGTACCTCCCTTTAAACAGGAAATACTTCAGACAAAAGTTAGGCCACCAATTATTCTCTATAATTCAAAATATTTCACTAAGCGGAGGTAGAGACATTAACAAGATACTCAAGCTATTACCCAACTTAGAGACAACCAAGTTTAACAAGCAAGGCAAACATATTAATCACACAAAATAATCTAACATCAAAATAAATAAGCATAGCAATTCCTAATTACTAGGTGAAAAGTTATATAGGGAATAAAACCCTAACAAATACATGACTCACAAGTAGCTCTCCTAACATGTTAGTAAAAATAAGGAAACACGTCACAACAGTGGGTTACCACCCTACACATGCTAGGAAACACATTTATAACAATAGAGTTATAACACAACAATTAATAAAGGCCTAATAAAAATAGGCAGAAAAGGCCTAAAGATTATAATTATCACCACAGTCAATCAGTGACTCCTAAATTCAAACCAAGCTAGTGATATGTTCTGCTACACATATAGATGACAAGCCAATTGGATTTATTCCAAAAATTATCTCACAAAAATCTACAAAAATCACCAAAGAGCCACTGGTGGTTTTAGTAAAAACAATAGAACTTTTGTTTTAGACTTCATTTGCATACAATACCAACACATCTAGAAAGGTATCACTTAAGGCTATCCATAGAATTTTGGTTTGAAATATTTGGAGTTATAAAACTCTAGATATTAAATATTTAGTGAAAAAGATACTTTTCACAAGATTTAATGTAGACATCATTTAAAATTATTTTTTTGCAAACAGCCAGTTCTACCTAATTAAGAAAACACATAGGAACTCTACAAAATTTGAATCACTCAAATATCTATCACAGATTTACCACAAATGAATTAAACCTACACTGCAATTTAAACAGGAAATAATAGCAGATAATCGATCTACTAAAAAAAAGAGAAACGGGCCAGATCTGAGCAGATCCGGGCATCACAGTGCCGGATTTGGCCCAACATCGCTCCAGGGCGTGCGGGAAATAAAAAAAGACATGATTCAATCACGGCCGTTGATCTGGGATCCGACGGCTGCTGTTCTTCTCCTTCTCCAGGACAACAGAACGCACAGGTGCAAGGAGGAACTCGACGGGGGTTGTTGTTTGCTCACCGTGGGGGCCTCTGGGGATGGCAAGGACGGCGGAGAGGGTGCAGAGGTCACGGGAAGGGCAGGGGCAGCAGCAGTTCTTGCCGGAACGCTCCAAGTCGACGGCGGCGCCGAGGGGAGCTTCCATGGGTCGACCTTGGCGGCGGTGGCTCCGGTGAACCTGGGACCAGAAGAAGGGGTGAGCGAGGAAGGTCTCGATGAGGGGAGCACAGGGACACAAGAATGGCGGAGAATGAAGGTCTGAGTCACCCGCGAGCTTCTCAACAAGGCGGCAGCATCCGAGATGGAATTCTCTAGTCCCTCGCCGGCAGAGGGTGAGAGGGCTCGATTCCCTACACGGGGTGCCCGAGAGGTGGGGTGGGAGTGTAATGGACAAGGTGGGAGGTCGGGAGAGGGGTTGTGGCTTCTTATCCGTGCTGGCACTGGTCCACGGTGCTCTGGGTGCACGGGCGTGAGCAAGGAGGGCACAGGAGGGGGAGGGGCCGCGCCGAGCGGTGTCGTGGGGGTTAAGGCAATGCTGGGGAGTGGCTGCGTCAAGCTGTACATGCTGGGGTGCTGGGGTGACGAAGAACGCCTTCGGCGTCCACGGCCTGGCGAGCAGGGGATAGGGCAGCGAGGAAATGGGGCCGAGGAAAGGCATCTCTCGTGCGTGGCTTCGACCAGAAGGAAGCGGGGAGGCGTGGGAGCACAGTGGCGAGTGTACTGGCGGCGTCACGGTCTCCTTCTTCCATGCCCACATGAGCCCGGGAGAGAGGGAAGAGAGGGATGGTGCCAAGTCGTCTAGCTCACCGTGGCAGCAGTGCCATGGCTTGGAGGTGAAGGGAGGGAGTGCTGGGAGAAGAGAGTGTCCAAAATTTACTAAGTTACCTCAAGTTTTGCTGTAGTTCTAGAAAACTATGTTTTCTGCCCACCAGGTGTTCGACAGAATGCCTGGCTGGGGTTTTTATTTTATTTTTGATGAATTGAGTATGTGAGTGTGTTTAGAACAAAGTAAAGGGGTTTGTGGATTTATCCTGGATTTTTGGTGCAAGAGAGAGATAGGATTTTCAATATTGGCCTAATGGTCACATGTTGGGTTAGCTCACAAAACCATCATGGATAATTAAGCAAACAATTTCAATTCTTTTCAATTTTGATCTGATATGGAAGATGAGATGGAGTAGATGAGATGTACCAAGAAGCATTTCCAAAATGTTCAAGATTTAATCAAATGGTAAGGGTCTAGAAATGCTATCTGTTAACAGGAGCGAAGATAGGTTCAGAGATGCATTGGTCAAGATTTCTTCAAAATTTTGAGTTAGGCAAGATGGTATGGATGCTCATTTTGGTCACACATGACCATGAGCATGCCAGGGATTTTTCTCAAGATTTTTAGTGTAATAATAAAATAGGGTTTTTGAGTATCCTTTGAATCAAAAGAAATAAAATAGGATTTCGTAGTTTAAATAAAATTAAGTGGTAACTATATAATTTTGAGAAGAGAGGGGGTATGAGAATGAGATGGTCATCTTTTTACCTCATCCATGGAATTAATCTCATAAAGAAAATTATTTGCTTGAGAGAAATAGAGAGTGAGGTAGATAGATTAATATATTAAGATCATTTGTTTAACTCATGATCTTAATTTCCATTTGTTGAATAATTTGAGGAGTTTGTTTTAAATTTAAGTCACATTCCAAATTTGTTGTCACGGGTGTTTTATTTTAGTGTTGAGCATAACAAAGGAATGACCCACACAAGCAACAAACACAACAAGATCAACATCACATCAACCACAAGGATGATGCATTCAAGACAAACAAGTCACACAAAGTCAAACATAGCAATGGGAAGAGAAAAACACAATCATCAGTGAAACATTTCAAAAAGTTTTTGTTGGTTCTGAATTTTGGGTCTTGTGAAACTAAGTTTTCCTTAGTTCCAAATTTGGGATGTGACAGTGGAGCAGCTCGCCGCCGACGCCTCGGACGTTTTCAGCAAGCACCACTCCCCCAGCGAGCTTCCCCAGGCCGCCGCACCTGTTCTGCTTCATCTACTCCGTCGCCAGTGCCCCTATGTGAGCCCTCCGTCCACCTCACCGTGGCAGGCACGGCAGCGCCGCCCGAAATTGGTCGTCGCCGTTGCGGCTGCCGTGGGCCGTTGGATCTTAGATCCACGGTCGCATAACCCTTCGCGTTTAGATAAGTCGCTGACGGGCGGGCCCCACTATCAGCGTTTTAAACATTTCCAATGTGGGAGCTTTTCTGCGTTGAGTCACTGATGGGTAGGCCCCACCCGTCAGGGTTTTCAACATTATCCAGTGCAGGGAGTATTTCCTAATTTAAATTCTCTGGAAATCCAGTACTGGACCTCACTTTAAAAATCAATATCTCAAGATTTATAAGTCCAAATAAATCGAATCAAAATTCTCTGGATAGCTTATGAATTTTTTTGTGCAACTAAATTAGTTTCATCTTGTTTAGATTAATAACAATTGTGTAGTATTTAAAGTGCCACAGAAAGTTTAAAACACAAACTTGTTTGTTTCTGATGCTCTGTTAACCCAAATATTGTAGATCCAATTTTTTTTAGCTTAGTGCTGTGATCACTTAGCTTCCATAATTTTGGTAGAATTAATTAAGCAACAGTAATTGTTTAGCATTAGATTAAAGTTAGCAAACCTTACTGTACTGTAACAATTATAAAAGATTAATGCTTAACCCAAATGAATTAGGACCAATTTTGTTAGATCACATTTAATCAGTGCTAGTTAGCCCTAAAAGGATTTAATTTTATGTTCAACAGAACTTAGTTAGTAGCTAAAACTTGATTAACAAGCATCTGGAATAAACCATTGTGTAGGGAATTTAGTAATTCAAATTGATTCAAATCCAATTGTTTTTTCTTCTAAATGTCAGTAGCTATCTGTAGAATTTAGTTTGTATTTATGTGATCATTAAATGGTGCATTAAAACTTGTGTAGCTAGTTTCTGCCATATTCAAAGCATATATAAATGATGTGTAATTCAATTAAATTAAACCCAATTGTTTTGCCTTGTGAGTTACAGTAGCTCTCTGTAGAAATTGAGATTGTAATGTTGTGATGCTTGGTTGAATAGTATAGTGATTGTTTGTATTTGCTTGTTTTGACGATTAGACGAGAACGTTGTCGGGATTATCAAGGAAGTGGAATTTGTTGAACCAGAAGAACAGGACCAGGGTCACTTTGCTGAGCAAGGCAAGCTATTCTCTGATCATGCACATAAATAGATACATCTATTTTGTATACATGTTTTACTCATGAGCAACTACGGTTTTAAACACCTTTTCAAAATATATGAAACACTATTTTGCCACCCTATATAGAAGTATAAGTTAGTTAATATCAAATTATAGGATGGGAAAAATATTGTTTACTCAAAACTCCTTTGAAAATCCTTGGATGAATTATGGTATGCCGAGATGTCGGTGTTAAAATGAAGAAATGGAGAATGGTGGTGTTTGTCAAAAATGCACATTGTGTCCTAGTACTATGACGACCAACCATACCCTGTGCGACCACATTTACCCCCATATGGGACGGGGCTTAGTCATGTAGTTTGCTCATTTTAGTATGGGATACCTCAACAACGGAGATGACTCCGTTTCATGACGGGACTGGTTTGGTGACCCTCCCCTGACCCGGGTCCTCGCACATTGGTGGAGGATAGAAGGCTGTCCCCTATACACCGCCGGGCAAAATTATGAGTCCTCACACTTAGGGTCATCGACGGGTGAACCGGACTAGGTGTCGACGAAAAGTGTCATATGGGCAGGGTCCTGTACTAGCATGAGCAAATGAGAGGCTATGATCGGTAGCTCAACTTCGCATACACCTTGTATGGCGGGACGTGGCTGACACGATGAGTTGTCGGATGGATGTGGGAAAAGCGTGCTACCTCTGTAGAGTGTAGAAGTATTTGAATAGCCGAGTCGTCGGTAATGGACAGTTGGAAGGCTGTCCTAAGACCATGTGCAAAGTTTTGAGTTTTTAAAAAGAAAATGAAGTGGAAAATGTTTTATGCAACTATACCAAAGGGCCAGTATGTAGTTGTTGGAGACAAATGACCATGAAGGGCTATGGTCGGAAAAAGGAGGAGTTTTGGGAGAAATAAACAAGATGGTGATTTGCTGGAGGAAAGTTATAAAAATTCAACAAAGATATAGAGATGTTTTCAATAAATAAAAGTCTTATGAAATAAAAGTAAAACTAGTGCTTGTTCATGTTGGGGTAGTTTGCAAGTACAATTCAAATTGTACTCATATTGGTTTCGTCCCTGGCTATTGTCTTAGCTAGATCTCGAGGAGCACTACGTTGAAGAGGAGTATGGCACCGACTATGTGAACTAGGGATCTTCATAAGTCAGCTGCCTGTCGGGTTGTTGTTAGGATGTGTTTGGTCGACTGCGCCGTAGCTTCCGCTGAATAATTTGGTTTGGCCCATGAAGGCGACTATGTAAGACTTGGTCTAAATGACCGTATGTGTAAGACTTTAATTCGGTACTGTAATGGATGTAAACTTTGGTATTCATTTCGGGTTATGTGCAACGACAGACTGATCACGGGATCGTTGTGTTAAGCATAACCGGGTATTTCGGACAGCTAGTCCGGGGTCCCCACAGGGTGTCTGATCTGCAGGAGTTCGATTGCATGCCTAGCATGCTGCCCGACCAGATTCTTTTAACGACAATAGTTTTACGTTCGGCAAACAATTTTGGAGGTCAGTAAAGCACAGTAATAGAGCCGCGTCGAGCTCAGTGAAGAGGTAATCGGAGGTCAGTAAAGCTGAATATCAACTTTCTCTTGGATGGCTGCTACGGTGGTATCGGAGGAGAGTGACAAGCTTTGGTATGTTGCTTTTGTAGTTTATTTGGCATGGCTTGTAATTTTCTTCCTTAACTAAAAGTCCTTTTGCAAAAGTTAGAGTTATTCTATCTTTCCAGTCTATCATATCAGTATTTACGCCGCTTGTAATTTGATATTTACGAGACATGTATTACCTACACAAAAAATTGCACCAAGTGACACAAAATTTAATCGTATATAGAATGAATCACAGCTGCCACAAGAACACGACTATTGGTCCAAATAAAAAAAACAGTGCTCAAGAAACAAGTCAGTACTAAAAGCGGAACAAAATTATAGATTAGGTGAAAAAAATCTCTCAAAAAATCATGTCTATAAGGGAAACAAATTTTTGGGCCATGTGGTGCTAATTTTAGCATCCAAACAACAAATCACAAATACATAGCAAAAATGATGAATTTGAGTGGAAACAATGTCCCTAACAAATCATAACTGCACCCAATCCAAAATTTGGAGCAATTGAAAAAAAAATTGTGCGCCCCTGAAAGAAATCACGATTACAAGTGAAACATAATTTTGACCATGTGGAAAAAATATTTACACATGTGAAACAAATCACGGCGTAAATAGAACAAAAAATTCAGACCAAGTCAACCAAAATTTTAGGGCACTTGGTAAACTCACGACTAATGGTGGAACAAAACATTTGTCAAACAAAACAAAATTTTAATGGCCACAGAACAAATAACATATAAAAAAGAAATTGGACCATAATTTAGAGAACGTGTAACAATTTCATGAATACAAGAGGATCAATAATTTGGACAAAGCGAAACCAACCTTTAGCACATGAGGAACAAATTATGAGTAGAAGAGGGACACAATTTTTGACCAAGTGGAACAAAACTTTAGCGTATGAAAAACATATCACGATACCTAACAGAACACGACTTGAGCTATGCTGAACAAGATATTAGGACTAAATGGAACTAATCACAATTATAAACGAAATAGAATTTTGGACTAAATAGAACAATTTTTACGCTCGCGAAATGGATCTTGACTACACACATAATAATATTTTGGATCTAGTTAAAGCCCTGTAGAAAATGACTGCAAAGAAACAACGTTTTAGACTAAATGTGACAAACATTTGGAAATCATTGACAAAAAAATATCGCAGCTTGTCTTAAAGTATAATCATAAGAACATTGAATTAAGATAAAAAGAATGCTAAATAGAGGAATTAAAATGAGAGAAAATGGAAAAATAGAAAAATAAACAAACATAGGAAAGAATGCAAGAAAAAAAATAAAGACAAGAAGGAATAGAAATTGTATCAAGAGAGCAGAAGGAAGAAAACTCAAAGAACACAATCGCATACGTGCTCTATTTTTTCTCCGTTGAATCACCCTGTAAACCAACCCATTAGGATTGGTTGTTTGTGTGCTGGGCTCTCGCTACGTAGCTGGCCACGTGCGTTACTACTTAACCCAGGGTGAGTGATTCTTGGTAGGAATTGCTCGTACGACACCGAGCAATTTTCATGTTACAAGGGTCCCCTCACTACCGCCTGAGCGATCGGTTTCATCCATGATGAGATGATTAACTTTGTGAATATCTTGGAATTGAATTTTTTTTAGGTTCTCCGTTGTTATTTTTAATGGTTCATCTCCCCTTTTACCCTCCGGAGTTCACTCTGGCAAAGTTTATATCTTGTGCTGCATCCTCGGTGCTCTATTGTGCGGCCTTTCCCTGTTGAGCTTGTCAACGGCTGTGCGTGGATGATGGCGGTGTGTTCCTAGCGATGCTTCCCGCAACGGTGTAGTGTTCCTCAGCATGTGCAGCGTGTGTTGGTGCGTCCGAGCTCTTGGGTGAGAAGCTTTGCCCCGACCACTTTGCCCGTCTTGTTAGTGCTCTCCCTCTTCGGCTTAGCTCTCCTTAGGTAGCCACGCCCTCTCTTTTGCGCATGTGGTTGTAGTCTCCTTGTTGGCATGTCTTGTGTGTGTGCACCTCGTGGTTGTAAGTTGGGTTCAACACCTTCTATCTCAGCGTTATTAATTTAACGTTGAGCTTTGGTCTTTGTTCTAAAAAAATGTTCCTCTTTGGGCTCCAGTCGTTGCTGGTCAAGCGCACTCAGCCCAAGTCCGCAGCCTGCCACCTGGTCCGATGATCAGGAGATAAAGCATTCTAATAGAGACGTAGATGTGCAATCACTTACATTTGTCTAACGTCAAAGGTGGATGGTGGTGCCCATCACTGATCTGATCACTTCCCTGCCAGCTATCCTAGATTAGATTGTCGCACTAGTATATTTATAAGATCGCTGCCGGATGATACTGTCCGGCACACTGTTATTACGACAAAAACAGACAATTACAACTGTTCTTTCTTTTAGATCAACAGCACCGGAGGGACTCATGGCGAAATTGTTGCGTACGGACTCATAACGAAGCTGTTGCGTACGGACTGGCGTAGGACCAGCTATCTAATAAGTGCTCGTAGAGTAGAGCTCGGGTCTACAAAGCCTTGGCGTCGGCACGGCGACCAGTGGCGTGGCCTTCTTCATGACGATGCCGAACTTCTCCGTCAGGTCCAGCGCCGCGCCCTCCGGAAGCTCCCAGTCGAACGCCTGCACCAGCATCGCGATCGAATATGCCGTCATCCGCTCTGCCATGGCGATGCCCGCGCAGATCCTCCTCCCGGACCCGAAGGGCACGTAGTCCAGCTCGCTGCCGGTGAAATCCACCTTGCGGCCGCCGCCCTCGCCGTCCTGCGTGGAGGCGAACCGCTCCGGGATGAACTTCGCCGGTCCTTCCACGCCGCGGGGTCCCTCATGATCGCCCACACGTTGACGAACACACGGCTGCCTGCGGGCACGTGGTAGCCGCCGACGGTCGTGTCCTCGTTGGGGCAGTGCGGCAGCATGAGCGGCAGCGCCGGGTGGAGCCGGAGTGCCTCCTTGACCACCAGCTGCAGGTAGTGCAGCTGCGGCAGGTGCGACTCCTCCACCACGCCGTCGATCCCCACCACCGCATCCAGCTCCTCCTGCACCTTGCGTAGTATCCTCCGGTTCTGCAGCATCTCCGCCATGGCCCATTCCACCGTGTTCGACGTCGTCTCTGTACCCCCGATCACCATATCCTATTATCATGACAGTACACATACACCGAAACAAAAATTATTCCCGACTTCTTGGAAGTACTGTACTATTAGATTACTACTAATGGAGCAAGCTAGTGATTGATTGGTTACCATGAGCAAGGCCTTGACGTTGGTCATGGTGAAGGCAGCCTTCCCGTCGCCACCTTCCTTCTCCAGCTTGAGCATGTACTCGAGGAAGTCTTCCGCCGTGTCGCCGCCGGCCTGCTCTGTCTTGACCCTCTGCTCAATGATCCTGGCGAAGATGTCGTCGAACCGCGCCTTGAGCACGTCCGACTTCTTCCGAATTCCTTGCAGGTCGAACCGCGCGAGGGACGGGAAGAAGTCTGACACGTTGGGCGCGCCGAGCATCTCTGTGATCTCCGCGACGAGCTCCCGGAACTCCTTCCCCACCGCCGTGCGCTCGCTCTCGGTGCCGATGTTCCCACCCCACAGCGTGCCGGTGATGACGTTCATGGTGGTGAGGAACAACTGCGCGCCGACGTCGACTGGCTTGCGGCCGTGGCCATGGCATGCAGGTGCGCGAGCGTGGCCCTGAACTCGCGGCGGCGGAGGCCGTGCACGTTCTCGAGGCCTGCGGGGCTGAGCATCTCGCGGACGCAGATGCGGCGGAGCAGGCGCCACGTGGGCCCGACGGGGTTCCAGACGATGTTCTGGCCGCCGCCGTAGGAGACGGAGCGCGCGGCGTCCGGGATGTCGCGGTTGGAGAAGACGAGGTCGTTCTCGCGCAGCACCTCGCGGGCCAGCGCGGGGGAGGTGATGACGATGCCCAGCTTGGAGCCGAGGCGGATGGAGAAGATGGGCCCGTACCGAGCGGCGAGGCCGGCGAAGTAGGCATGCAGGTCAGGGTCCAGAGACAGCAGGCTGCCCAGGAGAGGCAGGCCCCTGGGGCCCGGCGGCAGGCCACCTTCGCCCCCGCCGCGGCGACGCCGGAGGGCAGCGACGTAGAGGAACGCCGCGATGAGCAGCGCCCCGTAGAGCAGCGTCGTGGAGGTGGCCGCGTCCATGGTGGCTGCGCACGCCGCGGTGGTACTGACCACGAACCGAGACAAGGAGAAATGGGTAGCGACGGTTCACAGCGATGATTTTCTCTTGGACCTCCGCATTCTATAGCCGCCGGTTGGTATCGTCGTGGGTGAACGGGAATAGCCAAGTACGAAGATGCCTCGTTTGTCTCTTCCCGGCCAGTGGCGGAGCCACATGGTATTCAGGGTGCAAGCGGTACACGCTGCGGTCTACCGCGTATTCGCCGCATGCGCCGCTTCGGTTAAGCAGTACGCCGCGAAAGGGCCGTGAATGCTAGCTTTTGTCCAGGTTGCACAATCATTAGACGCAATTTATGACTGCTAGCTTTGTCCAGATTGCACAATCATTCAAGCGCTTAGTACTCCTACAGAAAAAGAAACTATAGCAATAATTCAAACGCTCCAAAAATTACAAGACATCAGTACAATTTCTGCTGAAACACAAACAATTATTTCTGCTAACTGAAGTTACATAAACATCGCTCCTAACCAGGAAAGGGAGTTCACCGATTTCAGTAAGTAAATGACAGATAGAACATGAAACGAAGTGATTCACCCTGAAGAGTTCCTCCCCGCGGTGGCAGTCTTGCTGGTCAAGGCCTTACCAAGTTCTTGACAATCTTCATCTGCACATAAGAATGCCAAAGAGATGTATTAGCATTTAGATAAACTTCCAAGCATCAAGCCCAAAGGATGAACTAACTACCACAAAGTAAATCAACAGATGGTGGCAACATTCATAGTTAATTTCATGGATATACACTGTTTGGTGATCTTTTGTTTGCTGAACCTTCAAACTGGGTGCTTTGTTAGGCAGAAAAAGCTTCAGTTTCCCTCAAAAGCAACAGACTTTCTTAATCCATAAGAACACTACATTTCATAGTTTTGGAAAATTCAACGTTGTTGTGAAGCGAGAACACATAAATAAATATGGTACTTGGTTAGTGAAAAATCTAGTGATAATTGTTTGGAACAAAGAACAATGAGAAACATTTGAGTAATAGTCGGCAGTGAGGAAAATGCTGATCGGTCCAAATTCAAAATGCTAGAAAAACAAGAAAGAAAGAGTAAGCTAACCTCTGAGTAATAGTTGCAGATACTTCCAATTAACCCTCAAAACTGGTCACGATAAGTTAGATTGTGCAGATTTACATTAGTTCATCACAAGCCGTTCATGCATATCATCACAAGGTACCAAAGACAATCAGTTGCTTTTGGACATGTCAGTTACAGTTCACAGTTAACAAGTTCATCACAAGCCGAACATGCATATCATCCGCGTGTGAAAATTTAGGACCAAGTAAATACTAACCTGCTTCAGCTCTCTCTTCCTTTCAAAGCCTTTCATTCTTCCTAGCATCTGAAAGTGGAAGAGAAATTTTATTAGCCACAAGAAAATATTAAATGAGCCATAGGAAAGAAACTTAAGGAAAAAAAATGCATACCGGCTGCCTTAAACCAATCCTGTAGACATATCAAAGCCTCAACGGTAGTGGGCGCGAGGCTGCTCCTATAATCGCTGACGACGCGTCCTCCTGTGCTAAAAACCTACTCCGAAGGCACGATTGAAGCAGGGATTGCCAATACGTCACGGGCAATTCTAGAGAGCACGGGATATATCTCAGATTTTGCTTTTCACCAATGTAGAATGTCAACCTCCTCCTTTCGAGGTGTCAACTGTTCTTTCAAATATTGATCTAGCTCTTGACTGCTGTCTTTTAGACTTCTTGTACTGATCCCACTCTGCTAGTGGGTCATTGTCATCTTGCACCTCCTGAGTACCACCATCTTTGTGTGACTCTCCAGCAACCTCTTTATTGTAATCCTTGACTGGCTGGCTTCCTAGATGCATGTTAAACAAATATAATAAGTACATTAGAACAGCACACATCAAAGAGCTGCAGAAAATATGGCATAGAAATTGCTAAAAGAATCACTTCAACATATTTGGATTTGATTCAGGCTGTTCACTGCAGTTACGGTCTCTGAATATTTGGAAGAGAAGGAACAAATTGATTTTTAACAGCAAGGTCGAAGCCCCAAAAGTAAAGCTGCTCAGATGTTCTGATGATCTCATGTCCTGTGTCAACTGCTGCTACACAATACCTACAAAAACTGTCATCACAGACTGGGCAACTATGCTATTCCACTCAACATACCCCTTGTAAACTGGAGTATTTTCGTTTCGTTGATTAATAAAATCAGAAATGGTATGAGATATGGAAGTCATCATATGGAAATGTTGTACAGAAGCATCTCTTAACCAGAAAGTCAACTCTTACACATGGAAGTTACGGCAACAACAGACAAATATTGAGAAAACACTCATCCATGATGGTATGCCGGGTATGCACTGGCATACCCTGCAGCCAAGACATGCAACCAGCCTGATCGATCAGTTGTAAAACTGCTCAGCTCGATGGATTTGTGTAAAACAGTTCAGCTGAAATCGTGCGTGCAGCGTGCGGCTAGTAGGGGAAAAGGAGATCAACTACAACTGCTCGGCCTCGGGTTATTCTCATACGTCTCACAGATCTACCGTCTACCGGCGACGGTGCTCGAAGTAGGCGAAGAAGAACCCGACAACATGACGAAGACCAAGCGCGGACGGTGGCGTTCCCGCGCCTAGGGAGGCGGCGCAGCGCATACCACGTAGAAGTCGACGCGCGGAGACGGCGAAGTGGACCGCGTGCCGCGGCGCTACGGCCCGAAGGGCCGACGCAGCGGCGGCGCGCGTATCGGGGGCGACGGCGGGGAAGACCTCGGGGAGGCGGCGTGGACCGCGTGCCGCGGCGCTACATCCCGAAGGGGCGATGCAGCGGCGACGTGCGTGTCGGGAAGCCACGGGGACGGCCTCGGGGCGGCGGTGTGGACCGCGTGCCGCAGCTATACGACCCGTAGGGGCGACGCATCGGCAGCGAGCAGGTCGAGGTAGCCACCCTGAGAACCACGGGGAGGCGGCGCTGCGGCCTGAAGGGCGACGCAGCGGCATCCCATTGCTCGATCGGTGGATAGGCGGTCATACTTGGACGATCTTCGCGGGGTCGGTTGATCAGACCGACGGCGGCACTGCACACGCCATGGCGTGGACGACGCGCCGCAGATCGGAGTCATTGGCGACGTTGTCGGTGATGTCCTGGGCGATGACGACGAAGACGGACGCAGCGGGATGGCGGTGGCAGCCTGCCGAGGTAGGCGCAACAGCCGCCGAGGACGGCGACACCCTGCCGTAGAGACCGCGGCAAAGCAGGCGCGACAGCGGGGGGAGGCAGGGGTGCGCGGGTGTGGACCGTCGATGCCGTTGTCGGAGTAGAGGCGCGCGAGGACGACAGGCGGTGGGCGACTCAATCCGATCCAAGATCGGTAAACCAAAAAAAGAAATCACCGGTCGAGCGACCGGCGGAGAGAAAAACCGATCTAGAGATCAAAAAAAAAACTTACAGGGCAGCCGATCACGGACCGGCGGACGGACCCTGCGTACGGGTTGCGCGGCCCCCGGCGAAGATCATGGATCTCGATCCCCCGGGGGCGGCGCGGCGGAAGCGTGTCTAGAGACGAGGTTGAGGAACGAAACCCTCTGATACCATGAAGAAGGAATAGAGAGGGATTGGTGGAATCGTTGGATGTATTGCTTGAGCCCCATGGCCATATATATAGGAGTACAATGATCTACTTGGATTACAAGGCAAGATAGAATAGAATCCTACTCTATCTCATATTTCCTAAATAACCATGATACTCAACACTACCGTCTACACGTCTGCATAATACAGAATTACACACCGATCCGATCATCGAAACCCAATGGCGAGACGCTCACGACTACGCCGCCGGCCGGCACGACGCCTCGCCCTCCCCAGATCAGGAGGAGACGAGGAGTGTGTGCCCCGAGCACCCGATCGCAGTTGAATTTGGACACCGGCACGGCGGCACGCCGCTCGCGCAACAACGCCTAGAGGTTTTCGCCGGCCGCTGCGTCCCACGACCGCGAAACCAGGGCAATCGACTCCCGCGAGTTACATTTTTTTTTTTTGCTTTTACACCATACTACAAGCAAATTTACATTTTTTATTAGATTGGTAAATAAATTTTATTTAGATGGCAAATAGTTTTTTTGGGTGCGGCATACCCGATGGAAAAATCATAGATCTGCCACTGTTCCCGGCAACGACCTTCCTGCCTGCCGGAAAATGTATGGGACACTCGTGGAGTCGTGGTTAGACATCGACGAAGGTACGGTACTACTTATCCATTGCTGCTCTACAATTGTGTCAAGTGAAACAGCTAGCAATCCCGGTTAATTTATGTGGAAGGAGAACAATGCGGGACTGCGATTGGAATGGTTCTTGGTATCTTCGAGTATGGACGTGAGCAGCCAAGAACGGAGATGCCTCGTTTGTCAGCTTCCGGCGGCCGGCCGACCCGGCGGGGAATTGTACGGACCACACGTATTTTGACATGTACTACTCCTATATACGTAACCGAATCTGTCGCGATCAACCTGCATTTTTCGTAGTACCGTGCGATGTCAGTATACCTCCGAGCGGGATTTACCTCTCTGGTCTTTTATTATCAACAAGATGCTTTTTTATAGAGGGTATATATTAATATCATGAAAATACTAATTACACCTAGCCTCTGCATCAACAAGATGTCCAAAGATACCAATGATGCACACAGCCAAGAAAAAGATAAAAGAGAGAAATAAAAAATAAAGACCTTATCACGGTGATGAACCACACGCAATGACAACACTCCAACCACCACCGAACACAACACCTGGACCGCAAAGAGATTCTCCAAAATCGACACCTCAAAGAAGGAAACAAAGCACAAGCGTTGTCGTCGTCCGATCAAACATCTTGAGTTCTCACCATGAAGAAAGTCTGAGTTCACAAAACAATATCTTTAGCAATACCATTGCCAGGCAAAATCAATGAAGGTCAGACCCGAAGAGGCAAGAGGTGGCAAGTGCCTAATGAACTGGAAAAGAATCTATGTGCCTAATTAAACAGTATGGTGGATTCGACATCAAGGATTTGCAAGCCTTCAGCCGTGCGCTGCGCCTGCGATGGGAATGGCTAAGGTGGAGCAATGATGACAGGCCATGGAAGGGAATGCCCATGCCTTGTGATGCGGTTGACAAAGCGTTGTTCGCCGCCTGCTAAACAATTACCATTGGTAATGGAGAGACCGCAATCTTCTGGACGGATGCTTGGCTAGATGGACAGGCTCCCTGTCGCCTAGCCCCGGACATGTTTCATCTGGCGCGCCGAAAGTCTCTTACGGTGAAAGAAGCCCTCTCAGATCGTAGGTGGTTATGCGGATAGCAGCGTCTAGACACAACTGCACAATTTCATCAGTTCTTGCTGCTTTGGGACAAGTTACAACAAGTTCAGTTAAGGGACCAGGCAGATGCGGACCGGAAATACTCTGCCAAATCCGCATATGCTGCACAATTCCTTGCGCGTATTTGGGAACCTGGCCTGGAGAA